>CAIJEN010000004.1:1200000-1800000 GCA_903819635.1 Aureobasidium vineae
AGTTGGCTGGCGGGACGAAGACGGTTGTGTTCTGAACGAAGGGGGCAGGAGGTGCGCTTGGCCATGCCACGGCGGTGGAGGCCAGCAGTGCTGAGCTGAAGAGAGACAAGAAAGAGAACATGATGGTCAACTGCTCAGCGAATGCCAAAGACCTTGGATGTCTCTTTCTCTTGCGGCGAAGGGCTTCTCCTTATATTCTCTCGGCCACCTCGAGACTTGTTATTGACCCCTCACCTCTTTTTGACCAGCCTCGTGATATACTGCACGGTCTCATTGACCCGGAGTACTTCAATTTTTGCCTGTATGCTGGCTGTCAACACGGTCCGGGTATAGGTCTTGTGCCTTACCTACTCTATATATGAAAGCCAGCATTTTCGGTTCAGTACGGACGAGTATACTGGAGATACCATACTCCCCGCAAGCTCACCCCCGCAACGAGACCTGGATGGACATGATCTTCCACGGTCCCACGGCACGATATGCATCACGTCTATCGATTTGATGCCTGTTGCTGCACGCTGCAAGTAAAATGATGTATATAGCAGGTCTAAGTCCTTTCATTTAGCCTAAAGCCTCGTTGTTGACCTCTTCTTCTTGGTCGTAGAAACAGCTGCGAGGGTGGAGAACTATATGTACTTACAGGATGTCAGCTTAGAAATTTGTTGGCAAAAGAGATGCTTAAGCATTGTGGGTGGCTTGGAGGCTTCTGCCATCAAAGTCTTGCATAAGCATTCTAACCAAGACATCCTTGGCGATCACCAGGAACTCCTCCATGCACCGTGGGGCAACTCTGCTCTGGAAACGGCAAGCACTCTGCTTACGCAGAGCACGTCGAGGTTCACTGGTCATATTCTGGTGAACCGTTGCGCGTACGTGACCCGAGGAGGAACAATGCTACAGCTTCTTTCCGCCAAGCATCGAATCAGTGAAGTCACGGTTAAATGTGATTTTCTTGTATCGGAATGATGGCTTGTTCCTGTCGATCATCGGCATTGCCTCATTCAGTCTTCTCCAGACTCGACGTGCATGAACTCGTCATCTTCAGCATCGGTGTCATCTTGCTCAGACTCATCTTCGAAGTCCTCGAAATCATCACTATCGTCTTGTCTCTCCTCGTCGGGCGGTTCTAGGAGGCGGCGAACATCTTCGGTAGGAGCATCGAGAGGCATGTCAGCGTTTCGTATGAAGCTGATAGGCACACTTGATATCGGGTCGTCGAGTTGGGAGTATCCGATAGCGTCCAGATTGGGAAATCTTCTGCTTCCCGCCACATGAGCACTAGAGGCTTCTCCTCTGTTGCTGGTCGAGCTTACAGGTCTCCAGATGACAGTGGATACGTAGTAGTCCAGTTTGTTTGGACCGGTTTCGTCGCGTATCCAACGGTGATGTCCCCAAGTCGAACTTCCACTCCACCTCATGATTCCAGGCTCGCAGTCACGGGCTGATAGCTCAGTATCATCCTTGCGGCGGAAGACCCAGCCCTCCATGGCTTGGTTTACGACGTCGTCAATCTGATCTTTCTTACGCTCGAGGCTCTCAAAAGCCACGCGGAGTTCTGTCAGGCTGTTTGGGAATCTGCAGAAGTCGACCCAAGTAGCGTCGAAGTGGAGATTGTTGTCACTCTCCCAGAACCACCAGTCGGTATGCCTGATGGTGATGGTTATGACTTTAGGATAGAAGAAGCGGAGATTGAGAATGTCCTGAAGTCTTTGTCCGTTCTCTAGAGCATACAGCTGAGGAAAGACACGCACATGCTGTATGATAGGCATGGTCTGTGTTTTGGAGATGGCCAGTAGGATTTGCTGCATTTCTCTCGGAGTGGTTGTGCGTGGTGGCCTTCGATCTGTTGAGGTGAGGTAGAAGGTTTGTTCGGCATTAGTCCATGGTAGGAACCAAGCTTCCTGATAGATGCGCTTGCATGTTCGCAGTAATACTGTGTCAGTCTTTCTGGGCGCAAAATAGTCTGGTCGCTTGTAACATGTCGCATCGTCGTACAGCTGGGTCTCGTCTTGATAATCGGCGAGAGCATAGTTCCAGATTGTCATTCGAATCTCACCAGGCAGGACGGAGAAGAGAGCGGACTGTGATTGTTCATGTGCCGCGTCGGAAGCGAAGTCAGCTGCCTTCAGCGAGTTGTTTTCTGGGATTGCCATGGTGAACCAGTTAATGATAGCTCTCAGCATGATCGCTGTTCAGGAAGTGAGGTTTGATTCCTCTTTATAGTTGGTTGACGCGCTGCGGGGAGCTGTGCGCTGTTGCCTGATTGGCGAACTACAACATGCAGAAGCCTCATCTAGGCATCGATAGCTAATATCTGGGCTCCACGCGACTTTTCCTGAGACGAGATGATCTTTCGAGATGAACGCGAGGCGTGTTTCGAGGTTGTAGAAGTCGAGTGTTCAAAGGGTCAGTGGAAGGCTGACGATGAAGCGGGGCTGGCGAGCTTCGAGACAGAGAGTCGCGATTCGCGACCAGGAGGTTCAACAGAAGACGAGAATCTTTCGCACTGCAGTAGCATCCTTAATAACATGATTCTTACTGTTTCATCCCATTGAAAGGGTATTGATTCTGTCTATGCTTGATGGTCAACTCGATGGTCTGCGGGACTGTGCATCATTGTTGGGATTGATGGTGTCAGCTTCGAGAGAAGCAGATAGCATTGCTCGGAATTGCACCACACCATCAGACCACAAGACACAACGCCAAGTACAGTAGCATCAGTATTCAGAAGAATGTTTCTGATTATGGAAGGACAACCAGGTTAATACACAAAGAGGCTGGACAAGGAGAGCATATATCGGCCTCGAAATGCTTGTTTTAGGGGCAACCCTGGCTAAATACTGCCAAGTCTAAGATGCGGGATGAATTGGGAGGCTCTCGGAAGTGTCGAGAAAGATTGTCGCCGACTCGCCGCTCTTGATGTTACCATCTTCTCTATTGCTCAACAGACACAGTACACAGTAGTAATGGTTCGTATACCCGTTGCGCATACTTCTGGCAATGACTAATCGGTTCATTCTTACAGGCGCACCGCATAGTAACCCAAGTCTTCGTAACAGGCGCCCGCGTCTTCGGCCGCGCCGTCAGCGAAGCATACCGCCACGCCTCTGCGTCACAAAAGTACCAAGCCGCAACCGGAATCAAGGGAGGCACCGGTGGAGCTGGCTTGACTTTGGACGAAGCCTGCAAGATCTTGAACGTCGGACCTCCCAAGGGCGGCAAGGCCAACATGGAACAAGTGACGGAGCGCTTTAAGAAACTCTTCGACCAAAACGACCCCAAGAAGGGAGGCAGTTTCTACCTGCAGAGCAAGGTGTTGCGAGCAAGAGAAAGGATTGACATGGAAGTGCGTGAGGCGGCGAGGGCAGCAGAGAGGGAAGCAGAACTGCAAGAAGGATGGAAGCCAAAGGTTTACAAAGACCGATAGTTGCGAGTTTGAACCTTTTGCTGAAACCATGGCAGCAATGAGCGTGGACTCGCATACTTCCGATCCGCGCATACACTACAAGCGCCTGTCGCCCATTATAGCCCTGCGCCAGGCTAATCCATCCTCGCCTTGGATCTCTTACACTTTCACCCCTTCGAGGCAATTGTACTATTTCGGCATATCTTCAAGGAAGCGCGGCGTTCATCTGTTTTCCTTCTCTCGTCCTTTTCAGGACCTTGTACAGTTCTCGATATCTCGCAACCTCTGCGCCGCGCACCGCAGCGCATCAACCCTTCTCTCCCCTCTGTGGCATATGGAAACTCGGCGTTGGGAAAACAAAAAGAAGCAGTTTTGGAAGACGAAGAAGTCTATGTACAATATTACGAAAGCACACATTCTGCTTGGAACAGCGGAAATAGATGTGGAGCAAAATATCTCTGTTCTTTCCATGTTCGCAGCTTTCGAATCGACAACACGTAATACTCGTGTAATCTGTTGAGACAAGCGTATATGGCACGTATGTGCAGTCAAGACTTAAGGACTCTTAAGCCTCTGCATAAGCCAGATATACAAACAATGTCTACAAGACCAGCTTGTCAACTCCTTCTGAAATTCTAAAGAGCATTTGATCTGTGCTGGTCTGATTGAGCTGGATTTCTAATGCTCAAGTATAGTGAAGAAGGTAGTCATGCTTGTGCAAAGTGTCGAACGTATCTCGATGTTATGCAACATAGCACATTCTGCTCGCCAGATGATGCCAGATGATACCATTCGTCGAGTTCATGTCTTGACCATTGCAGATCGTGTTACGGTATACGTGGACAGCCAGGAAAAGGGCAATGTAGAGCAGACTGTTATCTATCCTCTTAATCTCGGACAATAGCAGTGATATGCGTGTTCTATCAATCTTTTGACGCGATAAAGGCCTTCGTACGTACTCGTGGTCAAACAGTTTAACCGTCTTTGTTAAAAGAAAGCGAATGCCGGCAATCCGAGGGCCCAGATCCGACAAACGTGTCATGGCCAAAGTCAAAGGCTTTGGTAAATAAAGCCGACGTTGGACCTCGAGGACTCGGATACGATCCGACGTCTCCATACCATGGTCACGAGACGGTCAGGCCAGAAGTTGCAAGCGACGACGTTTCTCTGCATGGACCCGCAGGCTGCATTGTGAAGATGCGAAACACCTTGACATTCTGACAATTATGTGGGTGTGTTTTCACTCTGAGCATGTGAAGATAGGCGAGCAGATACGTAGTCGGGCGGTGTGCTCGATGCATCGCCAGACATCGAGGCCTGTATGTATACAAGTGGGGCGGTGATGCTTTGTTTGTACTTTTATTCATTTTTTATCTGGGGAAGAAGATTGAAAAGAAAACTCTGGTTCAGGGAAGGATGCGCACTGGCTGCTATGTGGTGGTTTGACGAATGACAGCATGGGCATTAAGGTATGCGCTAGCGCAAGTAGTCGGCGATTGGTCGAGCAGGACAGGGCCCGTTTGGGCGGGGGCCCCCATGCATACCGACGACCGGGACAGGATGACTCTTTCCTCAAGGCAGCAATGGAGGAGAGATGAAGGTGTGCAGAAGAGTCACCAATGGGTAGAAGGCACATGGAGAAAACGGGAGAGCAGAATCTGCTGTACAGGCCAGATTGTCGGGAAAGACGGTGCTCGCGTGGAAGAGAGAGTGCAAAGTCCAAAGGCGGGCGGCAAGCCTCTAGCGTCTGCGCCAAGCAGGACTGACGGAGGATGGTTGGCTGCTTCTTTACGACCGACGACTGCCTCTAAACATCTTTCTCTTCTCCCTTCTTTTCTGCAAGACCAGCACTTCCATACAAGACGAAGACGTCGCCCATCACTACCACCCAATCCCACCCACCATTCAACTACCACTCGTCTACCACAATGTCGCCGGCCGCCGCTGCTCACTAAATCCACCGCTAGGGGCGCCTGTTCGTTCGGCGCCCTCTAGTGACCGGTCCTTCTCAAGAGCTCTTACCGAGATTTATATACACATTCAATCAGACACCACCTACTACGAGTAGCCCAAGCACAGTCTTGCCGCGACTTCATCGAGACTCAACAACAATCCACCCCGCGACATTTCTGAAAACGAAACGGCTACAAGATTAACAGCCGTTGAGACATACAACGACGAGTCCTAACCGAACGAGGCCACCCCACCTGTGTCCCGCTCCAACCCATCATCATTACAACAAGTCCAATCCGATATTGATTCAACTTAGCAATATACAATGGCCACTTCAATTAACCTGAATACTATGCAGCCACAGGCCATGCATCCCCCAACAAATACCAACAACGAGGCTGCTAGCCAGGCCAGCCCTCGAAAAGCAACAAAAAGCTGTCTAAAAACTCAGACATCGACAGACGGGGTCGACGAAGAGGTAGATGGCGAGAAGAGCACCGGCAAAGAAGACGCAGACACAAACGCACCTGCCATGGCCACACACATGAACATGTCAGGTGCTCTTCAACGCAAGATGTCGGAACTCCAAGCCAGTGGCTGGAGACCGCCGGAAGAGTCATTCGATAGTGACGATGACTACGATGGTGTCGACATGATTAGCAACAGCGATGACGAAGAAAAGAGTATGAGAAAGGCTGAGGAGAAGCTGATGGCTCAAGATGAAGATGACGACGACGAGCACAACGCTGCTCTGGCACGAAGACTTAGTTTGTCCAGCCAAAACAGCAACCAAGCCGAGCTGGCCTACCTCGAGTTCAACGACGACTACCTCTTGGGCGATGTCCCTTTCTCGCAGCCTTGGCTCGATGCTGACGAGATCATGGCCGCGCCCGAGTTCTTCCGTGAGGGAAGNCCCCTGACAAGGACTGAGAGCGAACAGACCGTGCCCCCTCAGCGTCGTGTACGCTTTGAGGAGAGAGCAGACATGTCTGACGAGACCGACTCGGACAACGACAGCGACTTCTTCCCCGATCTCTTCATCCAACAAGACCACCTCGACCCGCGCTTTAGACGCTTGATCGAGAAGGATGACGACCACGAGTTGTACCAGGACGACAGTAGTAATGCCGGTTCTGAATGGGACTTTGAGGCCGATGAGATGAGAATGCTACTCATGGACGAGGAAGAGGAGGAATCGGATTCGTCAGCAGGCTCCAGCGGCTACGAATGTATGTCTTGACCGGTTTGCTGAAACTCGAGTGCCCGTAAGCTAACACTTAGTTCCCCAAAGCCGATGACGGTGACACTACCGACGAAGAGCCCATGCCTCCCCCACCCAAGAGAGCTTCCACCGCACCTACAAGCCCCAGTAGCAACNCTCGCCACTCCTCGCCCTTCCAATGCAAGCTCAACCCGCATCAGATTGCCCCTTCGCAAGAACAAGAACAAGCGCACCCCTACACAGCCCAAGATGGGAACATTCATCATCGACCCTCACCGCCCTGTTCTCACCATTGATGGTGTTGGTGTTTCGCAAAAGAGCACTTTATGGCCTGCGAAGATTCAATCTGCTGCTGACAAGCAGTTGTGGGAGCGCATGCACATGCTGAGCAACACCAACAGTCGTGCTACTAGTCGTACCACCAGCCCTCGCCAGTCGGTTCAACTGACTCCTTCTGGCGAGAGCGACGCCATGAGCATTGGCGAGGAGAACGACTTCTTCGACTCTTTCGGTGCCCTTCGTACCGATCAAGTCATTGGTCCACCAGAAGCTTTTACTCCTTTTGTTGATGTCACTGCTTCCGGTGCTGTCATCCACGACTTTGGTGCTGCCCTTCCTGGTGCTGAAGCAGAGGAAGAACAAGACCCTATGTGCTTCTTGAACTTTGACGATGACGACGATGAGGATCAAGACATGCCTGATGAGTCTGACCACGCCGCCTCTCCTACCACCCAGTCTTTCTCTTCTCAAGTCACAAACACTACTTCATCCCAACCTGGCGGCTTTGATCTGCTTGCTCATCTCGACCGCCACGGAGTCGTTGGCTCCTTCCGCCGCAATCAACACTTCGCCAAAGCCGTTGGTTCTCTGCCTTCGCACCCTGCTCTCAGAGCTTCTATGTCCGAGACAAACGCCATGCAGACAGGTCGTCGTGCTGCAGCCAACACACCCATCACACCTCTAAGNAAAAAGAAGGCAAAGGGTGTTGGAGCTCGCAACTCTCCCATGACCACTACAAGTCCTCTTACCAAGAGCCCTCCTTTTAAGAAGAAAGGACCCATCAGAGGCGGTTTCAGCCGTCGCTGACCACATTACAAGCAACATGACTCACACATGTCAGCACGACTTATGAAAAAACGGCAGGTATCATACCTTGGAGTACTGGAGTCTTTTCAGCGCGTCAGGCGCCTCAAAAGCAACAACTCAAGCCCCAAAGCAACAAAACAATCGTCTTATACATCCTGCTTCTCCAAGACGCGATAGACTTATGACATGCGTTTGCATGCTTTGCAGTGTTTCAAGTATATTGTTCGAGTTTCGTCTTATCGCTCCGTCGTTTCTGTTGTTCTTTCTTGCCCTTTTTCGTTCTTTTTATTGTTCAGCGCCGGGTTTGGCTTTTTGCAACTCACAGATACCTCAAACAGCAATTTGTTTTGTGTCGACGCATTCAGTGTTCGACCTGTTTTCTTCGCTTTTTGCTTTCGCCGATCAATCTTTAGCATCTTGTTGCTTCTTTCCCTTTTGGTCTTCCAGATGGAATATTGCACAGATAGCCATTTTGTTCTTTTTCTTTTCGCTCAAAAAATCTCTGCGTAGATGGACTATTTCGATCAGAATGGAAGAATTTCAAAAATATGTTGCCAATCTATTATACTGTGATATACGTTATTGCCTCAAACTTATGCAAGAGTCTCTTGTACGAAACTCTTCGTGTAGTCGGTTGCGGTCTGGTTACGCCAGTCGGACCAGTCATGATTCAACAGTCCCCAGGTCTCGTCCTTATCTTGACCACCCTCACGGATGTAGTAGCTTCCAGACAAGACCCACTGCATCCAGCCACCGGGACCGCCAGGCAGAGTGGTCAGGTACTCTTTCAAACACTGCGCATAAACACTTTCCGTGCCAGAATTCTGATCGAAGCCGAATTCTGTCAATACCACTGGAGCCGTATTGACAGCAGCGGCATCACCTTCCATGGCATTATAACCCTGATTTCTCAGACTGCCCTCAATGTCGCCGCAGTTTGTCGCGCTGTTGGCATAATTGTGCAGTTCCCAGACAATCTTGTCTGCGTATGCGTGATCGTTCAACGAGAACGAGGTTCCATTGCCGATGTCCTCGCCATTGACTATGGTTCCCAATTGCGTATCATAACTCAACCCCGAGAAAAAGATCAGCGGCGATGTGTTGGCAGCGTAAATCCCATCAGCAGCAGGAATAACGTTTTCATACCAACTAACCCAATTATCGCCAGTACCGTTTTCAGTGGTGCGGAGTTCGTTGCGCAGAGACATGGAGGTAAATGCTGGCCAGGAGGCTGCATGGGAGGCCATGAACGCGAGACCGCGTTTCCAGTTTGCGACGTTGAAGTAGGTGTCGCCGAACCAGGCGTTGCCGTCGGTGTGGCTGCAGCACCATTCGCCTTTGGAGACGTGGTTGTCGAGGTGGATGTAGATTTGTTGGGTGTTTGCTTCGGCGGCGATGGCGTCGAAGANCCTGTGCGTTCGAATGTTAGGGGTTGAGATACGTGGTATATAGTCTTGGATATTACTCACCTCTAGACGAGTGGTGTCCTCGGTAAAGCTTGGATTGCTGGACAGCACTTGGTTCAAGACTTTGGTTCCATTTGTCTCTCCTAGTGCTTGGATGAATGCGGTCTTGAGACTGCTGTCTACGTCTTCATAGATGTCGTCGATCATTTCGATAGCGTAGGTGAGTCTGATCACATTCATGCCGAGGTCTTTGATATTTGTCATGATTGTGCTGACGGATTGGTATTGTAGACCCTCAGGAATCATGACGTCCGCAGCACCTGGCCAGTTGACTCCAGCATAGACGACTGTTTCGTCAAGGCTATTTTTCATGTCGCGGCCGGAGGTGGTAAAGGGTGCGTTAGGCCATGATGATGCTCGTGAAATAATGGGGCTGGCTTGGGCAAGAGCACCCAAGACAGGTAGTAGAAGAGTAGGGATATGCATTGCGGAAGTAACACCGATGAACCGTGAGAGTATAGCAGAAGGGGTAGAGATATTTATACATAGACAAGAAACGTCCGTAAGACCTACCCATTACTTCATCGTACTTACTCTCCTCGTGTATGTGTATGCATCACGCATGCCCTCGACGATCGTTCTCGTTAGAAACACTAGGCAACAAAGGCATAGACGAGCAGTCGCCTTCTGTAAGTGGATGGTGATAGAAAGTTACCCCCTCTTGATAGACATATCCCTCCGGTGTGCATTCTCCCGTCAGATAAAGCAAGGCATATGTGCATGATGGACACGGATAAATTGACTGTTCGTTGTAGGGCGCCAACGCCAACGTAGAAGATCATCGTTCCTGCTGTTGCTGCATACGAGGAGAAATGCAACCTCGTTGAAGGCGGGGGAGACATGAAGTCAGCTTGGCACTTTCGATTCTCACACAGCCGAATCTTGACAGAACACATGTGTGTTCCCATACCTCGGTCAAAAAAATACCGACTGTAGCGTAGCAGCTTGTCTATCGTATTGACGTTGTCGTCAACGAAGAACAAAAAGAAAGCTCTCCCGGACAGGCTTGAACTGTCAACCTCTCGATAGCCGATTTGATCAGATCAAATCTAACAGTCGAACGCGCTAGCCAATTGCGCCACGGAAGATGTGAAAGCTAGGCTTTCTGTGGCTGTTGGATGCGGGCATGCGAGGAACTTCGCAATATAACGCTTTCCATATACGGCACAACCTCGGTAGATCCATCACCCTGTATGTCGAGACACTTCCAAGAGAGATTCCCTTTCGCTCTCCTTACTATCATCATGATCGAAAGATAGCTATAAAAACGCACAGTACTTTACGAGAACGGAGTCACATCCATTGAAAGCTCTTCGCATCATCAACTCTCTGTGGACACGACCAGGGAAAACACAGCTATAAAAATGCACAGTACTTTACAGAGGACCAGTAACGTCTATTGAGAGCTGACGACAGGAAGAGCTCCCTCTGGCCATGATCGGGGAAGATCAGCTATGGAAATGCACAGTATGTTACGAAAACAGAGAACGTCCACTGAAGCGCTCATCGAGAACACCAACCCGTTTTACGAAGATCATACTCTCCTAGGACCTCCTCACATACGAGCTACACCTCGTGTATTATGTCATGGTATCACAAGCACAAAAATTACCACTGGAGACTTGGATTTTGATTGCCGGATTCTATCTCGTGGTCGGCTTCCTCTCCCTGCCCCTCTCCTCCGCTGTGCCTGGCTTCTTCAGACTTCCTCATGACCATCGTCAGGATCGTGGTCGTTATCGTCGTCGTCATCCTCGGAGTCGCCATTTTCTTCCTCGTCGGTTTCTTGCTCGTCCTCCTCCTCAACCTGCTTCCTCAAAGCTCTGATGTCGTCAGGCATGGTATTGTCCAGCTCAACTGTGAGCTGGTCGAGGAGGAGACGGTTTCTGTACAAGGCTGCGTCCATGCCATCATCACATCCTGGTGGGAACAGGATGCGAGTGGACTTGTACAGCATTTCAGCTGCCTGTTGATAGGTCTATGATGGTCAGCACTATTCTGCCTGGACTGATAAGGCAATCTTACCTCGGCCTCATACCAGTCTTCGACTGCATTTGCAAGGAGAGTCAGTGTCTGAATGCGCCAGAAACGGGGAGTCTTGAATCGTGACGGAGCGTGTGCAATGCTGAGATGGCGCCTTGGTTGTTGCTGCTGAAGAGCATATCGAATACTTCATAGACCTGGTCTGACCAGCAGGGGTTTGATGAAGTTGATGATGCCATTTTGAGGAGGTGAGTGACTTTTCCTTGTCTTGATGCACGGCGCAGCGGTGTTATTGCTCGGCGTCAAATCGTCCGTGCGTCTGTATAGCAAACTGACACAAACTCAGCTCTTGGAAGCTCAACACCCGCCGACCATCAGGAATAAGCCGAAGTTGTGCCATGGGACTCAGAGATCGAATCATGCTGCATCGGCCTTACCTACCCTGACGATTGTTGGCTCTTCGGTCTTCTGCATACGATGATTCCATGCTGCATCTGCCGGGACATGGAGAATTGCCCCTGGTCGTAAGATGACCACGAACGACAGGGCACTTTGAAGGGCATGTGGGCTATCTGAACTTCTCCTGGCTTCAATCTATGCTAGACCGAGTTGCTGCATCGTGACAATGGAGAATGTGCGCCACGAAGTGATGCCAACAGCGCGTTGCTGATCGTGTTCATCGACAAGACATACGAACAAAGCAAAAGAGTTGGCAAAAAAGGGGCAAGCCAGGAGTCGAACCCACCACTTTTGATGAAGCAAAAGTAGAGTCTCCGACGCTACTACTCCCGGCGTATACAATCATTGCAATTGGCGGTAAATTACTTCCTGTACAGAGAATCGGGGATCTCCCTTCAGCCAGACTACCGTGTGGACTTATAGAAGGGATGTGAGGTGAGCAACCTTTTTACACTATATAGTCTCATTGTTTTCACTTTCATGATGTCTTTGCCATTGAGATCTCATGCTTGTTGACTACAGACATTAGTGTGATTCTATAGCATTCAGGAGACGGCGAGTTCCATTCTTCTGTTCATATGTTCTTTCTGCATGTAGCAAACAGTCTCCCTTATGCACTATATATGCGTCTCTCCTTCGTAAACGATATCTCTTCAATTCTGCCGGTTGCTGGCCCTGCTCCGACCCTCTGATTGCATTTCCCAAGCATGGTCAACGAAGTGATGACATCTAGCAACCTACCCAGTAAGCTTCCATCATAGTATATATGTGAAGCTGCATACGAGTAAATGGACTATAGCATGCCCCTATAGAGCGATCTATCTCCACCAAGAAGTCACTTCAAGCAGACCAAAATCACTTGAGTCCCCTTCTGTCCTCTTCCTATTACTTCTTCAGCCTTTGCTGTTTGTAAACTCATGCCGCCGCGGATACCGAGTCATTGATTGTCTGGTTGCCTGGTCGCCCGGTTTTGCCGAGGACGAATTTTCCGCCGTCAGAATATATGACAACAGAGCCGGACGCGTCTCCTGAATTCTTCTGTTTTCCAGACTCGCAACCACAACCACAACATTGGCTCCATGACTATCCTTCTATATCTACAACCTACCACCACAACGAGTGACGACTATAATACGGATAGCACCTCAAGACTCACTCGACCACAATCTGCTCACTGCATTGTCTCCTTGAGAACCTGCATCCAGGATGGCGCCAGCATCATCACCAAAAAGTGTAAGAAACACTCAAGTGCTAGAAGTTGATCTGATACTGACCACTCACAGCGGATTCCAATACGGACAGCAAGTTGTCCAGACTCACCAAAGCCACGCCATATAAGCCTAACACACTCCGCTCTCATCACTATCCATGAGAGCCCTCAGCAGAAGAGCAAATCACCTCAACTCACCAGGATGCCTCGCGTCAGGTCCTGTGATGCTTTATACCAGCACGCAACGGACAAGACCCTGCCGCAACTTCCCCAACCTGACGACCTGAATCAAAACCACGACTCGACAGAATCGATCGAGCTTGACGAAGGTATCGAAGCAAACAGTCCCGCCACAACCTCTGTCATCGCTCAGTCCGAAACAAAGCACGAGACTCAGACTCAAAGCTTCCACTGCATGATCGCTGCCCCCGAAGCCGCATGGCAAAACCATCTTCTCAAAGACCAGAGAGCTCGCAAATGGAAAATGTCAACTGCGCTTCAATTCGTCATGGACCAGAATGGCGCTCTTCTATCAGAGATTAAAATTGCCAGCGGCAAAGCCGAATGTCTTGTTTCGTTGTTCAACGACATTGCCGGTACCAATCAGCGCCTTAGGTACCTCCATCAGCGAGCAGTAGAGCAGAGCCGCACCTTCACCCAACAAAGCGATCAGCTCGCCAGTGCCAGCAAGTTTATCCTCACATCAAACGCTAGCTTGATCGCAGAATGTACACGCTTCCTCCAAAACAACGCAAACTCCTACAACCTTCTCCTTGCAGAGAAAGAGGCCAGTCTCAAGTACGCTATGAACAACAAACGTCTCGAAAAGCAACCTCACGTACCAAAGAATCACGATGTTACCAAAGAGAACGAGGAGCTCGCTTTGTTCATTGCTGTTCTGACAACGCTTCTGGACACACTCGAGAACATGAACATTCTCTTGCTCAATCACAAGGACGCGATCGATTCTCAAGTGCTCGAGTTCCAGACAACTATGGCCGAATTGATGCACAAGAAGGGCTCGAGCAATGTGAGTCTTTTCTTCAAACTCTCTTGCTTCCGTTGAAGAGTTTGTCTTCCAATGCAGAACCATTGAAAGGGCGCGGCTTCGTTGGGTGTTTTGACTTGATTTTGCTTCTCTGTCTCTGTTGCATCGCTCTTGCATTTGGGATTTGGTTTATACGCCTTTCTGTAAAGATTAGTCGGTGGCGTTTGAAGCCGGATGGAGGCAGGTACAAGTGCTTGCAAAAGTACATTCATCAACCAGAAAGTCGCGATTGCCCTTCTTCTGATCAAGCTTGTTCTTTCTTTCCATTCTGTTTTTCTTTCGGGCATTGTCTGATACCCCTTTCTTTTCGCTTCTCGTTCTTGTTTTACGATATCAAACTTTTTGGTTCAGAGACGCCTATGAGCAAAACCAAGTATCCGTGTCCCCAAGAACGAATATCTCTGTAGTGAAACTGAACCTTCTATGGTGAAGTGGAGTCGTGACTGCCCGTTTCCTTGACCAAGCAATTTTGGGTTCTTGTTTTCTCTCGTTCTGAACTCTTATTCCTGTATTACTATAAAAAAAACACTTATCACAGAAGCGCTTGAACAACAAATGTGTTTCACGTGTTTTTCTCATGAAAATTTTCTATCACTTCGCGATGACAGAGAATTTCAGTTGGAAGCTCCATAGCAATGTTGACAACCAAGCGATGACTCCTTCCTTTCTTCTCCTGAGACTTCAGATGACGACAGAGAACAACGAAGCAAAGCAAAGCAAAGCAAAGCTCAGGAATACAGCCTCGCATTTCCTAGGTCTGGCAAAAGAAAGCAAGCTATTCTATCCTATCGTACAACCTTCATGCTCAATCGACCTCAACTCTGCATCTTGGCAACTGCGTATTCCTCATCTCTGCCTTCCCTAAGCATACACGCTATTCCTCTCAAATCTCATACTCGGCATTGAAAAGATTCCACAGCCCCTTTTATTCTTCTTACCACTGCCCTCGCCTTCCTCGTTTCCAGTACCATCGACTGGTTTCTTTCTCGGTGACATCTCGGTCCTACTTTTAGATGGCGAGCCTTTGGTTGGCGATACAGACATCGAAGGTCCTTGTAAGTGCTGAGCTAGAGAGCGTATACTCTTTGACGGACTGAGCGAACGAGGTTGAGAAGCTGATGGCCGGGCGGATGGTGGAGGCGGTATGGCTATGCGGTTGGATGGAGGAATGAAGAAGGACTTTATCACACAAAACGATGTTAGCACGGCGAGCACGAGATGCGAAAGACGAAAGACGAGGGGTGAGAGAAGGAGGAAAGAAAAAGCAATAGTTTAGTGAATTGTGCATCAAATATAGTGATAGTGTGTATGCAAAAAGTCTCAAGGACCCCAGAGAAGATCTTTGCGCACCTGAGATTGCTGCTGCTGCTGTGACGATGACAGATCCTGCGGCGAGGTGGCGGCAGTGGCGGCCGAAGAGTCAACACCCAAACCCCTCTCACTTGCCTTCCTCCTCAAAGACTCATCTCCAACGCTATTTCCACTCTCTCCCCTTCTTACAGATTCGCCCAAGAAGCCTGCTGTAAGTCCTTTCTTAGAGTTTGAGCTGCTGCGTCGGCTGTCGAGACTCTTGTTAAGTGTCTTTGCTGCTTCGCTCAGGTCACTCTGTTTCTTCATGCGTATACTGCCTCTAGCGTCTACGGATGAGCTGGCGACGGTGCTCTTGCCTAAGCCTGGCGTAGTTGGAGCGCCGGGCTTGTCTTCGGATGCATGCACCAGATACCATGTCAATCCATCAGAGAGATCGAAAGGGTTGTCGTTCATCTCGTCCAGAGAAGCGGCGTCCACGCTTGTTGAGCCAATGCTGCGACCATCGAATGATGCAGCTGGTTTCGACAAGTCGACAACACGCTCCTCAATCTTGGAGATGCGGGCGACGAGCCACTCACGGCGGTTTAGAACCATACCTTCACGTTCCCGCAAGAAATGGTGTGGTGCATTGATGTTGAAGGCGGCCCATGCGCCGGTTCGCTGGCCTTTAGTCGGCAAGAACAAGGCGAGGTCGCCTTCTTTAAAGTCTCTAACCGCAATCTTGACTGAGGACTCGGCTTGCAAGCGCGTGTTCTTCTCTTTGTATCCGCGTGCCTCCTTTTGCCACTTCCGAGCCGTGTATTCAAAGTCACGAAGGCGTTTGCTGATAGCTTCGCTGAAGATGTCGGTGCTGAACAAGGAGATATGGTTCAGATAGTCAGCATATTGCGATTCTTCTTCAGCCGCATCGGTGGCTTCGGACCAGTGCAGGAAAGTAAGACTTGAAGAATCATCGGAAACGGTAGACGTTTTGCGTGTCGGAGGGGGCGAGGACATCGATATCGCACGAGTGAGACTTGATGTAGGGTCGAAAGTGGTGCTAGCAGTGACCTTAGAAGCCCGCTCGATGATCATATTGCCATCCCTGTGAGTTACGACAAAGCCCAGGGCTTCAANGAAGGCGCAAGAGACGTGCATTCTGAGCATACAGGCGCTGTGCAATCTCCCTGGCACGAGCACCACGCTGCCTGAGTTGTTCCTCGACAGAAGCAGCTGTGGATTTCGCATCGTTGAGCTGCTTCTGTACTCGCATGATTTCCACGTCAAGACTAGCAGCACGAGTCTGAGTATCGGAGAGCTGTTCCGAGAGTTGGATGACTCTACCTTCCTCCTCTGTGACACGCTGGCGAAGCACATCTGCACCCGTTTCTCCGTCGGCGAACTTTGAGCGAAGCTTGCGCAACTGCTCGCGTTCGTCTTCAAGACACGTTGCCAGCGATTCGGCGTGCGCCTTCTCTGCCTCCATCTCATCTTGCAAGCGAATGAGCTCAGTCTCGTTAACAGCCTGCTTCGCCTTGACTGCTTTGAGCTCAGTCCTCTGAGTGCTACTCTGTGATCGGAGAGACTCGGTCTNNCGGATCTCGCAAGTGCGATAGCATCATTCAGCTCTCTGACATGATCCGCAGACTTCTGTGCAAGCCCTTCCAAAGCAGGAACCAGATCCATGAACTTCTCTGGAGGTGAGCTGGTGGGCGATAGATGCTTGTGAGTCTCTTTAAGAATCCGGAAGTTATCAGATTCGTACTGTTGCTGTTCTTCTTTACTCTTTGTAAGGACTTGCAGTTGCTCCTTCAGGCGTTGGTTCTCTTCTTGCTGTTTCCGCAGCAAAGACTGGGTTTCTTCAAGATCAGTGTGGTGCTTCAGCTGTGCTTCCTCCGCAGACTGTTTCATCTTTGCAATCTCGGCTTCGAGTGTTTTGGCTCTAGCATCAATACCAGAAACTTCCTGATCGCGACTACCCAACAACCTGTCGATCTCGTCTTCAAGCTCCTCGATCCTGTGTCGTGCCTGGCCCAAGTCTTGCTCCAAGACCCTGCGCTCATCTGCAAACTCTCTCTGCTGTGCTTCCATATTTTGCATGATATCCTTTTTCGTGGAAACAGCTTCTTCAATCTCGCGTTGACCATCAACATCCTTCCGCTTTCTGTTCTCAGCATCCTTTTCGAGATTTGAAGAATGCTCCTTGGCGGCGTGGAGTTCGGCTTCGAGCGATACTATGCGCTTTGCGAGTTTACCATCTTCAGCAGCTAAGCTTGAAGACGGACGTCTAGAGCTGACAGTCTGCCTGACCAATTCCTCTGAAGGTCTTGGCGATGGCGGAATCGGGCTGACCATGTCGGAAACCAGTTCGATCGAGGGCCTGAAACTATCACCCGTCGTAACGCGGTTCATGTGAGCATGGCGGTGAAGAATATCTTCTAGTCTTCGTACTCGACTCTTCTGCCCTTTCAACTCTTCCTCGAGCTTGATGTTTGCTTCTCTGAGAACCTTGTACTCGTCCTCACCACGAAGCATGAGGGAAGTGGTTCCAAAAGCGGCCTCGTGCATACTGCCATTCTTGAACGTCTTGGCATGCTTGATCTGCTTCTTGGTAGGACGGTCCAGATCCTTGAGGGCAGTTGATAGAGTTTGCGTAACAGAGTCAGGCAGCTCCAGTTCGGTTAAGATCTGGATGTACTCTTGTAAATGCTGTCTCTGCACGATAGGCCACTCGAGATCATCCGCTTGAAGGTTCACTTCGACGCTCAAAGGCTGCCCTTCAAAGACTTCAGTCTTGACGACATCATCGACAGACTTGAGCCATTTAGTCCGACGGCGCTCTTCCTCTTCCTGATAGGTAGCCATCTCTTCAGCGAGTGTGGCAGAGTCAGACTTCATTTTGTCGGCCCATTCACGACGACGTACAGCTTCGATCATGAGAGAGCCATAGACAAATGGAAGCTTAGACAAGACGTTGAGTGTGTCAAAAACTTGCTCGTCACTCTGCGACATGTTCAGATTTTTGAGACTTGAGTGTACCTGAGCCAGACGAGACTCGATGCTGGACAAAGTCTGCATGTGATGCAAAAAGTTCTGAGCGGCATTGTTACGTTGTTGAATTGTCTGGCGGACCAGTGAGTTGAGCTCGAGACACAAACCGTCGAGATTAGGCAGGTAGTTCCGTGTGTGTAGCAGAGCCATTTTAGAAGCTCTCGCGGCATTCTGGGCATTGTTTGGCAAGGATTTCACGTGTTCCAAGTCATTGGACATTTTGTTCACGATAATATCGACCTCTTCGAGGAGCTTTGCTGGCTCGTCCGTATTGTCGACTCGACTAAGACTCACAGTCTGAACGGCGTCAAGGAGAGCCTCGCTATCTTTCGCGGTTGTGTCTAGCGATTGTTGAATGTTGTGAACCCTTTGTGCGAAGTTGGTCATGATGTTCTGAGCAGACGATGCGGCTTGTCTGATGTGGTCGACCTGGACGAATTGCTGTAGCGTGACATTGGAGTCATGTCCAGATTGCTGCAAAGACACAGCGGTCTGGGACTGGATGTAGCGAGCAAAGTCGGGATTGGCTGGAATGTGCTGCAGAATATCAAGGTCTCTTTCCCAGCTGTCGACGTGTGCCTCCTGCTGCTTAAGCAGTTTGTCCACCCACTCTTCCTCGTTGTGATATCTCTGTTCGGTAGAACGGATGTGGAGGTGCAGGCTCATGACAGCGACGTTGACGCTCTGTTCGATGATGGCCTGCTCTTGATGGTATCGCTGTGTACTGTCAACCCAGTCGGCGTACTGATCGCGCAGAGCTCTTGCCCAGTCGAGTCGACGACGAAACAAGTCGTTCCATGATGGAAGCTGGTCATGGTTGGCGATAGAGTCGGGCGGAGTGTCAGGGTTCAGAGGAGATGGGTCCGGGATGAGCGAGAGACTGGTATTGGTGGGCGAGAACGAGGACGAGTCAAAGACGTAGATTTCGGGCTCGGTGAGCAGCGTCTGCGGCCGTACGGCCTTGCCCTTGTTTGTCAGGAAGACCTGTTTATTGACGGGGATGTGGGCGGTGCGCTGGATCCATGCTCGGAGGCTTTCCAGGCTGTTGACCTTTGCCGGCTCGGCGACGACTTTGTTGCCCGAGTGCGCGACATAGATTATTAATGACATACCCGCCAAAGACTCCTCTCAGACCGGCTACCAGGCATGGGATAGAAATGTTTGGTGACCGCCGACCGAGAGAGGGAAGACGCGACTGACGTCCTTGTGTCAAAAAGTCCGGGGTCGCGCCATCCATGTCCCGTGCTGTCATCACAAGCCAACTCGCTGTTTGAGCCCATTTTCACAACATTATGCAATTGAAGCCAACACGCTCGCGAGATGACATTCCTTGTACCATGTCTATTGAACCGATCCATTAGAGTTACCCCCTCCATATGCAAAACCCCCTTTACCCGATCTATGCGTGAATTTTTGTATCCTACACTGCTCAGTTGAGCCCTCTCCCCCTTCGGAAATAATCGTAACTCGTGTTCTCTTCCTGGTCGCTTTCGACAGGTGTGTGAATCTCTCCCAGACGGAGAGGCCCGTAACCTCCAGGAGTTGGTGCGGGCACTCCGCCTCTTCCCATACCTGCTGCTCCCGACAAGAGGTGTTCGTTATCGTAACGGCGATCGGCATTACCGATATCCATCGAGCGTACACTACTGGCAGGACTGTTATCGCGCAGTGCCGTCGGTGTCTTGTGGTATCCCTGAGGATAAGTCGTGCCCATCTCATCGCCCGTCCTTGTGGCTGCAGAATCACTCGACCCTCTGCGGCTGTCGTAGTCCGTCATGACAGTGCCATCTTGTGTCATCAAAGTACCGTGCGATCCTCTACGCACCTGATCTTGAGGTCTGCCGTAGAGTTCTCCCTCACCACCTGCTACATCCCTGAACTCGGGTCGGTTCTTATAGAACTCGAAGTCCATCTGGTTCTCGGACACAAACTCGAAAGGTGCCGGTGCCTCGCCCTTAGCCGTCTTACCAGGCTCGTCGTGCGCCATGGCATCCATGTATACATCCGAATATCCGGCCACTGGGATGTCTACCTCTGCAGTACGACCGGAGTAAACGGTTGGCAGAAGATGCCTCGATTTTGCCGAGACCATAGGTGTGATGAGGGGCTTGTAAAGCACAGGATGACCAAAGCGGACGCCGACACGGTCTGTGCGCTTGGTCTTCATCTCTGCTGCATTCTCGGTGTCCGCTGCTGTAACTCCAGTTGTGTAGAAGGTCAACTTGTTGTCGAAGTGCGAAGCGCACCACCACTTGAAAGCCAACATAATGATTGGCAATGGGGCCAGAGCGCAGACCTTGGGCAACCATTCAGTGTAGCCAAAGGTGGTGTTACCTACGCAGACCAAAGCCACCAGAGCGTCGGAGAGAATGGTGAGGAAGATGTATCGGTTGAACAAGACCTTCCAGAACTGACCTCCGGATTCTGTCTTGGTGATGAAGACGTACATGAGCAGATACTTCTTCAGATACGAATCAACCCAGAAGTAGAAAGCCGTGACAGGCAGTACCAGTGGCTGAATGTATGAGAAACACAATGCGACAGTCGAGTAGAACAAGAAGTAATTGTAGTATCCAGCATAATCAAACGTCGGTGGCGCGCTTAGTTCGATTAGCTCACGGGGAGTAGGATGCAGGAAGTGACGTGAAAACGAGCCCCAGGCAAGGTTGACAAACTGAGCAAGGTCAACAGCGGCGCCGAGATTACGTTGAAGTAGCCAAGTAATCCAGTAGGTTGAGACCGAGTTGAGGGCCGTTATACCCTTCTGCAACAATTGACCGTCTTTGATGGCAGACCAGGCGTCTTCTTGCTCACTGCTGTCGATGACGGCACGGACATAACCCGAGATGGCAGCGAAAAGCGAGAATAGAAACAAGTTGTTGAAAACGAAGAAGGTGTAGAGCTTGTGCATGACATGGCGTTCTCTGCTGGTCTTTGACAAATCACCCGCGTTGTTGCTCAGTTTTCGAAAGATGGCAGGCAGGAAGTAGTAGAAGAGAGACGTGAGAGCAGGTGCTGCCACACCCTGAACGACAGCCCATGTCTTCGGGTTGTTGGCGAGATTAGTCGCAAAAGCAGGCCACAATTTGGCCAAATTGCCCAAATTGGAAAGGAAAACGGCAATGAGAGCGTTAGGGACGATCCAAACAACAGTCAAAACAGCGACCCAGATGTTGTTGATAAAGGTTTGCCAGTTTCGTTGTTTACTTGTCATGGGCAAGTTCTTCCAAATGAGATCGTGCGGCCTAGGTGCCAGACGAATTGATGTCTTTTGTGGACCCTTCTTGCGTGTTTTGTATGCAACAGTATGAGCATCGGCGATTGATTCATAACTGGCGAATCCATATGACATGGCGTTTCTCTTGTCGATGGATTCTCTGACCTCCTTGATCTGGATCTCGAGCTCTCTAATACGCGCAGTCAAATATTCGATAGCATCGACTTTCTGGCCCTTGCGGTAGGTCTGATCAGACTTGTTCACGGAACATGTCGGTCGCTTTGGCGGCAGCTTGTTGGGATTTGCGAGGTACTTAGCAAGCACCTGCTCGAGGTTTCTGACCGTCTCGTTGTGCTCGTCGATGAGTTCTGGTAGATCTTTGACGTTGCGAGCAATGGCGGTACGCGGGTTTGAGCCAGTGTCTTTGGCTTCAGTGACGATCTTGACAAGTCCTTCGTCAGTTCGAAGACCTCTGGGGATCTCGGTGACAAGAAGAGTTCGAGAATGCAGACTCTTCTGATATTCCGGACTGTCGAAATAAGCTCTGCGCAATCTGGCAACGCTCTTGTAGTTGCGCCAGAGGAAGAAGGCGATAGTCAAGTTTGCGAACCAGGCGAGCAGGACGTAGCCCCACAGATATTTGCCCTGGACGCCCTGCGACGTCAACTGCGTGAAGAAGTTCTCTGTGTGGACGCTGCCGAGAGAGCTACGATGCTCGTACAAATTGATGGGGANCAAAATGGCAAGGCCCACCACGGTGATGCAAACAAAAATGTTTCGGCACATGTTTGCGAAGCGTAGGAAGATGGTGGCGTCGAGTCCAACCTTCTCGACCAGTTCCAGCTCTTTTGTCTTGAGGACGGGTGCGACCCAATCGAGTACACCCTTGCCGACCGGCGGTGGGGCGTGTTTGGAGTCGGCATGTCGTGAGCGAGGAGCGTAGACGACGCTGTTGTATGGGCGAACGAAGCAAANAAGACAGGCGATTAAGAGAGAACCACCGATTGAAGTGCCCAAGGCAGACCAGAAGGCGTTCTTCTCGATCTGCACGTAACCATGTTAGCTATACACAAGATTGGAGCCGATGGTCATGGAAGNACTTGCCGATTGTGCGAAAGGATTTGAGATTAGCGAAGCAAAGACATCGACGGGCTTCGTTTGTGACCCTTGCCGAGCAAGCAGGTTAAGTGTCCTTGTCGGCACGTCCATGGCGGCCGGATGGGTTGGTGATAGATGCTCAGGAAAGGATGTGCGCCGGTGACCAAACGCAGGTGGCTTGCAGCATCAAAACAATAGCTAGTGTATGCAAGCGCAGGAGAAAATAGAGCGATAGTCGAGGGGCGGATGTATCGAAGCTTAAGGCCGCGGCGAGTCTGAAACGATTGAAGACAGCGCTCGGTCGAGTAGGACAAAGAAATGCAGACACGACAATTTGACTGTGGTTGTGCGTGTGTAAGGTCGGAAGGTTTGAATCAAAACCCAGGAACAAGAACAAAAGCGCCTGCCCAAGGCACCAGGGCCGCCAGCGAGGTCATCATTCGTTCCAGATCTCCAAGACCCTTCTCTCCACGACCATGACGAACCTTGAGCCATCCATCATTTTCGCTGACGCGCGGTTTTCTTAGCGGCTGCTGATACACGTATCAGCCGCATTCCGCTTTGTTATCCGACGCATGCCGTCTATCTGCTTTTAACTTTTGTGTGAGAAGCATGCTTCTGCGACAACGTGTCTTGAGAACAGCTGCTGTTCACTGTAACCATCAGCCAGGTCTCATACTCTTCCACTGATCAAAGACCATATATGTCCAGTAGCTAGACATTTTTCACACTCGATGTAAACACGATTCTGCTCGATAACAAAAGCACACGCGTCTCGTATCAACTCTAGACGGTAGGCGCCCCAACTCCCATCAATCTATAAAAAGCAACCCTCCCCAACATCCCACAACCGTAAAACGAACACCAAACCCTCCAACCCGTTCAGGTGTTTCTAGCCGCGCTGAACTCCATGAGACCATCGCATGGCTTGAAGTCTGAAAGCTCTCAAGGGATCCTCCTTCCCTCTTTGTCTATTTTCTTTCGCAAGTGTCTGCTCTTTCAACGCTTGGCTTGCATCTTAGGCGTTTTCGTGCTTGCCGATTGGTTCGGAGCAAAATCATCTACTTTTCGTCCACACAAGGGCAGAAAAGTCTCCGGTGCAACGACGACTGCACGCGACACTGAAATGTTTACTGCACACCCGTTGCTTTCATGCCAGGCACCTGGAGACTTCGCTGTGTCTTTTTCTGCACGGTAGTTGTCTTGTGCTCTTTGCGTGAATCATGTTCCTTTGTTGTTGGCATTTCCGCGTCAAGCGCTGTTTTGTTTGCTGTGCACGAGCGCTTGAGCAAAAGATGCCCAGTGATGCGTGTCATCGTGCATCTTCTACCGAAACGGTTGTGTTGTGGCTGTGTAAAGAGGACCCGACGTGCAGTCATCGTCAGGAACCGACGGAACGATCACCATCCGTGCTTGATGATCATCTCCAGCTTGCCATGACAGCATCCAAGAGAGCTATCGAAATGTATGATGGTATATTGTCTTCTTGTGATGTCCAGTGAGAGTTCATGTTCTTGGAAACTATTCTCATCTCAGTTCTGGTTGGCTGTATGAAAGGTATCTATAGAAATGCACAATACAATTAGAAACATGATAGTGTCCAGAGAGAGCCCAGCGGCTTTTCGAAGATTGTTTGAATTCGTCAAGTCAATTATGTTCATTATCTGTTTACCATCTGTCCTTGTTATCCTCGACCCGGTCTCCCCATTATTTGAGACCCGGGTGTCGACGCGGCCTGCCTAGATACATGCTGCTCTCGTCCTCCAAGGCAATACCTTAAGAATCCTCGTGCTATCATTCATCGTCATCATCCTCAGCATCATCCTCGTCACTCTCTGAAATGTGCTCAGCAGATTCCTCGTAAGGATGCTTGAGTCGGTATGTATAGATGTAGTTGGCCAGCTCAACATTGGACTTGAGCACACGGTTGAAAAGCATGGGCTCTTCGTCAATGATCTCGTGCATACGAGCCGCGATGTCCTGTCTCAGCATCCGGCGCATCTTGTCATCGATTTCAGCATCGGTAGACGAGTTCCAGAAAACCATGTTAGTGAACATGAGCAGTGACTTCGCGGCCAAAGGCGTCTGGACCTCGATCTTGCGGTAGATGAGTTCTTGAAGGTCGGTGAGCTCAAGTTTGTGAGCGATACCCCAGAGGGCGCTTGCCTCTTCAGCAGCATCTTCGAATTGTTTGGCGCTCTTGATGTTTTCAAGGTGGCGGTGATTGCCTTCGATTAAGCGAGGAGCGTAGTCGGCGGTCTTGAGCCAAGACACCAAGGACTCGAATGGCGTTGATTTAAACTTCTCAAAGGTTTCGTTGCAAATCTCGAAGCCGTTCTTGTTATCGCCGGTGATGTGCTTCATGAATGAGGGGTACTTTTGAATGAGAGCTCGGTCTAGAATAAAGAGCTTGTTCTCGTCGCCGACGTAGATATTGATCTTGAGGGGGCTGTATACGGATTAGTGCACATTCTTCGAGAGGAAACATTCACGGGCTCACTCTTTGACAGGCTCAAGAGCTTTGGCCTTCTCAGGCGTGGCAGACTTGCTATCTCCCTTCTTCATCATGAGCAACTCGAGCTGCTTTCTTGTGACATAGTCATCTGGGGCAACCTTAGGCAGCTTGCCGCTTGGCTTCCACTTAGGGGTGGCCGGCTTAGGGTCTTGTCTTCTAGTGGGTGTAAAGGTTGATGGGTCGGGGAGATCGATGTCATCCTCTTCTTCCTCGAATGGAAGTGCGGGAGTGGCTCTAGGCGATGGTTTGCCTTTCTTCCTGGGTGTCGGGCTAGGAGAAGGCTTGCCAGGGCGTTTGAACACTGAAATATAGGGTCGCTTCTTCTTGGTCACCGAAGTGATGCTGACGTCGTCATCGCTGCCGGGTTTGAGGGAGGTGCGCTTGCGCGGCTTGACCTTCGTGTTGTCGTCATCATCGTCGCTGTCTAGAACGATGGCCATGTCCTTTGCGGCTTGCTTCTGCCAGGCGACATCGTGATAGTGTTTCATGCTGTGGAACTGCATAGCCTCTTCAAAGGCCTGCTCGCGTTCTTTGTCAGCACGAGAGGCGCCACATTCTCTGGTCTGGCAAGGGTCGAAATCATAAGTCGCATCGGGGCTGCGCCATTCGAAGTGGTGTCTCTGAAGAACAAATACTGGTAGAGCATGCTTGTTGGGCTTGGGCTCGATTGCGCCAGGAGGCACAGAGTGATCGGGAAAGACGAAGCAAGGCCATTCTTGACCCTCAAACTCAGTCACGCGTGTGCTTTCGATGATGTCTGAATTGTCCATGGTGATGTGGAGTAATTGTGGAAGGTGCTTGATGAAGGGGTTGTAGGGGATATTAGTGGAGTGGTGTGTAGGGGAGAGAGAGAGGAAGTGGATCATATGATGATTTATGTACTACCTATCTGGTTGAGTGAAGGTCGAACCCAAGGGAAATAAACTTGTGGTAGGAAGATGGAGTGAAGAGCAGATGTAAATTGTATAAACTTGGACTTCAAATGAGGTCGTCGACGTCTTCAGTGAAGGGCGCTCAGAAGAGAGCAGGCTGGAAAGACAGTACTTGCATGGAGCTTGTTATACTTGTGCATGAGGAAGTGGCAGTGGTTAATGTGAACAAAAGCTCATAAATTAAACCAACTCTCAATGGAGCTTGCAAGATATTGAGTCTCAACTATGCATTTTGATAGACACGTTAGCCAGCGTAGCCGTCTGGAGATGCGACCATGTTTTGGAGGTGCCCGCGTCGGCATGGACTGAAAGTCCTCGGGGAACCAACGGTTAGTACAAGTAGACATGGAGATCCACAGTGCAAAGCTGGAAGATTCGTTTGACTGTGTCAATTGGAGGCCTTGTTCAGTGGTTGCTCACCGACTCGAGGAAGGAGCGGTGCGCCTCACCAAGACGGGGAAACCACGGCTTGTCGGCCAGCAGCTCCGGCGAGCAACTCAAGCAGCGGTGACGACAAGGTGGCATACATAGCAACAAACAACTCTTTTGGACACTTTCTTCTGCGTCTCTCTTCTCTGCGATCTCTTGACCAGCTTCCACAGATTCGACTCACACCAAAAACGCAATCATGGCACACAATTTCGCACCCTACCAGAGCAGCCCTCCTGAATCAACACGCGCTTTGTCACCACCACTCCGCACATCAACCTCGTCACCTCGTCCTGCTGTAGTTACTCGCGCACAATCAAGCATTGAAGACCCATGGGCCGCAACCCGCGTCTCTCAACTCCCCTCTCCCTCGGCCTACGACGATCTCGAAGCGAACACAACACAGACCTCGCGGTTAAGAGGAGATGGCTACTATGTCTTTGAAACGAGCTTGGGAATCCGCATGGACATCGAGGCCTGTCTACCTTATCTACTGCTACCACCTGCNGGGGGTGTCGCTTTGTTGATCTTTGAGAGAAAGAGCGACTACGTGCGGTATGGAGATTGTGAGAACAAAAAGAAAGAGCTTGATGCTGATATGAACACGACNAGATTCCACGCCTGGCAGTCGAGTCTTGTCTTTGCTGCCTTGTTTGTGCTACACATGCTGCTTTCATGGTCTCGCTTCTTGTCTTGGCTGCTGTTCATCGGCGACCTCGGCTTGATCGTCCTACTGGTCTTTAGAGCTTATCGGGATGGTAAGATTGCTCACTACCCTTGCCGTATCCTTCTTGTACTGATCTTTCTTCTAGCCGAGACTCTCGATCGCTTCGAGCTCCCCTTCTTTGGACGCCTGGCTAGCACCTACGTCGATCGCGAATAAGCTGTTGCAACTCAGCTCGACCCTTTCATGAACACATTATCCTCGACTGCTTGTTTTGAACGATACCCCCGACTTTTGCATACACCACATCTTCTTCTTGCGGATCCTTCGACTTTGTACAAACAAGCACTGTTGCCTTTTAATGCTATATCTTCTTTTCTTCTCTTGTATATTCGAGTCACATGTTCTCACGTTAAGTCAGACTCACCTTCCAGCCGTTGCTCGAGAAAGACGAGTTCAAAGAGGCTGCGTGTGCCGACTTCAGAATATCTCTCCATGCCGCTTGTACGACGCCGGCCTCCGTTGCATCTTGATCATACATATCCACGAACCGCGACCCTTCGGCCACATCATCCATACATCATCTTTCGGCAATGGACCCCTCGAAGTCGATGTTGGCTGTGTGTTTTTCGAGTATCTATTGCACTGTCAAATGCGCTTTGCCAAGATCAGCCGACCATCAAAACTCCCTCACGCGACCTCCGAACTCCCTCAACAACCCACTATACCTTCTAACCTTTATATTCAAGATAGTTTGGGTCCATTTCAACCAAAAAGCCGTGGTAGTGTAGTGGCATCACGCCCAATCCGGTAACCTAAGTCCCTAAACTCGCTTACCTAAGTCCCTAATACTCTCCCCCCAAGGATCGGGAGGTCGCAGATTCAAGTCCTGCTCACGGTGCTCATTTTTGCCCATCGTTCGTTCTATCAAGTTATGTCGCGATGGAAAGCAGGTAGGATTGATGTGCTTGCTTCTTACTCTGGCTGATTTTCTTGCTTGGTTGTTCCTTCCCCCTATCACCGTATGTTCCTGCTCTTTCTTTCTTTTTGTTATCCTTTCGCAGTCCGGTCGTCCTTTTCTACCGTGCTCGCGCCCTTGTTTGCTTGACAATGTTGGAGAACAACGATATGTTCGATGGGTATGACAAGGTGATCTACTAATTGACATAGTCCATACTCTAACAAGATCATCTACTTGCCGCCAGTCTTAGCAGCCTCCTTCTCCAGCTCCAACAAACTGTTTACCGTATCCACAACCATCTCCTCCAACCCTATAAACTGCATGCCCAGCACCTTCTTCGCCTTCTCATTACTCAAACCAAACATCTCGGGATACTTTTCCCCAGCGTTTCCCTCTGGCACTTTGTCCTTGAGCTCTGGAAACTGTGTCCTGATGATATCGCAAACGCGTTGATAGGTAAAGTTTCCTGATGTGACGGCAAAGCGTTGATTTGATGCTGAGGGTACTTCGTAGGCGCGGAGATGGGCGAGGGCGACATCGCGGACGTCGACGCAGAGGGGGGAAGGTGGTGGAGCCGGNNGGGAAGTGCTGCTGCCGTTGATGAGGCGGTAGATGTCTGCTGAGCTGGTATTGAGTTTGGACATATCGGGGACGGAGTGCTTGGAGGGGCCGTAGACCATTGGAGCTGTTTTGAGTTTCGTCAGTGACTATCTCTGTGAGAAGACCGATAAGAGGGGGAATACTCACGNGCAAATAGTAACCACATCAAACTTTGTGTTAGGTTCCTTGATAAACTCCCAAGCAGCACGTTCCGCAAACGCCTTACTTGCACAATACGCCACAGATCCATCTCCCCTTTTAGCTTCCTCATATGTCGTAGGGTTCCAATCATTTTCTGTATAAATATATCCAAGTCTCATGCCTTTACTCGTATCAATGATACTCGCAAAGCTACTAGTAACCACCACCCTCTTAACGTTGGGTGCAAACTTCTTGACTGCACTTAGACACCCTTTGGTACCTTGAATAGCAGGAATCAAGAGATCCTTTTCATTGTCTTCAACGTCAAAGGCAAAGGGAGATGCATTGTGGATTACGCCGTCAACGCCTTTGACTGCTTCGTCAAAAGCATTTTCGGCGGCAATGTCGGGGACGATGGAAAAGGAGAGTTGGGAGGAATTAGCGGTGTGGATGGCTTTGACCTTCTGGGCGGACGACTCAGAACGGACAGTGCCGCGGACATTGTAGCCGGCATTGAGGAAGAAGGTGATGATGTGGGTGGCCATGAAGCCTGAGGCTCCTGTGATGAGGATAGTTTGTTCGGAAGCGAGTTTCGACATTGTGACTAGTGGTTATTGTATTCTCGAGGTAACGGGTTATTGATATCTGTTTGATGTTTGAAAGACGTGGTGAGAACTAAAGGTGAGGAGAAAGGAGTAAGAGAGAAGGTGCTGGTTGGTTATGGCTCAGATACTTATATCATTCATGTTGGCTGGTCTCTTGATCCTATTTTCTTCGAGGAAATGCAACAAACGTAGGATTTGCGTATTGAAGCAACCATAAGATACAGGCGTCATATCGATGTAGGATAGATGAAGAGGCCATTAGTAGGGTAGATCAGCCCTCCACATTTTGAGAAATGTCGCCCACCCACCTTGATGGAATATGGCTCCGAAGCTTCCGCCTCAATATCGGACTCACTCTCTCATCAGCGCATCACGTTCTTGCGAGGACGAATGTGGTGCTTTGCGATACTATTTAGCTTTCCCATTGGGTAGTTGAGATCTAGGGTGTATCCGATGGTGTTGTGATGACGGTGGAAGCAGGTGGTCGAGTCAGGGGTAGACGTGTCAGGCTGATAGCGGCATCAAATGTGCTCATCCTCGTGTTCCTTCATCGTATCACAATTTTCCTTAGAAAGAACGATCCAGGCAAGAGATCGGAAACAAAACATCGCAAATCGTCAAAAGTGGTATCAGAAACAAAGAAACGTGGTCAAAACATTCAATGCTTGCCGCGAGAAGAACCACTCATGAGTCGCGGTCTGGCAATTCTGTAGGATGATGTACTGACATCGTGACTATCTAAAAGCTAGCCTTTCTTAAACCCGACGCTCTTTCTCTCTCGCCTGCCACTGCCAATCTCTTCATTTGGCGTTGTAATACTCAGTCCGCTCTTCTTCCTGCCACCCGCCAACGTAGCAGCTGTCTGCGCAGCCCTCGACTCTGCCACGATCCAGTCATCATCACGTACACTTTTCTCCCTTTCCCTTCGCTCGACAGTGTCCAACAACTCATTTCGTTGAGGTCCCGGTGTGCACGCGCAGAGACAGCCTGGAGTGGGGCAAGCGCCCTCGGAGGTTGACACAGAGGTTGGAGAAACATCAATATGGGATGGAGGTGGTGAGTGCCAGGTACGCAGACACGCTGCATGAGCTGAATGGTTGCAAAGCAAGCAAGTAGAGTACAAGGCATTCTTCTGTACCTGGGCATCTTCAATGGTGGTTTGTTGAGTCTCGTCGTCGTCTCCGGCACTTGCTGGCCGAATAAAGGGCTCGACTATAGAAGTTCGATCGCCTCCTGCTCGCACCTTTATTTTGGCAGAACCCTCGAATGGACTTGTGTCACTCCAGCAGATTGGACAAGGATCTTGACGCTGCATACAAGTTTCACAGCGCATCTTATTGGGAGTGTTGATGGGTTTCTTGCAGGCACCGCACATGAAGCTGACTTGAGTGTCTTTCAAGCCGGCCTCGTAGACCGATGGATACATGGGATAGCTGACACGGCGCATATATGCGGCATTGCTGAACAATCCAAGATGCTGCAGTTGGCTGTGATAGGTGCTGATGATGCTTTCTGCTTGTAGAGGTTGCAGCCCAGCCTTGATGAGATGTTCAAATGAAGTCGAGAACAAGCTGTAGATCTCCATATCGCTGTATCCCATGGCCGTAAAGTATTCGCTGTACACAGTAATGGTCGCATCGATATCTGCTTGTGAGAGTGCATGGGTCGCTGGAAGCAGGGGTGCCAACATGAAGATAAAGTTGGTCGCTGCTTGTGCGTCAGGCACTTTCACAGTATGATGGTCGAGTAGGTGATTGAGCATGTCTATCACACGGAATGGTTTGTCCTTTTCGCTGTCGACATTATAGTCAGATGTCAGGAAATCGGCTGTGATGAACGGTGTTTTTGTCGAGTCGACAGCAGCATTCTTGGTGGGCATCACGGCTGGTGCACTCTCTGTGGTGTGCGCGAGTGTCGTTGGCTTGGTTATAGATCCTTCTCTCGATCGTCCTAGCTGCCTTGAATGCCGGTGCGGAATGATAGTGCCACTAGCTTCCATATTCTCGGCTTCATCAGAAAGCTTCCGGTGGTTGGGAAAAGCGTCGATCTCGGATATGAAGCTCTGCTGGTTGTTCAAGGCAAGAGTTTGCATGTCTCGAGGTATGTCTCTTGCTGGAGCTTCTTTGTTCTCCGTGGGTGCAGGGACCTTCACAGACCCTCCACGGTCGCTTTCGGATGAAGATACAACGACAGATCCCTGGCTTTGATCCTCAAGGATACCCTGTCTGGCCTGATAGCTTCGACCCAAGATAGGCTCAGAAGATGAACTGCTTCCCAGATTCATCGAGCCGTACGACCCCTCTGATCGGAGATTTTCTTGCACGGCTTCCATGAGATCTGATCTGCTAGCGACCGAAGAAGCAGGTCCCGAAGCATCCCGAGAAGACAAAGATGGGAACATGCCAAAACTCTCGTCAGAGTTGTATCTTGTAGGTTTAGGCCGTTCGTTAGGCCCGTCCTCCAGATTGAGCGGCTCTTTAAGAGGTTGTCTCCAATTGCTGATCGACTCTCGCTTCTCTTGATAGTTTTGTACAGAGCCATACCAAGAGTTACGATGCTCGATGCCTCGGTGATCGACTGCCTGCAATGTAGCTCGGCTCTGTTCCTCGATGTTTTGTTGAATCTCTGAAGGAGTCAGGAGCGAAGGTGGCAGCGTAAGACTTTCGTCCTTATCAATCTCTTTCAGCGAAGCTCGCTCTGACTCATGTTTGTCTTTTACAGGTCTTGCAATCGGTGTGGGAACATTTGAGGTACTGTCGGGCTGAACAGTCGAGAGTGACTCCATCGTTCTGAGTGGTCGGCTCAAGGGTGTGCCAGGCTTTGAGCTCAGCCTGCGCTCTGTTGACCCAAGCCATTTTCTGGTCCTTCTCGCAAAGGGCGACTCGTCTAGCAAGCTCTTGCGAGGCCCGGATTCGTTCTTTACTCTTAGTCTGCGGTGGTGATTCGCTCTGTTTAGCAGCTCTGTCATAACTGCTCGACCCATCATCCTCCATGACTGAGCCAAGCGATATAGTGATGCCTTCTGAGCGTGAATTGCGTTGTGCTCGAAGACCTCGTGTACTGTCAAGAACGCATCGACTGAAGGAGGTTCGGGAAGAACTCGTGTTGTGTACTGCTTGGCGAAATATTGAAGGAGCAACAGGTTTGGGCTACCAGGCAGACGGCCGCGAGCGGCGCTTTGCCCTGGCTTATATGCTCGTCCCGCTTTCAGGACGTCTTCGAGACTGACTGTTCGAGTAGAATTCACATCATATGCTGGTGGTGATCCATTAGACGACTTACCAATCCTAGCACTGGGAGATCTTGTATGGCGCTTGCCATAAGAACTGCTTAGAAAAGTGTCGTCTATGGTATCGTCATGAGATCCTCGACTAGATGTGTTGCCTTGTCCAATCGTCTCAGAAGGTGACAGACCAGATCGCCGTTGACGGATGAACGCTTCGCTATCGTCACGATTGAGACCTGGTCTAAGGCGGGTCGCTCTCTTCTGAATCACCAAACTAAATTCTCCAAGCGGGGAGATAGCAAAGGCTTGCATGTTGCGTTTGTCCATGACTTTGCGAGCATATTTGATATCATGCTGCAGAAACATACCCTCCCTGCTGACTGTCCACAGCAAGTCTTGAGAATGCCACAAAAGATCTGTTGGGGCGGTCTGGTAGCCTTCCATTTCTCGAAAGGGTAGCCAAGGTCTTCGGAAATCCCAGATATGCACGATGGGATGATCACGCTCGTAGGATGTGACAATCTGAGTACACTGCCTAGAGCCCCGACCTGTTGGCCACGATGACTGACAAGATGGCCTCCACCTAGCATGACGCAAAGGATGTGGTGTCTTGATCTCGTAAACAGCCTTGTGTCTTCTACCCTCAGCAGAGATGTTCCAGACTTTCACAGTCTTGTCCGAACTGGCGCTGAGTAGATGTTTACCATCCGGATGCCAGTCAATCGTCGCGCACGGGCCAGTATGAGCGGCGATACGCGTTAGTGGACTTTTGAGCTTGCGAGTGTCCCATCTTTGAACGAAGCCACCATCCGTACACATGGCTAATTCGAAGATGTCTGTTGGGGACCATTTGACATCCCGAACTCCCTCATTCTGGCCGCTGGTGGTGAACCTGCTTGGAAAAGTGTTGGCATCCCGTCTCACATCGCGGAGGTCCCACAGTCGGACAGTTCCATCTTGACTGGCAGAAAGGAAATGCTGGCCAGCATGAGGATTGAACGTCACTCTGTGGATTTGTCGGCGGTGTTCTTTTAGCTGCGCAACTTCGATACCAGGATGATTGAGGTCATATAGCGTGATGGGTCCGTTGGCGTTTGCAGCGGCGATATAGTTGCCGAAATTGCCCTTTCNCCAAGCAACATCTGAGATGTTGATATTGTCCTNTGACCTCCCAGAGGTGTGCGCACTGTAGTTACGGATGGCAGCTCGAATATTGATGTCTTCTGTACAGCTTCCCTCATCAACGCGAATTGTTTTGAGAATGTCCCGTCCAGCAAGAATCGCATGACTTCCCTCATCGTTGATGGATAAGGAGTTGATTTCTAGCCCGGTTTTATGGCTAGCGCTGGCATTATACGCTGATAGACTAGGAAGTCTCTGCATATCCTTCAGCCCTGGACCGGTGCCATCGCGCCCATCGCCATCTGCATCAGCGGCTCTGGCAGGGAATCCTAGAAATCTGTTCAGGGCATTGCGGGCTCGCTGTTGTGGAGGCAGAGGCGGAGCTGGTGGCGGATTCTGATGGTTTTGGGGAACAGGCAGAGGCACAGTCGCCGCTCTTCGCGGCTGTTCAGGATTCATCAGGGCAGATGACCAATGTGTGACATCCTGAAGGGGTTCAATGTAGTAGTCATCTGATTCGCGAGAGACGCGACAAATGAACGTGTTGTTGAGAACGCGTGAGTTGCCGATACGTGCTTTATTTCAAGGACGATATCTACACGTAGAGGATGTTGCACATAGTTTGAGAGGCTGTCAGATAAGACAGATGGAAGTCACGAATGCCCGAGGGTCGGCGTTTCTCGTTGGAGCTAGTTGCCAAGAGGATGCATAACTCACTTCCGATATCATGCAAGTAAATCGTTCTCAACACGATCAGCCAGCCAGATGGCAACCATTGTTGAGAAAATTCACTGTCCTTTCCACATGAGGAAAGAAGCAGAGGGATGGCTTTGAAATATGAGAAATGTAACATTAACATCAAGTGGGTATTCTATGCTTAACAACTTCGCCGCCATTGCAACCACAACCATGACTCTTCTCAGACTCATAGAAAGAAAACGCCATATGGGAGGGGTCCTAAATTCGTCTTGTTCACCCTGTTCGTGTGCCATAAGAATTTCCAGGGAGTCGTATTATATAAACAGAGGAGGGCGACTTGAAGTCTTTGTAATAAAGGAGAAGGAGTAAGAATTGAGAAAAAGGAAACACGAAAAGGTCATGTCGACGTTATGATGGTCCGCGAGGGAGTCGCGTTCCATCCTCTACTCTTCACGGTAGAACTTCTTGAAGACCAGATGCAAGAAGAGATTGACGTTCAGCTTTAGACCACCTTCGCCGCCAGTGCCACGGAACAGGTTCATGAATTGATGGTTGTCGAATTGCGCCTGGAGGAGGTCATCGAGGGGCACAGAAGCGCTAGCGCCTGGGATCATAAGACTACCCATGCTACCCTCGATGTGGAATACGCCAACTTCATCCGAAGAGATTGTGACGTTGATGCGATTCCACTGAGTTGCATCGTATCCTTCCCAGCTGACAAGTACGCCCTTCTCCGCAAGAGAACGTGCCGAGTACTTGTAGGAACCGAACTTGGGTGTGCGACCAGATCGAGCCAATTCACGCTCGTGGTTGTATTGCTTAGTGAAAGGCAGCAAGAATCTCTTTTTCCCCTTCTTGTTTTGCAGCGTAATCATGGCCTGCTCGATATAGTCGTTGTAGCTTTGTAGTTGCTCATCCAAGTAAGATGCCTTCGAGTCGAGTTGCGTAAGCGTAGCACGGACACCGTCCAACTCGCGAGTTCTTTGTACGCGACGACGATGCTTCGTCCTGATGTCGATAGCGATAGCATTGAGCAGGTCTTGGTACTGATTGTGTCTGTTGACTTTTCCTTCTTGCTCAAGCATCAGAATGTTCTCGAGAGCCGCACTCTTGACTTCAGCGTATGACATTGAAGTGATGTCTAGAAGAGTTGAAGCTGGTTCTTCTTCCATCATGCCAGAGTATGCCGAAGGTGCTCTTGGGTTATGCTTCTGGTGCAGAGCTTCTTCGTCCAGGAGTGAGAACCACTTGTCGTCATCATCCGGTGTGATAGGGCGAACGAGAATTTCAAGCAAGTTGGCTCCAGCTTGTATCCTGATGATGAACAAGACGAGGCGCTTGGTCTCCATGAACAGTTGCTTGAGGTCGGCCTCTGGATCTTGCTTGTCGTGGAATTTGGGGGTCAATTGCAAGCTGATCTCGTTCGAGCCTACACCCATCATCTCGTTCTCGTTACTCTGAGCACTGCCGAGCTCGCGAATGATCTCACGTAGAACATCGTCTGGGTCGGAGAGATGCGACAGCTCGTTTGTTACAAGATGATGAATAGCAAAGATGTCTGCCATCTTGATGTACAGTGTGGGCTTGACGCGGGCGAAGAGATCGTTGAACTCGTCAATATCGAATTGTTGCTCAGGCTCGGGAATATCGATCANCTAGAAAGCGTTAGCAGTGCATAACCAATGATCAATAGAAAACTTACGAGACACAAGAAGCTCCTCCATTCTCTCGATAGCCTCGCCAACCCAGGTGTTTAGAGGCTGCAGATAAATGTGGTCGCCGCCGAATAGTCGGCCAGCATATACCTGACCGAGAACTTTACTGACCTCTCCCAAGTTTCGCTTGTGTATGGGACTTAGCCCTCTATCAATTATACCCCACATCTCTGGTTGAGTCAAAGCAGGGGCAAGGTAGGCCTTCCATAGCCAGTGGCCGACCACTTGGAGGAGATGCTGCTGACTTTCTCCAGGGAAACTGGTCACGAGCGTGTTGAAAGTTTGCTGGGCAATGAATCTCAGACCGTAAGGCATACGAGGCAGAGTCTCTTCCAGCAGGATGAAGAAGTGGTCGCAAATATCGCGGAGATCTTGCAGATGTGATACAAAGAGATCTCTGGTCTCAGGATCGCGAATAGCTTCTTCACGTGAGATGTCTGGGTTCCTGCGACTGCGCTGTCCGGTAGAGAGCTCTTCGTTGTTGATCGAAGCACGGTAGATCTGCATTGGATCACTTTCAAGGTCCAGATCTGCGTTTTCGAAGATGCTTTCCCTGACTAGTGGTCCGAATAAATCGCGCATGTACTTGCGATCGCGGGGACTTCTCACATAGGCAGATAGCAATCTGCTCCAGAAGAAATTACCACGGAGATAATCCTGTAGAGAAGCACTGTGCTCTGCTTCTTCTTGAACAGAGCGTGTCACTAGCTTCAAGAGGTAGTATTCCTCTCTACGTTTCTGCGCAAAGCCAAAGAGTCCCATCATGAGCAGCTCGATCCTCTTGCCTTCTTGCTCTGGCATGCCTTGTTCTTTCAGCTTGTGGAAGAGACGTGCAAGATATTGTGGTTGAGTTTGCAAGAGGAAAAACAGCTCCTGATAGTGCTCAAGCTTCCTCCTCGAGTTCTTGTTCAAGGCCTTGAGGTCGAAAGGATCTTTGGAAGAGATTTCGGTGTTGTTCAGGAGACTGCCAATGTGGCCACCAAAGTGCCGTTGATGCTTGACGACTTCGTCCAGGGTAATTTTGTTCTTGACAAGAAGCGCAATCTTGATATCGAGTTGATCGATGTATTGCTCGGCCATCTCGTTCTGTCTTACGCGCTGGACGACAGTCTTACGCAGTCTCTCGAACTCAAGTTCCTCATCAAAGTCGAAGTCGCTGTCGTTGAGGAGATGAACAAAGTTCTTCACTGTACCGACAGGTGGATTCTTTCCGCTGGTCAAGCTTTTGTAGGCTTGACCTTGTTGACGGGCGCGGATTATGCTCTGGACCTTGATGACCTTCTCCATGTTCTCCTTGTAGAAGCGTTGCTTCTCGACAAAGTCTCGCCTCACAAGTGATCCTCTAATGGCAGATTGCAATTCCATGACTGCGTCCTCTTCATCTTCAAGCTGACCAAGAAGAGTACCAATGTCGCGACGGCCAAGAAGGGCGCGAGCGATGCTTTGCAACTCGACAATCTGGTCTTCTTGCTCGTTAAGCTGACACAAAACATCAAACACTCTTTGACGCTCAAGATAGGCCCTCGACAGAGATTGGAGATCTCTGATCGCTGGCTTTTGGGCATACAGCGCGTTGATATCGGCATGGTGCTTCTTGCGGAATATATGGCCACGAGCAGAGCTCTGGAACTCAAGGATCGAATTCTCGCGGTAACTGAGCGCATCCCTGATGGCGTTCACATTCTTACGACCACAACCAGCTCTGAAAGCGGATTGCAATGCGACGATCGAAGGCGATTGCTTTTGTAGATCTGACTTGAGTTTTCTGAACGTACGCCTTGCTTTCTGACCACGCGCTGCAGATTGAAGTGCGAGCCAGGCAGGGGCCTCTATATCCAGGGATGTGCGGGTGTGTTCGAGTTTCCGACGCTGAATAAAGCCAGCCATTGCATGTTGGAGCATTGCGACAGATCTCGAATGCTTTCTAAGCAGATCCGCATTCGCAGCATGCCCCTTTCTCTCAAGCATACCTCTGATTGCGGCTTGCATGGCGACAACATTTTGCTCAGACGCTCGGCTGTCTTCGAGTTGACGCTCAACCTGAGTTCTTCGAAGAGCACCTCGAATAGCGGCTTGTAGAGAAACAATGTGCTCCTCAGAGGCGTGACCTTCTTCAATCTGGCGCTCAATCTGCTTTCTCTTGATAGCTCCTCTGATTGCTGCTTGAAGCCAACGAACTGGCTCTTCGGCTTCGCGTGTCGCTTCGTATTGGTCACTGACATTCCATCTACCCAGCGCTCCACGAATAGCGGCTTGAAGGTTGCGGATGCCCATTTCTTGCTTCTGCATGTGAGTACGCATTCGCTTGACTTCGGTTCTTGCTTTGCGAGCTCTGAAGAGCGATTGAAGAGTGACGACTTGCTTCTCTTGGCTTTTCCAGGTCTGCTCACGGTTGCTGCGACGCTTGCGAATGAGGAAGCCTCTAGCAGCACTCTGAAGCTGAACAGCGAATCGTTTCATATCCATGCGATAATCTGAAATCTGACGAGCGAAGTCTCCACGGATCCTTGATTGAAGGTCGACGATGACTTCTTCGGCGTCCCATAGCTGATTCATGGTGTCGCCGAGTTTTAATCTGATCATAGCCCCGCGAACCTGAGATTGCAAGTCTTCGAGCATGGCTTCGTGTTCGGAGAGTTCTCTCTGAATTCGTTCTTCCTCTGTCTCAACGGGTTCCGGTTCCGGTTCTGGTTCACCGAAATTGGCTCCCATGCCTGAGAAGTTGGGCATACTAATGCCAGCCTTGTCAAGACCCTTCTGCATGGCTTCGAGCTCATGGTCCTCGAATTGCAATTGACCGACAAGGTTACCGATGCGGAAGTCTACGACTCCTTTGCGGAAAAGAAGCCACGACAGGGCATGAATGCAGTAGATGACCTTGGGAATGTTCTTCTTCTCATACAAGTCGACCAGCTCAAAACGGAAGAGCTCGGGCAGTTCCATCTCAGCAAGAAAGCGGAAGAATAGAGCAATGTTGTCAGAATGGCGGAATTGTAGGCGCTCGTGCTTGAAGATGCGTATAGGTCGGTCGGGATGGATGGCTTGCACAACTTCAGCCAACGTGACGCCGTCTCTGAGTGCCTCCTCAAGCTGAACAATCTCAGGGATCTGCTTGTGAATAATGTCTTCGATCCACTCTTTGGCTTCACCGATATGACACAGATATTCATAGGCCTGCAAGAATTGACGTTGACGATCCATCCACTTGCTAGCCTCCCAACTGCTTGTGAATTTGCTAGTATTTTCTGTTCCTTTCTTCTCTTTTGTTGTCATGGTACGTTGTAACCTCCTGCGGCCATGCAGACCAACAACCTCTTGCTCTGGAGACTTGATCGAGAAGTCGTCGTCGTCAGTGTTCTGGGCAAACTTGCTAAGGGTGCGCAGGTGTTTCGTGGCTGATCTTTGCAAGCCTTGTAGTTCCGACTTCTCGATGTGGCTCGGCGAGGCGAAGTGGACGTGAACGGAATTGCGGTTGCCGCGGTCGTGGATAGGGGCTCGCACGGAGTCGGAGCGGGAGATTGCAAGCGAATGCGGTCGAGACTTCATCGGTGGTGATGCGGGCATGGGCGAGGCCGACTGGGAAGTGGGAGTGCTGTCGTTGAAGGGGTCCATTCTAGAGTCATGCAGACTCTTGGAGCGCGAGTGCGAATGAGTATGTGATAGCGAATGCGGCGAGGGCTGAGCAGGCGATGTTCCCGGGGCCTGTTGTAAAGGCCTTAGAGCAGTGCGGAACTGTTCAGGTGTAACAGGCGCGACATTGGCTTCTTTGGCCTCCCAGAACCCCTTTGCCTTTGGTGAGCCGGTGGCCTCGCTGAGTCCTCGTTTGTGGTGCAGGTGATTTGTTGATACGCTGGTCGTATGGCGGAGCGGGCTGCCAGGCACCGAAGGAGACCCTGGCGCTTGCCCGCGTGATTGGTGTAGATATGCCATGCTGTCTTAGGGAAGGAGCGACCCTGAATGAATGGGGAAGGAGTGTGGTCTCCGACTTGTCAGTGTCCCGGCGGCACTCACACAGCAGCGGGACGGCGAGTTGTTTGTCGAAAGAGAGCGGCGACGTCGCCCGCAGCACTGCTATTAGCAATGACAGTACAAGCAGCAGACAAGGGAAAAGTCGTCGACTGGACCAGACGGCATAGCAGGGCAGAAATCGATTGCTTTGCAACGCTCAGTCCCCGTAAACACGCCCGTTACAACACCCGTTCTTGGTTTCGCTTGCGGAACAGAGTCAGAGGCTTTTGAAACGACCGTTCTGTCCTAGCAGACAAGATACTTGCGGCCTCGAAAAATAGTTGGCGCTGGACAAAGCAGCAGGCTGGCGTGATGTATGCAGGAAAGTGGTGGGCCGAAAAGCTCGACTTTGTTGTTTTGCTTGGTGTCAACAAACTCACCCGCACCCCGAAACCAAAGTTGCCCAAACACTAAACTGACCGATCAAGGGTCCCTTCTACCTCTTGTACCTTGCATCGAACCCGGTCAAAATTGACAGGAGAGAATTAATCCAACATGGTTCATAGCGATGAGCACCCTGGATGACCGAGTGCACATCTGCATTCTCAAGGACTGGGTTGCATGCTTTGTTTTCTCTCGGGCTGGCTGATGCTTTCATCGAGGCATCCCACTTCGTCTCGAATTGTTTGGAGAAAGACGAAATGACCGACAAGAACTGAGACATGACTTTATGGTACAGCTGCCTGACAAAGTACTTGGCTATTGCGACTACGTAACGCCTCGATCTGAAGTGTCTACCTACTATTGAGTAAGGGCTCCTGGACTCGGTGAGCGAAGAGCTGATGATGGCGGCGATAACCAGAAAGGGTCCTGTTAAGACCGAGTATCAAACATTGCAAACTTGAGTGCACAGATCGCTTGCAGATCTTGGCCGAAGCCTGCGCGTCGAGGATGCGCAGAAAATCTCGAACAACTCTCTTTTCTCTCTTCTTTTCTTGGGGAAAGTATTCACACTTGAACCCGTCGACCTCTTCGTCGTACTATTTACAATTGAGATACCCATTTGCGTCATTTGTCCTTTCTTCTTATCTGTTTTTCTACCCTAATCACACGACACACGACACTCCGCCAAAATGACCGCCCAGGTTCCTGTTCTTCACAAGGAGAAGATCCTTGACTACCAGAACGCCCTCGACATTGTCAAGAGCGAGTACTCCGAGCGTGATGGCATCAACGTCCAGACCCTCCTCGACTCCAAGAACAACGGCGGTCTGACCTACAACGATTTCCTGGTCCTCCCTGGTTACATTGGTATGAGCCGCTGAATGCGCACGCGCACAATTATCAGCGTGCTTACTTCTCAATTCNNAGGCTTCTCCGCCAACGAGGTCACCCTCGACTCGCCCGTCACCAAGCGCATCTCCCTCAAGACTCCNCTCCTCTCCTCGCCCATGGACACCGTCACCGAGCACAACATGGCCATCCACATGGCTCTCCTCGGTGGTCTTGGTGTCATTCACCACAACTGCTCTGCCGAAGACCAGGCCGAGATGGTCCGCAAGGTCAAGCGCTACGAGAACGGTTTCATCCTCGACCCCGTCGTCATCTCTCCCGAGACTACCGTCGGCGAGGCCATTGCTCTCAAGGAGAAGCTTGGTTTCGGTGGTTTCCCCGTCACTGGTAAGCCAACATTTCTTTCTTTGCTCTTCTCGCTTGAGGATGACTCAACAAATATAATAACTTTCGTTCAACCGCATCCAAGTCAATCTGTTGTGGAGAAATATTTTGGAATCTGAAAAAACGCACAATCCTGTTTTCTGCCCGAGTTCTCTCTTGGAAACAGCACGGCTAATACGATTTTGCANGAGTCCGGCAAGCTTCGCTCCAAGCTCCTCGGTATCATCACTCCTCGTGATATCCAGTTCCACGATAACCTGAGAGACTCGGTCAGCAAGGTCATGTCGACTGAGCTCGTCACCGCTAAGAGTGGCATTGAGCTCACTGAGGCCAACGCTATCCTGCAAAAGTCCAAGAAGGGCAAGCTTCCCATCGTTGACGATAACGGCAACCTGATCTCGCTCGTCTCCCGCTCCGATCTGATGAAGAACTTGAACTANCCCCTCGCCTCCAAGCTCTCCGACTCCAAGCAGCTGATCGCCGCTGCCGCCATCGGTACTCGTCCCGACGACAAGGCTCGTCTCCAGAAGCTCGTTGACGCTGGTCTCGACATTGTTATCCTTGACTCTTCTCAGGGTAACTCCATGTACCAGATTGAGATGATCAAGTACATCAAGAAGACCCACCCCGGTCTTGATGTTATTGGTGGCAACGTTGTCACTCGCGAGCAAGCCGCCGGTCTTATCGCTGCTGGTGTCGACGGTCTCAGAATTGGTATGGGCTCCGGCTCTGCCTGCATCACCCAGGAGGTCATGGCCGTTGGTCGTCCCCAGGCTGCTTCCGTCCACAGCGTTACCTCGTTCGCTGCCCGCTTCGGTGTTCCTTGCATTGCTGACGGTGGTATCCAAAACATTGGCCACATCGTCAAGGGTCTTGCTCTCGGTGCCAGCACTGTCATGATGGGAGGTCTCCTTGCCGGTACCACCGAGTCACCCGGTGAGTCCTACGTCTCTCGTGAGGGTCAGCTCGTCAAGGCCTACAGAGGTATGGGTTCCATCGACGCCATGGAGGACAAGAAGGCTGGTGTTGGTTCTACCAACCCCAACGACCCCAAGGCTTCCAACGCCGGTACCGCTCGCTACTTCTCCGAAGGTGACAGACTTCTCGTCGCCCAGGGTGTCTCTGGTTCCGTTCTCGACCGTGGATCCGTCACCAAATTCGTTCCTTACCTCATCTCGGGTGTTCAGCACTCCCTCCAGGACATTGGTGTTACTAGCTTGACCGCTCTTCGCCAAGGTGTCATTGACGGCGAGGTCAGATTCGAGCTCCGTACCGTCTCTGCTCAGGCCGAGGGTAACGTCCACGGTCTCCACAGCTTCGACAAGAAGCTCTACGCTTAGAGGGAATAGACCATCAATGGGAAAAGTTGGGACGGTTATGATAAAAAGATGGGAGTCACTGCGGAGTTCAACTGAAAGCATTTACATTGGGCGTTCATGAACTGGGAAAAGAGGAATTTGAATATGAATTCATGCTGCGCATATTTTGCACATACACCTCATTTGTTCTGCTTGTTCTTTACCCACGTGTATGTGATGTATGCTTTGTACTAAAGCGGCCTCCGAGCTTCAAGTCTAGGTGTGCTTTGATCGTCCTTGTTCGGCCTACGAGTATCCTGCTTATAGAGAGGACGCTACCACCGTTCACTCATCGTCGTGACGATACCAAGTTCATTGCTCAGCGCAGGAAGGGCAACATCACGGCGAAGTAACGCTACGCGCTCTGGACGTCGACCAAACCCTTACTAAGGAACGTGTTCCATGCACTATGAGAGCTTCGAGGAAACACCGTTGCGACTGACCGAGTGTCGTTGAGGAAGACTCTGGCGTGGGTAACGGGGTACGAGCATGAGCAATCGTGACACAGCAGGACCGGGAAGCTGCTTCTGCTCCTGCCTCAAGTCTGCGGCTTGATTTCACGCGGGATTGCGTAAGGCGCGTTTGTTCAGACGTCGTTTGTTGACTTTAATGTCTCTTGCAGGCACCTTGATGAAGCTGAACAATGCATGCAGCAGGTGTCTCCACGCCGGCTGGGTTGGTGCGAGGCCTGGTCTATCGATCGGTTTAGCTCTCTCCAAAGCAGCCAGCAACATTGCTGGAGCTCTCGCGTCCAGAGTTGTCTGGATGAACAAGACGCAATCGATACGACACCCGGAGCTCGATGAGCACGTCGTTGGAAGAGTACTCGTCGTCAGCGGCTCGTCGCGCATCCAACTTGGCGGGCGCAATTTGCTGAAGCTCGCAGCGATCGTCGGGTTGACTCGGGAAGGCGCGGGCGCCACGACTTTTGACCTCACGACATCCAATCTCGACCGACCGGCCACATGGATCTTGGACTGCGTTTGAGGCCTCTCCGTTTGCTTCGTCTTTCGACCTTCGAGTCTGGTGAAATCCAACGGACTTGAAGAAGCGGGCAGCTGCCTACCTTTATCCCTGCCAACGATAGCTAGCCATGCTCAATGGCTGGCGCCCATGCTCCATGCATCCTGGAGACACTTTGCTTGTTTGAGCAATGGAACGGCTCGCTTGTCTCTGCTACCCGCATGCCTTGAACGGTTAGTCTGCATGTTTCTTGCTGGAATTGGCTCTCACGGCAAGTCGTCTCAAAACTCAAGATGCGTTCATCTCGTCCCTCCTTCGCATCCCATCAAAAAGAGTACAAACACTCTCGATTCTTTCTTTCTCATATGTAACGTTCAATTCGTACCTGGTCATCACAATTTCCGCATTCCTGGAGGACTGGGTATCTCAAACGCATCCGCCATTCTCAAGCGGTCATGCCTCCCTATATCCATCTCTGGAGTAGGACATGGGTATTGCATGGACTACTACCATTGCTGCTCACACTGGACCAGTGAGGACAAGCGTGCTCTTATATATACGCATTGTCACAGAAACATCTTTCGCGTTGTTTCCAGATTCCGTCACTGAGATTCGATATTGTATTGAGTAGAGAGCTTTGGCTCAGCTCACTCCCGGTAAAGCACACCCCAGCCTAAACAGTTGGCTGGGGGAGCTCCAATTCGATCACTGACGCGGATGCGGGCGCTATCAATTTAGACTATGTTTGGCCATTACTTCTGTCCCTTTTTCATGATATCACTACATATACTATGCTTTGAGCTCATTCTGAGCTCAAATTTATTTAGCTCTGGAGCTCGACTGCACGAAGTTGAACGACATTGTTCTGTTTTCCTTCGCAGCCAGTGCTGTTGTGAGTGCAATTGACACTCCTAACATCGGCCAGGATTCGGAGGCGGATGGTCTGTGTGCTGGGAGAAACTGGCCAATTGTTGAGCTTCCTGGAGTGAAAGAGACCCACATGGACTCGGTTAAGCTACGCCGCCTGGGCCCGAGTGGAAGCAAACAAGGCCAAATCACACGGCCACCGGACCGGCAGTACAAGAAAATTCTGCGTGGGCTCCCACGGCTTTCCCCCTTGACCTCTTCTCACTCGTCGTCCATCAAGGAAAGCTTCCGCCCCGATCTCTCAACCCTTATCTTCCATCCTTCATCAACAACTCTCCTCTCCATCCCCTTTCACACATCCAAATCGTCGAAATGGCCTCCAGAATCGCCCCCAAGTTCGCCCAGATGGCTGCCCGCCCTGCTGCCTTCCGCGCTGTCCAGCCCAAGGTCGCCCAGCGCGCCTTCTCTGGTAAATCATCACCACCTCAACGTCACCTCATCACACCTTCATCGAAACATCGAACCATCCTCCACCTCCATCAGCCTTCCATCCATCAATGGCAAGCCCAATTGAATTGAAGCAACAATGTTCTGACGCTCTCTCAAGGTCTCCGCCAGGCCACTTTCGTCCGCCCCCAGGCCGTCTCCATGGCCCAGAAGGTCGCCCCTGCCGCCCGCCGCGCCTACTCCTCCGAGATGGCCAACGCCCTCGTCCAGGTCTCCCAGAACATTGGTATGGGTAACGCNTGCCATCGGTCTCGGTGGTGCCGGTGTAAGTACCCACTCGCATATCATGTCGGGGTGTTTTGGAACTCAACCTTTTTCTTCCATCTCACTTCAAATGATATCCTATCTCTATGAGTTGTCTTCTCAAGCTAATCACTCCTCATGTAGATCGGTATCGGTCTTGTTTTCGCTGCTCTCCTCCAGGGTGTTGCCCGTAACCCCTCTCTCCGTGGTCAGCTCTTCTCGTACGCCATTCTTGGTTTCGCCTTCGTCGAGGCCATCGGTCTTTTCGACCTGATGGTTGCCATGATGTGCAAGTACGTGTAAACGTCTTCACCTCTGCAATGAGCGATGTCTTTTGGGGAGTTCAAAGTCAACCCCGGTCATGGAAACCAAAACATCGACGTGTACATTATTTTCTATTGACGCCCGGAGGGATGAATTGTGGAAGGACGATGACATGGCCAGGATACGACGGGGCTCTTTCAAGACTTTCTTAAAAACAAACAAGAAAATCCTCTACTCATACATTGGGGAGGCTTTTGAATAGAAACGCCTGTCCTGACCAACACCAACTGACGTTTGCCTCTTTTCTCCCGACGTGACACGACAGTTCTTCAATCACGGCTCCCTACTGAGCAAGCAATGTAATACTGCTGCAAGAAACTTCTCGAATGCGACATCGCGAGCGCCGCATCGCTACGACTGGTCTTCGATCCATAACCCGGGTAAATACACTCTATAGTGTCTGATTGCCAATTACATGACTTTTGACCATCTAGAACAGCTGTTCGAACGAGCTGTAGCTCTTTGGAGCTTGAGCTCTTGGGTGGTCTGGAGCTCAGGACAGCTTGCTTCAGCTTTGCGGCTCAGCTTCCAAGTCAACGTCGCTTGGTAACCACGACCACTTACAACGCTGTCAACATCAGCATCACCACAGTTTAAGTCTTTCAAATCTTGTCTGGATATCTGTAATTGTTATAGAGTCTGTTTATCAGCTTTCTTGTCTCTATTCGGCTTCTACAAGTTGACTCGTCTCGCTCACCTCTAAAACGGGCGCTAGACGTGCCTCGGCTGTCCGCAATCATACCTCCACCAGTCTACACCCGAGCCATCGAGGAGTACCCTTCTCACCGTACCCTCTAAACCTGTTGATACATTGTTGCATTCTTCTACCACTCCTCGTTTGTGCAATCTATATGCATATTGCTCGTCTCTTTGCGCCAACCGCACTGGCTCCACCTGTCGTCGACGTCATTGCTTCTCGTGTATCGAGACCATCTTATATTGCCGGACCAGCGACCGCACGACAATTGGCAAGAAAAACATCGGTTCGCAGCATGTCGAGCACTACACCTTTGGGAGCGGGATATGAGAGAAACGGCGAGAAAGGCAAGAAGGCGCCCGCCGTTCCGAGACCGAGTTCTAGGTGAGTTGTGACTGCGATTCCTGTTCTACAGTCTTTGATATTGGAAACCACCATGTCTATCGTCGCAACCCGCTCGTCCGCACGTCCTTTTTTTCGTTATCCTATGGCATTGCGACCTCGGTTTCCATCGCGAACGTTCTCAAAGCCCTTCCCTTCGTTTTCGTCCCATCAGACCAGAAATAGCATCTCAAAACCATGTTGCTAGTGCGACCCTGGCCTCAAACTCCCGAGCAAAACACAAATCTAGTTTGACACCTCCTGCATATCTTTTGGCTGACGATATTTGTAGTGTCATCTTAATATCACCAGAGAACCAAATTCTCCTCTTGCGTCGAGTACAAACTTCGTCGTCGTTCGCTTCCGCACACGTCTTCCCAGGCGGCAACATATCTCCCTTTCACGACGGCGACCCACCTGCTCCTGAAGATGCCGCCCGCCACCGTGATAGCGACGTTTATCGGATGGCTGCGGTCCGTGAGACTTTCGAGGAGAGTGGGATCCTTCTGGCAAGGACCAAAGACGGAAAACTGTTGGAGGTAGACGACGAAGAGAGGGTGAAAGTCAGAAAGCTCGTGCACGGAGACAAGATCAAGTTCGAAGACTGGCTTGAGGAAAAGAGTGCAAAGGCTGATCTTGGTAAGTTCTGTTGGCTAGACGTTGTCTCGCGTACATCATCTTGGGCCAAGTTGACGTTCGAGCANGACAACCTCATCCCATTTACTCGCTGGATAACTCCCACGAATCTGCCCAAACGTTTCACGACTCAGATGTACATCTATCTACTTCCTCTCAGCAACACGCCGAAGAACCTGCCATCCTCCTCTTCCAATACTGAAGAAGACGAACCTGAGACCATGATCCCGGTGCCTACCCACGACGGCGGTCTTGAACATACCGCTGCTCGCTTCCTTCCTGCGGCAACCTGGCTACGTCTAGCTCGCGTCTCTCGCATTGTGCTGTTTCCTCCTCAGTTCTTTCTCATGTATCTGCTTTCTCCCTTCCTCTGTCCTTCAGGCGATGTTGGCAAAGATGCTCCTGTACCAGACCCTGCTACATTACAAAAGCAACGAGACCAAGTACTTAGCTTTGTCAAGGAGGGCAACTGGGGTGATAAGTGCATTTCGCCTACAGTGTTGGGAGGTAAGAAGAGAGAAGATGGCAGAGTGGTTTTAGGCCTCGACAAGCCTGGTGCTGAGGCTGAAGCTGAGGGAAGGAAGGGAGATAATGACAGAGTTGTGCTGGTGGAATTTAAAAAGGAAGGACCGAGGAGGGTGGAAGTTGGTTGGAGAAAGGAGGTACTGGCCGATGGCCGCGAGACCAAGTTGTGAGACCGTGAGTTGAATATGGTTTGTTGCCATTGTCCTGGCTTATTGATCAAGCGGAATTTTGAATGACACTCCATGATTTAGATACAAGTGTTACTTAGGTTCGGAAGGGGTTGCTAACTTGTGTACATGTCCGTTATAATGTCAAGTCCATCATTCCGTCGCTATATACGGATGCAGAGCTCAGTTGTACCCCTTGTTGATGGTAGTACACTGGATACCCTGCAACAGACTCTCATCCACATCGCCACAAGAAAACTCATTGACCGTGCCGTTCGGGCTGCTGACATTAATATCCGACAACTTGATGTTAGTGCAAACGCTCGGGCTGCTACAAACAACATATCCCGAGATAGGATTGTACTTGGAGCTAGTAGTGCCATGAATGTTCTTCATGACAATATTCGAGATGGTCAACTTGGACGGGAACTCGTTGCAAGCTGTCAAGTTCTTCTGGCCATAGCATTGAGTGACCTCGATGGCGTAATCGACATTGTTGATGCTCATGGTATCGTAGGTGATGTTGTTGACACGACCTTTGCCACCGCCGCCTTGGAGATCGCCGGAGAGAGCGGCGGNGGAGCCGGGCCAGACCTTGATGCGAGCGCCGTCGCTGGCGTTGGACATGGAGATGTTGTAGACGAGAACATTCTCCACAATGTCAGTCTCGGTAGGGTACTGGCCCAGAGAGCCGACACTGATGCCGTGACTGCCGTTGCATTGCAGGTTCTGGACAAGCATGTTGGTGCTGTTGGGCTTGAACGAAACACAATCGTCACCGTTGTTGATTACTGAGTTCTGGATGATGATGTTGTCGCTGCGGTAGGTATCCCATCCATNCCTGTACAGAAGATTGGTTAGTCAAACATATCTTATCAACTCTTGAAATAGCATTCTGCTTACAGTGTTCTTGGCCACGTTCTTGCTCTGACTAAATCCCGAGATGGAGATGTTCGAGAACAAGACATTGGTGCTGTTGGCGACCCAGTTGTAGTACTGAGGGCTGTAGCGAAGATTCAAGTTTTGGATAGTCGAGTTGTGCAGACCAACGACACCGAAGAGGACAGGTCTCAAGATGTAGATGTTTTGAGCATACAAGTCATACCAGGCTTGGCCGTTGCCATCAAGGAAGCCTCCACCATAGACATTGACATCGTTTCCACCGAGTTGGAAGAATGTCGTGGCGTTTTGGAAGACCTGCTTGAAAGCATTTGCCTGCCAGTAGTCGGTGTCGTTGGTGAATTGGACGTATCCTTGGATATCAAGATCGATGTGGTTGAGGTTGGTCAGATTCAGTGCTGTACCGATCACGTACTTCTGGCCCTGCGAGAAGATAACATGACCGCCGTTGTTACACTTCTTGACGGCAGAGAGAATGTAGTCAGAGTCGTCTGTAACGCCGTCGTTGTGAGAACTGACGTAGCAGACCCTGTTCCTGGAAGGCGAAGAAGGGAAGGGCTTGAACGGCTTCTTAGGAGAGATGTCGGTCTTTGGACGCGTTCCTTGATGCTTGGAGACGCTCTTTGGTAGAGACTTGGTGTATTCTTGCTGGGCAGACCATGTCGGCGAAGCAACGGCTGTGATGGCGCTCAAAAGAGTCGCAGCAATGAGAGGCTGGAACAACATCCTGTGAATATGTGTAAGGAAGACAAAGATGATAATGGACACAGATCCATCTTTCAATGCGGCCGTCTATAGCTTTATATGGATGGCATATGCTTCAGAGAACCCTCATACAAGGTGACGCCTCTTGTGAAGGTTGTCTGTTTCTCCGCAACTGTCCCGCCCACGGGGTAACTTGGAAATATGGGGAACACGCACGGCAGCTAACCGGATAAAGTAACATGCCATACACATCCTCAGATCATTTTGATAGACGGAATAAAAGGAGGATACACCATTGGTGGAATGTAGTCTGTCCGGCGCGAGAATTGAGGTGGATGTGGAGATTTCAGGCAGGGAGGGCAAGCATGGGAAGCTCGGCACGCAGGCGTCGGCGTCGCGGTCACGTAGCCCCGACCAATCGACCGCACCTTCCACGAGAAATTTCCAAAATTCCATCGAGGCTTCACAAAACTATACCATGTTATTCTATGAACCAAAATTTGAGCAAGACGATGACAAAAGTGATGATTCCGCCCGGGTTCGAACCGGGGACCGCCTGTGTGTTAGACAGAAGTGATAACCAACTACACCACAGAACCGATTGTTAAAGAAAAGTTCGAGGATAACCTTTATAGATCTTGATTCAAACCGCCAAGGCTTCGGCTACAGCGAAGCTTCGATGCTTGAAACTCCACCTGAAGCCCTAAGTCTTGTCAGCAACCACTCATTATTGGCAAGAGCACAAATGTTAGTTCTCATGAACAGCTGTATCAACCACGCTTAGTATAGTTTTTACGGATTGCACGTCAGTACGGATAGAGAAGAGGCGAGACACTGTTTGCCTCTTGGAACAAAACATATGTCGCCAACCCCGTCTTTGTTTCACAAAGCATGCGGTACATCTTTACCACGTCCTTTAATCTTTATCAGAACATCACGCATTTCTTTGATCTGCTACTCTTGATGTTGTTTGTCCTTTCAAGCAACCATTGTGAGTCTTCAACATGACTCGATATAGGTGAAAGTGACACGCAGTGAGAATGTTTCACTGGCTGAAGACCCAACAACACCATGCAAATCCTATTAATCATGGTTGAAGATCGACCGTTCTCCTGATTCAATCCTTCCAAACTACCGATCTTACATGAATTCAAGTCTGCCTCAAGATACCATGGCCGACTGGCAGGAGCTATTGACCACAGTCAGAGATGTCTACCAGAACGTCAGCGAACTATATGGTCTGATCAAAGATCACGAGCAAGACTTGATTGTCATCGAAAAGGCAGGCTCTCTGATGGAGGACACGGAGACCAATCTCTCGTTCCTCAATGGTTGCATTCAGAAGTACGGCAACGACACCCAGCTCACAGATCAGATCGCTGGTTTCTCGCGTAGCAGAGTTTCCCAATCTCCAAATACCACATCATCACTCAACGGTACACCAAGCGATGTCGCCACGAAATCTCATGGAAATCTGGAAGAAGACGAGATGAAGCGTCAGGTCCAGGACACCGTGAGGCATCTGATAACCGAGATGGTCGGGTTGTTGGCAAGGAAAAGTTGTTGCTCGACTGGTCATCATGTGGACTGTGGTATGAACCACGCACACCAACAGAGTGGCAAGCAGCAGCTCTCAGTGGATGACTCTGATGAGTTCGACATACTCTGAGATCTATAGATGCGCACAAGGCACTGCAGAGGGGGATGGATGACATGGTAGCGCAGCGAGCTTCCAGAAACGTGATGTAATTACCATGTAGGCAAAAAGATTTGAGAGCTATACCAACACAAAGAACAGCACTGAAAACACTGGAGAATGACGCGTCTAGAATGCGCCATCACAGAACGCGCATCTTCCTCCAACACACGAAGGCTGGAAAAAGGAGCAAAGCATCACATCTCGATCACTTACACACCTCTTCTCAACCTCAACAACCACCTCGAAACACAAAATGACTGTCCTCGCCGAATCTGAGAACCAGGAACTGCAAAGAAAGATTGAGCGTTTGGCCAATGCGCTCATCACATCTGATCAACCCGACGAGTGGAAGCAGCACTTCCGCACCGATACCGACCTTCAAGGGATCAAGTCACTGCTTGCGCAGAAGCGCGCACGTCTGAGCTACGCNCCCCTCCGCGAGTGGCAACAGAACGAAGCCACTTTCGCACTCGCCCAGGTTGAGACATGCATGCAAAAGAGGGAAGTGAACCATACCAGGTAAGTCACAAGTAACAGATCAGAGGTAATCACGTCTGATNNCATGATTAGTTCTTCATACGTCTGCTCTGTTGTCAAGGATTCCGTCGCCACAGTCCTGAACACCACCCTTGACGAGATCAGGAGAGGCGAGATCTCCACTGGCCCATCTGGATCTGCTCTGCAAGCTGCTGTCGTGATGATCAACAAGCAGGACATTCTCGACGCCGTCTTCCAGAGAGCCAATCTTGATGCACTCGACTCTGAAATCACCATCAAGAAGCATGTCGTTGCCGCCCTCGCAGGTTTGGTGNNCAGAGAGATGGTGAGATCTGTCGACAGCCTGTCCGGATACTGAGTTTGATGCGGCGAAAGGCCGGCGCGGTTCATGGTGTTGCACGTCTTGGTTTCGATGAGATGTTTTCGACCAGAGAAAAATAAAACCTAGGCGTTTGAGTCTTGGATGCAACCTCGAAGGGTAGTTTGACAAGGAAGGAATGATCCAAAACAAGGGGACATAATCAAGTTGGTACGTGATACCCTCAGAAATGGCAGTCGCGACTCAATGCAAATCTGCTTTTGCTGTTTCTCAATACGTGCCTGCTTTGTACTTGCTACCATCTCATCTAACCGTCCATCTGATCAACAAGCACTCCATACACAGATTCAACTCCTCATCATCCACATCACGAGCCGAGACGGAGCACACAAAATCAGAACCCGACTTGACAAACATTCACAAAGCGGTCGANGGATGCTCTCACAAAGATTCACGACGCTCAAACCGACAACCATGACCCTAGCAAAACCAAAGAGGACACAAACCGCGACCTGGTCGAAGCATCAAACATTCTGGCTCAAGCCAAGGAAGACATTGCCGCGTATGTTAGACCACCATTTACATGGAATTAGTCAAACTATGTCTAATCATCTGTACCAGCCAATCCATCGACACCAAGGTTGGCCATGCTGTCGACTTCGTCGTAGGTAGAATCGACAGCCTNCCCAGAGATCATACCATCAAAGGAGCTCCCGACGTTCACGCCCCAAACTGGCCTGAGTTACGTGAAGACCTCATCAAACAAGTCAAGGTTCGACTTGAGGCCTTCTACTTTCAGCTTGAGAAGGGTATGCTGGTGACAATCGACCCCAAAGTCTTCGAAGATCAGGCCAGAAGAGAAGCGTCTGAGGTTATCTTGGGAAAAGTGCAGGAGAAGCCAGAGATACTGTCCAAGGATTTGTGAAGGATGGCGACAAGTCTGAGCGACCATCATTGAACCACGAGTAATAATGAAAAAGTAAGTTTTCGGGAAATTCAGTAATGCTGCATACAACTGACCAAGTACCAGGCCTACGTCTTCTCCCAGTCAGGTCATGCCAGTCAACATCCATCGTATCGCCAATATCACTCCAACGTCAACATGTTATCGCTATCATTTGGAGAAACAACATTCCTCTCAATACAACTATACCTCCAGATCGAGCAGGCATGAGTACAAAGATGAAGGCAAAATCCAGGTTGTTGTTTCCATACAGAGTAAAGTACTGGAACAAGAAGCAAACCTCTACTCTCTTTTATTCCACACGTTTGTGAACTTGCTTGTTCGTCCCTCTGACATCTCCAACACTGGTTACACTTTGCACAGTATCAAAACAAACACGTATTGCGCTGTAAACGACACGGTTATAGTCAGTCCTGCTGGAATTCATTACTGGAACAGCCAGCGGACGCATCTGTTGCACGTGTCAGCGTGGTAACCCACGAGCCATTATTACGCCGTGAAAGCTGTTACAATCTGACCGTAACATGCGCCAACTACGTGGCAGCCGTATCTTGTGATACAACGGAGTACGCGACAATGATCTATATAAAAGAACCTCGAACTGTCTTCGAAACTAACCTAAGCACTTCAGCAACAACCCTTCACCAATACCCAACTACGTTTCGAGCCACAGATCATGTTGTCATTCGAACTCTCCAATCATGTCGAGGCTGGCCAAGAAGAAGCCAGAAGCCTTGTCGCAAACCTCAAAGCCGTTCAGCAGACTTTGAGAGATGCAGGTACAGACATCAACATCCTCCGAGACCTCAATGTCTGTGTCTCCAAAGCTCAGGAGCTGTTTGCCGAGTCGTTCCTCTTCATTGAGAAGGAAGCAAAGAAGTATGTTCTTTCTGAACACCCCTTCTCCATCTTTTCTGAGTAAAAGGCTGACAATTGCCATGCNAACAGTGCCAGAAAGATGGCAGACTTCCTTACCAACAGAGCAATTTCAGAGATTGTAGATGGATTAGTCAAGCAGGCTCACATGTACTCGCGCCACAACAATCTCGCCGTCCTTGTTCTACGCTACTACTTCGACGGACCCTCTGGCGACGCCAATCGCAAGAAGCTGGAAGACAAACTGAAGGTAGCCGTGGATGCGGGAAGTCTGGGTGACTATCCTTGGACCTGTGAGTTCGAGGATGTGCTGGTGAAGTACAGAGTCAAGGTTGAGAAGCTTGCTGTGGAGTATGTGGTCAAGGATGCAAAAGAGATGTTCGAGCGTGAGGCTCAGGTCTGCTTTGCCGTGGAAGATGATGGAGAGTTGGGATCGTTACAAGACCATGATGAAGTCGGAATTGAGAAGATCAGTCTCAGAAGATCAGTTTGAGAGGTTAGATTTGAGCCACATAATGAAGTGGCGATGCAAGCAATGTGGTTGAAAGCATTTTAAGGCCATCGGATGTCTCAACCTGGCAAGTTAAGTATCTTGCTTCTCTTACATGATGATTGACAATGAACATCGAATAAAAGCTTCAAAGATGTTTTGACATTATTTCAAGCACAGGTCAAAGAAGGTAGGATAGTCTCCGTCGTGTGTTTTTGGTATGTACACTGGGTAGTCGAGTAAACTTGTGAATTGATTTCTTGAAGAAACTTTGCTGATCAGGTCTCACTAGTTCTCCTGAAAAGAGCAGACATCAGTAAGCGCCGACAAATCAGTGAGCATTCGTCAGATCTGCTGCCTCGTTCACATTGAATTTCACTTCCACTAGACCACAGTCACTGTGAGCACCTCACCAAGAATAGAAGATTTACTTGACTCTCTTGTTGTTTCCTCTCGCCAACACAACAACAATCTCGCTGCACCTCCTCGCACATCAAAATCGACGATCTTACACGCTCTTACGGATCATCCACAATGGACCTCGAAGCTGTAGTGCCTTCTTTCCTCCGACAAGCTTTATTAGAAGGCGACAAGCTCAACAATATCCTGGGCAGAATGCAACAGCAGAAGACCTCCGGTATCGATGCTTGCTTGAGCCAAAACATTGAAGCTGCCTGCAGATCTTCCAACAAGAAGTAAGCGATTCTGAAGAATGATGAGAATGATTAAATGTTAATTGGATCTGGAAAAGTGTGGATGACTTGATCTGGCACATTCACGACAGAATCATCAAAGACGCAGTGACTCGTCTCATCAATAAGATCGGCTCGCAATCAGCTCAGCCTCAACTCGCCATAATCAGACTCGATCTTTTCTTCGAAGGTTCCGAGGGTAGCAAGAGACGTGAAGACTTGGAATCCAGCTTGAAGGAAGCAAAGAATTGGGTCGGTGCCCTCCCTCCCGATGACAGTGATTACGGAGTTTCTCTACAGAAATTCGCCCGAGAGGTTGATCAGAAGGCTCTGAGATTCGCAATCGACGCGGCAAAGAAGATGGTTGAGGCTCAGTTCAAAGGACAGAATGAGATGTGATGAGCACTCCACAGCATTGACAAACCAAGACCACAACATACATGGCCAGATGTATCATACAGACCAGTGCTCGAGTTTGAGGACAGGAGGAAAGCCCGCGAGAGAATGGTCAATCACAAAAACCATTTAAACCAATCCACTGCTTTTCCTATACAAGCGCAAGAGAAATACTCTTAGCCTTTTGTGTGTTTCACTTGCCTCGTTTATCCTTCTTGAATGGCCCGCTTTCACTCTCACTGTCACTAACCCTTAGGCACTCAGCATTCTGGAGCAGCAATAGAAGCTCTCCCTTGCTCTCTTTTCGCCTCTCATCCATCCACCAACAACACACTCGCAACTGCTCTAGTTGCAACTCCACCCGCAACTTCTCACACTACTCATCGATCATCGGACACGATGGGCTTCGATCCAACTTATCTCTCGAGTTCATCAGAACAAAACTCGAGGAGTTGCTTGACGACGAACGTCTGACCGACTACAAGCATGGCCAGGCCCTTCTCAGCGACTCTCTCGGGGCCATCAAGAGCCTCGAATGGGAGGCAGCTCACAATGAGGGCGGGTAAGGAGTGTCCAAAATTAAAAAAGACTGAAGATGCAATGCTGATGAACCTACAAAGTCTCCAAGACATGGCTAAGTACATCGGCTCTCGAGTCGTCAAAGACGCAGTTGACCGCCTCGTCGGCAAGACCCATTGGCAGTCAGCTCACCCTCAGTTCGACACTCTCAAACTTCTCTTCGAGGGCGATGAAGGCAACGACAGACGCAAAGCCCTGGAAGCCAGAGTCAAGGCAGCTTGTGACTGCTGCCATCTCCATGAATTGGAGAACAGCTTATTCAAGAACAACCTGGGGGTTATACAAGGAGGAGGCCGAGAAGCTGGCTTTGAAGTACGCAGTTGACGCCGTAAAGGAGTACGCCGTCAAGGAAGCCGCCAAAGATGCAGAGCTGATGGTCGAGACCTTCTTCGGAGTGCAGGACGAAGATTGAGGACACAGAGTGACACTCACTACCTGCAGACCGGACGAAGGGTTTGGTCAGATGTACAATAGCTCTTCAAACTGATCGTCCCTAGGCTCAAGAAAGAAGCAAACACACAAGAAGCTTTCGAACCTATACTTTCAGCCCTCCATCACACTCACTTCCCTCATTCATTCTTACGTGGTCCCCTTTCACTCTCACCGTCACTGGTTCGCAGACACTCAGCACTTTGGCCCAACTATAAGAGACTCGGCTTTGCTCCTGTCCTTCTTTGTCAATCCCCCGAAGCAACAACAACCGCGTCTCGAGACCTAACAACTCCACACACGTCCTCTGAGCAACTACCGAACAAGATGAGTGATACCGGACTACTCGCACATGTCCACCAGGCCTCGGGTAACACCCGCGATCTGCAGAAAGTTCTTGACATTTTGGCAAATGTCGGAAGTAACAGAGGACTTACATCAAGCTCAATCAAGTACTGCAAGCGCCTCACCGAAACGATTTTTCGAAATCTCGAAGGGGTCAGAAATGGGGCTCACAATGCCAACAAGGTCGCCAGGTGAGGAGTCCGGACTGCTACACTCTTTTCAAGGATGCTGATATGTGACAGCAACGCAAAGGATATGGCTCACTACATCGCCGACAAGGCAACCAAGGAAGCAGTTGATCGCGTGATGGACCAAATCCGTTCGAAGCAAACTCAGAACGCGATGGCCTCGGTCATGCTGGGAATGTTTCAAGGCCCTACGGCTGACGACAAACGCAAAGAGCTGGAGACTAGGATCAAGGCAGAACTGGGTCTGGGCGGCCTCGAGAGTCATGACTCTATGGAAGAGAGGGTGCAAGCCTATGAGACGAAGGCTGAAGAACTGACCCAGCGATTCGCAGCTGAGGACGCAAAGAAGATGGTCGAGGCTTGCTTCGGCGTGCAGGACGAAGAGTGGGGAGACGAAGACTGACGAGACACTCACCTACAGACCAGACGAAGGGCTCGGTCAGATATCCAACCAAACCCCAGATACATCCGTCCTTACCACTCCAAGACCTGAGAACCGAGCACAAAGAACTTCGAGCAAATACACCCCCAATACCAAAACCATACAAACCACACAATCACATGTCACAAAAACTCATAAATGTACCTCCCGTATCTGTATCAACGACCTGTGCTCTCAAGCGGCCGCAAACTTACAAAGGAGTTGCTTTCGCATTGATCTGGCGACGATGCGGAAGAAGCAAGGGTTCGGATGTACCAGACCCATAGTTCCCGAGCCCCACTGAATTGCCTCATTGATCATGGAAGTAAAGAAGAAGAGGCGGTGGGTTATGTCGCTGGTGGAAGGAGGCAGAGAATGAGTGGGTTAGGACGAATAGGTAAAAGGATGAAGTTATCAGGAGACAGGAGCGACTGGAAGCGCAGGACAGGAAAGCTTGAAGGACCTACGAGGAAGCTACGATGCAACAATGATAAGATGAATAGGGAAATTTGAACCTTTGACGGACATTGATGTAGAAGGCATGAAGATCGAACGCGACTCTGGTTGGCGCATATGGACAAGTTGACAGAAAGACAAAGACAACAAAATACAAGAAGCAGAGAAGCTGGGTTGTGTTTTGGGAGGGAAGTATCATTTTCTTTTCGTTGACAAGCACAGTCGAAAGGGGTATTGCGTGGTCTTGTAGATATGCTTTTGTTGCGCGTGGTGTAGCATCTCCTCCAGCCAGGGAATCTTCTGTCGGGAAAGTGATGGCGCGCGCAAAGAAAACCAGCCAGCTAGGGATAGTAGCAGACGGTTTCCAGCAAGGTAAAAAAACCCCAAACTCGGAGTCCCCTTTGTCATTGTGAAAAAGCCTTGGGGTCCTCCGTGATGCCATGGTGTTTTTGTTTTCATGTCCTTTAATTCGGCTCTTCATCAGCACTTTGTTGCAATGCTTGTTGGATCCGAGAAGGTCGCTCACCTCACACACAAAAAGCCCCCAGTTCCTCTGGCGAGACGCTTATCGGCTGGCGCTCCAGACGTTCTTGAGGTAGCCGTCACGCTGAGCGAGGCGGTTCATGCAGTCGTCGGACTCGCCCATGGCGCGAACGAAGCCGCAGAGGGCGTAGGCCTGGGTCTCGCCATTGAATCTGCCGTTCTCGTCGACCTTGGCGATGCTGATCTGAACAGAGCCGTGGTCCTTGGCCTTGATGATGCGGTTGGTGGCGCTGCACTTGCGGGGACGTAACTGCGCGTGCGAGAAATGTCAGCCCTGGTGTTCTTCTTGTCTCTTGTGCTCTGTCCGTGTCTCTTTCTGTCGCTCGAGGGCACGCTCTGCTCGGTGGGGGCGGGTATCTCAGGAAATGATGGGGGATCGTACAGGTCGACAAGCTCTCCGCGTTCGTTCTCCATGGTGACGGTGTTGTGAGGTTGGGGGTTGTCGAAAAGAAAATGGGACTGAAGACGACGACGTTCGGCGGTGCGAGAACGGGAGAAATTCGACTTCGTCAAGCCCACGCAGCGTCCCCCAGCCCGCAGCCATTTCGACGCCAAGCCTGCCTTTTCACCAATCTCGAGGTCTGTGCGTCTTCGGTCGATCTGTTTTTCCGTTCCGAAGTTTGCAGCGCGTATTGACTTCACCCTTCAAGAGCATCAAGTGCAGCATTTGTCTTTAGTCACTTCTCCATATAGCACCGTTGTGTCACTCATCAGCAGGTAGGAGAGCATGCTATCAAGTTGTATCAGGAAAACGCTGTCAATTGAACGAACAAAATCATCGCTCTATGCACCTCGAACCCCCAAGGTATTAGGTCGTGTATAAATATGAAGGAAACGCAAAAGTAGCATCAAGTGCAAGCAGTATTGACAAGAAAAGAGCCTTAAGAATCATGATAACCTCCCCATTTTGTTTACAGCATCATTGCAGCAGCAAAGAAGGCCACAAGCGCAACAAGGCTGCCTGCAACAACTCTGTTGCCATCGTTGGTGCCACTACCGGTCTCAAGACCTTGCGAGAATCCGGTGGATCCACTTCCTGAGGAGGAGCTCGAGTCCGAAGAGCCCGATGAGCCAGAAGAGCCTGACGAACCGCTGCTGCCAGAAGATGAACTGTCGCTGGCGACATCACTGCCAGACTCGCGCGAACCACCACCAGAAACACCAGGAATGGTCTCGGGTTCAGCGGTCGCAGAGGATGAAGCCGAGGACTTGTTGCCACTCTTGGTAGCAGTAGAAGTCGAGCTAGAACTGGCACCCTTCTTGGGCTCCTCACCAGTAGCAAGGAAAGAGGACAAAATGGTACCGTTGTTGCCAACAACGACGGTGTCGTTGGTCCCGTACTTGTTCTCGTACCAGTAGGCCTTGTTGCCTTGGTTGTTGTAACCTGAGGGAGGGTTGTAGCAGTCGACGGTNNCTATTAAAACTTGGTTAGTATCGTACACACAACGACCACGGAGGGAGTTCAGACTTACGACATCCTTGACCATGGCATAGTAGTAGCCGTTCTGCATGTACTGGCTGCTCCAATCAATCTCACCTCCAGCCCACTCGATGGTACCTTGAGCGTTGCCAGCCTTTCCAGCAGGCCACAAACTGAATTGGACTCTGGAGGGGGTCTGAGGGTAGTGGTACTGGCCAGCAGTCTCGTTGTAGGTATCGTTGCGGTTAAGAGTGCGAAGAACTTGGCCATCGACCTCCCAGCTGAGGGAATCAGGGGTCCAATCGATCGTGTAAGTGTGCCATTGTGAGTCAGTGTTGGGCGCGGAAAGGTTCTTCTCGTTGCCGTCTGAACAAATTAGTCATGGTTCGTGAGTGCAGCGATTCAGCCTGACTTACANATCAGTGATTCCTTGGAAATAGTAGTTGCTCTGAGCATTCGCAACATCTGTGCCAATAAACTCAAAGTCGATTTCGTCCTTGACGTCACTCATCATGATGAAAGCAGTAACGACACCAGCGCCTCGACTTGTCTTCATGGTAGCGCTCATCTTGCCGTACCAGACATAGCGTGTGCTGCTCAAGAGAGTGCCTGACGAATCCTCGGTCATGGTAAGCAGCACAGCCTCGTTGTTGTACATCAACGGGTCTCCAGAAAAGACCCAGTTGCCGCTGGATGGGTCTCCAAGGTATTCCGTGTTCTCAATAAAGCCATTCATGTTGTTGAAGTCGTAGTCGGAAGACTTGCAGATGGGTGCAGGCATACAAGAATCCATGCTGAAAGAGTCCTTGGGGTAACATCCTCCCAGACAGTATGCGCCAACACCGCAGTACCCGTAGGACGAGCAGCATGGAGCGCTGGAAGGGCAGGGGTTGTTTGAGTCGCAACTGATCATGGCCTGAACGGCCGAGGCCGCTGCCACCGTCAGGGCAGCCACAGCGTGTATCGTCTTCATTTTTTATGTGTTTCCGCGTCACAGATGTGTGTCACGTATGGTGATTTGACAGTCGAGCGAGCGGTGCGGTCGTAGGCTGGGGGCAGCGTCGTGGACAAGGCCGAAGGGGAGGCGTCGTAATCACGCGGCCCGCAGAAAGTCGTTGGTTCGTGTAGAGACGGGTTTGTGGCGACAACAAACGAATGATGCTGTCGAGTGATATAACAATATCCAGCAGTCGGACTGGTGTTAAGGATGGCTAAGAGAGCGAGGGCGCAAGAAGGAAAAGAATGCAAGATCGAATTCGCGTTACCTTATTGCTGGCGTCAGAGACAAAAATAAGTCAGAGTTCAGGGCCAATGCGAGATGCGGATGGCGGATGCGCCTGCCCGCACACCGCAGGGCCAAGCAAAGGGCGACGGCGTGTTTGCATGTCGATCATTTGTCCAATCCCGCTCGTATCAAACCGCCTCTTCCACGACTGTTTCGCCATTCGATTCATGCCAGCGAGGTCACCAGACCACACTCCTCACAGATTAATGGCTCCCAGTTGGATCTGATGCATCCGTTGTCTTCGCATAACCACTTCTTCCGCGCATGCGCAATGTGTTCGGCGATCCTCCATGTTCGAAGTCGAGACTTCCTCGGGATCCTCTCCACATTTCTCGGCAAATCATCTCCGCGAAACTCCATAACCGTCATTAATATGCATAACAACCACTCCATGTTGTTGACAACAGACCATCTAGTTGTACACACGTTTTCACTGTGAGGAACGGACTTGAAAAATCATGAACGTAATACTATCGAGAACCTATCTCAAGGAACAATGTCTAAAACGGCAAAAGAAGAACCGAAACCCAATCGATCTACAATCTGCAGTAATTGAGAGCATCTCCATGATTCAACCTCATCCTACCCTTTAATTCCAGTGATAACAACCCCAGAGAACAACAAACATAGGAGAACAAGAGCGATTCCTCTGCTCATTCGCAACAACCCGAAATCTGTAGCCACCACTTCACATGTGCGCAGGCAAGCAACTGTGACACCATGCGTCAGAGAAGTTGGGCAGATGCTCAGTCGCCTGAATGACTTCAAAGTTGCCGCAAGGAATAGAAGGGTAGTTTGCGTTTCTAGCCCATTCTCTGACACGGTTGTTGGGCGACCTTCCGTTCTTCTTAGACCAGGGACGCCCGCCATACTTTTGGCCCTTCTTAGTAGGCTTGCCGTAGGAGTCATTGTCGTATTCGTTGAAGTTGACTGGTGCGTTGGGGTTTCTTTCGGCAACTGGTCCATCACCCTTGAACGATATCTCCAGACCATCGCCACCACACCAACCATAGCGCCATCCCGGAGCGGCAGATTTGACATCCCAGCCTCTGCGTTGATGACCATCATCTTGAAGGTCAGGCATAGTCGGAAGAGGTGCTCTACCAAATCTGACTCCACTCTGACCAGGATTCATCCAGTCCCATTGTGGTTTGTAGAGATTCATGCCTGGATCGACGGGTCCAAGCGAGGACAAAGGTGGGCTGGTTGCGAAGTTTGAGAAAATCGCTGAAGACGTTCCAGGAGACGACGCAGAGCTGGATCTACGCTCTCTTCGCTCTCTGAGGATGGCCGTCTTGGTCTCGAAGGGAAGGTCGTACCACTCTTCATCGGGGATCCAGCTTGGACAGTCATCGAGAGCCGAAGGGCACTGGGTTGTGAGCTGCTGGGAAACTGCCATAGGAAGAATGGGTGGACAAACAGGGAGAACTGTAGGGCCAATCAGTGGCGCCAACCCAAGCGTAGGCGCGACAAGAGTGGAAGGTGCAGGTGGCAGAGGAAGTCTGAATGCAGGCTCTGGGGCACTCAACGGTCCAAACTCTTCTTCTGAAGTAGGTGTAGGAACGAAGTGAGCAGCAGTAGCACGCAGGCTAGACCTAGCAGGGCCAGAGGTGGACCTCGGCTGGCTCTTCGAGGTCTGAGCCTTGACTGGACCGCATCGCACCACTGCGGGATCCTTGTCCGGAGATGAAGCGCAGGATATGTGTTTAGAACGACAGGCTGCCTGGAACTCACGCAGCTTTTCTGCTTGATGTGCTTCGTCCATGCTTGAGGATGGTGCAACAGATGTTTTGACCAGACTGATGCTTTGTTGGAAAGCATGAGCTTCGGCGGTCTGTTTGATGGTGTCGAGCAACAGAGCAGAAGCGGGCTCGAGCTTGGTCATCAATGAAGAAGGAACAGTGTTGGATGACTGCTGCGTCTTCTTTTGAGCACTGGTCTCAGTGATGGTCACGTCGGACTCGTTGAACATGTCGGGCTCCTTCGTGACTGTAGAATTGTCCCCGACGCAAGCCATCTCTTTGGACTGCGTGGCTCCAGAGTCTCTGCGTGGTCGTCCAGTCGAAGAAGTGCTTGATCGTCGCTGGCTGGTAGAAGAAGAAGAAGAAGCACTAGACAGACGTCTTCTGATGGGATCAAGTATGGAGGCTCTGTCGATCGGCTTGGAAGTAGCCATGCCAGCTTCAGTAACTTCGACCACCTGTGCAGTCGGGCATTTAGGAGTTACAGGCTCGACATCCGTAGCTAATGTGTTTGGCGAAACAGCGATAGGAATTCGAGAAGGACTGGCCGGGCGAGGCAAGCTACTGGAAGGATCTGGGATGTTGATCCTCAGATTAAGCTTTGCTTTCTTTGAAGGACGTACAGAATTGCCAGAGAAAGACTGCAACATGCTAGTTTGATCGAACTCGAACGTTCCATCCAGACCGAATGGAAACGAGGTTGGTGCGTATCTGCCATGCACAGGAAGGACCTTGCGTCGGGAAGCATCGAAGACAGCAGATGCCACAGATCGAGTGGGAGATTGTTGTTCTGATGGAGACATAGCTGCACTGGACATCGTGTCGACGCGTACAGATTTGAGCTTGCAAGGAGAAGGAGATCTAGCAGCCTCGGATGTTCCAGCAGTGCGATGCTTGGAGGCCTTTGTGGGTGAGGCATAACCTGGAGTCTTCGATGCTGTAGCCTTGGTCAAAGTGGGCTTGCTCGGCTTGGACTTGAGTGAGTCGGCTTGGGCTTGAGCGAGCTGGTTGTGAGGGCCTTTGACGCGAGCGGTGCGTTGCAGAGGTTTGTTGGGACTCGAGTGAGGTGCCAGCGGTACGTTCTCAGGAGTTGACCACGGGGTGTGAACATCGTCGTCCATCTGCATCCATGCCTTTGGGAGTGACTTGCGTACATGGCGTTCGGTGACAGTAGCGTGCTGCTTCTGGGAACGAGTGCCACGACCTGAGCGGTCGACGAGATGCCAATCGCCATCCTCATCCTGGTCGGAAATACGAGACACAATCTGAGGCTCGAAAGGAACATGTGGCTCACTTGCCTGGGCGACAACAGGTAGTGGTTGCGGAAGAGAGTTCTTAACCGCCTTTGCATAAGATTGGATCAGAGCATCGTTACGAGGGCGAGTTGTGAGAGAAAGCGCAGGGAAGTTCTCAAGAGGCATGGGGGCAGGAGTCGAAGGACTGGTCGAAACAGTCTGGCCCGACGACTGGCCGTTGTGCTCATGGAGTTCTTGGAGTCTTACAGCTGCCGAAGAGCTTGGGTTGCCGAGTTGGCGAACTCTGTCAAGGACTTGCTGTAGTTGAATCTCGATGGCCTTGTAGTATGCAGGAGGTCTTCCGCCGCTGATGATATCGTTGTAACGGCGTTCGGCTTCCTGTGCAAATTCCTGCTCGTGGTCGCTGTTGAGAGTCAGCAAGTTTTGCACGGAGTCGAAAGACAACAATGATGATACCAACCTCATCTCGTTTGTATCAGGAGCCATGGCGCTGGATTATGTTAGAACTAGCATGTCAGAAGCATGGTTACATGGGATGACGAACCTCACTACGATGTGTAAGATGTTACTCGATGGATGGATAGAATGATCAACTTCTCCTGTCAAAACAATGGATGGTTCTGTGTTGGAGAGGTCAGATTCAACTGCGCACAGAGACGCAGCTGTTGTGTCGGCGGGAGGCGCTTTGACACTCGCGCCTTCTGTGTTGTGTTTTTGCTGGTGTTTGTCAAAGTGAGCCAGAGGGACGGCGCCTTCACAAAGCTTGACAAGAATAAATTCTTGATGTCGGCAATGACCATAATAATGGTATCGATATTGGCACATGGCCTTAGAGATTCAGCTAACAATGGCTGTGAAGTCAATGGTGATGTATGTCTATACCGATCAGCTTGTGTGGTGGGTGACCGCGTGGGACAAACAGGCAAGCACAAACGGATCGTTTAAATTTCCTAGTCTGTGAATTGCCAGCGAGATATTCGATTTCGGTATTCGAGTCGCCGCGGTGATTGACTATCGCAATGCACACTCATCTGGCCACTAAAGTCGGGTTTGATGAACATAGATGTACTGACTCTCAAGTGACGCCTTCACCAGTCCGTGGGTTTTCTACAGCCATACATCTTTGCAGAGCCAAACACCAGCACCTTGCAATGAGGAAAGCTTGTCACGACATTCGTTCGTCACAGTGATACATGTTTACTTAGCTTAGAACCGCCTCTTCTTCTTCACAGGCGCTTTCGACTTTTCGTTGTGTTTCAACTCTTGCCTCTTCCTGTTGGCTCTCTCCGCCGATGTTTCTCTCGGGATTGGTTCTTCCCCACTGGCTTTGCGCTTTGCTCGAGTCTGCCGAACCTCAGCCGTGTCCTCACGACTCTCGCGAGCTGTAGACGTGAGTCCCAAATCAAGACCAGTATTGTCCTGTTGGTCTTCTTCGAGTATAGGCGGAGCTTGCGACGACCATCTGCTGAGAGATGGCTGAGAATGCTGGGTTTGTGAGCTGCCACGTCCGATCCCACCAAGCCTACGTCTCCGTGAGGGAGACACTTGGCTCTGAGGAGGCAAAATCGAGGATGGAGTTGGTGACAGCATGGTTCTTGAGCGCAAGTTGTGATCAAGTTCGACATCTGCGGGTGGCTTAGGTGGCGAGGAAGGTGGTAGAGCTTGAGAGCTGGATCTGCCACCTATTGCTCCTATGCGTCTTGTCTGTGTGTTGGAGCTTTTGCTCGGGCTGTCGGGTGCAGGGGTTTGCGTCTGTGGGAGACGAAAATTGCGAAGAGCAGGAGGGGGAGGGGGAGACGATGCGACTCGGCCATCGTCGGTGCTATCGTCATTAGCAGCAATATGCCTCTGGATCCGTCTGGACGAGCGGACTGGAGAAGATATATTAGCAGGCATCTGCCGTTGCAGTTGCTCTGGTATCGTCTGTGTCTNGCTCGTCGTTAGTTGAGACCTTGATGTTATTGGCTTTCTTACTTGAAAGTCCAGATCATCGTCTGTTTCGTCATCATCCAGGGCTGAGGGCATTGGCACGTTGACTTCTATGCTTTCCTGTTGCGTGGGCAAGTCCTGCCACCATGTATTGGAAGTGTTAGTCAAGCTGGGAGCTATATCACCAGGCACATCGCGAAGGACAGCATACAGCGTCTCAGTAGAGGGTGGACCCCCACTGTGTTGCAGCTCCGAGCCGGGCTGGAAAGGAGCGAGGCCTGGGACACGACTGGCTACATGGTTTCTTTTCAAAGACCTTTGAGAGCTCCTGCCAGCCGAAACTCCTGGAAAGACAGAGCCAAGATCGGTGTTTGTGGCTTCCATCTTGTCAAGCAATCTCGACATGGCGTGGTCCTTGTCCTTGAGTTGAGCGAGCAAAAAGCTGAGCTGTTTTTGCTGTTGATGAGCAAGGAGAAGCAGGGGTGAAACGACCTCAGAAACCACCTCAATCTGAGTGGCTTTGCTAAGTAGCATGATCCATTCGAAGGGAGGCAAAGGAGGTGGCAAGGGAGCTCTTAGTGTAAGCTTCAGAAGGTCAGGAGGCTGGAGGGCAAGGTGAACAGTAGTGCCAATCTTGTGATGAAGAACATCGCGTATCTGTTCAAGTAATAGGCGTAACTGGCCGACATCATCGCCTGGATTGATGCTGCAAGCTTGATCCTCAGCATTGCGTATGACATCTCGATTGGCTAGAGTCTCAATCCATATGTTTGCAAGGTCGGTGATAGATACAGAGTAGCCAGCGTCGCCAATAACATACTTGACGAGAAGCTTGGGCAAGCCCTCAAGGTTGAGATTGAGGAGCTCCCAACGCCCTTCGGTACCCATGTTGAAGTTGCTGGATCATATCACGAGAGAATTCGAGAGACGAAACGCTCCTTGAGCAGCTCAAGTCAAGTGAAAGTCGGTGTGGCTGGAAAAGAGAGGCTGGCAGAAACAGCTTCACTGCTCTTGGCGCGCGTCAGAAGGGAAGCCGTGTTTTGAGACGCGACAAGAATAGATCGAGACTTGTTTGCTCTCGAATTACTATTTGTCCAGTGTCGAGGAAAACACCAGGTCGCCAACAAGAGGTGAAACGATAAGAGATACTACGACGATGGATCACGGGGCTATGCGACGCGGCGGCCCACCCAGGTCCAGCATTCCAGCCAAACGAAGCGCCGCCGATGCCCAAGAGGAAGCATGGGTTGCCAACGAGGACCGCTTTGTGCTCAAGCAGGCCAAGAAGAAGGCCATTATTCGAGCACGCGCTGGAAGAGCCGACCCTATTGATTTACTTGCCGTCACACTACGCGCTCTGGATGCCACGCGCGACGGCTACGACAGCGACGATGACGATGGAGAACTGCCCGCCGTGGACCCCGAGGGTGTCTTTGAAGGCCTCGACGATATTCAACTCGACGAACTGGACAAGGGAATCGACACCTACTTGACCCTCGAGCACAGCAGGAGTAACCGCGACTTCTGGAACGTACGTCTCGCAACCGCTCTTGTTGCTCTACCATTCAGCTAACCTCTCTGCTAGACAATGAAAGTCGTCTGCAAAGACCGACGGCGTGCTGCTCCTGGCAAGCTCCAGACTGCTCGAGGAATGTCGTCGGTGACTCCTGAGATCGATCGCCTACTTGCACCAAAGACACACGAACAACTCGAGGCGTTGGAGAAGCAGGTCAAGGCAAAGCTGAGATCCAACGACGATATTGATGTTGATTATTGGGAAAGTCTTCTGAAGAGCCTGTCCATCTACAAGGCCAAGGCCAGGCTGCGTCAGGTCTCCAAATCAGTCTTGGGTGCTCGTCTGGAGTCCTTGCGACAGCAACAAGAACAAGACGCTCTAGCCCTACGCAACAAGGTCAGAGAAAGTCTGAAGTCCTCTTCGCTCGCCGCCCCAGCAGAGCAGGCGCCACTCACATCATCACCTGCTGCCTTGGACCCGGAACCCTTATTACGCTTGAACCCAGAAGACAAAACATTGCTCTCACTCGAGGAGGAAGACTTCAAGCAGAAATTGGTATGCGCCGCTTCATAGATCAACAAAGCGTTATGCTGACTCAAGTGCAGNGTTCAAGATAGGCGCAGAGTCCTCAAGCTAGGCTATATTCCAGCTCGTCATGGCACCAAAATCTCCAACACCGAGGTCGCCTTGTCTTCTGAACCAAAAAGGGACGACACGTCTAGGATTACAAGTGCATTGTATGACCGAGAGGCTGCGAGAGGCTTCAACGACAACGAGGAAGCATTCAATGCCGAGGAGGATGTCTCAACCGGAAGACCCAAGTGGGCCGAGACATACCGTCCACGAAAACCACGCTATTTCAACCGCGTTCAGATGGGCTACGAGTGGAACAAGTACAACCAGACTCATTACGACCACGAAAATCTCCCACCCAAGGTCGTTCAGGGCTACAAGTTCAACATTTTCTACCCCGACCTCGTCGACACAACCAAAGCACCCACCTTCCGCATTGAACGCGAGAACGGTCGCAAGCGGGGTGAATCATTTGCTCCTGCTGGAGCTGAGGACACTTGTCTCATCCGTTTCATTGCTGGTCCACCATATGAGGACATTGCCTTCCGTATCGTCGACAAAGAATGGGACTACAGCGCAAAGCGTGAGCGTGGCTTCAGAAGCAGCTTTGACAAGGTATGTCAGAATCTTCTTCTTCTTTCTTGTCAATTCGCGGGATTCCACGGTACATGTTCGATGAAGAGATGCTGGTTGCAGCTATTGTTTGACTTCAGCAACCATCTCCCAGCAACGGACGGTGCCTTGCCGACGGCAGACACAATGCACTGCATGCTGGGAGTACGGATTGACGAGGACTGGAGAGCACACTGTTTTCCCGCACACACATACTGCTGCGACATTTCTAGCTTGACATCCTGCAGATCACAATGCATTAGCCTGAGCTTTCCTGACATGTCATCATAGGGAATTCTTCAACTACACTTCCAGTTCAAGAAGATCTATTACAGAAAATGAGCGCCCGGCCTGGATTGCTGCGCGACTGCTTCTCGACAAATCAACGTCTTCAATCCATCGTTCACTGCTATGAATGAGCATGACACGCGACTACGACTTCACGTTTCATTGCATGTTAATTCCAAATCATGCACGCTCAGAAACACCTGTTGGTCCGAAACATGTGTATCATCAACGCCTTTGCTGCAGGGCCCGGCTTTATGCATGCCTGTACCTGGGATTTCAACATGCTTTCGTTGTAGATCCAATGCCGCTTTGACAACATTCAGTCCGTGCTCATGGAGCCAATTATTGGGCAAAAGCTGCACTTGGCATTGTTGTGCCAGATCGAAGTGATGAACTCTTTTGAGAACATGCCTGGTAGTGTAGAGTTTGCTTTCTAAATCGTTGTCTGACATCAAACAGATATCTTCTCCACAACGACGATATTGATCGTATGCTTTGTAGGCAAGTAGAGGTCATCGTGTACAATTGCGATGCAACAACGTTCCTCAGGCAGATGCTCCTGCCTCAGAATCATGCTTGCTACGCTGTAGAAATCGGTTAAACCTCGTGCTGATGAACAGTGCGTGTGTGCTTGCAGCCGCTCACCTGCATTTCAAGCGTCACACAGACCGCACCGGATATGCCTTCCGGAAGGTTCGGGCGTTACCCTCTCCACGTCTTGGTGATTGAGCTTCGCCAGGACCATCAGGTGTGCCATGGGGCTGCGCTCTCACGGGATGCTCTAGCTCCATCATGTCCAAGCCTTCTTTGTGTCCCTGCTGAGATATATCCGCTGTTCATTGTGGAACTCCAATATGGAGGCTCTGATGCTTTTTGTCATGCAACTGACCACTCTCTGATGATTCTTCCAGGCCAGCTCAGGACAGCGTATTGGAAATAGACATACATTGTGCTAAACGCTCGACGGGATCTTTCTTTCATGTTCAGTCTGATCACTGGATGCAGGATCATCAGCCCTTCCTTGACTGGTCACATTTTCTGAAGCTCGTGGGCTTCCGATCCTTTGTCACGTTGCATATAAGGTGCTTCAACCCTTGCCCATACGTGTCTTAGATTGTTTTATATTCATTCCACATCCTCATCCAGACCAAAGCTCTTGATTGACTCTCCTCGCTGCGACAACTGTCGCATCTTTCACTCCGCGCTTGCAGTATCAATCTATACCTAGCAGCATTACACTATGACCTACGCGATGACCTACAACTCCCAGCTGGATTGGTGGAACCAACCTGTGAACAACATTCACCGCCTGTCAATCACTCCTCACTGTCGCTCTGACAGTATTCATGCGTCAGAATACCCTTTGCAACAGCAGAATTCAGAGTGTGACTCCGAGTTCTTCGCACCAGCTCACGTCAATGATGTATACCAAAGCACTCAGGCTATGCCCAACTACTGGGTCGGTGATTTGCCTCAGTTCACCGAGACCTCTATGCCTTTTGCTTTGCTTCCTACTCAAACCACGCCTGGAAACTACGCGAGCCAATGTATACCATCAGCATCACTACCTCCAGCTGCTTTTAGCAAGGAACCTCTGCTCATCGACCAATTTTCCAACAACGATCTGACGGCGTTCGATAACACCAATCCAACCTCATTCTTTCACAGCCAGGTTCTCCCTCTATCGGATGTGCCGGCCTTGGATTATGATAACGTGTCAGATGAGAATGCGTATGGCCGTAGGCAATGGACCGATTCTCCCATGCCAGATGAAATCGACAGTCTGGCAGGTTCTGGTGAGACTGATGACAGCTTGGAGAACACGGATCCATGCTATGCGGAACTACTCAGGCAGGCCTTGATGGAGAAGAAAGACGATCACACCATGCTTCTCAAGGACCTCTACGAGTGGGTTCGCACTCACAGTTCGAAAGCTCAGGATCCTAGCAACAAGGGCTGGCAGAACAGCGTGCGCCACAATCTTTCCATGAACGCGGTTGGTGCTTGTGGCATGTCCTCAAGTCGGATCTTGCTAATATTATGCAGNGCATTCGAAAGAGTCCCTCCACCCAACCAAGAGGCAGGCACCAAGAAGACAAGCTACTGGCGACTTACCAAGCATGCTGTCGAGCACGGCATTAGCTCAACTACTCGCTACCGCAAAGATAGCAAGCGCAAGACGCAACGCAATCCCAATCCCGCACCCATCCGAGTTCAGGCAGGCGCCAAGGGTGGGCAGGCAACTCGCAGATCTGTCCGCCGCCAGCAGATGGCTGCCTCTCCACTGAGCAACCACTCATCCTCTTTCGAGGCGGCACGTCAACGCAATCTTCGCCGACCACATCAGCTTCGCCAGCATCCCATCACTCAAGTCGACACATCCCCGTTACAGCAACAACTCCCACAGACTTTACCCATCAACACACCATCCTACTTTGGAAACACAACAGAGATGTTCAACGTTCCCAACCCCTATCCGGCCGACAACAACATCGACGACAATCGCGATCTTTTTGGACCATATTGCAGCACTCAACCATACCTAGACTGGTCTACCTCGCCTTCACCCATGAGCCAGCCCGCCAGTGAGACTAGCGGTTGGCGGATGGATCAAAAGCCCTTCGGTATCTGATCATCCCTCGAGATAGTGCCATGCAGTCAAGCTTACGAGCACGACATATGCATGACAACTGAGCGCGATATAGAGCGACTACATGCTCAGTTTGGCTTGGCAGTTTCTGGATTATGGATTGGATTGGAGTCTAAGCATATTGTATGTTAGATTGGGGCTGCATCCAGGGCTCACTCGCTCCAATGATCTGGGCCAATATTCAGTTTTTTCATGCCTGCTTGAGTACACGTCGAATTCTCAAGTGCTTTACAAGACCAACTTCCTTGCTTTGATGTTACATTAGTGCTGGTCATCCTGGGTGTTTTGCGGAATGACATGGTGAGTCGTGACTCGATAGAGGTTTTCGAGGAAAGGCCATAGATTGGCGCAACTCCTTATAGCTGAGCACAAGGCAGACCGACACAGACGTGGCACTGTTGAGCGGTTTTGNNACAGACAGGCTCGAAGTTGCAACTCACGCCTACTGTGCCGTTGTACAAGGTAGCTGTCATGGAGTGCAGTGACATATGCGGGAAGGCTTTGCAAGTCAAGATGGTCGTACGAGAAGCGNNCACCGCATATCCTTGACAGTAGTGGCTTCTTCTATCATCCAGCCGGGGATTTTTCTTGTCAAATAGCACGTACGATCACCGGGCGGGAGCTGTCACAGTGCCTGGCATCGAGGGGGCTAGTCCATCGTGCGACGACTCCACCCCAGCACCTGCGACCATGTCTCGGTTGTCTATTTTATCTTCAGATACTTGGTACTTGGTCTTCGCAAGCTATCAAATGTTTATTTCCGTTAGCAAGTCAGAGCACCGTGGACCCTCTGCCATGAATGCAGTTACATGCAGCAGAAAACTAGGGCACTCTCCGACAGCCCCAGTGCTGAGAGCGTTTTGCCCAGACGTGCATCCTCTTGCACGAGGCTGCTCTTTCCTTCGAGGTAGGTAGTCGGCGATCTGTTCTTCTGCGCCGCAATCGCTGCGTGTCCATAATTTGCAGGAGCTCTCGACTGCAAGCTGCTGCGACACCTCAGTGCTCGAGTAACCTGGTCCTCGACACTATCGAAATCTCATCGCAACCTGGGCAGCGGGCCAGAAGTATCTCGATACTCATGCAAGATGCATCTCGCAACCATCGCCAGTCCTGACACTGCCTGCATGGCGTACGCGCGAAAATATCATGCCAGCGATGGTCAGCCGAAGTCATTTGCATGCTGCAGCGCGCGCCAAAGCAGGCTGTGTCCGCAAGCTTGCTCGCACCACCACCCTAATGGTTGCCTCAGGACTCTGAGTTTTATCCACACTTACGACCGAAAATCAATGTCACACAGCATCAGTCAAAGAGACGTGCAGATTTTCCTTGCAGCCGCCTCGCTGNNATGTTCTTGGCACATCATGTCAGCAAGTCGACACCTCGCAGGCTTCGAGAAGCAAACTCTATGTCAACGACACAGTATACATATCTTCAATCAGACGCTGAGGGGCCTCAACCTGGCTAGAATTCATCAAAAATGCACCTGGTTTCAATCAATCGACGTTCAACTTCGACGGCGGCAACTGCACTGTTTACGCGCAACGCGCTTACCTCCTCTTCCGCCGATGTGACCATCGCGTCTATTCAACCATTCGCATCTCGTCGTCACNAAATATGTTTACCGAGGACCCATCACCAGGCTGGCAATGAAACGGTCCGAATATATTGCGACCGTACCTCGTATGATAATGGATTCTACTATCGGGTACCTACAGCAATACATATGCACAACACGAATGTCACTCGCCCATATTCAGCAGATCGAGTCAGTCCCTGGTATGGCTGACGTTTCCGACGCCAGAACCCGACGATATGTCGGTCAACCTTGAGGCTCTGGTGTTGATACACAGCCATCGATTACTCGTGCCCTTTGCTGATCGACAAAACAAGTACCATACGACCGAGAGGCCAAGCGATGATACGAGGTCGTCTCCAGAAGTCCTGTGGTTGCTCTTTCAGTGGAGTAAGAATAGTCTCGAAAGCAACCCAAGAAGAGTACAGCCGGCCAACACATCATATCGGCTTGCCAAAACCATTGTCGATCTCTAAACAATCCAAAGAGTGTCAAGCTAGGATTCACAACTCCCGAAACCGTCTGCAGTCCCAACAATATTTGCCGGCATTCCATTCGCGCTCCCCTCTGCGTGTGACCGAGTCTACTGATGCAACACAAACCACGAATCGTCACCACACGAAGAACGGGCCGCCAACTAATTTGTCTCACTGAGTGTCTTTGAGGCGACACAGCTCGAGCATGCATGCAAATCTTGCAGCTTCCTGAAAGGTATTTGTACGTGTCAGCTGAAACCCTTCTTGGTTCACTAGGAGGCATCGTTCTTGCACCAACCGAACATATATCACTCAAAATGGCCTCCTTGCATGCAGCTTCAGAGAATCATCAGAACCATGAATAGGCATGTGGGAAAGGCGGTAGGCCCGATCAGGATCAGACCAAACCAAGCCTCGAGCTGAGATAAACGGACTCGAGCGAGTGTGATGTGTATCTGTAGCACAGCCTTGAACTTCCAACGTACAAATCGGTGTGCAGGTAACTACCGGAAAAATTTTGCGGACTGGTGGATTATGGTCTTCCGCGCCTGCTGCTGGCTAAGATCAACCGCAAGATGTTTCTTCTCGCTCTAATGGGGGTTCGACAGGTAACGACTTTTCCTCTTCCTTGATAGTGCTTTCTTTGCCTCATATATAAATTGTGCTATGATCTGTGCATGTTGTCCCCGTATGTTGAAGACATCCATAGTGTAACCGTAGAAACGCACAACTGTTGCCAGACGAGGGAGATTCAAAAAGAGTCGACAAATCACGAAACCTTGTAACACTACTCCTTTCTAGGAAGTATCTTGAGTTTGCATAGCTTGAGAAACCCATGATTTACCTTGAGAGAGTAATTGGCTATGAGTATGTGGTTGTCTATGGCACACTGGAAGGATGGACGAGTTGTTGAATCCTTTTTTGTATATCTAGATCGTTTATGGATCTGAATAACGATTTGATAGTGCTCGATCTCCTGATCTTACTTGTTTCTTGTATGAGATGAGCTGGGTCATTTCTGGCCAGAGGTGATCAATACTCTTTATGGGGCAGGGTCGTACTCTCAACAAGCTGATTTTGGTCTATCGACGACATTGTGGGTCACTCAGAGCTCTGGGTAGATTGACCTCTTGTATGAAGATACTCTGATATATGGTTCCTGGCGTGTATGATTTACCAAGACGTAGATACAGTCAAGACCGAATTATTCCATATTTTCTTTTTCCAGGATTGGACATCAGCAATCTGAGTACTTGTAGCATTGGTAAGTGACTATCTTTAGCGACAGAGTTCCAACTGACACAAAATATTTTCCAGATGGTCTTTCAGGATGACATAAGCATATAATAAGTCAGAAGACACTATTAAACAAAGATATTGATCAGTCAGACACGTCTGTCTGAAGAAGATTTTGTGAATGATTCTGTTTCGAAAAAGTTGACAGCCTCGAAGCACAACGGACCGACTACCCCACTCAAAAAGTCATCCTCTTAATGCACCAAAACATCGAACCCTCAAGTTGTGCAACGAGGAGAACAAAAAGACTAGGTGGTGATCACGAGAGAAAACAAGACNAAACAAAACGTACAGCAGCAGGGATTCCCACGTGGTCACCCACCGTAGTACTAATCTGCCGTTCAACTGCTTATGTATGGCAGAGCGGACGGGATGCCCAGTTTTCAGCTGACTGTGGCCGTACGTGGTAGAAAAGCCGTTTGCAAAAATTATAATTCATTTCTCAAATCCAGAGAAAGCAAGAACACAACTCTTGCGACATCTTTCTTTCTGATATCTCGTTGCTCACAATCTCGCTGATGCGGTGGAAGGGTGTTGGAGCAATGACTTCACGGAGACAGGATTTGTCTGCGTTGATGAGACTGTAGTAGTGTGAGTGAGAGCAAGCGTTGATTGCTTATCATGACTCTGCTCCGCAAGTCATTGCATCCCATACTAGCATCTGTCTTCAAACCCCTCAAGCCGTCCACACTACAATCATGACTTTTTCACCTATCGCCACAGTCAGCACACCTCCGATTCAGCACTGCCAGTCTGCAATATTGGCTCTATTTCCACTGTTGCTACGATCAGCATCACTCCTGCACAGCATCAGCACTCCCAGTCTACGATTCTAACATCTTCGACCATCGTCTCAATCAGTACAACTCCTACATAGTGCTCTCAGCTTTTGGGCAAGCCATTCTGCCTTGTCATATGATATTTGTTTTTATTCCTCGCGCCATGTTCCAGACACACGCCCCTGAAATTTGCCGCCTGGGCAGTCATAGAGGTATGCCGTCTGATACTGCCCTTCTCCAAGAATATCATTCAACTCATCAAAGCCTCATTTGCCCGATGCACTTTCTCAACATCGCTACCTGTTCCGGTCGATACGCAACACAGTACTTAGCTCGAAGACGTGGATAAGGAGGTATTGGCACTGACTGTACTGTTCTACTATTAGAACTGACTATCTACGCAAGACAAAGCACAACACCAAGCAAAACAGACGGAATCAACTTCTTCCAATCCGGTGACCACCTTCCAGCATCATTGGTCGTTTGCTGAGCTGGAGGAGCACTTCCAGTGTACGTCGCATTGCCTGCAGCGACGCCTCCGAATGGAATCTTGAACACCCAGCTGTACTCATCGCTAGCCATGACAGCATCACTGATAGTCAATTCCAGACTTCCATTACTCAACAGCCTCGAAGGGACAACACTGCCACTCATATTGCCACCCACAACAGTGACTCGATCGCCACTAACATACGGAACAGGGCTATCCAGCACCAGCGTAGCGTTAGGTGGATACAAAGTCAAGATGTAAAAAGCATCAGGCGTCTGCGTAAAGCGAACAGTATCTCCTTCCTCAGNGGTAATGAACCAATAAGTGGTGTTAAAGATAGCCTCGCCATGAGACTTGATCCATTTACCCGCATCTCTGAGGTTCTGCTTCTCGATGTCGACGATTGTGCCGTTGGCTTGGGGTCCAATATCCAAGAGGAAATTGCCGTTTTTGCTTGTAATGTCGATTAGAGAGGTAACAATGTCTGCTGGCTTGATGTATGCGGAAATGGGGGTTGCTCTGTTGTAGCCGTATGAGAAGGGATCCATGCCTAGATTGCTCTCCCACTTTCGCATCTGGACGGCTTCGTAGCGAGCATATTCAGGTGTGTCGAAGTCGCCTGGGAGACCACAACGGTTGTTGATCAAGACTTGCTTGCCTTGAGCGGCCATATTGTTGAAATACTCGGCCGAGAACTCGGCTGTGAGGTTGGGGCCTCCAATATCGCNACTGTGATGGATGTCAGAAAGGCTGATTGGGTATGGGTCGGATACCAAAAGTCTACTCACCCACATGATTTCTGTGCCCATTTGTGCCAGGATCTGCATTTCGGGAAGAATGAGGTCCGAGACAAAGTCATCCACTGGCACATAGCCTGTGTAAGGGAGTGTTTCGTTGGTGTAGGGGTTAAGCGCCAGCCCACCTGGCCAAGCAGCACCCTTGGAATCGCCAAATCCATACTTTTTGTAGTCAGGATGGAACCACTCAGGCAGTGAGAAGTAGGTGGCCTTGTGCAGGTGCGGCTGGTACTGATCCGCAGCGTCAAAAAGCATCTGAAGCAGATTTTTATGTGGCATCTGGGCTACACTCGTTCGCTTGGTGATGTTGGCAGGGATGTCGAAGAGAGCATAGCCTTCGTGGTGCTTCGAAACTTGGACAAAGTACTGAGCACCTGCATCGGCGAAGAGGTCAACCCATTCTTTGGGATCGTAGTACTCTGTGGTGAAGTTTTGGATGAAATCGTCGTATGCATGGTCTGGTCCGTAAGTTTCGAGGTTGTATTCGTAAAATCCAGCAGAATTTGAGCTGTCAATGCCTTGGTTCATGTACCACCAATACCACTCTGCGTATTGTTCNNTGGTTCTTGTTAGCCGCTACCGTCTTTGACTAGACTGTGTTCTAAACGTACCCTTTTTGCCAGAGTTGCCCCAGCCGGGAACAGCGTAAACTCCCCAATGGATGAAGATACCATACTTTCCGCCAGTGTACCAGGCAGGACTCTCGTGAGCATAGATGCTCTCATATGTGGCTTCGTAGGCTCCAATGCCGAAGGTTGCATTAAATATAGAGCTCGCCTGTACCCCAGCGCCCGCAACGCGCAGAGTGGCCTCGCCTGTAGTACCAGGCTGAGTCCCATTGGTGTTGACAACTCCAACGCGCACGATAGCTCTGTCTCCAGGACGGAGCCTGTTGATGATCCCTGGCTGCACAGTTTTTACGCCTGAAGCATCGACAGTGACCTTGACGCTGTTGTTTGCCAAAACCCACTGGTCTCCTGTATTCACAACAACAGCTTCGAATATTTGAGTCTTGTTGGTGCCTTCCATCCAAAGTTGTGTTGATCGCGCTTGCTGAATTTCAAGGCTAATGCCCGAACCAGTTGCTGAGACGAGTGAGACTGCAAAAACATGCAATCGAGTATTCTGTGCAGCACCACCAGGTCCAGTTGCAGCCCCAGAAGTGACATTTGGAAGGGTGACACTAGAGACTTGTTTCGTGGAGTCGAGCCAGTTGACAGATTGATAGATCATGGAGCGATTGTAGTCGACACTGCTGTTAGTCAGGTAGTAGGGAAACACGATATCACCACCATAGGGATACGNGCCTAAAAAAGGTTAAATAGAGCGATACGCGGGTATCATTGCCACTCACCATGACCAGAAAGGGTCTACAAGGATAGGCCCAGAAGACGTAGTGTTGTCTGTGTAGGTGACATTGACGTAGCCAGTCGCAACGGCAGACTCGGCAGCTACGAGCATGGAGATACTGGAGTAGCGTCCCTGAGGAGGGGTGATGACCTGGCCTTGGGCAAGCACATTGTCATCACCTGATTCTTTGTACTCAGGAAACATGTAGTTGATGCCTGCGTAGGTAAAATTGCTGTCTGGCAGGTACTGAGCAGGGTAGCCTGAGTGTATGCCATCAAAATCGGCATCGCCAGGTGACATGGCAAAGGCACGGTTATTGACCATGCTCGAGAGATCAATAGGAACGGATGAGGCATGATCGCCGACTTGTTGACCAACATTCTTTGGATTGATGACTAGGCCTCCCTGACCAAGTGCCAGAGGGATGAGGCCAAGCACGGCAAGCTTCAGAGAGGCTGAAGCAGGCATGATGAGTGGTGTATCACGAATTGACAGAGAAGAGCATGGCAGCACTGCATACTTATATCTGATCTTCTAAGCAGCAAAGTATGGCTAAATGCATCGGGTATCATGCCTGCATCAGTTGGCCGCCGGGCAAGAAGCATAAATGATGTACGATAGGTGATCGTCGGGGGCGGGGTAAACATGACTATGAGAATGAAACCTGATCTCAAGGTAGCATGGCGGGACACCGTAGATTGCCGGGCTGCATGGTTTTACTGCTACTGTTCGTATCGGCAGTGGAGTTGCACTTCGTCAAGTCAATTGCAGTAGACAGGCATGATTAATCTCATCATCATCGGCTCGGAGTTGGTATGTTACTGTGAATTGCAGCCGTGTTGTTATCGGGACAAGCAGATGCTGGGAGTTGTCGATATGCTGTGTTTTTCAATGACGGTAGCTCTTTTAATTCCGAGTCTGATGGAGAGTATTTCATCTGATGATGTGTGGTGCAAGAAGTGTGGTCAAGTGCACATGGTCAGTCCATCAACGGGTCAAGTGCGGCAGAACTGAGTCGACACGTCCCGACGCGTCGACTCTCTCGAGCGTGTCGCCAGTCCACTTTCTCGCCATACATCACCGCCCATTCGCTCCCACATGCCGGGCATTGCATGAGCTACGATAATGCATATCAAACAGATCATCATCCAGGGCTTCAAAAGGTGTGTCTGCTCGCCCTCGTCCACTCATCAAGTCGTGCTCTGACACGATGCGCCTCTNAGCTACAAGGACCAAACCGTCATTGAGCCTTTCTCGCCGAAACACAATGTCATTGTCGGTCGCAATGGTTCTGGCAAGAGCAACTTCTTCGCCGCAATCAGATTCGTCCTGAGCGATGCCTACACCCAGATGGGTCGCGAGGAGCGACAAGCTCTTCTACACGTATGTTTGCGCCGCTAGCATTTGTGTCTCTTTCTGACACCCGCACAGGAAGGTTCAGGCTCCGCAGTCATGTCGGCCTACGTAGAGGTCATCTTCGACAACACCGACGGCCGTTTCCCCACCGGCAGAGAGGAACTGGTCCTGCGCAGAACTATCGGTCAGAAGAAGGACGAATACTCGCTCGATCGCAAGAATGCCACCAAGGCCGATGTCATGAACCTCCTCGAATCCGCCGGTTTCTCGCGCTCAAACCCCTACTACATCGTCCCCCAAGGACGTGTCACAACCCTCACCAACATGAAGGACGGCGAGCGTTTGAATCTCCTCAAAGAAGTCGCCGGAACCCAGGTCTACGAGTCACGCAGAACAGAGTCTCTGAAAATCGTCACCGACACCGACAACAAGCGCGCAAAGATCGACGACCTCCTGGCCTACATCCGCGAGCGATTGGGCGAGCTGGAAGAGGAAAAGGAGGAGCTTAGAGCATACCAAGAAAAGGATCGTGAACGACGCTGTCTTGAATACGCCATCTACCGAAACGAGCAGGAGGAAGTTGCAGACTGGTTGGCGAGGATCGACGAGGAACGTCAAAACGACGTGGTAGGAGCAGACGAACACAGCCAGGACTTCCTCCAAGGAGAGGAAGACTTGAAAGAGATGGACAGCCAAATCAGCCGACTCAAGCAGCAAATCGACTTCCTGGTGCTCGACAGACAACAACTAGAAGACGAGCGCAAAGAAGCTTCTCGTGAAAAGGCAAAGGTCGAACTGGATGTCAAAACTCTCACAGATGGCCAATCTGCCGCACAGTCTGCCAGGACCCGCCATGCCAACGATTTACAGCAAGTTCGCGCTCAGATCGAGCAGCGTGAGGCCGAGTTGGCCCAGATCCTCCCTCAGTACAATGCACAAAAAGAGCAGGAGGCCACCCTCAAGAACCAGCTCGTCGAAGCAGAAGGCCAGCGCCAGAGATTATACGCCAAGCAGGGACGTCAGACTCAGTTCCAGAGCAAGCGCGACAGAGATACCTGGTTGCGCAAAGAAATTGCAGAAATCAATGTTGCTCTGGCCACAAGGAAAGCGATTGCTATGCAAGCATCCGACGATGTTGCAGAACTTGAGGAAGAAATCTCGACTCTCGAATCCGAGATTGCAGAGCTGAGAAGCCGCATTGACAACCGCGGCGACGAGACACAGACCATGGCAACTGATGTACAAAAAGCCAAGGACGAGCGAGACCGTCTGATGGACCAGCGCAAAGAGTTGTGGCGTGAAGAAGCCAAGCTTGATTCAGTCATTACTAATGCACAGCAAGAGCTCGAAAAGGCCGAGCGTTTCCTTTCCCACATGACAGACCACAACACAAGTCGAGGCATTGCTGCTGTTCGTCGTATCGCTCGTCAACACAACATCCCTGGTGTATACGGCACGCTTGCTGAGTTGTTTGAGCCTTCATCAGAACGATACAAGACTGCTATCGAGGTTACTGCAGGCAACAGTCTCTTCCACTATGTGGTCGACACCGACGATACCGCCACAAGAGTTCTGGAGCTTCTCCAACGAGAGAAGTCAGGACGTGTAACATTCATGCCGCTGAACCGCCTCCAACCAAGACCTGTCAACATCCCGAATGCTGCTGATGCGGTACACCTTCTCACCAAGATCACATACGACCAAAAGTACGAAAAAGCGTTTGAGCAGGTATTTGGCAAAACTATTGTTTGCCCCAACCTTGCAACTGCTTCACAATATGCTCGTAGTCACGGTGTCTCTGCCATCACGCCAGAGGGTGATCGTGCAGACAAGAAGGGTGCTCTTACTGGTGGTTTCCACGACCCAAGATCATCACGTCTTGACGGTGTACGAAACGTTCAGACATGGCGTGTCGAGTATGAGAAGCACCGTAACCGTGGTGACGAGATCCGCCGTGAGCTCGAAGCGCTGGACCAGCAAGTCACAAGAGCTGTCAGCAACCTACAGAAAATCGACCAGAAGCGCCTACAAGCGGAAAACAGTTACGGTCCACTCCGTCAAGAACTCAGAAACCAGACCAATGCTTTACAATCCAAGCACGAAGAGCTTGAGAAGAAGCAGCGCTCTCGTGATAATGTTGAGCTGGCGGCAAGACAGCTCGGAGAGCAAGGCAGTGCCTATGAGACAGAACTGAGCACCGAGTTCAGAAAAGCACTTTCAGCAGACGAGGAACGTCAACTCGAGACATTGAGCACGACTGTGCAGAATCTGCGAAAGCAATTCTCTGACTTGAGTTCTACTCGTTCAGATGTCGAAGGTCGCAAGGCTAGTCTGGAAGTGGAGCTTCGCGAGAACCTTCGTCTCAGACTTGACCAGCTTCAAGCTCAAGACGCCGAATTGGGTGCTGGTGGTGTTGCAGGTGGTAATGCACGCCTCGGTGAGAAGCAGAGGGAGCTTGAACGTGCAGATGAAGCCTTGTCGAACGTCATGAACAAGCTCGAAGAGGCAGAGGCATCACTCGAACAAGCACAATCTCAACTCTCAGAGGCAAACACATCACGCGAGGAGAAGCAACGTCAACAAGAAGAGCTCGCTCGCTTCATCTCCAAGAAGAAGAGATCAATGGAGAAGAACACCGCCAAGCGTGCCACTCTCAAGGAAAAGGAAGAAGCCGTAGGCATCAGCATCCGCAACCTTGGTGTACTGCCCGAGTCTGCCTTCCAAGAACCATACACAAGTATGAATTGGGACAAGGCAGCCAAGAAGCTGAACAAGGTCAAGAATGCTCTCAAGGGTTATGGTCACGTCAACAAGAAGGCCTTCGAACAGTACAACTCCTTCACTCGCCAACGTGAAAGTCTGGAAACCCGCCGGAAAGAGCTTGAAAACTCGCTGTCGAGTATCCAGGAGCTCATTGATGTGTTGGATCAACGCAAGGACGAAGCCATCGAGCGTACTTTCCGCCAAGTCAGCAAGGAGTTTGCACGCATCTTTGAGAAACTGGTTCCTGCTGGTAAGGGCCGCTTGGTGATTCAACGCCGTACCGACCGTATTGCGCGCGGCGAGAATGACGAAGAAGACAGTGAGGATGGTGAAGGCAGAAAAGACGGCGTGGAAAACTACACTGGTGTGGGCATCAGTGTGAGTTTCAACAGCAAACACGACGAACAACAACGTATCCAGCAACTCTCAGGTGGACAGAAGAGTGAGTTTCTCCTTTCCATCTTCCCCTTTTACCATATACTAACACATTATCACAGGNNTTTGTGCGCCCTCGCCCTCGTCTTTGCAATCCAAGCCTCAGACCCAGCACCCTTCTACCTCTTTGACGAGATCGACGCAAATCTTGATGCACAGTACCGTACCGCAGTTGCCCAAATGCTGTCCGAGAGCTCCGAGAAGGGACAGTTCATCTGCACGACATTTAGACCTGAGATGTTGCTTGTGGCGGAAAAGTGCTATGGTGTCAGTTATATCAACAAGACGAGTAGTATTGATGTCGTGTCCAAGGAACAAGCGTTGGACTTTGTCGAGGGACAGATTAGTGGCAAGTAAGAGATGAAGGGGATGAAGGGAGATGGATGAGCGTGGCGTTGTTTTATTTTTTTCCATCATTTGCTTTGGGTGGTTCTGTAGTTTATGGAAGGAACATGATGACTTTTCGCCGTTGCTGTAAATGAAGAGTGTGTTAATCAGATGTCATGTGCAGAGTGCAAGTGTGTGAAGAAGGTGATAAGGGCATGCTGTCTTGCAGCAAAAAGGGGGTATCATAAAGTCATCGAAGAAGGGAACAAGATAAAAGCAAGCGAGAGAAAATCAGGCAATCTCCTGCAACCTCTTGCGCCTATCCTCAGCCCTCTGTTTCTCCTTGTCAATCTCAGCATCCATGTCCTTTTGCGCCGTGGACAGCATATCCAGCATCTTCTTCTCCAGCTCTCTGCTCCAAGGCAAGGCGTCGGAACCCCTGTCGGGCAAGTTTGCAGTCGGCTCCCTGCCACCTTCGTATTCAATCCTCGCACCTCTTCCTTTGGCACCTCTGCCTCCCTTTGCACCACCGCCTTNTTTCTGCAAATGAGCGAATTGGTCTTCAGCCGTCATCTTTGCGAAAAAGTCGTGAGAAGGCTCATTGAACTCGACAATCTCACACGTCTCGCTCGTCACCATGTTCGCCTCCTTTTGCATCTTTTGCTGCTCTTCACTGCCATAAGGCTCTAGCCTCAACCTATGACTTCTGTACTGCGCCTTTTCTCCCGAACTCGAGTCAAAGTATAACCGCATCTCGATATCAAATTCTCCATAACCGGTTTCTTGGATTTTGAAAGGGAGGGCTTCGACGGTGCGCGAAGGGTCGGCGTAGGTCATGTGTAGTTTGAATTGGACTTNTTTGAGCCAGGTGCTGAGGTCGGGGCCGCTGTCGAGGGCTTTTACGTAGACGCGCCAGCCTTTTGTGTGGCCTTCGGGGATTGGGCCGGTTTGGGTGGTGGGGTCGAGGTTCCAGGCTTGAGAGCCGATTACTGTGAAGGTTGTTAGTGTTTTGTGAGATGGTGAGGAGGAGGANNGGGAGGAGGTAGTACTGAAGGGGCGTGAGATGCGCGTGTTTTTGACGCGTTTGTTGCTTGCTGCGGCTGGCATGGTGGAGTGTCTGGTATGGTGTGATGCGACAAGAGGGTGTTTTGTTGATGAGAACTTGATGATGGTGAATTGTCCAGAGATGGAAGAGACAGGGTCAGAGGGTCGGAGGACAAGGCAGGCGCGTGGCCAATCGGGGTGGTTCCTGCCCGCAAGGTCGAGCCGGCGATGGCGCTAAGACGCGGTGCACGTCATGCATCGTGCCATCTCTTTTGCATGTGAATAGCAGATGAGAGCTTCCACAGCTTCCACTCTTTTGCATTCCTGACCTTCAATTCCATACATACACAATCAATCATGTCGACAAAAGCAGCAACCAAGAAAATCGTCGTCGCTGGCGGCAATGGCTTCCTCGGTACCCAACACCAACCCGATCGACCATCCTCAAGCTAACACTTCCACCCAGGAAGCCGCATCTGCAAAGCAGCAGCCGCACGAGGCTGGCAAGTAACCTCCATCTCGCGCTCCGGCGAACCTACGTGGTCCTCCGTCACCTCATCCCCCGTTGCACCCACCTGGTCTTCCGACGTCAACTGGGTCAGCGCCAACATCCTGCAACCCTCGACCTACAAGCAACACCTCGAAAACGCCGATTCCGTCGTCCACAGCATGGGTATCTTGCTAGAAGCCGACTACAAAGGCGTCTTGACCGGCAAAGAACCCATCATCGGTGGATTGCAGAAGGCATTCAGCAGTACAAAGCAAGGGACCCAGAACCCATTGGAGAGAAAAGAGGGCAGTGATGTCGAGCCACAGCATGAGGGCGGTCAAATCACGTACGAGGTCATGAACAGAGACTCGGCTATCCTTCTGGCCAAGGAGGCTTCGGCTGCTGGCGCTTCGTCCATGGCATATATTTCTGCTGCTGGCGGTGCGCCCATCTTGCCTGCGAGGTACATCAAGACCAAGCGCGAAGCTGAGGAGTCCATCACTTCGAATTTCCCAGCCATGAGGAGTGTCTTTATTCGTCCTGGTTTCTTGTATGATTCATCACGGACATTCACCGTCCCTCTGGCCGGACTGACGTTCATGGGTGCCATGGCCAATTCGCTAGTTGGTGGTCGTTTGACTGGGCTGATGGGTGCTGGTGGTGTCGAGCCTCTAAAGGCAGATCTAGTTGCCGAGGCCGTTGTTGAGGCTTTGGCCGATGAGGAACTGAAGGGCCCTGTCGAAGTCAAGACCATCAAGGAACTTGCGACTCGTGCATGGAGAAGGGCATGCTCTAAGCTTGCTCTAATATACAATCATCCATAGATCTCATACTCTTGAGAGAAGAGCAAAACTATCCTATATTCCACCTTATGAACTTTATAACCTAGACACAAGATACATCCTTTCGTTACACATTACTCGTCAAGCCTTGCATGAATCATCTGGATGATAGCCATCAATCAAGCACTCCCATCAATCGACCTCTCGTGCTGCCCACTCTTCCTTCTTTCTTCAGACTCTGCTATCACCTGTTCTGCTGCATTGCCTGCAGGATGTTCCTTGTCATGCTGAGCCTGTATCTCCGAGTCACCATTAGGAACACTCTCTGATCTACTAACGTCCTCCAAGGTTGTTGTATCAGGCTCCTCAGGTCCTTGCAGCGGTTGTTGCACCAGTTTCTTCTTGTCGACATGTCCCATCTCAGGTCCCTTTAGCGGCCCCAGCGTTTCCGGATCGCCGCTCGAGTTTTCGAGGCTTCCGTTTCGTGTTGGCTCCTTTTGGGAATCCTCAGCTGTGTCCATGTGCTGGGATTGTCCCTCTGCACTCTCACCTGTTTGTGCTCCAGCAGCAGCGGCACTCGTCTTCTTTGCCTTTTCCAGTTCCTCGCCATACAGTAAGCGGAATGTCGTCACCACAAACACTTTTCCGGTTTTACGGCTCTTGAGCACGAATCTTGTTGTGTGTGTTCTGTCGTTAATATATTTTAAGACTCCGAATGAGAAACCTGGGAGCTTCAAGGCGTAGTTCTTCCAGTCAATGTAGCCGTTGTGGAAGTCAAATGCATAACAACGTCCCTTTTCAAACACAAAGTCTTTGCGTTTTTGCTCGTCTAGAAAGTGTTTGCGGCGTTGTGAATCGGATGTGGGGATATCGTGGCTTTGGCGTATGGCAGAGTCATTGGAGAGCCCGCCTTCTGCAAGTATAGCTGGGAGTTCGCAAGTGCCTTTGGGTCCAATGCTGAAGGTTATCGCTGTAGAGCATAGCGCAGGCCCATTCAACCAGGGCCGGTCTGCATTGGGGTCGCATCTCAAACTCGAGTCCACAAAGCCTTTGACAATGTTGAAGGCGGTGGTAATGAANNAGCGCCCAGGTATGCGATCGCGGATTGGGTTGATGAGTTCAATGCCCCAGACCAAGTCATCTGCGTCAATGTCTTCTTCAGGGATCCAGGAGACGGCTATACTGTATGTATCGTGTACATGTGCGTGATCCTCAAAGTACGGAGAAGTTGCCGGAGAGCCCAGAGGTAGACCTTGATATTCCTTGATCCGGACAGCGACTTTGGCGTTCTTGCTCAGTGCCGTAGGAGCACCATTGATGATGACTTGTTTGGCCTTGGAGTCATCGTAGGAGGTTGCTGCGGCCACTTGGATATAGTACTTATCGGCGTTGCCGCTGTCGACCTCGGATGGAGCACCGGTGATCTTTTCTTTGAGGTAGGAAGCCATGTTTTTCTATTGAAGTAAGCAGATGGATCAGCACATTGTTTATATAGGGGTCCCAGGTACACAAGGTTTCAAGGCGTTAGTTGCTGTCGTGGCAGGTGGAAGGTGATGACGTGGGTGAGTGAACGTGGGGAAACTGCGATGGGAAAACGTGCAGGTGGCGTCTCCTTGTCCTTGCTCACCCTCCTCACCAGCCTATTGGAGCACTGCATTTCCCACTGCTTATGAGTAACAATCTAAAAGAAGGATCACTTCAAACACATTTACGAGGATATCATTGGAAGAAGACCAGGAGCTCGGATACTGGAAGGAATCTAGGAGCCATACATATTCTGACCGGACGCTGGAGGAAATCCACGAGCAACTCTTTCTTTCTCTTTACTCTGTAATGCCCAAAAAGCACAGACAGACATACCAACCCAAACCAGGCTCGAACTATGTTCACCCCTCCCTCGGAGGTGGTTCTCGCACCGGCGAGAATGCTCAAGCAAAACCTGTGTTATCCGTCAACGAACGTCTCACCAACCTGAGACTCGCACAGTCATCCCCAGCTTCTGTCGAAAGAAAGCGCCAGCTCGCTGAACTTTCAAATCAAAGGTCATTACCTCCAAGTCTTGGACAGGGTATCTTGGGTCAAACTGCTGTAGCTGCGCCGGCTCCGAGAAACAGTGCTTCTCAGAGATCAAGAGTTCGGCTGAGGACGCCTGGCCCTGCCCCTCCGCCTAGTTGGGTGTCGAGACTAACAAGTCATAGACAAGCACTGGAGAACCGTTACTATCCGGCGAAACGACAACCAAGAACTTTTGGCCAGAATGGAGGTCCAACGAGGAATCTACCGGATGGACTGGCACGTTTCTTGAATATGGCCAATGACAATCCTGTCGTTTCTGGCAGCTTGCTGGACATGTCATTGAAGGTAGCAGCCCGAAACTGGTCAGACATTGTGGAAGACTGTGGCGAATGGCTCGACGTGATTCCACCACATCTACGTGTTGTCTTGCTCAGCTATTTGACCACTTTAGGACCTCCAGAAGGTGTTGACATGGCCGGTCTTCAAGCTCTCTTCCCAAACTCATCCGAAGCTACCTCTTTGGATCTATCAGGGCTAGTGGGTTGGGGCTTCACGCTCAAAGAACTCAGAAGATGGCTACACAGGTCAGCAGAGGAATCTAAAGACCTTGCTGAAAAGTCCAAGAAAGAAAGAAGCGACATCGCAGATTCGTGGGACCAAGACACCTCCTCGGACGACAGCGACTTCTTCATTTCAACATCTCTCAACAACAACCTCCAATACTTGACCAAACTCTCCCTAGCCCATCCTCCTTCCTCAGCCTCCTGGACAGACCTCCTACTTCTCTCCAAGGACCTACACACCATAACCCACCTCAGCCTAGCACACTGGCCACTACCAACACGAACCCCAAACTCAACCTCNCCCTACGCCTCTCTCGACCGCGACTTTGAGGAACCAGCCCTAGTCCTCCGCATGCTAGCCGAAAACACCTACTGCCTCCGCTGGCTCGACCTTCAAGGCTGCCATTCTTGGCTCCCAGCCCTAACTCATCGCTCTTACGCCCTCCCCCAACCCACCGATTCTGACGACAGTGACAACGACTGGTCACAACAAACGCAGCGTCTCAAAGGTCCAGACTGGAATGGAGCTTGGCGTCATCTTACCTACCTGAATTTATCCCAAGACTCTACTGCATGGTTCCCCACCAACACCGCATTCCTCAAAACCTCTGTCTTTCGCCAGAAAATGGCAAAGACTTATTTCCGCGTTGGTGTTAAACATCAACAAATCATTGATGACTTGCGCGATTATATTTCTACTCATCCGGAGAGGAGAGAGTTCCAAGTTCAGCATTGTGGTGATTGTCATGCCACTGCAGATTCGGGAGACTGTTGGCAAGAGTGCGGCAATTGTAATACTTACCAAGACATGTTTGTCGGTTTGATGGCCAGATGGTTGGAAAGAGAAGCAGAGGCGAGGACGGTAGCTAGAGGTATCATTGCTGCTAGACAGGGTACGGGCCTAAGGTGCACTTTTAACCACGGATGGCAGAGTAGAGAGAGTTATCCCGTATTGAATTGGCCATAGGATTTCTTGAGATAGACGAACCATATTTCTCGACACCAACACAAGTCGTCATCTTCAATAGCGAATTCGTTTCACGAGTCACAACAGGAAAGCAAAAATAGAAATAACAAAATGCAGAATTTCGTTCCCAGGGTACTTTTCTGTGCAAAAGAAGTGACTGAGAATACTAGCCCACCTTCTTCATCACTTTTGACAAAGAATCAACAATGCCACTGATGCTCATTGCTCGCACCCCAACTTTATGCTTCTATCTCATCGCCAGCCGCCAAAAGAACCAGCTCCATGTCTCTGCACACAATTCCACTCATNACTACAAAAGCAAAAGGTCAGTAAAGAAGTCGAATACACAGTCCAGATGTCCAAACTTACAACTTTGCCATCTTCATCACCAGTATACACAGCTTGAGGCATGGGAAGAACACAAGCGATGGTGGGGACTTGAATGTTCGGCTCGCCTCGCGTTGGCTCAACATGCATCAATCGCTTGATGAGTTGCAGATGCCATGCTCCATCGCGGAGTGTGACGAGTGACCAGANCCTGTTACGATGCATTAGCTTGACAGTTCTTCGATGATGAGTTTTTACGTTACTTACATTTACGATACCACGTTTGTGGCCTGTAAAGAGCAATACTCGCTCTACCCACTCGTTGGCAGCGCCTTCGTAGAAAGCACAGCAGGTGATCTCGTCATCTTCTGCATCGCAGACCTTTTGTTCTACGAGTAGATGTCCATTCAAAGTGAGTACTCTGACGAACGCTCCGCTGCAGAGGACAATGTGCCCAGTCAAGTTATTGACCTTAGCACACTGGATTGTGCGGCTGCCGTTATNTGCTTCCTGGAGGATACGCACACAGTCGAAACGGTTGAGATCCCAAAGGAACACTTGACCGTCGACTGATGCAGATACCAAAGTGCTAAACGCGCGTGAGGCGGCAAGAACGCTAATGGGCGTGCGATGGCCGAAGAGATAGGTTCTTGACTGAATGTCTGCAGAGTCTGAGCTGAAGCCAATGGTCCACACGCCAATCGTGCTATCTGCACCTCCTGTGATGAGCGTCTTCGAATCTGCAAAGAGGGCGGTACTGATTTGTCCTATATGCAGGTTCTCGTACAAGCCAAGCATTCTTCTATTATCGGCGGTGAAGAAACGAAGACTGTTGTCTGCGAAGCCCCACTGTAGATAGCTCTTGCAAGCCGGTGGGACATTGAGCTTGCAAGGAGGAGAGCATAACAAGCGCTCCTGGCTAGGCGAGTATGTCAATGCCGTGACTCGTTCATGGCTCTCATGCAAGGGGAATGGTAGCTTGGTCAGCGACTCTGCAATGGTATCGAGTCTTTCCACTCTGTGTTTCTCTTCTTCTCTTCTGGGATGTGCGCGCTGGAAGACTTGATGAGGTGTTTGTCCAAAGTTGTGGATGATTCCAATGGTTGCAAGTTTTTCAACCTCATCTTGCATGGTGTCCAGGTCCTTGGCACCTTGGTACGAAAGATGATGGAACACATTAGTGGCTTCGAGTGCTGCTTCGCCGCGTTGTTTGTATCCAAAAATGAGATCAATCCACTCTTGAAGATGTTGACTAACATATGGGCTCTCGAGAGCTTCTCTATGCTTTGCAATGAAGATGTGTGGGTCTCCCTTAGCCCAAGGTGGCAGAACAACATCATTGATTGTTTGGCCACTGCCTTGCTTTTGGCCGAAGTCGTAGCCGTTGATGTTTTGCAAAAACTCAGGCAGGCAGAAGAACTCCGGTGTCAATTCACGAACATCGGTCATGTTCTCCTTTGATGCAGACAACCATGCCTTCTCGACTGAGTCAAACAGCCTGTCTGCGTGATCGAAGTTGCCACCTTGGAGCAGCAAGTAAGACTGCACGAACGGCGGTAGTCGAATGAGGTATGAAGAGACGATCATGGCCGAAGAGTAATGAGTACCATAGTGGAAAGGTGGAGAGTGTTCATCACCCATCTCGGCAAAGGCTCGGTAACGTTCGCGGAACTCGGACTCGCGCGCAGGATGTTGACAGCCCATCGGTTTGGAGAGATCACGGAAACTTCGAGGGTCGGTCAGATCGAGTTCTTCGCTAGTATAGTCTGCGAGAATCCAAGGAAACACAGGATACTGCGTGAGGTCGTTGAAAGTTCTGCCGGCCATGTTATTGACAAGCATGAGATATTGGAAGTTCGATATCTCGCCACGGGTCCATCGTCGAGTTGCTGCGTTGGATGATGTTGGGTTGAAGACATTTGCAAATTTGTAGCCAAAGCTTTGTGGTGTTTCCTCTGGATTTCTCAATGAGTCGAGTCTCCAAGCGTCCTCGGCAGGCAAGGATGATAGTGAACCATAGACTAACGGTGATTTCCCTGCGAGATTTGCGTAAACATCGTTGCGTGCTGTTGGCGTCATAAACGTCAAAAGGTAGCTACGACCGTCGGTGAAGAAGACTTCTAGTGCGACATCTCGGAACAGGAAGCGGCGTTTTGAGATATGCAATAGCTCCTGCCAAGTCCAATGTCTTGCAGGCTCTCTTTCCGCGCGTTGCTTTCGCTTGGTTTTAACCTCTTTACCTGAGATTAACTGAACGTAAGGGTCGCGTTCTTCGTCGGGAGCATGAACAACGCTGACAATTTCGCCATCAGATCTTTGGAACATTTCGTCCTGAAGATACAAGCATTTCTTGCCAATGATCAGCAGACCTTCAAAGGCTTCCAAGCCCACAACACGAGAAACATTGCAGATGTTCTGTACACGATCGCCGCGCTGCAGACTTTTCAACACTTTACGGTTCTTGTCTTCAAATCCTTCCTCGCCGTCTTTAGGGTCATCCACCATCTCAAATTCGCCGTCAAGAAGCGCAGAGCCTGAGATAGAGTCATCTCTTGATGTTGATGGAGTGTCTTCGAAGTGAGGAATACCGAGGTTGGCAGGAGTCCTCGGTGTAGGTTCCGCCGAGACTATATTGTCCGACAAGCCTGGACGAGATTGTGTGTCGATTCTAAGCTTTGTATGCGACGCACGCTCAGAGGCTTTGCGCTTCGGCTGGAATGCCTCTTGATCTCGTCGTGAGTCTGGCACTATTCGTATACGCATTCTATTGCGCGATTCTGTCTGATCGAGTTGCCATTTAAATGGTTCTTTCTCGGGGAAGAGGCCTGAAGGTTGCTTCAGGAGAGTTTCAAGCCTGGAAATGACAGTTTGTATATGATTCAGGTTCTCTTGCTGGTCCTGTAGCGCGCCTTGATACTTCAGTCGCTCTTGGGAATGGATGTTCGATCGCCAGTGCCTAGTGGACACTTCAAAACGATGTGCAACATTATCAAGCTCGGTCTCTGTCGTTCTCCATTGTTTCAGCTTCTCCTTGCGCTTAGCAAGACGGTTTCTGGCCGATTCTTCGGTCTTCTGGTTTTCAGAGCCGACAAATTCATCCCAGAATCTCGACATGGTTTCATGGAAGAACTCATCCAGCGGTTTTCGGTTCTGGTCAATCCATTGTAGAAGCTCGTCATCATCGTGTGCAGCAAGCTTGATCAGGCCAGTAGAGATGTGACGCTGATTTGGATCAGCGTTCTGTATCAGGATGGTAGCTGCTTCTGTTGGCTTCTGTACAAGCAACATCCTCCACAATGAGGCAGCAGCATGCCGCACTGGAAACGATGGCGAGGTCATCTTGATGTATAGAAGATAACAAATCAATCTTATAAATGGAAGTTCCTGATTTTGGGGTGAGAACAGGATGGTTTGCCAGTAGGTCATCTTCCTTAGGAAATCCAGTGCTTCTGTATCATCTTCAACTTCATCAAGTTCTGACAAGCGAAGGAGAGTGATACGAAGGAATACCGAACGCAGTGTTGACACGGCCTGTGAACATAGTCGTACGCCCTTCGTCGCAGACACGGCTGGTTGTTGAAGGTACTCCAGTGCCTTGCCAGTAAAATCGAGTAGTGGCTGGGCTCCATCAATAAACCAGCCTTCGAACACAGCCTCAGCCATATGTAAGCTGTATCGAGCCAGGTTCGTCAAAGTTCTGGGCTCGATCATCAACTCCTGATTCAGCTGAAGATGGTTCCATAGCTGATGCATGGTGTGAAGCAGAACGTATGACTCAAAATATGCCTGATGTTCCTGGAAGCCAGGCGGAACTTTGAGAAATAGACCAAAGCCTGCAAAGTCTTTGCGTTGCGAGACTTGTTCGAGGTATACCATGACTACAAGTTCAAGTAGGGACTCGACAATCGCATTGCCGACATTGATCTTAACCGGTCTGCTTGTGGTGGGAGACATTATCGCGTTGAACCGTGTTGACACAGTAGACTGTTTGACCTCGGACGCGGTGGGATTAACAAAAACGAAAGAAGATGTCCTGCGAGGGATCTGAAGTTGGTTCGGGCGGTTTTGAGTAGGCAATGTCCTGCTGGAACCACTTCTAAGTACAGCCGGTCTTTCGCCCAGCGAATTGGAATGAGGTCGCAGAACAACTTCGCGGCCCTGGAAATTCAGCGGGCTTTCAGATGCTAATTCGGCGGATGCGCTAAGTCGATCGGCACTCGTGATGAGTGGGAACAACACGAAAAGCAGTTCCTGTACATAGTGGGAGTCCACCGCAAAGTCTCGGAACGACCTACTCCGCGCATGAACATCTGTAAGGAACTGAATGATCGTCTTTGGGATTGTGTTCAACTCGGCCGCGTCCTCATTATCCTTCTGATGCGAAGAATCTTTGACGACAGTTCTGAGCCCTGCTTCTAACATGCTCGATATTGCTGGGAAGATTTCGGGATGTCGTATCTCAGACTCTCCTTGCTGCATAAATGCTTCCATGAGCTGGAAAATGGTAAGCTCGTCAGCATCTTCTTGACAAACGAATGGACGACCAAACAGAATGGCAAAGCAACCCATCCACACTCTTGGAGATGTCCAGTGGCTCCGCAGTCTAGCTTGCAGTGTGGTGAAGCCATTGTTCTTCTCCGTGAACTTTGATTTGAAACTCGGTATCTCGACGATTGCTCTTGATATGATCGAGAGTGCAGAACCAACGACGCGTGAGTCAGGCTCCGCCAACAAATGAAGAATCCATCGCGTAGGTACCTGCTGATCAAAACGCTTGATATGCGTGTTGGTTTCGAAACCACAAAGAACCTCTGAGTATGTCTCAACGATGCTGACACCAAGATTTGATTGACTGAGTCTGGCTGGACTTGGTGACGCTGATGTTGGTGATGGGCTGGACGTCTCAGGTGCGACCAATCTAGGAGATGGTAGCTTGATTGATGCGGATCTGTTCCGAGGTGTCCTCAGGAGCGGATTAGTCGACTGCAAGGCTCTGTCGTCATGTAGCGCATATGTAACAAATGTAGCAATATCTCGATGATTGAGGTGTGCTGTTTTACACAAGCTGAGAGCTCTCAAAGCATGTAAAATTTCTGGCAAGACTTCAGGGTTGATGGAATCAACTTTGAGAGCATCGAGAAATCTACGAACAACTCTCATCTTGTTGTAGCGTTTCATGTTGAAAATCTGATTGTTGTTTTTCCAGACAAATCCAGCGATCTGCTGGTAGTAGAGTTTCTGAGTCTCGGTACTTATAGTACGCCAAGTGTCGAAATCTACAAGTAGAACTCTGTAAGCCATAGGGTTGATGAGCAAAGAGTTTTCGGGGCTCTTGATGTCATAGCCAACAAATGCCAGTACAACTCTAAGAAGTCTCAATGCCAGCTCTTCCCTCTGTTGCATGGTCTTTGCTACTGGGACAGTTCTATTGCCACCGGGGCCGCTGGTGTATATTCCAATTTTTTCTCGTAGTAAGACTGCGAGAATGCCAAATCCGTTGTCCTTCTCCATGACTTCACTGGTTCGCCAATTGTCCAGTATGCATTGGAAGAGAAGCTTGACTGAAGTGACAAGAGAATCGGCTGTTGATGCACTCTGGATTATTTTCATGCTGATGGGTAAGCTGCCTCCAATCTGCCAACTACCATCATCCAAGCCACGAGTGAGAGTCAATACAGGATCACCAGTGATCACAGCTGCTCCATAAGATCTCGTGATAGCTTCGTTGATTGTAGGTCGAGCCGCATTAAGTAAAAGTGGATTTCCATTACGCGTGAGAGACTGAAGATGTGCCGCAGCTTTTTCATTCAGCATGCCTGCAACGTTGACACCGTTTGCCAGAAAACCGTTCATGTTCACAATCGTTGAAGCTGACATACTGATCAAGAGTTTGCCTTCTGGGAGGAGCTCACTGCCCTGGGATTGTGTAGCCTTGACGATTTCGGATTTGTCGTCTTTGTCCGCGTGCAGCATCTCGTTGTATCGGTTGAGCTCGGCGGAAGCGCGATATGTCAAAANAGGTCCCACACAGTCTTGAAAGTTGCCACAATAGCGTGGACCAAGCTTCTGGTGAACCGCAACTAACTCTGGAGAAAGGGATGCGTCAATCAGATAAGCGCTTGCAAGAGACCACTTCAACCTCAAGACACGATCGGCTGCTTGGGAAGCAAGATCCTGAGGGGTGCCGAAGAAAGCCTGGACTGGTCGTCGAGTGGTGTTAACAACTTGAGAAGGAACAGGAGCTCGGGGTTCTGGTATAAGCGGAGGCGCTTCTGGGTACGGGCAGTGCTGCTCTTCGATGCAGCGTCCGTTGACATAGAGTATGGCTGGACTCGAACCGCTTGTTCTAGAAGGGCGATGCACTATAGCGATATGGTACCACTCTCCAGCTCCACATCTAAACTTCTTGAATCGTACACTGGGTCTCTTCGCAGTGACTGATGTCTGCAGAATTAGCTGATGGGTGTCCTTTTCGATGTACACAAGAACAAAACATGTTTGGCTGGCGTCAAATGCTCCGAATATCGTGGTATGACAGTCTGAATCAAATTGATCGATCTTGATCCAAGACGAGAATGTGTAGCCGGTAGGTGGTGGAAAAGGCCGTGGCAGGGACGCAAGCTCAATAGAGCAATGCCCGGAGTATGACAAATCGAACTGGATAGCAGGAGGCTGTTTAGACTTCTGCAAAGCCTCTAACAATATCTCTTTGGCGGAATCATCTTCGCAGGCCAATTTGAATATTTGAGCTGTCTCTTCCAATCGACGTGTCCCAAGTGGAAGCAACGATTTACAGAGCTTTTGTAATAGCGTGGCCTCATATTCCTCCATGCCCTTATCAGCCAAGCGAGGCAACAAAACTGACAGTGTGCCAGCGTCATGAATTGCAATTCTGTTGCTTGCTGATGTTTCAACAAGGCAATCAAGTACGGTCAAGATGACAGTTGGCAGAGCAGCTATGTGATCACCAGCGGTCTCTTTCCCGTACCCAAATGGCGTGTAGAAATCTGACATGATAGTCACAGCCTCAGAGTTGAGGATCCGTTCATCTCGGTCGAAGCACTCACGAACCAGAATCTGCATCTTTTCAGGAGTTGATGTCTCTGTCACGGCTTTGTAATCAGGATTTGCCTCTGAAGAAGCATCTCCGTTAACTGCGCTCTGCGGACTATCCGGACCTTCGAACCAGAGAGGCTTGAGAGCGTTGCTGAACGCATTGTCCCCAAGTGCCAATGCTAAAGTGGCGCAGAAAAGTCTCAATAGATTGTTGAACCGAAGCCCACTAGAGGTTGAGCTCGCAATGATGCAAGAAGCGTGTTGGATGAGGTGACGGAGAGCTTGCCATCCTCCGCTAGAGACTCGCTTGGTGAAGTAACGAGAGTTTCCATGGTGCCGACGTAGTGCTTTGGTCAAGATGTTTAGCACATCAATTGCGATTTGGATGAAGTTCTCTTCAAAAGAGATATCCGTCAGTTCTCCTTGTGCTTCCACACATCGAGTTGTTACTTCCAGAACATAAATGATTGCTTGAAAGCCTCGGATTTGGCGGAACTGGTCTTGTATGTCGTTCTGGCCATTATCATCAAAGAAGATGGATAGTCTGATGAGGTCATCATGGATACTCCGTAATGATTCGGGAGTGGTGGTTGTAAAATTTGATAGTCGCTGAACGAGTGAAGCAAGTGCACTTGTCCTTACTTGCAATGGTGGACTTGAGTTGCTGGTAGATGACCTGTACCGACGGGGGTCGGAGATCGGTTGTCCATTTTGGCATCAACGGTGCTGGTCGATATATACAGATTGAACAGCTAACGATGTCATTGCTCCGGAAGTGACTGTGATTGCGCAAGGGGCAGATGATCCGGAACCCGAGGGCGTTCTCTCCGGGCTCAGTCAAGCAGTCAAGTGACGACCCCGCAAAGTAGAATGCCTGCTTGATTGCGGCTTCGAGGACGAAGCGTACACCAGCCAAGGAGGGACCAAAGGGGATGGGCCGAAGACCTAAGCTGCAAAGGCTCTGAAGATAGCAGCAGTAGGGTTGCAAGGTGCAACGGACGCAATGGAGGCGCACGTGAGCGTTTCGATGTTTCGCAGCACCGGGTGCCTTAAACAGTGATTCGAGAAAGAGGGCACGCGAATGAACGTAGTCGGCGTTTGTGAACCGCTAGCGCCATAGCTCCACATTTCCAAGGCGACAGACGTGTGATAACAACGCCCCCGAGTCGCTGATAGCACATCTCGAGTCGTCTGTACACGGTTGTTTACCCATTCAAGCCTTTATTCTATGATATAGTTGAACGTATATAGTCTAAGGACATCACGATGTCCACAGCAAACTCTTGATGCATTCCTGAATGGTCGAACGTGGACTGGTGGGCCGGTCCGCGAATCCAGGGCGTGGTTAACGTGACCGGCCGAAAACGTCATTTGACCTGATCGAGCACGGGCCCGCTGATAACGACCTACCCCAGATTGGCAAGCTTCCACTTGGGTGAAGTCCTTCATCAACTCGACTCATCCTCGACTCCATCCCTCCTTCATCCACCTCCTCTTTACCATCCTCTCTTCTGCATCCACTTCCCAACCACATACACATATCAGCACTTCACCATGAAGGGCATCGCAGGTCTTACTCTCCTGCCGCTGCTGGCAGCTGCAAAGCCTGTCATCAAGGCAGACACCTTGAGCCACCAGAGCATCGACAACGATGCCGCTCCCCTCATCTCGTCTGTCGATGCTGAGACCATCCCCGACTCATACCTGATCGCTTTCAAGGATCACGTCGACCACCGTGATGCCGCCGCTCACCACAACTGGGTGCAGGACATCCACGAGCAGACGCTCAGCACCAAGCTCGAGCTCCGCAAGAGATCGCAGGCTCCTTTCCTCGAGACTGTCTTTGACGGTCTCAAGCACACATACAACATGGCAGGCCTCAAGGGCTACTCAGGCCACTTCGACGAGTCCGTCATTGACGCCATTCGCAAGCACCCCGACGTAAGTACACACGATCTCTCCCTCGTTCTGTCCCAGCTCTCCGCACGACGCGGCTCGGAAACATGCCCAAAACTCGTTTCCGGCTGTTTGCCTCTGTTCTGTGGCGATCTCTAAACTGCTGCCTACGCAGTCCCAAGCCATTCAGCCTATGAGACCTTTACTGACTTGCTCTCACTCAGNGTCGCCTTTGTCGAGAAGGACCAGGTCATGCACACCCTCGCCAAGTCCGAGGACCCCGCCGTCGAGAAAGGCGCTCCTTGGGGTCTCGCTCGTATCTCGCACCGCGACAGCTTGACCTTCGGCACATTCAACAAGTACCTCTACTCATCCGACGGTGGTGAGGGCGTTGATGTCTACGTTATCGACACTGGCACCAACGTTGACCACGTCGACTTTGAGGGCCGTGCCTCCTGGGGCAAGACCATCCCTCAGGGTGACGAGGACAAGGACGGCAACGGTCACGGCACTCACTGCTCTGGTACCGTCGCTGGTAAGAAGTACGGTGTTGCCAAGAAGGCCCATGTCAAGGCCGTCAAGGTCCTCCGCTCCAATGGCTCGGGTTCCATGTCCGACGTCGTCAAGGGTGTTGAGTACGCTGCCGAGTCCCACATCGAGCAGGTCGAGAAGGCCAAGAAGGGCAAGAGAAAGGGCTTCAAGGGCAGCGCTGCCAACATGAGTCTGGGTGGTGGCAAGTCTGCTCTCCTCGACCAGGCTGTCAACGCTGCCGTCGACGCCGGCATCCACTTCGCTGTCGCCGCCGGCAACGACAACGCCGACTCTTGCAGATACTCNCCCGCCGCTGCTGAGAAGGCAGTCACCGTTGGCGCCTCCACTCTTGCTGACGAGCGTGCTTACTTCTCCAACTTCGGCAAGTGCAACGACATCTTCGCTCCCGGCCTCAACATCCTTTCCACCTGGATCGGCAGCGAGACTGCCACCAACGTCATCTCCGGTACCTCTATGGCCTCTCCCCACATTGCTGGTCTCCTCGCCTACCTCCTCTCCCTCCAGCCCTCCAAGAACTCTGCCTACGCTGTCGCTGAGATCACCCCCAAGAAGCTCAAGGCTGACCTCCTCTCCATCGCCACTGTTGGTGCTCTTGAGGACGTTCCCTCAGACACTGCCAACGTAAGTAACTGTATACTTCTGTGTTTATGCTCTTTACTGACATCAATCAGNATCCTTGCCTGGAACGGTGGTGGTTCTGCCAACTACACCGAGGTCATTGCCGCTGGTGGTTACAAGGTCAAGAACTCGCAGCGCGAGTACGGTCTTGAGGAGCTCAAGGCCATCACCAAGACCGACTCTGCCCACAAGGCTTACAAGAAGGTCCAGGAGATGGACGCATCGGTCATCCGCGAGGACATGAGAGAGTCGTTCGAGGCTGCTCGCAAGGAGATTGCCAGACTTACCGCCAAGCTCGAGTCCGAGATTGACGAGTTCCTCGCATCTTCTGAGTAAGTGTTCAACGCATGATTGGATGAGCTTGTATGGCGTCCACGATGGAGCCACATTGCATTGGAGTAGGCCTTGACATATCGATTCTGATGTCTTGCATACTCTCATTTCTTTTGTCACGGTTTACGGAGGATAATCAGATGCATATCCCTTATTGTTTCATTATGTATACATTTAAGTGGGTGACCCCATACGACAATGGATGGTTTTCCCAGACAACAACCTGCTGAGTCTTGCTCTTCCCTGCTGCTGTTAACCGCCGTGGTTGCAAGGTGTCACGCGCGTCACGCGCGTCACGAGCGTCACGAAACAAGCCACCTTCCATTTCGAGCCACTTTCGCATGCCTCGGCTCAAAATGAAAGGTGGCTGGCCTGTGCTTCGAGTTATTTTCGGTCATCTCGGTGAAAACCTCTCCGTCCTTGAATGTCACCAACGCATCTTGGCAATATACTGAGAGTCTGACGTCCTTTGGTATTTCTGAGCTCATCTTATCGAGTCGTTGACCTCTATGAGTATATCGTCGCAGTCGTTGCGGCTTGTGATATGGCAGGTGAATCTGCTTTGACCTTGACTTAGAGACGACATCAGATCCCATCACGATCATGCAGTCCTTGACATTTCTAGAGTGCAAGATGTTCTTCGCGACACATATCTTGAGAATATCAGAATCCACAGAGAGCATCTTGGGTCACTGTAGTGGACTGACTAATCACCGCTCAGGTGCATCCGTATCGGTGAATTGAATGTGAGATAGGCTGTCTACAATCCACCATTGGACAGGNAAGGAGCGTCCTGCAGACTTCTTGCCTNNCTTGCAAGATGCATGCATCCAACAAACACAAGTGGGTCCTGCCTTCTTCATGTTCGACCAATGTACACAAATGCATCTCATACCAAAGCATTGGTATCGCCGCATACGTCTTCCTAGCTTTCTCGTAACCATCAACAATTCTCAGCGAACAACCCCGAAGGAAGCTTCAATGCTGTCCCGTGCCAACAGTGACGCTGCTCTACGCCTACGCCGAGCCAAGTCGTCATCCTCGAGCAGCCACAGACCCTTCGAGCCATCGATATCGAACGAGCTTAGGTATGCAGAGGTTGCCGCTGTGGAGGCCTACACGCGTGCATACCGCTACTCACAAGGTGACCGACCTCAACGACGTCGCTCTCGACGCTCTGAGGGCAGCCATTTCGATGACAACCGACGCAAGTCTACGCAGAAGCCTGAGCGCTTTGAACGTCCTGCACTGGTGTCTGGATCTGCAACTGCTCCCGCAACTGTACCAGCGCGACCACCAACTCGGCAGTCTCTGTTGCCAGATACACCTTATCGATTTGCTCTCGAAGCCTCCAACGATCCTACAGTCACCATGACAGATGTGTCAGAGTCACGACTCAGCACAGCCTCCAGACGACAAACTCGTGATCTGCAGACGGATGATGAGATCAAGACAGCTGCTTGGGACGCCTACCTCCAGGGATTCCACAAGAAGGAGGTCCGCGAGAGGAAATCTTTTGCTGCTCCCCTGAAGAAACGTTTCTCAAAGTCACCGACTCCAGCACCCTCCATCCACTATGACACGTCAGTACCACCCTACAATTGTGATCAAGAATCCAATGATATCTTCTCCATTGCTCCGCCCATTGAGATCAAGCCCGAAGACGAGCCTGAAGCTCCTGCCAAACTGAAGAAACAACGGACTGTCTCCGAGTCACTCAAAGGCAGATTCAAAAGGCTTTTGTCAAGGTCGAAGCGAGTGCAATCACAATTCCCTGCCCAACACGTAGAAGCGAGGAACCTCCACTTCGATGTCTACAAGACAAACGACGACAGCTTCTCTGGTGGTCCAGACTTTGGAGTGTCTCTTCCTAGATCACCTTTCTCTTCTCTGGGTGCTTCTTCGGGCGCACAATCACGAATCACGAGTTGGTCCAACTCGATAAATTCGCGCGGCAAACGCCTGCCCTCGATAGACGAGACTTCAGCACCCCCAGCTCTTGCTTCTACTCCAGAGGAAGCACCGACCGGCTCGTTTCTCGGTCGAGCTTTACGACTTCCACTCCGTCGCCCCAGCCAGACCAACCTCCAACGCAAGTCAGAAGACAGCAAGCGCTTGTATGATGCACTGCAGAGACGCATCAATGGTCCTGAAGTGCCGATCATCGTCGTAGAGGAGGTTGTACCACAACCACCTGCTGTCGTGTTCAACGACTCTCCACCAATATCGCCAGCCTCTGAGACGATTCGGATGGTCACCCCAGAACCTACCATTCTCGAGTCTCCTACGCGTCCGGCTCCCAGTCCACCACATCAAGTGACCCGAAAGTCGTCGTGGTGGAGTATTGCGCCAAGCATACGTTCAAAGAAACGCCGTCCAGCAGAACCAGTTGCGCCATCAAACGAGCAGATTGCTGCTCGTGTGGAGAGATCAGAGAACCGTTGGCAGGCCGCGTTAGAAGATGGCCCACCCGTTGTTTCACGCGCTCTCAACTATTGTATGAAAGGCGATAATCCATATGAATTGCGACCGTTGAAGAACGTCAACGACTCCAGCTTGCCTGTTGCTGTCCGTCACGAATCCCACGACGCTGCTGCATCAACGTTTAACAACGGCGCAGATCTTCATGACCTTCGACAGCAGGTCATTTCGCCCAGTATATACTCGAGGTCCGTCTCTCCTGATGCTGTTGGCACGTTTATCACAATCACCGGGCGCGAGGTCAAGCGTTATCCTCTCGACTCGCCNCCACGGGCTGTGAATGGACCTGCCACCTACGCACCAAAACCAAGTAATGAGTGGAGAGCCTGGTTCAGCAAAGGGATTGAAGACTTCAGCATGACACCTGCACCTATTGGAGACACTGTTCTGGCTGGACCTGACTATTCTTTGAGTAACGACAACCCTTACAATTCGAAGGAAAGCCTGCAGGAGGATCCACCAGTGCCTCAAGCCTCGAAGAATCGACCCGAGTTACGTTCTCGTTCATCCAGCATCATGAATGAGCGATATCCTTTGATCGATACCGGGAGGCCATCGAGCAGGGCATCGGGTCGTCGTACCAATCCTTCTAGCACATCTTCTGGACGGTCTGCTTCAGGATCCGGAACATCTGTCGCTGAACGGGCATCCAGCAAAGCGAGTCAGCGAGGCGATGCAGATCAGTCGGTCATGTCTTCATCAATCGTCCGAGAACGACAGTCAACAAGTGCACTTGTCCGCAAAAAGTCAAGCCTAGCCACTCGTGCTGCGCGTCATGGTTATGGTCCCTCGAACAACGAGATCGAATCTGCAGGCAGAGAAGATCCTGTCAAGGCTCCAAAGTCGGCACTGGACCTCCGTGTCATGTATCGCAACAATCGCAACCTGGAAGCTTCGAGTCTCAACATTCGCCGTAGAGCCGTGGCACCAACGGCATTCGATGATACGTTGCGTCGAATCTCAGAGGGTCCTTACGCAGCTGACAGTAAAGAGAACACCGCACCTCCAAGACCTTCTGGTATGATTGATGGCATAACGATTCCTCCATTCTACACACCAACCAAGGACTCATCAAAGAGCAAAGGATCCTCGCCCGGACAGCAGATGGTGGATGAGTTTTTGAACTCGAGGAAAACACAGATGGTTACAAATCCACCTCCAGCCTTCATATAATCAGCACATTGATTGTGCATTTCTCATTTGTACTCACGTTGCGGCATGGTCGGTGCTTTGGGAGGGCCTTTCACTCACATTACAGAATAACCAAGATATTGTTACATTCGTGTGTAGAATATACCTTTGCGGTCTGACCATTGTGTTACGAGTGTCTCCTACTGTGTGGTTTCTGAACGCTGGCCGTGTCTTTTGGCTGTTTCTGGCTTCTGCGCATGCCCCTATGCTAACCCTTCGTTGATAGCTTACTCCGGAGTTGATCACTCTGATACACGTATGCTCATGAGAGTGTCTAAAGACTATGCAACACCTGATTTATGCTAGCTAGCCCGAGAACAGTGGCGATAATGTTGAGAAAATCCAAAAAGTGGAGGGGACGAAAGATTGAGGTATTCATCTTGTTTTCGTGTCAACATGAACCAAGGGTAGTTCATGACTTCTTGTGAGAGCGTAATTACTGTTATCTATCTTACTGAGGTTGATCGATTGGAGACACGTCCCCTCTGATTGCTGTATATATTTTGTATCGCGACATGCAGGGTGCACATGGACAGTCAGTACATGCACATGAACGTAGAAGGATCTGGAGCACAACAAGATTGACGCCCTTGACTAGATCTACCACACCTCTAAAAGTCTATAGCAGGCTCAAGCACAAATGTAAACTCCCTTTCTCTACACTCCACCTGATCTTCCTTCTTGACACCAGGTCCGCAAGCTGCAGTGCCCACGCCAGCATTATCAGCATCCAGCCTCCAAAGCGGGCTGACCCTTTCCACCAAATCGCAAGGATGTCTGGCCATCTCCAGTACCTTTGCATCATGCAAGCAACATGCCCATTGGAAGAACTCCTTCTCCTGTGGGCCAGGGATATACGTGGCTTTTATGCCTAGGCCCTGTTCGTTCAAGACCTTGACCCAGCGCGTAGAGATGCGATTGCCATTCTCCTGGGGTACCTCGTACGGGGTCTGAAGATTGCGGATTGTAGAGTTCCAGATGCCGATCTGTTGCGAGGTTGCCTTGTCGCTGTAGGATTCACCGGGGCCTTTGCCGTACCAGGTTGCTTGTTTGAAGGAGGAGTCGAGTTGGAGGTTTAAGCCTACTCTGGGAAGTGTGCTGGGGGCGGTGCCTTGGGGTGTCAAGCGCACTCTAACAGAGAGTTGACCTGCGGACGAGATCTCGTAGGTCACTTTGGCGATGAAGCCCCAGGCGAGGACTGGTGGACTGTAGTAGTATACAGCGGTCAGGCGAGCTTTGTCGGGGCCATTGTCTTCGAGATCGAAGCTGCGGAGCTGGGGTGTCATGGAGTCGAGTCCGTAACGCTTCCACTCCTTGCTCTTGGATGCCGCATCATTGTCAGTCGGTGCACGCCAGAAATCCAGAGCTAGCAAAGGATCATCAGGTGTCTCGCGTTCCTTGAGGACAGATCTGCNCCCATACACCCACTCAACCAGTCTTCCTCTGGCTCGAGAAAAGTTGAAGCGGAAGTCACAACCAATGAATCGGTAGTGCAGTTGCGTTTCATTTGCAGTGATGGCACTCGACATGATAGGCCTTTCAATACCGTAGGTGTGATCGTCATCTTTGGCCGAAAGTCGAGTCTGATACCATGTGATACTGTGACCAGCCTCTGCCCATGGAGTCGCAACACCAAGACGGAAGTCAATGGTCAACCACACTTCTGTGCCATTGGGTCGATGCAATTCGAAGATTTCTCCGGGCAGATCAACCTTGGCTTCAGTACCAGGACCAATGTGAGGAAGCTGGATTGGACCAGAAAGGACACGGTTAGGTCTNNATAAGATGTTAGCCCGGAATTATATGTATTGTATAGCATCGAAAACATCTTACCGGATACCGAGGACCTCGACCTTGTAATCAGCAATCAGATGGCCCAAGGATATAAATTCAAACTCATTCTTGATGACCAGCTTCTTACCCTCAATCCAAGCTCGAACAGGAGCAATGACCTTCTTCAGCTCGGTCAGACCTGGGGTTGGTGTATGGTCGCTAAACAGAAGCCCGTCCATGACGAATGTGTCATCATTCGGTACGTCTCCGAAATCTCCACCATAGGCGTAGAATTGCTTGTCGCCTTCGGTCTTGAGAAGACCATGGTTCGCCCACTCCCAGATGTAGCCACCTTGAAGTCTGCGATATTTGCGGAAAGCCTCTTGATAATCCTCTAGTAGACCTGGGCCGTTGCCCATGGCATGGCCATATTCGCAGAGTACGATGGGCTTCTTAAAATCATCGCCTTCTTCTGTCGCGTGACCAATCAGTTGTTCGATTGGCGGGTACATGTAGGAAAACATGTCGGCAGATGCTGCATTCACGTCTCCCTCATAGTGAACTGGACGCTCCGGGTCTCGAGATTTGGCCCACTCGTACATGGCGACATGGTTCTGGCCATAGAAAGCTTCATTGCCAAGAGACCACATGATAATTGAAGGATGGTTCTTGTCTCTCTCTACCATCTGTACCATGCGGTCGACATAAGCAGTTTTCCAATCTTCATTGTCACTTGTGAACTTGGCTGCCTTGGCAAAGGTGTACTCTTTGCGTTCCTCGTAGCCCATATCCGGAGGTAGGTTGAGAGGTCGTTCAACAGCATCATAGAACCCGTGACATTCGAGGTCCGCTTCATCCATAACCCAGAGACCGAGTTCGTCGCACAGCTCGTACAACTTCGGGTTTGCGGGATAATGAGAGGTACGTAGAGCATTGATATTGTGTTGCTTCATGATCATCAGATCTTTTCTCATGTAGGCCAAGGGTACGGCTCGACCGAACAACGCGTGGTGGTCATGACGATTGACGCCTCTCAGGAGAAGTGGCTTGCCATTGACGCTGATGTTGCCTTTGATGATTTCAACATTTCTGAATCCAACTCGTTGCTTGACTGTTTGAGTGGAAGTATCAGAGTTGTGCTCTAGCAGATTGATCTCCAGGCTGTAAAGATGCGGTGCCTCTGCGGTCCACTTAACAGGGTTCGATACAGTAAACACATGTGAGCTGTGAGAAGCATCAGCGGAGAGCTGAATCTTCTCGTTAATAATAGAAGAGCCGTTGGGGCTTCGCAGAGAGAGCATTGCCTCTGCTGCCTCGTGTATTGTGAGGTCCAACTCAACGTGCAACTTTGCATCTCGATATTCTCCATCAAGCTCTGTCTTGATGAAAATGTCCTCAATGCGGGTTTTGCTTGGGAAGCATATCAGATGCACGTCACGGAAGATTCCTGAAAGCCACCATTGATCTTGGTNCCTACAGTGTATGTTAGCTTGAATCTCCTTAGACAAAGTATACATGTTTGGCAGTACCTCGATATAAGAGCCGTCACACCATTGATAGACATTGACGATGAGGCGATTGACATCCTCTCCGCGATTCACGAAATTGGTGATGTCGAATTCTGCAGGGTTCCTCGAGCCTTGAGAATAGCCGACCTTCTGCCCATTGAGATAGACATGGTAAGCACTGTCGACGCCATCAAATCGGAGTCGAATTTGAGAGTCTTCGGACCAGGAAGATGGAACGAAGAAGTTGCGACGGTAAGTTCCCGTAGGATTCTCAGTTGGTACAAAGGGTGGGCACACTGGGAACGGGTAGACCGTGTTTGTGTAATGGGGTTTGCCATAGCCNNCTAAGGTTATTAGTTTGCTGCTCGCTGTTGATGTAGAATATCTCAATAACCTCACCTGCAACTGCCAATGCCCTGGGACGGTGATAGAGGACCATTGGATGACTGCATTCTGACCTTCGTTTCCATCAACCGTGAGAGCATCTACAAGACTGCTGAGGCCGTCGGAGTACAAACTGGGATGCGGCGCATGCTTAGGTGTCGGGGAGTATACAAAACCCCATGTACCATTCAGAAGGAGGGACTTCTCTGGGATCCAGTAGGAACGAGCTGGAAGACGATTGCGGTGAACAATCTTGGGATTGCAGATGTCGAGATCAGACGACTGTCCTGAGTGATGGTCTGCAGCCGCCGTCAAGCTTCCAGGCAGGGCCATACTGATTGATTGTTCACGATTTTCTTCTTCTCGACGGGCTCCAGGTAAAGAACACCTTGATAATAATTGTCGTGAAGCTTCACGATCACATATGGCAGGTCAGATCATCTGACTTTCACACGTTCTGCGGCCATCCATCATTCCACGATCGTCAAACCCCTCTCGGTAGATTGAGCCCTCTTCGGCGCGACACCCAAGCAACGCGCGACAACCTCGGTCATGACGATAAGCAAGCGTATCTCTCAAAACTCTTGCCGCCAATAGAAGGATTCCGTACGGACAAGCCACCCAAGAAAGTCAGGTTGAATTCCGCGAAGGAAGCAGCCAAGGCGAGGGGAAGGAAGGCGCAATGCTGCCAATGCTCGCGGGTAAAACGACTCCCAATATCATCTTGCAGCACTCGGACAAGGTGCTTTCCTCCATACAGACAGATGTTTGCTTGCAAAACAAATGTGCCATCACAGAATGGTTTGTCTTCTTCTATCGTCCTCTTACTTCTGATGGGGTTGTCCTTACCCACCTGTATATTCGCTCCGACAAATTGGCCAATCGGAAAAGCCACGGTTAATCGAAGGATACATCGCGGGGTACAACAATCAATTGAGCGAGGAAGACCAATGGAACTTCGGTCTATCAACTCGCGACCTCTCCAATCTCTACCAACTGACAACCTCGTCGGCGGGGGCACATGCTACCGTCTCGTATCGTATCAATATAGCGATGCAACCATACCCCAAACTTGCCCCAGGAATGCAGATCACCTATCTCCAGGTTTCTCTCCCCACGATATCCTGCAGAAGGATCACTTGAGGATCAGCAGGTCTCAGACAGTTACCGGATGAAGGTCCTGAGGTGAGAGAATGTGGTAGTATACTGAGTACCTTGTACTCGCCATGGCAACATATTTAAGGTAGGTGAGCGCCTGTTTGGCAGTCAGATTGTCATCTCATCTTTCTCTGCTCAATTCTTTTAATTTCTCCCTTCAATTCGATATGGACATCAAAAAGGATGGTGTCACGCACGTTGATGATGTGGACAATGAGTTTCATCAAGCAAAAGTTGCTGTTCAGCTGTCAGAAGAGGCTGTCCACGTCAAACAAAGTCCTTGGACATCGAGCATGCTGAAGCTATATGGTTGTTTAGCTATTGCATATCTCTGTGGCTGCTTGAATGGATACGATGGAAGCTTGATGGGAGGGTTGAACGCGATGGACACATATCTTGCCTACTTCCACATGNNTGAGCATGCCTCTTGGAAAGTGAATGACGAAATCCTCGATGCTGATGTCTGTAGGAAATCTGCTGGCAGTAGCACTGGTATCACATTTGCGATGTAGGTCCTGATCGTAGCTGACCAAAGTATCTCACCTTTACTCATCTCCTCACAGNNATACAACATCGGATCAATCCCAGCAGTCTTCCTGACCGGACCTGTGAACGATTACTATGGAAGACGTGAGTTCTTTGCCCCTCGTAATTCTTTTTTTTCCTTTTGGTAGCTGACTGAAGTTGCTAGGNNCGCTGGTATGTTCACAGGTGCTATCATCGTTGTCATTGGCACATGTATCCAAGCCCCGGCTGTCAATAGAGAGATGTTCCTTGCTGGTCGATTTATCCTTGGATTTGGTGTATCCTTCGCATGCGTTAGTGCGCCATGCTATGTCTCAGAGGTCTGTCATGCTCCTTTCGATAGTCCATCACCACCGGGTTGCTGACGAATTACCAGNATGGCTCATCCTGCTTGGCGAGGCACGTTGACTGGACTGTACAACTGCACGTGNGTGTAGGTTTGAGTTGTATTTGGACAATGCAGCTCGCTTTACTAACATATTCCACTAGATATCGGATCCATTGTGGCTTCTTGGGTTATATACGCATGCGCAGAACGCGTAAAATCCGATGTTAGCTGGCGCATTCCACTGTGGTGCCAGCTGGTCTCTTCAGTCGTCGTCGCTATCGGTGTCTGGTTCTTGCCAGAGAGCCCAAGGTCCGCTTTGTCTATCCAAATTCTGTTGCGGATACTAATTTTGGTTGCTTACAGATGGCTTTGCGCTCAGGACCGTATGGAAGAAGCTACCAAGGTTCTTGGTCGCTACCACGGAGAGGGTGATGAATCGCACCCAATCGTGCTTCTCCAGATCAAGGAGATGCAAAACCAAATTCGTCAAGACGCATCCGACAAGAAGGGATGGGACTACTCTGAGCTAGTAAACACCCACTCTGCTCGTCGAAGACTTATCTGCGTTTTGGGAATGGCTTGTTTCGGCCAATTGAGCGGCAACAGCGTAACGTCCTACTACCTTCCGGTCATGCTCGAAAACGCTGGAATCACTTCCCAGGGAACAAAACTTATGTTGAATGGCATTTACCCCGTCATCTGCTTTTTCGCCGCAATCCTTGGAGCCCGCATGACCGACGTCGTTGGTCGCAGACCATTGTTGTTGTATTCCATCCTCTTCTGTTCAGGCTGTTTTGCTGTCATTTGTGGCACAAGCAAGCTTGCACAACAGGAACTCGACAACAAGTCGGCAGCCAACACGACCATTGCTTTCATCTACCTCTTCGGAATCATCTTCTCCTTCGGCTGGACGTAAGTGATCTATATTGTTGTAAGCCTCTGTTTTTACGACGTGCTAATTCTCTCCGCCAGACCTCTGCAAAGCATGTATATCGCCGAGACACTGGCTACCTCGACACGAGCAAAGGGTACTGCCGTTGGCAATCTCGCCTCGAACATCAGCTCGGCTGTCATTCAATATGGTTCAGGTCCTGCTTTTGCCAACATCGGTGCTTACTTCTACCTCGTGTTTGTGTTTTGGGATCTGATCGAGTTTGGCGTCATCTACCTCTATTGGCCAGAAACAAAGGAGCGTACTCTGGAAGAACTTTCGGAGGTGTTTGAAGCCAAGAACCCTGTCAAGAAGAGTTTGGAGAAGAGAGGAGCTGCTACGGTGCTCAACACCCTCGATGTAGACGCTTCTATGGTCGAGAAGATGGAGCTTTGATTCCTCGTTACTTCTGGTAATGATCCATGTTGATGATCGTATGCTGTTAAGAGAGGATGTTAAATACAAGTGTGGTTGATTATTGATCTATTAAAACTTGGAGGGTATTATAATCTATGAGTATATTGGGAAGCAACACAGAATCTGTTGTCTTAGTGTCATCGAGTGTCGAGAGCTTAGGCAGAAAGAGCCATTTGCTTCGCCCCTTCCTCATATGGTTGTTTGCGTTCTCATCTCGTTCTTCTCTCTTCATAGATTTACGATGCTACGAGGACGTTCTCGCCCATTTGAGCTTCTTTGCTCTTTCCTAACATGACATGGCTTGTTTCCTGTTTTGTTCGTCGTCGTCTACATACAATGTTATGCTCTGTCTTTTAGCTGCTTTCATTGCGAGAGCTAGTGGTACTGTATACTGAAAGTTGCTTCTCCTGGCATTCAGAATTTTTGCAGCTTGCACTGAATTATGTACGACAGGGCTAGTATATAAAAGAATAAAAAGAAAAAAAAGCATAAAAAGGGAATTCTGACAGAATGATGTTGGCTCACTCACTGCACGTCAGATGGAGTCGATCCAGATGGTACGCAGCAGATGTGCCATCTGTATTGGTCTTCCAAGCCATGCGGCATGGCTCGCCGAAGTTTACAGCCAACACAACAATATGTGTATGATGATGGAGATGCTTGGCTGATAGTGGATAAGGTAGACGCGCACGTGCGGTTGAATGTCACCTTTCTGTGGCTTGAAGTCGGCAAAACATGTGTTTCAAAGTCATGGTCGTAAAGTGAGGCTGAGCATGTGCTATAACAGAAACTATGACTAACGTGTACGATTGCTCGAGTCTTACGACACAACTACCGCAGCACTGACGACTTCTAGAAACCGTTGAGGAGACAGGCGGGATAATATCGATCAATGGACAGGTGTCGTCTGCACTCTGCCGCCTGATGAAAACAAGAAAGCGCAAGAGGGTATGGTAGACCTTGATGACTCGCGGAACTTGAGTAGCGACAAGTCGTCCCAGCGACAACCGTGCGAGTCGAACGCGACGACCTCAGCCCATGCCGAGCAGAGACGGACTCCACACAGCACGCTCGGCATCTTCGGCTGCTTGGGTATCCGCATCTGATAGAACACCTGCTATATGCTTACGGGTCGCCCAGAGGCGCATATACCGCTGTTGTGTTCGTATCGTGCAGGAAATGTTGGTAGATTGAGGGGTGGTGTTGGGTGGCATCGAGCTTTCTCGCGTAGCAAGCAGACAAGCCAGCCCAGGCAGTGCAAGAACATGTCTTGGCTCGCATTGTCTCTCATAAATCCTGTTATTGCTGCATATATCGTTATATTGTTACGTGGGAGTGCTCTCTAGAGCTTGGCAAGCAAGAGACTGTGAATCAACAACACCTCTTCCCTGATTGAAAGTCACGAGCAAAGGACATGCATGCCGGCGGAGTGAACAGCTGAACAGCCACTTCGCTCCATGTTACTACGCCACACGATAATCAAGTAGCATGATGCGAGATCTACAGCATCGCATGTACAGTACAGAGGTATGCACGGCTGTTCGACTACCACTGCAGAACGAGATGCAGTCAGCTTGACACTGCCCGTGATCCACGGTCCAGGTTGATGGTTGATGTTGTGGACGTTACGTGCGTTGTCGCGATGCACGTTGTTGATCCTAGCCACCTCCGAACCGACCGGGATGGCTTGGATGGAGCTTGCGTCGACGGTCTCTCTCCAAAATGCGTTCTTAGGGTTGCAAGCCCTTGGAGAGGAGGGCAACCAACCTTCAAACGGTTGCTTGGGTGAGACAGAGCACGGCAAAAGCCAACTTCCACCTGAATTCTTTTCCTGCATCTTGTTACTCATGCATGGGTGCCTGCATGCGAGCATCCCGCGGGCGGGGCTGCTTTGGAGATACCACGGTAACAAATTCTCGCAGATCTTCACGACGCAATCGGAAGGAAGCACAGCAGAATTTTTTCGGTCCCATCCCAACAATTCAAGTTGCAGAATCACGGCAAAAAAAAAAAAAAAGAGGCAAGTAAGAGTGATGTAAATGTACACTTTTTGAGGTTGTCCATACAGGTGAGAAGTAAAAAGAAAAAGAAAGAAAAAACACGTCTATGTACAGATAGAATAATTGTCATGTGTTTGCATACATGCTTGCGAGAGGGATACCATCTCCAAACTCCGAAAAATTCCCTCTCCTTCTAGACAGCATTATGTAGTAAAGGCCGTTCCTTAGAAAATCCCAAAAACTTCGAAGGTTATCAAAGATATGCAAAAACGTTTGACGAAGAAATATGCGAAGCGCTCCAGAAAGAAGTGACCCAAGAAAAGTAGAATCGAGTGCAAATGCGTGATGTTGTAGGAAATGCGTTTACTCCTCGAGTTGGGAGTCCTTGATGATGAAGGTGATGACGAAAATGAAAATGGCGTAAGCGACGAGGAAGAGGACCTCGAACTCGTGCCAGAAGTGGCTCTTGCCCCAGCGCTGGCTCTTCCAGTACTCCTTGGGGTGAGCGACACCAGTCTTCGGGTCTCTGTCGAGGAGCTCCTCGCGATCGGGCATGGTGGGAGGGTGGAGAGCGTAGCGGAGTGGGATGGCGAAAGCGGTGCAGCAAATGAGCCAGAGCATAGGAGGGAACATGGCGTGAGTCAACAGGTAGATGAGCTTGTCCTGAGCGGTGTCGTTGTCCATGAAAGCGCGGACGGTGCTGAGAGTGACGGCAGCGATGACGAACAAGATGTACAAAAGATGCTGGTAAGCGGAGCAGTCCCAGAGAATGACCTTCAGGCGACGGAAAACGTGGGCACGGTGTGCGCCGTCGCGCTCCATGATGTCGCCCTTGATGGAACCGGAAGTGGTGAAAGCCATGGGCTTACCACCGAGCCAGCTGGGAAGGAGGAACGAGACAAGGACGGTCTTTGCGTGGTAAGGAGCCATCCAAAGCATAGAACCACCGTCACGAAGAGCCAGTCTGTATCCAGAGGGCAAGAAGTTGACGTACTCCTGGAGGCGCATCAAGAAGAAGGAGATGAAGGCAAGACGAACCTGCCAGCGGAGCTGGTCGTTGTTCGAGTAGGCGACCAATCTACCACCAGAAACCAAAACGATCGGGATGGCGAGAATGGAGATGATGAGGAAAATCTTGAAAANAGCGTCGACGGTGAAGACGAAACCAGAGAGACGTTGGTAGAAGGTCATATCTCTGCAGATATCACCGTAGAGACAGAAACGCTGTTGGAATGCAGATTGAAGCGTACCAAGAGTCCAGCGAGTACGTTGCTTCAAGTGACCGGTGTAGGAATCAGGAACGGTACCGAATTGAAGACCCTCGTGAACGTAGGCAGTGCGGAAACCTCTACCGAGAAGCTTGGAACTGGTGAAGGTGTCCTCAGCGAGAGTACCGGTAGGCCAGCCACCAATGAATTCGAGAGCAGAACGACGAATAACGTAACCAGAACCAGTGCACCAGGCAACACCCAGAGAGTCCTTGATGGGCTCCATGACGTGGACGAAAGGATCGAGCGATTGAACAAGCATGTCGTTGTCGGGAACGTTGTAGAAAAGCTGGGGAGGGCAGGCAAGAGCAGTCTTGGGGTCGCGGATACAGTGGGGAAGAAGAGCACGAAGCCACTCCCTCTCGGGAATCATGTCAGCATCGAGAGCAGCAATGTATTCGCCAGGGCCACCAGGAAGCTTGGTAACGAAATCAGTACCACCAATCAGGTTACCGGCCTTGGCGTGGTGAGGCTGGCCCTTGACCTTGACACGAGCGAAGTAGTATGCGTTGGGGTATTGGTAGCTCAGATCTTCCATGGCCTTCTTCAGCTCCGGGTCAGCACCGTCGTCGAGGACAACAACGCGGAAACGGTCTTGAGGGTAGTCGACGTCGCAGGCAGCGCGGGCAGTGTCAATAACAACGTCAACGTCTTCCTTGCAGCAAGTGATGAAAGCATCAACGGTGGGAACAGCCTCTCCGACAAGTCTGAGTTGGGGTCGCTTGCGGCCCTTGAATGCGAGCATGGAGTACATTTGATGGAAAAACGAGGGAACNNTAAATTTTTGTGAGAATTGGGAGACAATATTTTCAAGCAAATTGAACTTACGAGCAACCAAGAATTCGGCAGCAATGAAGAACCAAGCCATGGCGTAGACAGTGCCGTTTGTCCTCTGTGCGTCGACAGTGTAGTAGATACGGAAAGCGTAGTATGTGAAGTAACCGCCCATGGCAGCAATGGTGAAAAGAGGAGCCAGGTAGTGCAACTTTCTCTTCCAAGGCTTCATCAGGGCAATATCATCGTGCTTTGCAATTTCGCGAACAACGTAGTCGGCATCAGTGTATTCGCGACCGAAAGAACTTGTGGTCGAGAATCTGTTGTCGAATCCAGACTTGGTCTCAGGGGTCGAGCCGGTAACGGTCGAAGCGTCCTCCTCATCCACGTTGTAAGGTGACTTGTCATCTTCGTATGACTCTCTTTCAGGAATCATGTAGTCGTTCTCGGTGGCCAGGTTTGTTGATGAGCCATTGAAGTATGTAGAGTGGTTCTTGTCCAGTGTTGGTCGTAGACGTTGGAGTCCTCCAGCGGTCTGGCTGTCAGGACGACCTCCAACCAGACGAGTAGTGCTAGCAGCAGGAGAAGGTTGGTAGTCGTATGACGGCCTCCTGCTCATCGACGGTGTGGTGCCGTCGAATGGGGTGCCGTATGGGCTTGTGGGATTGACGGACTCATAGTCGTAGCTACCTTGATGAGCCATGGTGATGATTGCTGGGAGCGTATGCCCAGGCCCCTTGATGTGTTGTAGGGAAGATCAGGTTGCTCGAGTTGCTGGGATGACTGGGGTAACGACTGAATACTTCGTGGCAAGAGCAGGAGCCGGATGAGGCGTAAGGGGTAGGTTGTAGAAAAATGCAGGAGAAGATGTCTAGGGAACACGAGACGAATAAGAACAACGGGCAAAAACGATGCTGTTATTGGAAACAAGAAGAAATCCCGTGATACGAAGCGAAGAGGCTCCACAGCCTACGTCGATTCCATTGGGGAAAAAGCACAAACTATCTTTGGGTACACGTCGACCGGTCTCGTTATCTGCAGGCTTGCAGTAGCGGCCAGTTTAGATTTGACAGCTAGGCGATAGGACATGGGGCGGACCGGGCACGGTCAAGCGTGATAAGGTAGAACAAGTTGGAAATTGATTGGGACTGTCTTGGCCTGAACCGTGTAAGGTCGTGTAAATGTTATGGCCGGGGGTTCGATACGACAGCATTGGTCCCTGCTGCAGAAGCGCGCCTCGATTGGAGAAGGCTACACACATGGCAGGGGCCCGTTTGTCCGATTCACGAACACTGAATAGGAGTTCGACAGCCTCCTACTCAACTGCCAACGAAGCACTTGTTCACGCGTTGCTAACGTTCCGGAGAAGATTGACCGCAGGGGAAAGGGCATGGTTTGAAAGGCTTTCGCAAGCGTGAAGGGCCGATGATGGAAGAAAGAGTGGAGCCCCTGCAGGAACAAAAGCTTAGGGAGGCGGTGCGCACAACAGCGAGCGCCAACCAACGACCGGCGACCAATGGTGAGGGGGTCAGTGCAAGAGTTCGCGACAGCAGGCAGATTGCTGCCGAGAGCATCAGTCAATCTCTCGACGATCAGGCGTACTTCGCCTTCGAATAGAAGAAAGTGTTTCTATTTCGAGACAGAAGCCCTCATGGCGGTTGGCTTTGGTGCCTGGATTTGCAAATGGGCGGCGGTCTCAAAGCCATGGATCAAAATAATACAAGCTCTCGTGTAGGCCAAAGTTTTTCCTCAGTCAAGTCAGCGGCCCGCTGCTCCTCTTCCATCATCGCCCAAAGTTCGGAGAAACGGCCATGGTGCGAGTCGTGTACCGTCGCTGCACGCGTTTCGAACCACGCACCAGGCCAAAAGGAGCTACGGCTCCGACTAGCTCTGCCAACTGAGCGTTAGCACGAGGGGCAAGTCTCAGTGTCGCATGCAAAACACGCTGCACGGTAAGTTGACGTTGCTGTTTCGCCCACAGACACAACAAACCCGTGAACCGGCCTGACCCGGCCCGGGAGCGCACACACTACGCACACAGCACAGTGTTGAAATACAAGGTTGGCCGATGTGATTCGGGCGATGTGATCTTTCGGATCAGGGGTCCCGGCGCCAAGGAGCACCGCATCATGCAGAAGCGCCGTGCACGGTGGCCTTGGTTGAGAAAAAGAAGGGCTGGTTGTGCGGCGCATGGAGGTGTGAGCTGGGATGATTTGAGGGCCGATCTCCCTTTGGTTTTCCCTTGCCCTCGTGTTGTTTTTGGTCTGTTTTGCTGACTGCCTGCTGCGCACTTGCGCGAGCCCCGCCGTCTACCCGGCCGGCCTCAGGACCCGCGGGCCAAGGCACTCCCAGGACGACAGTTTCATCCTGACGAGATGCCGAGTCGGATGCCCATCGTCCCTAATAAGAAATACGGTTGGCCAGGAGTGTCTTAGGAGGTCTTGCAATGAAAGGTTCGTATTGGTGCAATCTTAAGAGCTGAGCCAAAAGGCGATTTTGTTGATGGGCGTTGGACTCTGGCCCCTACTCGCCCCTGTCAACCAATTGGCAATTGCGTAGCGGCAAATGCGGCTATGCTGTAATTTGGCTTTGGGATTCATGTTAGATACAGTGCCAGACCTTTTCCATTTCTCCTTCGCGCCCTTCGGCATCCTTGTGACATACATGCGACAATAGCTCTCTTGCCGTCCCCTCGTTCAACAAAAACAAAATCAAGGAACAGACAGCTATTCTCCACTCGTTTACTCCAGATGTCTTCCTGCAGGGCCCTCCGTATTCTGGGGCAAGGTTTATCTTTGCTCGCCGTCCTATCTCCTCTGTCAGTCGCCGCCGCCTCTTCCAAGGATGAGTACAAGACCATGTGCGCCGCCTACGGCGCCTCTACTGCAGACCAGTTCGCCGGCGCAGTGTCCGACTCTGGCAAATACCTCTACGGCTCAAACCAGTGGGGTTGGGATGACAGTGGTGCCCAGTGTATGACCGTAAGTCGATGCCATGATCTGCTCGGGTGACACCAGAGTCAAAACTGACCACGATTGTGTGACAGGCTNGGACTGGACGACTCGGACGATGCTGCTTCGTTCAACGTAACGTGGTCCTGGACGGAGCGCGATGTCTGGGTATGCGCAGCTCGACTATCTCTTGTTTACATCCAGCTTGCTGACTCGCGACCANNGGTGCACTCGTATCCCAATGTCGGTCTCGAATCTGTGCAGCTGCCTAGCAGACTGGACAACGTCAAGTCTTTCAACGTCAGCGCCGCCTGGGACATGTTCCCCTCAGCTCAGCCTAATGCTGCCAACAAGACCCAAGCCCTTATCGACATCGGCTGCAAGGCCGATATTGCGCTCGACATGTTCATCGACAGCAACAACGTGACCTCGACGAACGCCTCCGCCGCCGCCTTCGAAGTCATGGTGTGGTCGGCTGTCTGGGGCGGTGTCGCTCCCATCGGATACCAGACCTTCAACGCCGAGTCGCCCAAGTACACTCTCAACGGAGTCGAATACTCTCTGTACTCTGGCTTCAACCAGCAGGGTCAGAAGCAAGCTGTGTTCTCCTGGGTACCCGCCGAGAACCAGAACGGCATCGACGCCGATCTCTGGGAGCTTGTCACCTACCTTGTCAACGCTGGCAACCTCACCTCCGACATGTACATTGGCCTGATCCAATTTGGTACCGAGACCGTTCACGCCACCCAAAACGTCACCTTCGAGATGCAGAAGGCTCAAATGGACCTCTCGGTTGTCAAGCAAAAGCCCACAACCACCAAGGGATCTCCTCCCGCCACCGCTGGTGCATCCAAGGGCGCCGCATTCCATGTCGCACCTACCGGATTCGCTCTTCCCGCAGCTGCCATGGGTCTCGCTGCTGCCGTCCTCCTCTAATTTCCTAATACTTGTCATTTCGCTCGCTTCACTTCGCTTCTCTTCACTTCTTGGCACATTTTTTCCAGCTTCTTTGCACTCGTTCACGGCCCTTTTACTATATCTTTTTTTACATCTTGACGTTTACGATCACTCCCTTTCTTTGTGCATATCTAGGTTCACGGCTTGTATGACGGAAAACTAGGACAATTTGGCCACGGCTTCAGCTCGAATAGCGGGCGTCTGGAAGAGGGGCAATGTTTAATAGATTGCCAACAGAATCACTACAATCTGTATCAGCATCTCTCTGTCGTGTGTTTACTCCTTGGCATGTCTTGTGTACAGTACGTGAGTAGTGGACACCTCATTTGCCTATACAACCGTCTCGTACATTTCATCAAAACAATGCGGAGTCGCCGTAGCCCTCAACGGCTAGTCCGATCTAAAATTGATTGGCAGCCAGCCAATCGTAGGATTTGCTTGAGCTCTCAACTCTCGTGCATAAAGACTGAATCTATGATCTGCTTTGAACACTGCGGAAACCCTTTCAACCATGACATAGCACACAGACATATCCTTCACCCAATCCGGTCAACCTAGACTGCGTAGGACGACCCGATTCTTTTCACCTTGACGATGATCCACCAATTTGGAATGGATGGCAGGAGAGGCAAACAATCGGAAGATAGCCCCGCGGGACTAGAAGGCTTCGAAGATGATGGATGATCTTCGGGATCGGCGGTCGCGTGCGGCGCTCTGGCCATGCTGAATCGTATCTCGACACCTTGACCGCCTCTGGAAATAGCCCGGCATCACCTACTCAATACCAACTCGTGACCGCCAAATACTATTCAGCTCGGCTTGAAACACATTGAAATTATCACCAAAAACTCTCTTCGCAAAGGGCAACAGGCCTCCTAATCCCTAGAAACGCCCCAAGACAACGACATTGCGATGGACGCAGAGGCACTTGTTGAATCACAACCAGTAACGTTAGTGGATCTCTTGAACAATACTCTCATCTGGCGCGAGACGGCGCCTTACCTTCCGGCCGGAAGTGTTTTGGCATTGTCTGCTACAGCACGGGCTTTTCGACATACCATTTGCGAGTCGCCAGAGACATTCCGACATCTGAATCTCACCTTGGTCAAATCCGCTACTCTTCTTGACTCCAGCCCTATTGATAGTGGTGGTAAGTTGATAATTATTCCTCTATCCATAATCATTTGCTGGTGACATGTCTTGGACAAATCTCATTGAGAAACCGAGATATCACTTTCCCGTTGCACTGCTATTCCCTCTTGTCTAACGATGTTTCACTTGAAGAAATGAACCACTGCAACGCACGAAACTCTCTCAAGCACAGGAGTATCCGTTGATGCCAATGCCGTTCTACTCATCAGACGAGCTGTCAACGGACAAGATACCTGCTTGGCTCAGATTTGTGCAGTGCTACGGTTGTACTGATTCGTGTCGGAGAATGAACAAGATAGCGTCATCGGGCGACCACTTGCCCACATGGTTTGCTACACAATAAGCTGACACGTCGCAAGGCGAATCATGGCGTGCCGAGCGCATGGACGAATCCCTAACAGAAGATGAATTCTTCTCCGGCCCGTTGCGAGGTGTCTTCTCGAAGCTCAACCATCAACAATTGCTTCAGAATGTCAAAACACTGATCCTGGACGGCCTCAGCGTACCAGCGGAGCTCGTTCGGGAGATTGTTCTGGAAGACCGCTTCAATGTCAAGATTCTTAGCATCCGAGACGTCACCAACATGAACCAGAGAGGCTTGCAGTCAGTACTCCGTTACATTGTAAGGCCCTCTGCTTCAAGGTTGCCCAAATTGAAGGGCCTTTATCTGTTTGGTCGTAAGGACGCCCCAGAAACACTCTCACGTAGAGCCCAAACTGCACCTTCAAGTCATGTATCAACTGGCGTCATGTCATCGGAGGGTGCTCAGATCGGTGCTGCGTGGAACTCGAGATCTGAGGTGGCGCTCTCTGCGTCACTCAATCATAACCAACCACTAGATGACTGGTGGAAGACCAAAGGTAATGTTTGGGACATCGAAGGCAGCACCAAACACACTCCTTCGCCAGATTGGGCCGATATATTGCTCGCATGCCAAGGTATCATAGCCTTTGATGCAGTGCTATGTCGCGGCCCGAGGCATGATCCCTCTAGAACGACACCGGACCGGCTACTGCGGCCTGCAATCGCGAACATCGCACTCGGTTCAAGAGGTTGCGAATCATGCGGTTCCTGTCCCGAACAGCCTGCGGTCTTCGACCGAGACGCAGATTCCAAGTTTCCACTGCTGGCTCCTCCTCCGCTGCATGCCAGCTCGGTGAGATCTGCACAGAGACCCATTGTACAGGACGCTGACGTGCCGCCATTGATTCTACGATGCTTAGAGTGTCTTCGCGAGCGGTGGTGCGAAAGATGTAACAAGTGGTGGTGCGAGGACTGTTACCAAGAGCCGATCTCACGAGCAAAGCGACAGCACCCTAATTCGCCTGAGAATAGCTTACAGGACAATGGTGGTTGGGCCTTGGAAGCTCTGAGCGCAAATGCTGCAGTAAAGGTATATTCCAATCTCTGCGTCGAAACCTGCCTCGTAGGCGAGATGCTGCCTGTGGCCGATGGCATGTGGGGATGATGCACAGCGTGTACGCGCTTCAAAGACATCTCACCGAGACCGGGTCTCCCAGAGAAATAAATCATGTTGCGCAGTGTTTACATGAGGCAGAGCTTTGTCCACTGGAACTGCTTGTTGCAACTTCTGGGGGGGAGACCTCCAAAGTGTAAGCATCATGCTATCTAATGAGTTGGGAGCTCGGTCTTGGTGGAGTCCTGCATACTCTCGCGTCATGCCTCAATCAAGCATTCGACTACCACATATCTGACATGTCATAGGGCGTACACCAAGACTGCATCGCCTGCAAACGCACATGCGAAGAATGCAAAGCAAAATATATTCGGCGATGCCGGGATTGTGGAAACGAATACTGTCTGGAACATAATGAACCCAACTCAGCCACGACGGTCTCTCACTCCGATGTCCCAGTCACCAGAAGCTTTGCTGACAAGGGCCTGCAGTGCGACTGGTGCCTCTATAGTGGAAGACGCACTCGCGAGCTCTTCTAGGAATAGAGATCGATACTACTGTACCTCATGTACCCTACGCTCTGTTGACGACCACATATTGCTACCCCAGACTACGAACGACTATTTTTATCATTGTGGCTTGATGACAAGAGATCAAGGCATACGAGCAGGTGTCCTGATCTGGCTTGAGGATAGTCGAGTCCAACCACACCGTATCGTCATAATCATCTGTTTAATGCCATGATGTTCAAGATCTTCGACTGTCTAGAGCCTTTGGCTTGCGTCTTGNTGACTTATGCTGTGAGGCGTTGTAGTCTTCTGCAGTCGTTCAATGTCCTGCTTCAGGAGGCGGATGTAGAAGAAACGTCTGATGCATGATGCGATCTAGACATTGTTCAGCNNCTGTCACCGGTGGCTGGCAGCTCATGCCTCCTAACCCCCTACGTCGATTTGTATNGCCATGGCTGCGAGTCGTCGTTACCAGCCAAAAACAGGGGTAACGGCCCTTGCCCGCCACAAGNNTGGAAGGCGCGGATTTATTCTTGTCGATCTGTCGCGGGAGCGCGTTTTCGCTCCCAACGTCTCCCAAAAANNACCGTTTGCAACGTGCTGCGCCCTCCGAGACAGAAACGGCCGTCTTTTCGTATTCTGACCTATGAGACTNTTTCCAACTTTCACCTCGCTTCACGGATGTAAAAGATTTGATGTGATCTGGAAGCTCGTTGCGCTTACAGTACACCAAGTCCGCGAGAAANNAGGTCACGCATGANNACATGGTGTGTCGCGCAAGCTTGGCAGTACAACCACCTCTCCAGAATGGCAAAAGAGCACAGAACTCAACAGTGTACACGGNACCATACTTAATACCATGATCGATTTCCGATGCGCTGGGTCGGTACAAGTTCTGNNGATTGCGAATGCATCTCGTTGTTGCGTTGCCATATTCAAGATCTTGACCATGCTCGGCATCTCCCTCTCTCAACGCACACGCAAGCGCGGCATCTGTGTACGACTCTATGCAATGCGCTGTGCTTGGGAGGCAAGACCTGACCTGTGCCTCCTTCTTGTTCCAGGATGGTCACTTGCACTGCATCTTGATTTCCAGATCCACGGAAAACGATAGTCTTGAATCACATATATCCGAGTACTGCCATGACAATAACATGCTGTCTCATCAACACACGCGAGCCTCCAGCTCCACAGTCCACACCTGCACATCCACTTTGACAGCCACTCATGCTGACCAAACAGTCAACAAGTACCGCTTCCCCAGACATCTTCTATAGTGGAGACAGCAGATATAGCGGAGCAATGAGAGAAAACCCTGGCACAGAACATGTCACCTTCCGTTCGCTTCCGGTAACCACGCACTGCAGAGCAATCGAGATATCTCATCCGCTATTTTACTCAACATCCAAGAAGTGCCCAGCCACCTACGATTGATCTTGTCAACAGCTTGTAATGGTTAGCTCAATATAGGGTTGACTGAAGTCTGAGAGCAAATATTTTCCCGGATCGTGGTCTTCTGCCGCGGGTCTCGGTCATAACGCTTCGTGACCGGCTCGCTAGATGCCGTGTCTGGGACCAAAAAAGAAGTTTGACGGGCCGGCTGGTTCGACACTTTTGACCCAACTTTGGTAATGTATCAGACGACCAGCCTTGGTTCTGTTGGGTCTTCTATCGAGAGCTTGAATGGTGTAGGGCACACAAGTTGTGGGTTGTGGTATCTGATGAATAGGGCTCGAGACACTTGATCACATTGATCCGTTGACCTGTTTGGGACTGTCGAGGCAGCTACTTGCATTAATCTGCATATAGCCGCAGACCAGATGGACTTGCTCATGGTTGGCACTGTATAAAGTTGTCTTCAGTCATCCCTACCAAGTTCGAAACAGAATAGGCACTCGCTTGCAACCAGACGAATGCACAATCTCCCAGCAATACATATCTCTTTACAGAGTCCATCTTGTTCTCATTGCCATATGTGTGCTGCTCTGATCTTTCACACATCGTTGCGTGGATGTTCTCTACCCAGTACATATGGTTCCTTCCTTCTTTATACCTCCATCGCTCCTTCCATTTTCACACATTCCCCGCTCTTTCCTTTTCCTCTAATCACTTACTGGTTGTTCTTTTCTCTTGATGTTCCACTCCTTCCCCTCTCATTTCGTACTTGCTCCTTCCACTTCTAAACCTTTAGTCAGTCTTTCGTTTCTCTGCGTCTCTGAGGTAGCCATTTCATCGTTCCTTTCAATACTAGTTAATCAATCTTGTTGATTGTGCCACGTAAGTTCTTCGTATCTGAAGACTCGTCTGGGCCTTTTCCTTCTTAGTCAGATCTTGCGATTGCCTCTTTCACGATGAACATGGTAGTGTTTCCTTGTTCACTTGCTCGTTGTATCGCTTCCCTGCTGGTTCTGTTACTTGAGTTACTTCTTTCCTTGCTATCTATATTGCCTTCTTGTTCTCTTTGGCTGTTCTTGTGCTATCTGCTTTTGTGATCAATCATTTGTTGAGCATTATCAATCTCTGTTACTTTATCTTTTATATATAATACTGGATTGGTTAATCGTCTTTCCTCTCATCTGCTGGCTAGTTTGACCTGTATTCATGTAACCAGTGTCTCGTTGTCATGGTTGTGATTTTGCATGGGTAATTGACAGGGTCACCCTGGAACTATGCGGTCTTTCGTCAGTACGTATGTATTCTGGTATCGTATTTATCATGTTTGTTCTTTATACTCTATCATAGCTATACGACACTCTGAAGAGAGGTTTTGTCGTTGTGGATTGTTGGTAACGAACCATATGCAGAATGCCCATGTCCACGATAAGGAAGCAAGCACACTTAGGTCAATATATATATATATATATAAAGCAGAAGACGGTTAGTAAATGGAACAAATAAGGCACAAGAGGTGGTTGTGAGCATAAATCAATAACACGACACTGCTACGGTAGCTCGTCGTCGCACGTAAAGATTGTCACAACACTTACCATGTTGCCTCTCTACAAATCACTTTTTGGCCCGATGTGATTCAAGAGCAGTCCTGATGAAGAATTGCTAGACAGGAACTCGACGGTCCACTTGGATTAAACGAACATCAGTGGGAAGGCACGATCTTCCAACGTATTCGGTCACTCGCGCTTTCCATTGAAGCTGTGGACGACTGGAATGTGCATGCAGAAGGAGCGACGAGGAGATGCGGCTGGACAGAGTCGTCTGTTGTAGCAGAAGTGTTGTGGCATGAACAAAAAGTGTGATATGATACAGTGCCAAAAGCCCGCTATGCAATGTATAAAACAACCTCCCGATATTTAGAGTCCCTCTCGAGAAACGCCTTCTATACGCCATGTAACCACCCTTATCCAAGGACCTGCTGTGGGTATCGGTATGTACAAGTCTATATTCGGAGTCATGAGACTCTTAGTATTCGTTTTCCATTTCCTGTGCTTTGTTCTTCAGACCATTGTTGACATCGTTGTCAGGGGAGTCCTCGAAATCGGTTTCAAACTCTGTACGCCGAGATTCGTTGTTGAGATGGGTAAGGTCAGGATGGTTTGCAAACTCAGATACGTCTCTGAGCTCGTCTCGAACGTGTCGATTGGGCAGTCCAAACTTCTTCATGATTTTCCATGCCCACTCGGCTTCCTGACGTACAAGTGTATATTGGCCGCCAGTTTCTTTCAAGGCCTGCTTCAGAATGATATGAATTGTCGCAAGGTTCATACCAGGTTGATCAGGGACATTGATCGAAGCCTTCTTCCCACCGGGCCCAGCGATGTGAATTCGGTGCTCGGGTCGTTGAGTATAAGGAGAGGTCAAGACTTTTGTATCCTGACGGTATGCAGCCATACGGGGTACACCACCTGGATTGTCGTCGTACCTCGATGCATGCGGAGGCTCATCCTTGAGTGAATCCGGCCAAAACTTGCCAAGATACTGCTTGCCTGCAGTAGAACCGTAAGTGTCGACAACACCACTGAGAATCCTATTGAATGCTCTAGGCGTAAAATTAACATAATTGTAACCAGCCATGTTCGGGTAGACCTTCCAGGCATACTGTCTCCAGTCATCGTTGATGAGCGCAAGCAAGCGCCAAACACGGCTTCCAAGTTCCAGAGTATCTTGTTTCTTGTAACCGCGTTTGGCACGTCGAGTTTCGCCTTTTTCTCGGAAGCCTAACACTTTTTGGAAAGCCTTTGCAGATACAGAAGTCTCGAGGCGCGAAAGATCGCCAGTGCAAGATTTCGCCTCGCGTAGAATCACCCGAATCATACTCGCAGCAGTGTTTGTACTGATACTGTAGCCGTGAATTGGACCCTTGGCAAAACTCTCCAGGGCTTTGTCAACGAAAGGCCAGTTTCCTGCCTCTATTTGCTGATCCAAGAGCTCGTTCAACACTTCTTCAGGAGGTTCTGTTCCCGACGAATCCTTTTGGAATTGCAGAACTTTGCGCATGAGAACCTCATCATCAAGGCTGGCAGCAAGTCTAATCAGAGGTGGGCCCATGATGCGATCACTGTACAGACCCTTGTGGATGATTGGACCATCCAGGTCCTCGGAATATAGCAGCCATGAACCTAGCTCGAGAGCTTGAGAGTCGACGACCAAGGTAACAAGATCAGCCAGGATAGGAACAGGTATTTGAGGGAAGAAACTGGGATAGTGGATACCACCATAGCGGCCCTGAAAGCCGAACTCGGATGCGTCTTCCTCTTCGTCCTGCATTGTGGCGTCTTGTTGCTTTGCAAAGAACTCCTGAATCGATCTTTGCTTGTTCGTGTCGGTAAGTTGTTGCAAATCCCGGACCACACCCATAGCACCAGACAGACTGCCGAGCTTGATGTGAGCTCTGAGAAGACGGTGATGGTAACCAATGTTGGCTGCAGAACCGTCCAAGACATATGCTGGTGTGGGTTGCCATAGCTGATCACGAGTAGGAGCGTTAACAGCAGAAATATCGTCGCCGAACAAGGAGGCTACTGAGCTGATCTTGCCCGCTAACTGCGGGTCCTTTTCGAAATCGACACCTCTTGACTCGAAGAAGCGTAGAACTGTGGCGTCCCATGAGGTATAGCCCAGGCTCATATTGTTGGCGCTAAAAAGCCNTTTCATGGCTTTTAGAAAACGAGCTGGATCCTCAGGAGACATACCTCGCGAGCCGACACCGGCGCTGACGTGGGATACAGCGGCATCGACGAAGGAGGCAATGACTTCTGCACTTATGGTTCTGCGGACCTTCTTCTTGTTGATGGTCTGGTCGGTATCCGAGATGCCTGTGTTGAAAATATACTTGACCTCGTCCCAATTGATGGATTTTTCTTGGCCGGACTGAACAATGGGGTTGGCCAGCTCTCTCCAGGACAAAACAGACCAGGCTTTGTCACCTTCCAACCTTGCATGCATATGTCTAAGAACTTTGACGCCTTGTTTGTAATAGCGACCGTACAACATTGCCCATAGAACTAACTCGAGCCAGATTTCGTGACCGAGACCAGTAACATGAACTTTGTACATAGAACCGGGTATCTCAGGTCTCATGGATTCATAGACACCACCTCTTTCTTTGGCCTCTTCGACAACGTTGGTCTCGTAGGCCCTCCAGGCGGCGTCGGTCAGGGAGGTGATGATTTGGTTGGACAGTAGATGCAGAGTAGGAGGCTGACACAACGACATGGAATCGTTGGGTGGCTGGTATGAATAGATGGAAGAGGGCATAGCACCGGAGTGGTGCAACATTGCGATGATCTCAAGGATTTCGGGCTTGATGGCTTGGTTGGCTTTGTCCTTGTTGGCACGACCTGCGTCTACAATAATCATTCTTGCCAGACTGTACCAAATCTGACCGAGGGTCTCGTGGTGCAGAATGGAAGGGAGCGGTTCCTCGAGAGGATGCAATTCCGCAGTGAGGTGGTCCAAAGAAGGAGGCGGCTGTAAGTCGTTGAGAGGGTTGTGCGCAGGCGGGTTCAACAAGACGGTATCCCCATCGCGAGTGTGGCGAGTATACTCAGATAAAGAGAAATGGGGTGGCAGACAGGTGTTCCAGACATTGGTGTCCTTCGGAGGCGTCGGGTCGGGTTTGAAGTCGTGTGAGATGACCATTGAAGCCAACCAGACAGCGGCCTTGGGACGATTCTGCTTGACAGCCAAGAAGGATAATAGATCCAATCCGTACGTGTAAGACGAGATGTGGATGATTCGACTGATGTCTTGAGCCGAGAATGGCTCGTCTGTGATTTTGAAAGCGCCGGGAGTGCGCAAACGAGGAGGCAGAGCAGCTTCGATGGTGGGCATCCATGCCTCCGCGGTACGGGAAGCATCGCGGGCAGGAAGTTTGGACAGGTCGATGTATGCAAAGCCACCTTTATGCAATGCCTGGCGGTGTCGGATGGCAGCGCGGCGCGACGAGCCTTTCAGCCCGCTGGCGAGTGTTTCGAATGTGTCATTGTCGGCGCCGACAAGACTGTCGTAGTCCTGGTCTTGGACAGTGAGTGAAGCAGGGGCAGCGCTATGTTGGGCATCTTGTGAGGAAGGGGCGGCGCNTGTAGGCGTCTTTACAACAGGGAAGGCGCTATGTTGGGCGTATCGTTGGTGTCTCGAGTGCAGTCGTGGTCGGGTATTGCTGCGGCAGGCAAATGTCCTCAGGCCTGCTATCCGGGCGCAGCATCTTTGCATTGGTTTGCTCCGAGCATTCTATGCTGATGGGAGAAATCAGGGCCTGTGTCTGAACACTTAACAATGTCTTTGCCTCTTGCCGTATCGAGTCTTGATGTCGTACATTTTTGAGGGTCAATCCTAAATCTACAAGCACCGACTCGCCGACGCTGCGCTGCTGCCGCCGTCTGGGCGTACGTCACAAGTGAGCTCAACGCGTCTCTCGCGTTTCAGTTCTGCGCCAGCGTCTGCCTTCACATCGCTGTCTCTGCCTGAACAAAGACTTTGTCTCTCAGCTGTCTACGACAAGCCTGCCTTAAGCACTCTTTTCATTTTCCTCGACTTGTTGATAAATCGCCTGCTATCATCGGTCTCCCTGACCTTTTGCTTTGCGCAAGCACAATCCTTTCCTCTCACTCTCCTTCTGATCACATCAACCACCATCACAATGCCTTATCGTCTCGGTATTTTTTCTTCTGGCATTAACGAAAGAAGAGACATGCAATCCTAACGCATCCTACAGAGCTCAGTCCCAACAACCGCGCCACCTGCAAGGCTACAGATTGCAAGGACAAGGGCGTGAAGATCATGAAGGGCGAGTTTCGCCAAGCTACTCAAATCACCATCAATGAGCATCAGAGCTGGGTTTACCGCCACTGGTGAGTCAATGTCCGTCTTCTGCTGGTTTCGTCGCTTATACCCTTCAGGGGCTGTGTCACTCCGAAGCAACTCGAAAACATGAAGGCCGAGTGCGGTATGGACATGGACTACGTCGACGGCTACGACGAGCTGCCCCATGATCTCCAGGAAAAGGTCTATCGTGCTCTGGACCAAGGTCACGTCGACATGGAAGACTGGAAGGGTGATCCCGAGTACAATGTCCCTGGAAAGAGCGGCACTGGTCCCAGAAAGACCAAGAAGAAGAAGGGAGAAGAGGTAAATCTTCCAGTCTTTTCCTCATCTCTGGTCTCCCTGCTGACTATTCATGCAGGCTGCCGCCGCTGCCGAAGCCGCAGGTGAAAATCCTCCTAGCTCCTCTGCCCCCGAGCCGGCTCCCAAGAAGCGCGGTCGCAAGAAGGCTGAAGCCGACGATGAAGAAGCTGAGGCTCCCCACCTAAGAAGGCCAGAGGAAAGAAGGCAGTCAAGTCTGAGGTTGCCGACGCTCATGTCGACAACGAAGAGGCCGACGTCAAGCCTGCTCCTCAGAAGAAGACCGCCAAAAGCAAGAAGGCCGTCAAGGCAGAGGAGACTTCCGACGTTGACGACACCATGGCACCCAGAAGAGAAACCGCAAAGGGCAGAAAGGTCAAGGCCGAGCAGTTGTCTGATGTCGACGAGCCCAAAGCACCCGCTCCTGCTCCAAAGAAGGCTGCCAAGGGCAAGAAGGCAGTCAAGTCCGAGGAGACTGACGTCCCCAAGGAGCCCACCAGAAAATCCTCCAGAGCAAAGAAGCCAGTCCCAGTCGCCGACGCCGACTCTTCGTCCGATACCGAGCCTGCTCCTCAGAAGAAGAAGAAGAAGGCTGCCGTCAAACCCCGCAAGACGGCCAAGTCCAAGGATGTTGTCATGTCCGAGGACGAGGCAGATGATGCTCAGGAGCCTGCTGAGCCCGCCCCTGAGCCTGTTGAGGAAGCCGCTGAAGAACCTGACGAGGAGGATGTGAATCCTGCTCTCAAGAAGAAGCGCACCTCTAAGAAGAAGGCATAGACCTGTTGGTCTTGAGTCCACTTGACTCTTCTTTTCGTTCGAGCTCTTCACCACAACACGCCGTCGACACACGCATTGCAGTCGTTTACATGTTTCATACCGGCACGTTCTATACCCTTCCCTTTACAAGTCTTGTCATGGTGTTTCTTCGGGTTTCGGTTTAGCGATGCAAAGGAGGGCGTTATAGGTTACTGTTAATTGTAGTCGACGGCCAACGACATGAACGATTTCCTCTTCCATGTCGCTTGCAATTTCTCTATCATCAATGCAGTGTATTAGAGCATGTGCTGTTGCCGTTAAAGAAACGCAAATACGCTGACGTCAAGAGGTGCAGCTGTCGACTTTCCTTTTCCAACATCACCACAACAACCACAACCAAAACTCCACCGTAATCCTGAATAAAGCGATATCGTTTGCGCGAGGCTGAGAGAACAACATCATCTGTGGAGAAGATCTGGCAGATCTGTCCGATGCAAGGTACACGAGATCTGACGCTTTCCCCGATCGGGAACAAGTATTGAAAAATGACGATGAGATCTCACCTTGACGTCTTCTTCGCATGCACTTCCAGCCTCTTCACGCTTCCAGCACGAAGCGATCGCGTGCCCGTCACGATGGTTGCTGTTGGCGACAGAAGTATGAGTGAAAGTCAATTGCCCTTCGATCGAATACGCATGAAACGATCCAAAGAGCCAAAGATCCTACCCGCCCTTGTCGTCACCGAAGGTCCAATCTCCAACATACACTTTCCCGTTTTGGATACTTCATTGATGTCAGTATGTTGGATGGCCCTGGACACGTCTTGCCAAACGCGAAGATGACGGGTGTGACGTGCCTGTTGTGTCGTTGATCGTTAATTGACTGTCACAACAAACGACGATGAGGTAGTGTCTGTCATCACTTGTATGCATGGTGGGTGCTTTTGACAGGACATCGAGGAAAAGGGTATAAGTATCCTTTTCTGCTTGCTGCTTTTCTCTTCTCATCATTTCAATCTCCATCTGATATTACAAGCACTACAACAACAAATTCTCTACCCTTTTTCCAAACACATAATCAACATGTCTGCCGAGTACACNCCCGAGACCTCCACTGGCGTTGCCGCCGACAACGACTACGCCAGCCGTACTGGCCAGAGCGAGATCCCCGTCCAGAAGGACGAGGCTGGCATTGAGGACCCCATTGACCCTGACACTGCCGACTCCGACAAGGTTCTTGGTATGCGCACTCTCCTCTCATTCCCTCTATGTGGAACAAAGCTAACATTCTCCCANGAGCAAGACGAGAAGGCTGCCATGAACGAGGACAACATCATTGATGATCGCACCCGTGGTGCCGCCAAGCCCAAGGGCTCTTACCAGGAACCTGGTGATGAGGAGGTGAGTTTTTTTGATATTCAACAAGATCGTAGAACTCGACACTGACAATCATGACAGGGTCTTCCTGGCCCGGACAACGGTACCTCTGCCATTGCCCAGTAAACGATTCAAAGTCACTATACCCTTGCTTCGACTTTGATGTGTATGAATAGAGATGGAGTAGCCATGTATGAATAGATAATCACCCTTTATGAATTGATGTATCATTATCAACCACATCTTCTTTGAGTCCATTTGACCGTGACATGTCCATGAACATTATGTAGCTTTGATCTGGATAATGTGTTCAATCTCACTATTCTGCCGATATCTCATATATGGGACTTCAATATTTTCGTGCCTGCATCTTTATATGCTGCTAATTCCTGCTTTGATTCATGATACCCTGATACTAACTAGTCCATAGTGTTTCCGAGAAGCATTATGACCTTTCCACTCGCTCTAGATCATACGGGAGTTGTTGTCTAGTACAAAGTTCTTCAGGTACAATGCCGACGAGGCCTTGGGTTCACGGTCAAGATGGTATGGTTGAGGGTGAAGCTTGCCCTGGAAGTCGACCATTTGTAAACATCGAAGCAAGACCACCACATATTTGCTTTACGAGTCGGTAGGACATGCATAAGCTCGATATGGTCGCAAAAAGAAGGAAACCAGCATCTGATGTTAAATTAGAGAAGACATGGAGGAATCATCATCACCACAAGTTCAGGCCAGGGTCATGCTCGAGTCAAGAAAGAGATGAACACTTCGACACGACCCCGCAGTTTCCCCGATGCAGTCGAAGCTTTGGACAGCTTGACTCTCAAGATGATTGAACAACAACAGTTGTGTTCTTGACTCATCGCAACGTGGAAACAGCAAGAGGAAGAGGACAATACCCGGCCCTGACAAGACAAACTCGCATCCATCAACTCCGCGCTCCTCGACACCCCAACTGCGACAAAAGCCACGCTTCCATCGCAACCAGCATCTCCAAATCCCAGAACCAAACCTCTCTACGCTCCCAGAACAACACCGTCAAGATGCTCGGCTCACTCTCCAACATGCAACCCCGCCAACTAGCAACCCAAGTCCTAAACTTCGCTCTCGTCCTCAGCACAGCATTCATGCTCTGGAAAGGCCTCTCGGTCGCAACCGACTCGTCCTCTCCCATCGTCGTTGTGCTGTCCGGATCCATGGAACCCGCCTTCCAACGCGGAGACCTGCTGTTCTTGTGGAATAGAGGGCTGGACACAAAGGTTGGAGAAGTGGTAGTGTATAATGTGAGGGGCAAGGATATCCCTATCGTACATAGGGTTGTCAGGAGATTTGGCGGCGGTGTTGGGTAAGTTCTTTTTCTCCTCCTGCTCTGCTTACAAGTCTTGTAAGGTCGATGCTGATGATGACTCGTGAACAGACTTGACGCACCTCCCCTCCAACTCCTCACAAAGGGCGACAACAACGCAGCCGATGATACCGAACTCTACGCCAGAGGCCAGGACTTTTTGAACCGTAAGACAGACGTTATTGGCAGTGTGGTTGGCTATGTTCCTTTTGTGGGCTACGTTACCATCCTTCTGGCCGAGTACCCTTGGCTCAAGACTGTGATGCTGGCCTTTATGGGCTTGACGGTCGTCTTCCAAAGGGAATGATGAACAAAAGGATGCAGAGAGGAAGAAGCGAGCGTGTTGTGCATTTTACAAGGGAGTTACGGGGTTCAAGGGACTTGTGTTATAGCAATGGCATAGCGGAAAGTGCCTTTCCAAACGGACAAAGAGCTGCTGCATCGTATGAAATACCCATTCCACTTATGAACCATGTGTGTAACGCCTACTTCTCGGTTGCACAAGTGACTCGTGGCATGGACACGCAACGAGCGGCCAGGTCACCAGCCTCTGAAGGCGAGCAGGACAGAGACACGGATGATCGATCGCGAGTGCAGTGTGCTGGGCAGGTTTAAGAATCATCACGGTGCAAGCAAGGGGAATGACATGCCAATCATGAAAACATCGAGCTTCAAATTGCCGCAGCCTCGTGGTCTGTCTGATGAGTGCGAGGCATATTGCAGTAGCTAACATGATGCATTGGGTATAAGCCACAGAGAAAAAACACCACAATCCCCATTCCGGATTAGCCAGTGAAATCGCTCATTGTTTGCTCCGCTCCTCCCAACCCTTTGCCCCTCCGATTCGTATCCGTGTGTAGAAGACATGCGATAGAAAAAATAGTAAAAACTCGAGAAGCAATTCCATGTGATAAACAGTAAGACAAAGCCATGAATGAAAAATTAGGCGTGACGGTTGATGACTTTGATCATGTCGTTGGATGGTGAGAAGGGAGTGATTTACTCCTCCTCCTCCTCCTCGTCAGCATCGCCGCCCTGTTGTCAAGTCAGTTTGATTGTCAAGGATGGATGAGTTGCTTGGGAAAAACTTACAGCAGTGTAGGCAGCCTTCTCTTCTTCGTAACGCTTCTTGTCGGCGGCAGCCTTGGCCTCGTAGGGAGTCTTTTGCTTCTCGTTGAGGCTCTTCCACTTCTCACCGAGGATCTTGCCAACATCACNCTATTGATATTGTTAGTCGTTTGGCTGAAGTTGAACGTGAGAGAGTAATAACTTACCGAACTTGATGCCGGGGTTGTCCTCGCGAACCTTCTCGCGCTGCTCGTTGGCGAAGAACATGTAGGCGGAAAGACCACGCTTGGGGGCGTTGGGGTCTGGCGACGAAGTCAGTCATGAGGCGCAATGAAATAGTGAAGTGAATGGATTGGAACATACCCTTCTTCTTCTTACCGCCGTCCTTCTTGGCGGCCTTGCGGGTGGTGGCTCTTTCCTTAGGCATGTTGATTTGATTTAATCTGAGTCGCGGAGTCGAGGTTAGCAGATTGGCTTTTGAATTGAAGCGATGCGACAACTGTGAGGTGATGTGATGGTTGATGTAGTGGTGATGGGACGCGCTTGGTGAGAGCTGGATGGAAACACCGCAACTTCGAAGACGCGTCTTACGGGCGCAATTGAGGATAGCGACGCGTCGGTTGAAAGGACAATTGACATACCGGTGTGATTAAAAGAGTTAGATGTGTTGTGGTTGTGTAGAGACAACTAAAGCGATTGTGTTAGTCTTTGGTGTGATGAAAGACGGCGCGATGGATGAAGTTGAGAGCGCGTGAAGGAAAGAATAGAACAAGACGAGTGACGGAAGGAGCTCTCGGATCGCTCTTTTCTGTTGTGTGAAAGAAGTGAAGGTGGTTTTTGGATATGTTGTAAAGCTGTTGTGAAAGCTATACAGCGTGAAGCCGGGAAGACGCGCAGCGCGACCTTACATTTTGTATGGGAGTCGAGTTTGGTGAGAGACTGTATGAGAGAAAGAACCGCAGCGAAAGTTGGGTGAGGCCTTTGCCTTACTACTGGAATTTGGAGAGGGGAACGCCTTCCTCACACGTGATCCTCTCTAAGCCGATCCGCGCAAGCTTGGTCGCAATGAAACTTATTATTGACACGTCTCTTTCGACGACAAACACATTTCTACAAACGACAATCATCTATCAGAGACATTGTAACATGCAAATACACGTATAAATCAAAACAGAATAGTATTCATGACCTTGTATGGCCATAAAAGAGCAGACTGACTGTGGTCTTGGCGGCTCAGAAGCACCCAAATGTGGCTGCGGAATCAGTGCGGATTTGAAGGTGACGTCTCAGCTCTCCACTTTCAGCTCTCATTCCTCAAACTGCCAGCCCCTTTCAACCTTGCGTGTTTTTGTTCCGCTTGTGCCTGTTTCATATACGGCTGTACATGCTGTGTCACCTAGGAGACCATATTAGCCAGATGTCTTATGTAGGGCTTATGCAAGTCATACTTGTTATCTGAATTGAACTGACTTTGCCGTTTGATCAAGCTATTGGAAGAACAGCCGCACGCCAACCACAACCCTTATCAAGCCAGTGTTCTGGATTTTTGCTTCTCATCTCGCGTTCCTTGTGGCTTGGTATGTGTGTTGCCAACAGTACTAGCTCATCTTGCAAAGCTGCTGAAGAGCAAGGTGTTACTAACCAGGACTAGAAGGGCTCGTTATCAACATGTTTGACAGCATCTGGCACATGACAATACGGGCGACTCATTGTCTTCTTTTTGCCGATGGTAGATACTCATAGGGTAATACGTAAATACTTCCGGATCTAGTGGCACTTCCAATGGCTTCTCTCTATTAAGGATCACTGGCCCGGTTTGGAGCGGCAGCAGGTGTGACAGTCGCGGGCATACCATGGTATATCCTGCCTCGTGGCTGGCCAGAAGAACTGTCATTATACGGCTGGAGAGGTGCCCGTGGCTCATGCTCAGATAAAGGCAAGGCATGGAAGAAGTGGATCAGCATAGTCCTCACCGAGAGAAGCGGCCACCAGGATGTTTTCTGGCTTGATCATACGGTCTTGTTCTGTCTCCTCATCCTCACTATGAGGGAAATCGGCAGATCTTCGAGACAGCGTCTGGCTTGACAAATCGCTCTCGCTTCCCATGTGCTAGTGAAGTGGTGTAGCCGGAGGACTACACAATACATTCTGGAGAAGGTGAAACTACGGAGAGACCCTGATTGTAGGGCTCCTGACCAAAGTGATGGCAAAGGGTATCTCTTGTTTCACCTGGAGAGCTCATTCCTTTGAGTTCAACTTCACTGGGAAGGTTCTCTCCTCCGGGTTCAGCACACTTGTCACCTCGTTTTTGTTTCACCTAGAGAGCGCCTTCCTTTGATTTTAGCACACCTATCAACCTCCTCTTTTTCCATCTAGGGATAGAAATCAAATATGAAGCGCTCTCCTAGCTCTTCACCTGTCACTTCAGCCAAGCGACTGGCCATCTTCAATTCCTTCGGCCGTTCTAACATTATAGAACCTCTGCCTGCAGAAAGTCCTCCTGCAAAGGAAGATTCCCAAAGAAGTGACAGCTCAGACGACAGCAGTATCGATTGGGACAACTATCAATACCCAACTCCACCGAATCTTGTACCGCCCGACTCACCCACTCTATCAGCCAGCAAGTCTCCAAAAGGTCATAGCCTTGTTGACAACAGCTCAAACGGCGCTTCGATCGAGATTCCCGGACCGTCGAGGGAAACCTTTGACTGTGCTAAAGCACACTTCGTTCGCCAGCAAAGCCAGGGCCACCACGTCTTCGTTGATCCGATGCTCAGAATTTTCGACAAATTCGAAGAAGAAGAAGCTACGTTGAGGCATGCAGCGGCTACGAGTACCAACGACCAGGCATTTGCATGCGATCTGTTCACTTTCAAGATTGGTCAACTTTCCTTGCAGGACCTCACACCTCTTGCACTCCACGCCAACGACGAACGTTCGTGTTTTGAAGATACGACTGTCGACTTCATCATCAATCATGGAGCATCGCATTTGGATTTCCAGGATAACGCGGCATACATATCTCCCGGCTACAGCGACATCTACACCAAGCAAAACGCCCGCATCCCCGTTGTGGGTCATATCCACCTCGTCGATACCTTCCCTACGAGAGCAGATGAGAATGATCGAGAGATCACCCATATCCTGCAGCACAACACGCCGGATACCACGTCATGGCCATTCGCCGCTGGTGTTACCGGCATTACCAAAGTGGTCATGGCATGCAACGATAGCTCTCATTGGTACGCAGTACTCTTTGATTACTCCTCTGATACAGGATTCTCGATCTACATCTACGACTCTAGCCATGATCCCCAAAGACTTACCAGCTTGAATGCATATCTTCCCAAGCTCGCTGAATTCCTGGCTCTATCACCTGCTGTGGGTATCGGCAGAGGCGGCAACCGTTACCCAGCATGGGCATCAACTTTGCCAACCAACGGATGCAGCATGCAGCAAATGACTCGGCAAGCCAACGAAGTCGATTCTGGTCCTATTATGGTCGACACAATTGTTCGATTGATGCGAGGCGAACATGTACCCGATGTGAGTGCATCTGCTGGTGTGTTTGGTCGTCAACTGCGTCATTCATACGAAGCGGTCGCTTATCATGAGATAATGGGCGAAAAGATGGCAGAGACTTTTGCCGAAGAACCCTCATTTGTACTGAGAAACAAAAATGAATGAGAACCAGAAACATCCTTTACTCTCACCGCAGATCGACCTCAAATTGGGAGGAGAGCGATCGCATTCCATCGTCCGCATACTAAACCTGAAATTCATGGCCATCGTCCACGCAACTTGGGCAAACTTTTGGGACAGGCAATTCGGTTAGACGCACAGGAACTTTGCAGAAAGGGAGATATGAGAGACTGGACTACTTTGGACGTGTCTTTACTAGTAGTGGAGGTGGAGTTGGCCGAAAGAGATATGCAGAGAGGTGATTTGTTATTGGAGCAAATCATTCTGAATACGATCTTCTTCGTTCTGAACTTGCTTTGTTGATTGAACGTGACTTGTTACTAAACGTGACTTTGGAGGTGTTCTTCGACTTGTATTCTCCAGCGAATCTATCAGGATACCAAGCTTAGATACTCGCACGTCTGGGTGCCATGGTTCTTCTCAAGTTCTTCCTCTCCTCCGTCTCTTCCATCACGGGCAACACACCCTCGTCTCTCAACTTGGCCAAGAACTCTTGACCGTACTTGTAACCAACCTGGTAGATCTCATCGAACTTGGCAAATTCGAGTGTACCATATCCATCGATTGGTGGTCGAAGATACAAGCATCCAGGAGTGGTCTTAGCACGCTCGAGAGCATCGATACTAGACACATATGCAAGACGACCCTGGATCTCAGAAAGTGTTGGTGGATTGGGGAATGCAGAGAAGGGATTCCAACGATTGAAGGAGGCCCAGAATCCGGATAGTGAATCTCCGTAGGCTTGGGGGTTGTCGTCATCGATAGATCCGACATCAACAGCAAAGATGACATCCGCACCAAGCGACTTCATGTGAGCGACGGTCAAGTTGTCGACGTAGCCACCATCAAGCAGCATGTTACCTTCATCGCAGAGTGGAGGTAGGAGACCAGCAAGCGACATGGAGGCACGAACATAGCGCCAGGCGTAGCCACTTGTATGGATTTCGGATCGTGACTTGCTGATGTTTGTGGTGTTGCAGTAGTATTCGAGCCAGAAATCTTCGATCTGAGAGTCACCGAATGTCTTGAAGATACCACGGTTGAACTCGTGGCCGGTTGTGTAAGATGCACTNNGAACTGTCAGCAGTGTTCACTATATCGGAGGTAGGTAGACTTACGACGGATAGGTCAGATCCAGAGCAAATCGCCACATACTGCCCATTCTTCCCGAGAACTTCTTGGCTCGACCATACATAGGGACCACATCGGCATCCCATGCATAGAGCGCACCAATAAAGGAACCGATCGATGTGCCTCCAACAATATCGATAGGAATGCCAGCTTCTTCCATAGCTTTGATGATACCCACATGAGCAATGCCTCTGGCGCCACCTCCACCAAGCACAAGGCCAACAGACTTGCCGAGGAGACGACGAGCTAGGCGATGGAAGTCACCCTTGAAAGGAGTCTCGGCTGAATACAACGGCGTCTGTCGCACCTTCCTGGAAGTGTATTTCTGAATCTCGGCCTGAATGACCTGGACACGCTGCTTAATGGCCGTACTAAACCTTCTGCTGATCTGGGGATGAACAGGCTCGACATTGTCGCGGAAGGACATGTGGATATGGTGATGGCTTCCATTGATCCAAGAACGGTCTCTGAGCCACTTGCGCGTAAGTCCAGGATGGCAATATCTCTCGGCGTGTAGCAAGACGAGTTCCTTTCTCGCCGTGGTCTTCGTCGTGAGAAGGAAGCGCTCATACTCGCCAATGGCGGGCGAGCCCTCTGCTAGACCCACAAGCAGGATGCAATCTGCCTGGTTAATGCAAGTCTGCGTCCATGGTGACTTGACGTTTGTGTCAGCGACATACAAGACCAGCGCAAACTTCTCTTCAAGATCAGCCAAGTATTGAGATAGCTTGAGCTTGCCCATCTTGGTGAATGCGTGTCTGCCAAGGTGGTTCAGAATAGCTGCCTGATTAAGCGAAGTGGTTCTTTGTGGTGTAGCACCAATCTGGTTCAAAGCGTTGAGCAAGCGATGACCAAATTCAACTACAGGAACGCCTGCTGTGACGGGCAGAATGGCGACAGTGCGCAGGTTAGTAGTTGAAGAAGCTTTGCTACGAGTTGCAATCCTGCTGGTGTCTTTGCCGTGCTCGGAAGTAGGATCTTCAATCAGCGCGCGCATGCGAGAGGCGATGATTTTGGAGATCTTCATCGTGATACCAGGGTGCTCGTGGGCAAGACTATTGAAGAGCGACTTGGGAAATTTCGCCAGCTCTGTATCACGAATGGCCAATAGCGTACCCGGTCGGGTGGACTCGGTCAGGACTTCAAGCTCTCCCACACTATCGCCTTGACCATACTCGCCAATGACTCTCATCTTGTCGTCTGGTCCTTCTTGAATTGCTCTTAATCTACCGTTGAGCACGATATAGATTGCATCGCTTTCCTCACTCTGGTTGTAAATAACTTGACCGGCATTGACTTGTACCCACTCAAGGGCGAAATCAATGTGCAAGATGAGTTTTGGGAGCAGAGTGGTAAGACGCTTGGCTATGGTAAGTAGCACGATTGGGAACCTCTCCACGATTTTCTCTACAGCTGCTCGTGGTAGGAAGCCTACGTAGACATCAGTCTTGGCGGTGACATCGATGAAAGAGCGATACGAAGAGACAGTTCCAAGATACCCAGCTAATCCACCAGGCTTGGTCAAGAAGAGGCTCTTCTGTCTCCTGTTGCGTGGCTTGTTTGGGGGCTTTGGGTTAAGCGAGAGTGAGCTGGGCCTTCGAACACTGCCCATGTTTCTGCCTCCATTTGATCGGATTGTTTGGGGCGTGTCGTCCAAGTCGACACCAGCTGAGGTACCAAAGATGTTGGACTCTGCAGCCTCAGATTCCTCGAGAGGCACACTGACGTCAAGAAAGCCGTCAATGACATAGTAAAGTCCAGGATTGCGCTCTCCTTGCTCGACAAGGACAGAGCCCTTGGGGAAGAAGACAATTTCGACTTCCTCCTTCATGTCTTCCAAGACATTCAGGTTGCCAGTCGCACTGAAAGTTGTCGAGGCAACGGATTCAGTCTCGCCATCGTTAGGATCGAAAGGGTCGATAAAGCCAAATGCGTTGTTGAAGACAGCTTTTTGCCGTTTCGAATCATAAGAGACAAGTTTGGGCGACTGTGGTAGGGAGTCCGTCCTTGATAGTCCGTCTTTCGTGTTGGTCAGTCCAATAGCCTTGAACATGCAATCTAGAATGGATTCTCTGAAGATCATGTCCTCGTCTACCGAGTCCTGGCGACGCAGAGTCTGGATAGAGGCATCGAAAGGATTGAAATTTCTGCTGGCTAGGGGACTCATACCATCCCTAGTAAGAGGTCTTGGAGTTTGGAAGGGCAACGAGTATGGTGCCAGGTTCTTACGACCACCTTGTCTTGCCACGTTGTTGTTGTTGGTCAGCAAATCTCCAGCACTGACACCAGATCTGTCTTTCTCTGGGTCAGGCGATAGAGGACCTCGCTCTTGACTAAGCCTACTATTACGGACTGGCGTGTGAATGGACTCGCTCCTTCCTCCACCACCACGACGACTGCTAGGCGTAGCTTGTGCATGGAGGACGGCTTCTTTTCGTAAACCAGTTGCTGTCTTCTTCCTTTGGCCAGCGCGTGGATTGTGAAGAGCAATGCCCTTAGCAATCTCCTCTGGGCCAGTGCGCTCCTTTTCCTTCGTAAATTTGCCCTTCAGTCTTTCCATGGCGTCTCCTTTCAGGAAGTCGGGAAGGTCGTATGCGGTGTAACCATCCATAAGCCTCTCGGTACGCAGGACCTCACCAGTGAGACCGAGATACTGGTGGCCTGTCGCCATCGTCACACGCTGGAGTCGAGTGAGGATGACTTGGACAATGTGTGAAGTTGCTTTAGGATAGACACGGGTAAGTCGTCGGAAAGCAGTTGCTGGAATGATCGCGATTGTGGTATCCACAGAAGCCCTTGCAACAATATCCGGATGGGCGGATATGTGCTTGATAGATTGTCTGCGAGCATTATGGCTGCTACCTTGTCTCGACCTGGGTTCAGGGCCTGCCTCGTTTGGATCGTTTAGAGAGAATGAAGGCACTGCACTTTGGGCAAAGGATGCAGCATCGAGACCATGTAGGACTGTATGAGGCTCTGCTCCGGTAGCGGTAAGGTTAGGGCTCACGATAGGCGACAAAGGAGTGGCAGCACCGCTGCGAGGAAAACGACTTGAAAGTGGTGTTTGGGGCTGGGCGTTATCTCGGACGCTTGAGCCCAGATCAACATCCTTCTCATCGTGACGCAGCTTGACATCCTCCGTGAAGAGAGACAGAATAGAGAACAAGGAAGACATGGGGGCACCATTTTTGACTTCAGTCAACAACTGATATCCTTGGTTGCCATGTATACGTCCTTCGTCGTCAATTCCAGTCTCCTCGGGAGTGGTCCTGCCAGTTGATGGATCTTCTTCTCTGTCCTTATTCGACTTCACAAAAATCTGGACCAGGCCATCCACCACCAGACAAAAGCCCTTCTCCTCTTCCAGCAAGATGGTCTCACCAGCAATGAGCTTCCTTGTTTGCATAGTCCGGGTGAGCTCGTGAAAGACAGGTCGCTCGAGATAGCCAAAAACCTTGATGGCACTCAAGAACTCATCAAGATAGTTTGCCAGACCTTGCTTGGAGTCTGTCTCTTGAGTATCTGGGAAGACTTCGACCTGAGGCTCTTTGCGTTGGGGCTCCGGAGGTAGACGTGAGTACATGTTCAAAAAGCGATAGCGGACCACCCAACTGGCAGTCGAGACGAAGAATATAAGGATCAGCACAACGGTAGTCATGTTGACCGTCAACGTCAGACTCGTCGACAAAAGGTNAAACAACCATGTCGGTAAAGTAATGGTTAGGAAAGCGATGGACCACAGGAGAAGGCTAGGCAACATGGTGAAGATGGTCAAGACCAAGCCTGCTGCCGAACCAATAGAGGATGGCTCGGTACTGGGAGACAGAGATGGCACGACAGGTACAGTGGTATTCTGTATGACTTCCCGCAAGGTACTTGATGCATTCGAGGCCATTTCAGAAGCCACTCCAGAAGCCATTTGCTCCGGTTGTTGGTAATGAGAGGTTTGCTGTGCTTAATGTCCAGTCAGAGCAGGTTGGTGCTCTCAAGGTTAGTGACGACAACACTCAAGGCATGACGGGTTGCACTTCGAAAGAACAAACGGATACTTTCCAGAGTGACAGTTGTAGAGAAACAGGAGTTGGCCCTGGTTGACGTTGTCTTGGCGCCTCGATCTGGCATGCGCGATTGGCAGACGGATTTTGCAAGGGTCGTTTACCTTTTGCACGTCTTATGCAAAGATGATCTGTCGAATTGTATAGTACTGAAGAAGCCTTGTGATCCTATCAAGAAGCACATTGGCAACTGCATGGTTCTTATAGGATCGTGGGATTGAGTTGACACTGTGCATCTTTATACATGACTTTAGTGAAATAAGCTGGCGTCGGATAAGCTTCAGTCTATGTTCAATAGCGACTCCTCCAGACGCCGGCGCATCGCGACTTTATGACAGTCGCAAACAAGTGAAGTCGATTGCGACTTTGATTGAAAGACGTCGGCGACATCCACCACGAACATCCACTCCGAGCACAAACCAAGGTCACAACAGTCAAGATGGCCTCTGGACGCTCAGAACGCGTCTACCACCAGGACTACATTGCGCGCATCAGATACTCTAACACATTACCACCTCCTCCAAACCCGCCAAAGCTTCTCGACATCCCTGGAACCGGCATCGCCTCGAACAACTACACATCAGCATCATATGCCCTCAAGCTTGCAAGAGAGCAGCCTCTCAACATTGAGGCCGATGCCGAGCTCGGAATGCCCATTGACCTGGTCGGTCTGCCAGGTGTCTTTGACGGAGACGAGAGCGGTATGTCCATCATCACTCTCTCTAGCACTGCCCTCATACTAACAGACAACNNAGCCATCATGGCCCAGGACTCTCCGCCGCCGCTTCACCCCAAAGACCGAGCACTGCTCAAGCCGCTATCAGCACTGGGCAAGCCGACAGCAATGAACTCTGGTGTCAGTTTCCTTCGCAGAACAGAATACATCTCATCCAACGCCGCTGCTGTCCAACGCTTCGAGTCGAGTACCTCNAAAGATCTTTTGCGCGTGCGCAACGACCCCAAGCGTCGCAAGCCTCCTCCGACCGTCAACCGCGACGACCCCATCAACATCATCAGATCCCTCGTCAAGGGCTTTGACCTTGCCTACCCCGAAGATGCCTACACTGGCCCCGATTCTGAGACAAACATCCGCGGCGCTCCTATCACTGAAGCCGACAGAACTGCTTGGAAGAAGCCGAAACATCCTACCAACCCCAACCTGACCCTTTTGGACTCGTACCCTCTTCTTCCTGATCTGGACGCCATACCGTTGATTGGCGACTATCAGATCGTCAAATTCAGTACCAACCCCGTCGCTCAATCAGATTCCTACGACCATCGCCTCGATACAGCACTATTGCGACCACTCGGCGCAGACCTTAACTTGATGGAAGAGCGTATGGCTGCCCATAAAGCTGACCCCACCATTCCCAAGCCTCTTCCTGAATGGGACTACGACTTGTTCCTGGCCGAGCATGAAAGCTCTGTTCGTGGTATCAAGCGCAAGTTTGACCCGAACGACGTTCAAAACGACGACCCGTCACTCTACGACACCGAGGCAGACGGCGAGAGCTTCTTCCAGTTTCAGCGTATCCGCGAGTACGAGACATACCAACAGGCTGGTGATGCCGACAATTCGTATGGCGACACAGTTGCTCTTGCGCTTCATGACTCTGGCGACCGTCTCCAAAAGGGTGCCTACTTCTACCCTGTAAAACAACGAACCAACCTTCGTCCGAAGCGCAAGATACCCGGACTCATCGAGGAAGGCCGTGTCGAGCACGTCGACGTCCTACATGTCAACGTCAGAGACCCCAACTCAGATGAAATCACTATGCGCACAGATCACCAAACTGCGCTCGATCCTACCACCGAGAGTGTATAGAGCGATAGTCTGTAGTACCCCTAGAACCAAAATTTTATCATCAGCTGCGCCCAATCTCTCTTTACTCTTTCTACCACTTAGCGTAACAATGACTCACCAAAATGCCAGAACCCAAGAACATCCCCTCAGTCGACATGCTGATGATCTATAGCAGATCAAAATCGATATCTCGCAGTCATAACAACTCTCTTGATTCACATGCCTCCCATAGGCATTCATGAGGCCGACATATGCTCCATTTCCTCCTGTAGTAAAGAGTGTCAGATTATAGACAGCCAGTCTGAAGCATCGCTGGTCCCGAAGATTACTACCCTGACTACGTTCACAGTACCACCATAATATCCTTAGATTTTGATGAATCGCATGAAGTATGAGGTAGAGCATCAGGTACGTGACCCAGATATCGGAAGGAGGCTCTCAAGATCGGTGAGAGGTCTGACTGAGTTGACGATGATCGAAAGATGGAGATAGACTGACTCGGGAGATAAGGGGCCGGCATGGGCATCGGGGACCTGATGTTCTGGTATGCTGTCACTTGTCTAACCAAAAGCGCATCATGATCTGTGGCGTCTCTGAGAGGTCAAGCATCCCACAGTGTCATCTGTTACCGACACTCGTTGGCCACAGATGGCGGATCTGCGGCGTCCTTCAAAGCTGTAAAAGCTTTCCTCGACTTCATGCGGTTTATAAACAATCGTGCTCTGGTTGGCAGCCGATGGCAGGTCTGCTTGTCACACGTCAGCCGCACTAGTCGTGACTCCCCACCAGCAACCCTCACTTTCAGACAATACTTTATAACCACCTCGATTTGTATTCACTTCAAAACAAGCAGCGATGGTCTAGTGGTCAAGAAGCTACACAAATATGTCTTGCAAACACAAGCATAAAGGTGCGAATTCCCTCTCTGGCGCTCATTCGCTGAGGTTTCTATGGACTCACTGGATTTGTAGAGGCGTGAGTTCGAATCTCACTCGCTGCGTTTTCTTTTTGACCCTTTTTCGATCCTCTCCTGAAGCTCACATTTATGATACGCCCTGCCTCGGTGACATGTTCGTGTTTCACAGTCACATCTCTACATAAACAAAGTCAGCCTTCCCACATGCGGTTTAGTGCTGAGAACTCACTGCTACGAATGGAAGATCAAGTGGAGACTATAACAAGCAGAGCACATTCAAGAAGACCAGGTCTATGAATCATAGGACTATGTTCTCTTGTTCACGGCCAGCCATCAAGAAAAAGGCGCGTACCCGACATCTAGACACTGGATCAAAAGAAGAATCACAGACCTGATGACTTTCTTGCCTCTACATGCATGATGACTCTGATCAGGTAAATGCTTATACTAGGAGACGACGAAGCAGACCAAGATTCAGCTCTTCGGTGATCGATATAATCACTGTTGAGTATACAACGTGTGCGGGCACCAAGGATTAGTTCTGTTTGATTTCCCCATTATGCCCACCATTTGCTTAGGCCTTTGCTTTCTACCTTTTCCATAAAATCTGTCCTCGACCTTGTGAAATATATGCATGGTACTCCTGTGATCAGCCTTGCATATTTACTATTCACCTTTTAAGCTTGGACTTTTTGCTGAACCTCCTTTGACATATCATTACTTTGTGTCCTTACGAGAGGTTATCTGGAAAGTCAAAGCCTTTGTCAAGGTCTCTTTTGCCTCTCTCGTACTTGAGGATTTCCAAGTTGAGCGAGTTCTCACGAGAGTGGGAGCCCTTGTTGAGATTCATCGACCGGATCCGTTTCGTTCTCGGCCTGTAGAAATTCTGATCGAGCACCAGGCAATGAGGGTGAAGATAACGGTCCAGACAATGGTCTTAGGGGTATGGGATGATGCCCGTGAGAGTAAAGGCATCGCTCTGTGCGGGTTACAGAAGTTTGTTGTGGATGTTTCGATGATGTATTGGAAGTGAGGCGAGGATGGAGAATCATGCTTGGAGTCGAGCTGCTGGTTTCGACAAGAGTAGTGTAACGAGATTCTACCACATGTTTCGCTTTTACATCCAGCCCAACACAATCTTTCTTGCGATTGAATTGAAGGTGTCTTTGCTGCTGCTGTGATTCTCTTCCGCCATGACTTTGCGTTCGTCGAGGCTATCGGTCGATTCGACCTGATGGTAGCAATGATGTACAAGCGTCTTGCTTTTCAGCGCTACGTCTGCTGCGCGGCTCTACAGAGTCGAAGCAAGTCAAGAATCAGGTACGTGAAGTTGTATTAAGAAACACGCTCTCAAATCTTGGAACTTCCATGTCAGTGGTTGCAGATATGCGGAGAGTGTGCGAGTATCTTGGGTATTACAGACCTGATGCTTCCTTGGGGATATTCTCTCTACTGTTTGTTCGCGGTAATAGGTTAAGGGCGAGATCGTTGAGCAAAGTTGTGAGACTTTTCGGCTGGGTATTGAGAGTGATACCTGACTCGAGGTTGTTGACAGGTTGTGACTCGTCAATGATGAGACAGCAATGGCCGTGTTGATGTGCTGAGACCAGTTTGGTGTGAAGAAGGAGATATATACAGTGAACGAGAACAAAGACCGCATCAGTAAATTGCTGTAAGGACAGCTTGTAATTCCAGCATACTCAATACGAGTGCTCGCGGATCATAAAACGCCTGGCTGAATGCTATACTAAAGACCTCTCCACACCTAACGCCAACGCTAATGCAAGCACACCAACCCTCCATCTTGATACCAATAGATTAGAGCGAATGCTGCACGGCTCGTCGTTGTTTCCAGGCTTGGTTGAGCTTCTCTTTGCGGGCCTGTTCAGCCAAGTTCTTTTGCTTCTTCCAATCGTCTGATTGCATAAAGTCCTCCCAGTCTTGGTCGATATCAATCTCGTCAGGATGCTGTTCTTCATCGGCATGCCATTCGTCGTCCGCGATGCCCATCTCGTCCAGTATGTCCTCGTCGTCGTCAAAGTATGTCCTCCTCTTGTCGGCGTCGGTCATATTGGCGAAGTAGGTTTGCGCAGCGCTGGAGGTCTGCTGCTGCCACTCGGCAGGGAGGGCTGACGGATCCAGTATAGATGATAGTTGTGTGAGGTCATCCCATCTGAGTGGTCTTTCTACCTCAGCTTGCTCTTTGACGGGCGCCTCTCTCATGACAACATCGGGCACAGCTGCTGTTGCTGTTGGCCGTGCATCCTGACTTGCGTCGCGTCCGATGTCCTTGAAACCTCTCTTGACACCATCCGTTTTGCCTTTGTTCAGGTTCAGACTGATCATCTCGGAGTTCTCTGTTCTTTTCTTCTCGGTGCGTGAGTTGCGAACGGCGGCTGTCGGGTTTCTGGTGATTTGCTTCATTTCCTTCATGCGCTTGCGGTGTTGGTGGTCATAGCTGTTCTCGTGGGCTTCGAGTTCTGTGATTCGGGCATAGCCTTTACTGCATAGGTCGCAGTAGAAGTTGCGGCGCAATTCGCGAGCGCTTTCGGTCTGGGACTTGGGTCAGGGTGGGCGGACGCAAAAGATGGACGAGGTCGTGTACCTGTGCGCTGGGGAGGGCGGTTGACCGCTGCGACCATATTAGCTTCTCCATGTAGTATGCGACAGACATCGACTTACTGGACCCATGATGGATGGTTGGTGTGTCTTGTCAAGTGGAAGGTGAGAGCGGAGGATTGTCCTGCAAGAGCCAAAGCTCGACACGAGAGCCGAGGTCTGGGTAGATCCGCCGATGCAGGCAGAGATAAGATGTAGATTTGGTAAGCAATCACATGTGCAACGCTGATTCGTGACCATGTTGTTTCTTGCTCGGCACTAGCCAGTTGCACACAGATGAACACTCACGCAAACGACCTCGAGCGGGAGCTTTCCCTGCAAGAACTCGAACCTTCGCCCATCGAAGAAGAGTTTCCCTCGGACTCGTACTTTCTCGCAGCCTCGGACAAGGCTCCCTACGACGATGAAGCGATCAAGCCTGTCCAACGGACCTCTACCCTAGGTCTGGATGCACACTCACCTGTCTGGTACCTCACCCGCATCCACAAGTACTCGAGTTACGCCTTCTCCGTCTTTACTGCCTTCCACGTCGCCAACACGGCTCTCATCCCGCTTGCCACGCGCTCCGTCTCCAGTTCGGAACCCTACCTCCTGCTTACTCGCCCTTACTACCAATCACCTATCGCCGAGCCCTTTGTTGTTGTCTTGCCTTTGATTGCCCACATTGGCAGCGGTGTCGCTCTCCGCCTTTACCGTCGCAAGCAGAACCTCAAGAGATATGGTGCAGAGAACAGGACAGACAGACGCATGGTCGCATGGCCAAAGTTGTCAGGCACAAGCGCACTAGGTTACGCATTGGTACCACTGGTCTTCGGCCACGCCTTTGTCAACAGAATCATCCCGCTGTGGTACGAGGGTGGTTCTAGCAGCATCAATCTGGGCTACGTCTCGCACGGCTTCGCCAAACACCCTGCTGTATCTTTCGTTGGCTTCAGCGCTCTCATCACTGTTGGAGTGTGGCACTCAGTTTGGGGCTGGGCCAAATGGCTCAACTTCACCCCATCCCAGGTCACGCAAGGAGGGCCAGAGGGTCAGCTCCTCAGAAAGAGAAGGTGGTATGTGGTCAATGCAACCAGTGCTGTCGTCAGCGCTCTCTGGCTCGCTGGCGGCATGGGTATTGTCGGTCGTGGCGGTGCAGTCGGTGGATGGGTTGGCAGAGAGTACGACGAGCTGTACAGCCATATCCCTCTGATTGGCAACTACATGGCTTCTTCGTAGAAGTTGGATTCTGTTTGTTCTCTGTACTCCTCAAATACCCATCTCAGCGCAATTTGGTCAATTCATTGTTACTCGCATGCCCGCGCCGACCTTCCTTTCAAGGGTAAAACGATCGAGTAAATACCCCTCGGACCCCTCCTTATCGTGACGGCTAACAGCGGGTGTGGGGCGGGAAACCCTTCTTTCGGGCCGTGTGCCGGCGAACGCCCTACACATTCAGCCATTAGAGTTCTTATCTGGAGGAGCACCAAGAAACTAAAGTGGCTCAACCTGCTGCATGTGGTGCCGTTTGGCGAGAGTCGTAAAAAAGTTGATTTGTCGGGATCAATGACTCCTTGTTCTGTTTCTTCTGCATCTTTCTCGCTGCTATTGTTCTGCTGATCTGTTGCGGGCAAAACCACTCGGGTGAAGCAAGCTTAAGCCGAGAGCTCGCGCGTCATACAGTCGTTCCTTTGAACAAGATTGCTTGTTAGTTTCTTCTGTCGCAGAGGTGAGAGACACGGTATCCTCTGTACGTTCCTCCAACAGGAACATCAGCCTGACTGAGCTCAGTCCTCATCATGCAACAATCACTGGTCGCAGCCGCAAGGCTTCGGTCTGCTTCACTATGCCGAGGCCCTGTCTCCTCTCTGACGAGCAGGCGATGCCTCAACTTGTCTGCTAGAAGACAGGTACTTCAGCCCAGCAAGCATGTACGCCCTGTACAGTTTAGACCCTTCTACTCGAGCACTGCAGCCGAGACTCAGCTCGACAGCGAAGGCAATGCTCAGTCCTCCCTCTTCGCGCCTCTAGACACATTTGCCCGTAGGCACATTGGTCCCTCGCCTGACGACACTATCGAGATGCTCAAGGTCTTGGATCCTCCAGTCAAGTCCCTGGACGAGTTTGTCACCCAAGTCTTGCCTGGAGATATCCTGTCGTCTCGCGACCTTAAGATTGAAGGGCCCACCAAATACACCAAGGGTCAACCTCAAGAGACGAGTACGGAAGGATTCTCGGAAAGTCAGTTGATTGACAGACTGAGGGAGATCGCCGAGGGAAACAAGGTTGTCAAAAGTTACATTGGATGCGGCTATGCAGGCACCCGCGTGCCAGAGGTCATCAAGAGAAACGTCCTCGAGAATCCTGCCTGGTATACCAGCTACACCCCATACCAACCCGAGATCAGTCAGGGAAGACTGGAGTCCCTGCTCAACTTCCAGACCATGGTCTCTGATCTTACTGGTCTGCCAATCTCCAACGCATCCGTCCTTGATGAGCCGACAGCCGCTGCCGAAGCCATGACTCTTTCCATCAACGCCCTTCCGTCCGCACGCCAGAAGCGCCCCAACAAAGTTTACCTTGTCTCGCACCTGTGCCATCCTCAGACCATCGCTGTTCTGGCCTCTCGCGCAGAGGGCTTTGGTGTCAAGATCGAGGTGGATGACATCCTCAAGGATGGAAGCAAGAGAGTGGAAGAGATAGGCGAAGATCTGGTTGGTGTTCTAGGACAATACCCCGACACTCTTGGTGGTGTCCAGGATTTCAAGAACCTCTCCGAGAAGGTGCACAAGCTCAAGGCAACTTTCAGTGTGGCCACTGACCTGCTGGCTCTGACTGTTCTTACACCACCAGGAGAGTTCGGTGCGGATGTGGCTTTCGGAAATGCTCAGAGATTTGGTGTACCATTCGGCTTTGGTGGTCCTCACGCGGCCTTCTTTGCCTGCAGCGAACAGCACAAGCGTAAGATTCCTGGTCGTCTGATTGGTCTCTCTAAGGACAGGCTGGGCGACAAGGCAGCTCGTCTGGCTCTCCAGACCCGTGAACAGCACATTCGTCGTGAGAAGGCTACCAGCAACATCTGCACAGCTCAGGCCTTGTTGGCCAACATGAGTGCCATGTACGCTGTCTACCACGGACCCGAAGGCTTGAAGGCCATTGCTCACAGAGTCATCAACTCTACTCGTGTGGTTGCCGAGGCTGCTTCGAAGTCCGGCTACACGATCGAAACCACTGGCCCTCTGTTTGACACCGTCGTCCTCTCAGGAGGTCCTATTTCTGGAAAGGCTGGTGACTTCGCCAAGCTCGCTGAGCAAGAGTACAAGACAAACCTGAGAGTCGTCGACGAGAATCGCATTGGTATCACCTTGGACGAGACTGTGGAGAAGGAAGATCTCCAGGCTATCATCGACTTGCTCGCTGGTGCCGCAAAGTCATCACCCAAGCTTACTGTCGACAGTCTTGTCAAAGACATTGGCCTCTCAGCAGACGATGCCGTGTCCCATGTTCCTGCCGAGCTCCGTAGAAAGAGCGCATTCTTGACACACCCTGTCTTCAACACACATCACTCCGAGACCAACATCCTCCGCTATATCCACCATTTGCAGTCAAAGGATCTCTCCCTCGTCCACTCTATGATTCCCCTCGGGTCTTGCACCATGAAGCTCAACGCCACCACTGAGATGATCCCCATTACTTGGCCCGAGTTCTCGAACATCCACCCCTTTGCTCCTCCTGAGCAAGCCAAGGGCTACGAAACTTTGATCAACGAACTCGAAGCCGATCTTGCGGAGATTACTGGCTTCCACTCGGTGTCGTTACAGCCTAACTCAGGTGCTCAGGGTGAGTTCACCGGTCTGCGTGTTATTCGCAAGTATCTCGAGCAACAGCCTGGAAAGAAGCGCGACATCTGTCTGATTCCGGTCTCTGCTCATGGTACCAACCCTGCTAGTGCAGCTATGGCTGGTATGCGTGTTGTCACCATCAAGTGTGAGAGCGGCACCGGTAACCTCGACATGGCAGACCTGAAGGCCAAGTGCGAAAAGCACAAGGAAGAACTTGGTGCCATCATGATCACATACCCTAGCACTTTTGGTGTGTTCGAGCCCAAGGTCAAGGAAGCCTGCGATCTGGTTCACCAGCACGGCGGTCAAGTTTACATGGACGGCGCGAACATGAACGCACAGATCGGTCTCTGCTCGCCCGGAGAGATTGGTGCTGATGTTTGCCACTTGAACCTTCACAAGACATTCTGCATTCCTCACGGTGGTGGTGGTCCTGGTGTTGGTCCCATTGGTGTTGCAGAGCATCTCGCTCCCTTCTTGCCTGGCCATCCGCTGGTGAAGACCGGTGGCTCTCAAGCCATTGCACCCATCAGTGGTGCACCTTGGGGTAGCGCAAGTATCTTGCCCATCAGTTGGGCCTACGTGAAGATGATGGGTGCTCGCGGACTTACACACGCCACCAAGATCACATTGTTGAACGCCAACTACATTCTTTCTCGCCTGCGTCCTCACTACCCCATTCTCTACACTAACGACAATGGCCGCTGTGCTCACGAGTTCATCCTGGATATCCGCAAGTTCAAGGAGTCTGCCGGTATCGAAGCGATTGACGTCGCCAAGCGCCTCCAAGATTATGGCTTCCACGCACCGACGATGAGCTGGCCCGTTGCAAACACTCTGATGATCGAACCAACAGAGTCGGAGAGCAAGGAAGAGCTCGACCGTTTCTGCGACGCGTTGATCTCAATTCGCAAGGAAATCACGATGGTGGAAGAAGGCAAGCAGCCCAAAGATGGTAATGTGCTCAAGATGGCACCTCACACTGTCAAGGATATCATTACTTCAGACTGGGAGTCGAGACCATACACTCGCGAGACAGCCGCTTATCCTTTGTCCTATCTCAAGGAGAAGAAGTTCTGGCCTACAGTCACCAGACTTGATGATGGTAAGTTAAACTTTAGCCTGATGTTGTGAACATGACTAACGATAATCNNAGCATACGGAGACATGAACCTCTTCTGCACCTGCGCGCCCGCAGAGACCTTCGAGGACATGACTGGTGCCGCTGCACCCATGCCCACTTGATCCTTCTTCTTCTTCTGTGTCTTTAATTTTTGCTTCATTTTCAGCGACAGGTCTTCAACGACCTCCTATGCCTGACTTCTACACAAAGTCGAGGCAACTTAACCTTATTGCATCTGGATGGTGTTTTCCTTTTCTGTTATCACGAACTTTATGGCATCTTCAACGAGGCAGCGTTTGCTTTTCTTTCAAGGCGGAAAAATATGGATGACGAGGTGCTTCCTACAGACGATCGAAATAAAGATTGATCTTGCCTTTTGTTTTCTACATGCGTGTTTCTATTATACTGTTGTGAGATTGATTGAGAACTGACGGGACATCCATCAAAAAGGAGAGAAGGTGTTTTCCAAGACTTCCGCTGAGCAACTCATGACGTTGATGCTGTTTGATGACTAAAGACCCGGAGTCAAAGACGGAGCAGGCAGGAGCAGAGAGTGACTACTGCCTCGAAAGCGTTTCTCGAAACGCAGCTGCCTGCCTCCGCCGCCAATTCTGTATCATAGGCGAATCGCGCTCGCAAATGTCAGTCCTTCCTTCCTGCAACAACGAACCTTCCCATTAAACACTTACTTCAGGCAACAGAACGTGGTCTGCCTCAGCTCAATTTACTGCACACTTTCAACTCCGGATCTCTTGTTTTGCGTTTTCCCATCCTCCTGTTGGGCTTTCTCATTCACTTCTGCCTGTCCTGACTCACAAGCGTTCTTCTGGATCGTGGCAGCTCACGCTTGTCCTCTTCGCCTGGTCAGAAACCGTCACACATTGCAGCCTCCACCATTGTTGCACCAACTCCATCTCCCACTGCCTCCATCTCCAAAACACCGATATCTCTACTCGTCACAGCAGCGCTGTATCTACGCCGACATGTCTGTCCCCCTCGTCTTCTGCTGGTACCATTGCCCATGATTGTGGATCCACAACTGACGGAACCTCTTTTCTCGATCTACCTCCCGAACTACGTACGATGGTGTACGACCTGACCATTCCCGAGTCACGAACATTTGGCACATGGAAATTTCCTTTACCTGGTCACCCAAAGCCTGTGGTACTGGGGATCAACCTGTTACAATCCTGCAAACAAATCCGCCAGGAGGTTCATGATCGCGTCTGGAGCAAGATCTGGTGGATTGGTTTTCCATTCCGCTCAGAACGTGTAGATGCACCATTGATTGACTGCTCTTATGCTATATCCCTTCTAAACACCGAAGCATTGGCCAGAGTGACAAGGTTGAGCCTGAATATCGACGTTGCTCACTCAACGTGTCCAATCTTCGGTTCGATCGACCTGCGAATATTGGTCGAGTTCAAATCTCTTCAGCGTTTGACTGTTTATATCGAGCTGGGACATGTCGAACGAACACTGGGACAAGATGTAATGGCAGCCACAATTCAAGACATGCCATTGCTCAATGGAATCATGATACGAATGCTCACCCTTACCCCGAAGCATACACCTGTCTACTGATTCTCAACCTACAAATACCGTCCTAGAGGATCCTCAAGGTTCGTACTCCCTACATTTGTAGATTTGTACGATCTTGCCGAAAGATACAAGAACTTAAAAGGTTCTGCCTGCAAACCCGAAATCAACGACCTTTCCTTCAACACCAGTGGGAGTTGGGTAAGTCAATCATCAGCGATCTTTGGTCGAACTCATACTGACAGCTGCAGCCATGTTGAACCACGATGATCCGTTCTGCCAGATCACGTCGCGAGCACACGGCCGAGACAATTTGCTTCCACAACATATCAAGGCTAGTATGTCAATGATGAAAAGTTTCGTTACAAGGAATCGCTACAGTTATTGAGGACACAAGAAGACATCCTAACATTTGCTCTTCTTCGGTCTCACAGAGAAACTGGTTGGGCCAATGACTTGCTCGAGGAGAAGATATTGACATGGCTTCTCACATAAACACAATCATGTATACTAGTGGCTGTTCGCTTTAGCTCTACTCACCGCCCTTTCGGGTACTTTATCAAGCGCTGCTGTAGCACACGAGTACAAGACATGTTCACTCCAACAAGTACCCTTAAAGACTGGCTTAGTAAGAGTAACTTTCCTTTATGACACAAATGCTTCGAGATCTTTCAATCCGTCGAGGATGCTGCATCCTCAGATCAGAAAGGGAATTCAGAAAGTAGTCTTCACAGCACGTCAGTCGAAGGCCAGAATGCATGACATGAAAAAACTGTACTTTTCCACAGTTATACAGAATGCTTCCTGATTTCCAAATGCAGTATCAACCTCCAGTCCACTACATCATTTCCACGTCCTCCTCCTCGGCCATACCCTCATCCTCAGGATACAATTCCTCATCCTCCATCTCCTCATCCTGCGCCGCACTAACCGGCGGCAGTACACCTTCACCCTTCTTGATCGCCTCCACCTTTGCCTTTGTCATCTCAAACACATACTGTCCCAGATGTTCTACACCCTCCATCTCAGCCGTGTTGCCTTGTTCCTCGACACTTCTTTGCGTTGGGAACATTTCTCCGGTCGAGAGAGTGAGGGCAGCGGGGCGTGAAAGCAAGGAAGAGAAAGCGGTGGTGAGGTCGGGGGTTGAGGTGAAAACTTCGCGGCGGCCGAGGATGTAGAGGCCTAGACGGGCGCGGGATAGTGCGACGGTTAGACGGCGGATATCGCGGAGGTAGCCGGGTCGTGATGTTCGTGTGAGTGATAGGATGATGTCTGTGTCTCGAGGTCAGTGTCTTGTCGTGAGAGAATTGACAAAGATGAATTGCTTACAGTCGTTTTGCTCGCCTTGATACTTGTCTACCGTACTGACCTTGCCTGGAAGTCCAAACATACGGTTGTTTTGACAACGATGCTTGAGTACATCTCTGACTAGAGCACGCTGACCAGCATACGTAGTCAAGATACTGATCTTCTCGGCTGGATAACCGAGTAATCGCATGTACATGTAAATGGCAACGGCATACTCAGCTTCTCCCAAGTTCTGGATGAAATGTGGTGACGGTTCGGTTTCTCCCTTACCCTTGTAATCAGGCACATCGATGAATTGGTAGTCATAGGCAAATCCGGCATTTGCTTGCAAGAACTGTGGCGAGGATGTTACAAGCGGCAAGTTACCCAGAGTAGGGTATCGCCACTTGTATAGCTCGGCAAGAGAAGGTCTCGCACGACCTTGTTGGTCCAACGTGATGGTTGGCACACCCAGCCTCACCAATCTCAAGAACAAACTCTGCTCCAAGTTTGCATACTGACGGAATGCCAGGTTTTGCACAATAGGGCTGTTCTGAAGGTGATCACCGACCAACACCACTCGTTGCAACTTCATCTCGCCATCACGAGGCTTCTGCAATGCGAGTGGGATAAAGTTTTCGATCTCGGTGACTTGGGCTGCTTCTTCCATAACAATGTTGTCGTAGCGGAAACCTAGGTCGGCAGTCTCTTGACGGCGCATGGCGGCGTGGGTAGATGTCATGGCGATGATGCGGGCTTCCTTAATGAGGAGATAGTTCGCCTTGTCGCGGGCTGTGCGTAGAATTTCGAAGGGGCGAGTGTCGGCGAGAGATGCGAAGATGTGGTCGAGATGGTTGTTGCAGCCCGAGGCAACATCGACCAACTCTTCACGAGAGGCGGTTGCAGGGAAGAGCGGTTGCGGCGCGTTGGCGAAGTAGGCGTGGAAAGGGAAGGAGTCGATGATCTGTTGGGGTTCCGCACCTACATTCACAGCATCCCAATATTTTGTCCAGGCAGGCTTGACATATACTTGGTTGAAGTAGTCGGCAGTCTCACAACTGCTGCCATGAGCGCCGGGTGCGCCAATACTAGCAGCCAATCGACTGACTTCATACAGATGTACAGCGGCGTTTTCCATGAAGGACTCGACACGACCATGCTTACTATAGCTTGCCTCGGTCTCGAGCTCTTCTTCACCATGCCCCAGTCTGAGGAGATGACGCTCATCAATGTCTAGAGCTGTGATCTTCTGGAAGAGCTGGTTGAGTGCTTGATTGCTGTGAGCAACAAGTAACGTGCGTTGTTCGGGGAAATTGTGGTAGATGTTGTTGATGATTTGTGTTGCGACATCAGTCTTGCCAGTTCCAGGAGGACCGACAATCACAGTCAGACCTGGTTGGGTTCCTGATGTGATTGCCTCGATCTGTGTGGGCGTGAAGCGTACACTGTTCAGCTTGGGAGCATCTACAGGGTATGGACCAGGATTGGCTGGCTTGTATGTTCCGACCTTGACAGCTTCTACGGCAGGAGCTGGTGCAGCTTCGACTTGCTCACGCTTGCGTCTCTTAGTAGGTCTGGCCTCTGGAGGCGGTGCTGGTGTGGTCTCGAGCACATATGGTGGAGGGAAGCTCGAGTTCTGCTGTGCATCTGGCTCTACGGTCTTTCCGGGCAGAGACTCGACCAAGTGCTGCCAGTCAAGGAACGTATCCCGATAGTCAATCGAGTTCAGTCTGTTTGGCAAGCGCTGGTATGTTGCAGCAGCTGGGTCACTGTAACCAAGGAACACTTCCTGCAGCCATTGAGGAGCCGGCACATCAGAGAGCGCCAAATGCTTGATGGAGTCCAAGATGGACTTGAAGTTGTTCTCACGACCTTGACGTCGCACAAGAAGATTGATGCTTTCAAGAACGTCCGGCTTACCCTTGTCTGTGCGCTCCTTGTCTTGTTGATATGAAACAGGGTCGAGTCGGAGCAGGAGTCTGCGTTGACGACCGCCTTTCGAAGCTGCACCGTTAGTCTGAGCTTGAGATTGGTCGCGTAGCATACGACCGTTTTCGTCAAGCACATTGATCACTTCGGCAGACCGCACATGCTTGACACCATGTCTGTCTGCTACATCGGCCGCTTCAGACCCACCGTTGCTAAACACCGATGTCGTGTCTCCCACCTGGACAGATACCAAGAACACAACGTCACCCGATCGTAGTGTCTCCCACTCCTTGCGGATGTTGGGACCCAAGCGGCCTACATCAAGCGTCACCTCAACCTCTACCTTCGAAGGGTGAAGCTCCGAGACTTTGGCAGGTGCGACATCGACGAGAGCAGGTTTCGTAATGGGGATAGCCATCTTGGAGAAGCCATCGAACTTTGTAGCAGGTCCAGCCTTTCTCGGTTGTAACCTTTTGACAGTATCTTCAATATCTTTACGGATCTGATAGAAGGCTTCCGCTCTGTACAACACAAACGATCTCCAAAGGAAATCTCCCATGGTCAGATATTGAAGGTTCAGCTTTGGGATAGCCAAGGGTCTAGTTCCGTTGTAGCTCTCGTTGCGAACAAAGGCGGAATCGTAGATTGTGCTCTCAGTCGGCACGACAGCCATGTTTTGCATGGTCTGCTGATACATAGGGACACTCTCGTGTGCTGAAAGGAGGATTTCCATGTAGAAGGTACGGTCGCGTGTGACGAGAGTCGAGCTAGGATAGTCGGTCCGGAAGCCGAGCAGACCGCAAAGCTCAATAACCTCGTCGTCTGACAAAGAAGTCAAATGGCTCTGTAGATCCTCTCTGGTGGCTAATGAGGCAAAGTTGGCCAGAACCAGAATCTTCAGCTTGTCCTGGAAATGCTTAAAGGAGACTCTCTGAAGTTTCGTTAAAGCGGCGTGATGTTGTTGGTCAAATTCGAGCGAAGTGTACTGTCGGCCACTGTGATCCTCGATAGGGAAGGTGGTGTAGTGTTGAAGAAGATTGTAGAGATCGCGCAAGAGAGCATTGTCCTCATCAGCGTACATGGGCGATAGCTTGATGACGGACAGGGTGTTGAGGTCCTGCAGCAGAGTGTTGACAAAGCGTCTGGTAGGCAACTGACTCTGCAGATCTGACAGCAATTCGATGAAGCGTTCGCAGTAAAGGACATTGTCCGAGCGAGATTTGGGAGTCGTGTCGTACAGACGGTCGAAGAAGTCGAGGGTCAATGAGTACAGCCATGACCTTTCGAAGCGCAATCGGGCCTGTGTAGGGGCATCTGAGCCATCGTATCTCTTGTTTGCCGCTCTCCAAGCCTTTTGCAGTTGTACAGCCTTTTCCAAATGTCCATCTCTTGCTTGTTCGCTGTGTAGGTTGTGCCAGACGGCAATGTTGACCAGTGGAGCGCACTCCTTTCTGACAATACCACTATCGAGCGATTGGTATGCGATGATGATGAAGGTGAGAAGGTGTGTTCGGAGGGTGGTTGCGATGGTTGTGTCGATGGTCATGGACAGTACGCGACGGAACAAGGACGAGAAGTTCTCCGAGTGTTGATGGAAGCAGTCCCAAACGGCGAGACCTTCGCGACGCTTCACATTGACCAACATGGCCAGCAGCAGGACGTGGTGGTTTGAAGCATCGTCGGTGTATCCAGGCCAGAGGTACAAGTCCAACAACTGCAATTGTTCCAGCAACAGCAACGAGCCAAAGTCCTCCTGTTCTAATTGTGTCCACAGCTCTTTCTCAATGACATCGCGCTGGACCTTCGGTTGCTTGGTCTTATTGAGCCAGTGCTTGCGCGCCAACTGGGCATAGTGGTTGTCGCCAGTCAGGTCGTCGACGGTCGGGCGGCTGGTTCCTTGTGTGTCGGCCATCTTTGTCGCTATTATCTCATTCTGTGTGCAGACGCGACCCTTCTTAGACAGCTGGAAAGATCGAAAGATGTAAATCAAAGTTGTTTTTGAGCTGTCTCGTGTGTCGCTATCCAAGTCGAAACTTCTTGAATCTGAGAGCCCCAGAAACACGCCAAGTCCATTGACGTCTGCGTGGCTTTCCCTCTTGCTCTTTCCTTCTTCTCATATCTCCGACTCCAGCACTCCTCAACTTTCATGGAAACCCCTTATCTTTGTCAAGAAATTGTCATTAATATTAAGATATGTCTGCTTTTTCATGAGTACCATTAGGGATAAGACCATCATACCATCAAACCATNCAGAGGTCCCGCTTTTCCAACCTCCTTCACTTCTAGCAGGCTTCGGTCAAAGGTGCCAGGCAGTCTACCCATGCGACCCAGACTTGTCTTGAGAACACCCTTGGCATATACCAGCGAGTTCTTGTAGACGGCTTCCTCTCCTTCCTTCTCCGAGAACCCTCCCTGCACCTTGTGCTGAGTAGCCCCTAGCAACATCGGCGTGGTATGCGCATACACCGTCTCGTAGTTTTTGGACCGGACCTGATACGTCTCGTGGAAGATACCCAGGTGAGGATACTGAGCTGCGTGTTTGGCCCACCACGTCAATGACTTGCGATGGGTTGGTCCTGTTGCGTATGCCTGGATGTGCTCGGATGTCTTGAAGTACATGATCGTCATTGTTTCGTTGTTCGTGGCCGACTCGGCTCCAACAAGACTTCTTGATCCTAGGAAACCGTGCTTTTCTCTGTCCTCTGGTATATTGGTAAGTCTCGAATTACACATTAGATATGGGTCTGCTTACGNTTCGATCTCTTTGACCATGGTCGCAAACTGTGAGCCCATCTCCTTGTAGCCTGGTGCGAAAAGTCCAAAGGNGGCTAGGAGAGTGATCAGTACCATAGCTTAAGTAAAGGTGGTTTCGACATACTGGTTGACTTTTGATCCGATGAGGAAGACACAGATATCCGACTCTGCAGGAGACTCTACACCGCCATCCGCCTCACTAGGAAGTTGAGCAGAGTAGTGCTCTGGAATTATGCCGTCCAGGTAATGGTTGTGCTTGAGGCCAGTCTTAATGGCGTATGCGTCTGCCACGCGATAAAGCAACAAACAGACAGCCGGGAGGAAGGCCATTCGACCGAGTAAAGAGTATGCGGCGGACTGAGCCAGAGCTCCGATCGCTAGCCATGTCGTTATGGAAAAGTTGTCTCTGACGAGCTGTTTATTGTGTTAGTCTCAAGTGGCCATGTTCGAGATCTTGAAGACTCACAANNGAAGCAAATTGTTTCGGTTCTGTGGGCTTGAGGAAGACATGTTTGTGGATCGGCGTTCTTAGTAGCTAGATATCCTTGACCTTTCGGAGGCACTAAACCGAAGATGTTTTGGATTACTGGTAGTCGTAGTATGTATTCGCAGTTCAAGTCTCGATAATGATCGCTCAAGACCTGAAAGAGGGTCGTATCACAGACTACTTATACAAGCCCATCCTATCATTTACGTGCCGCAGGTAGTACCCACCGTCCACTCAAATTCGTCCGTATCACAATCATTTTCTCGTTTCAGCCTTGCGGTTGAAGCTTTTTCAGCTGCCGACTTCTTTCGTGGCGTGTGAGTCCTCGGTCGGACGAGGGGTGTGGAGGAAAGCAGCTGGCCGACGGTCGTCGGGGCGTTTTTTCGTTCCCCCCCTTGCCCGTCTTTGTTTTTGCACAACGTCAGCAGGCACATGCAGTTCAAAGAGCTCAAAGGATTGTGTACAATTGACATCGATGATTGAAGATACTCGTCATGTTCTGTGAGAATCGCATCCTTTCAATGCACGCGGCTTTCCAAAGGAGCCGTGGCCGTCGGCCGCTGGTCATTTCACCATTCCTCTTCGCCTATGCAGAGGGAACGGCCAGACTCTCATAGCACACGATATTCCCGGCCCCGAAGGCGCCCTCCTAACGAAAAAAACCCACCCAATTTAATAATAAAGGGGATGAAACATACCGGCAAGTAAATGGTCTAGTGCTTATACTCGCGAGTCGTATACCACCGACACTCTAAACCTCGCACTTTTGTCCAAATTGAGAAAATTTTCTCAGAGCCGAAAGGCACGAGGTTTTCAATCACACGCGTCGTTTTGGCTAGTCGGTGGCTGGTCCGAAGAGACGAATCAGTGACTGTTCCGGTTGTGGTTCGGTATGCACGACAGGCTGTCAGCATGGAAAAGTCAATCTCAGCTCTTCCTTCTCGCTCATCGTTTAAATGATTACTGATACGCAGGTGGGAGGAGCAAGTGCATCTTCTCCCTCCATCGGTACCTAGCTAACCGGGGCTTTGAAGTTGCACAGGCATTTCATGGTCAGATAGATATCGACGCCCTCCCCACGCAAAGACCAGTTCTACCTGTAGCTATAAAAATGCACAAAAGTATTGAAAAGCAGGAAACGCTCGCTGAAAACGGGCAGTTTGTTGGCTCTCTCTGGCCACAGTTCAGATATGAACACCACTGTGTATTTTTACAGCTCAGTTCCCACTGCTATGCTATTGCGGGAGGCGGATGTTTACAGTTTGGAAAGGGTAATCTCATGTCAGTTTTGTCAGAGCTACTAGCTATAATACATTACGAAGGGATATCCCAAACCCATTACAGCTTCTTAGTGAGTCCATCACGCCAGTGTTCATAGCCTTCGGTCATCTCTGGAGTAATCCTACGTACTGCTGTCGACAAAGCAGTGTCGAAATCGTCTTTTGAAACCTTCATTTGTTCTTGGGTGTCTGACGAAGCATCAGTCTGACCGTGAGAAGTAACAATGGCGACCCTTCTACGCATGGCAGCACGGCATGCGTTTAGACAAATCTCAACGATTTCAGCGCCCGAGAATCCATCCGTACGAACAGACAGGTCGTCAATATTCACGTCATCAGCCAAGGGTACGCTGTTGGTACGAATGCGCAAGATCTCCTTGCGAGCGGATTGCGATGGGGGAGAGATGTAGATAAGGCTGTCGAAACGACCCGGACGCAGCAGAGCGGGATCCAGCACCTCAGGCTTGTTGGTAGCAGCTAAGACAAGCACACCCTTGAGACTCTCGATACCATCCATCTCGTTGAGCAGGGTCGTGAGCACGTTTAGACCTTTGGTGCCAGATGAGTCGCGCTCTGAGCCGATAGAGTCGATCTCATCAAAGAAGATGATGCTGGGAGCAGCAGCACGAGCTTTACGGAACACCTCGCGAACTGAGCGTTCAGACTCACCAACGTACATGGAGGTGAGTTCAGCACCCTTGACAGCAATGAAGTTGAGGCCAGACTCTGTTGCCACAGCTTTAGCCGTAAGAGTCTTGGAACATCCAGGAGGTCCGTAAAATAGTATGCCCTTCTGAGGAGTCAAGCTCAAAGCCTGCATGTGTTGTTCGAACTTGAGAGGCCACTCCACGACCTCGTTCAACGTCTTCTTGACATCGCCCGAACCTCCAATGTCGGACCACAATACTTTGGGGGTCTCGAGGAATATTTCACGCATGGCTGTCGGCCGGACTTCCAGCATCGCTTTCTCGTAATCTGCAAGTGTCACCTGGAGATCGCCGTCGTCCGTGTCGTCCGTGTCAGCAGTGCGAGGTCTGTCAACAATGTTGCAGTTCTGCATGCCATTGACCAAGGTCCGTTGGGAGTCGTCGTCTTCATCAGCATGCTGGATGGGAAGCCAGTTCGTAGGTCTTTCCTGATATCTGTCAAGAGCATGCTCGAGAGCGTTGTTGAACAGGGCTTCGAGATCCTGTCCGACGAAACCGTGCGTGCGCTCTCCTATAGCCTCGGCGAGCTCAGCAGTACCGGTCTCTCCTTGCATGACCTTGAGGATCTGGATTCTGGCTCTCATGTCGGGGATAGGTATTTCGATCTCATATCGAAGACGCCCAGGTGTGCGGAGTGATTTGTCGACGTCGTTAGGGTTGTGTGCAGCAGCCACAACCAAGACGTGTGTGTTTCGTAGTCTGTCGAGTTCAGCGACCAGAGCGGGTGCGAGGTTGCTTGCAGTGTAATCGCGTTGCTGTGTACCGGCAATTGCTTCAAGGTTGTCCATAATGACCAGACTGGGCTGGTGAGCCACGGCTTCGGCAAAGAGATTGCGTACAGAGAGTTGGTTCTTGCTAGACGTGCCGGCGAGTGCACTCTGATCAATCCTGACGACCTTCTTCCAGGGAGCTTGGGTCGATAGATGATTGAGTAGCAGTGTTTTTCCAGTTCCTTCAGGGCCATAAAGAAGAATACCTCCATTGCGTTGGACTTGAGGTGGCAGTCTTCTTCCTCTGATATCACCGATCAAACGTGACAGACGCTTGTTGAGGAGCTCAATTTGTTTGTTCAGACCACCAATGCCCTCAGGAGTCACAGCCATCGAACGAGGCAGAGGTGCCTCAGGTGTTACGGCAGATGCCTCATCCTGAAGAACGATCTGACTTCTGTCATCAAACAGATATAAAGCAGGTGTTCCCTTAGATTCACTCGATTCGATGTGCTCAATGAGGAAGCGCTTTCTCAGACCTTTACGAGACGAGGCCTCGAAAGCCACACCAGTCGTGATTGCCTCGACGTTACCAAGAGCCATACCACAACGCCATTTCCAGCTTTTGTCGTCCTTGGTAAGATCAATCTTCTCGCTATCAGAGACATCGATGACAACAACGCGGTCGGCATGGGCGATTTTTGCGTTGATTTTTTCAATGGTAATCTGGCTGCCAAGCTTGAATCTAAAGGCATCGCGCATAGCTTCAGAGAGTTTGACAGGATGAAGCTGGGGTTTCACGCTCGTATCCATGGATCTCCAAGCGATACCAACGGCAGATGAGCCATCGCCTGAATGCAAAACACAAAGATCACCCAGCTTGAGTCCAAGGAGATCAAGGTCTTTTGCTGTGAGATGTACGCGGAAGGCGCCATCCAGTGAGGTCGTAGGAGGCAGTGGCCGTACAGTGAATAAAGTAGAGTCCACCATGGTGTCTACCTAGCAAGGAGTGCTGTTGTCTCGTGGTTTGCGAGGACGAATTTTTGTAAAAGATTCAGGTGCATAGAAGTCTTGGCTTAGTCAGCCGAGATATATGGTCGAGTGAATCAAGAGCAAGGCAGCAACTGCCTCCTTTGCAAAGTTTGTCCCACGTGTAGCTGTAGAAATACACGATTATTTTCTCACCAGAGATGTGTCCAAGGAGAGGCAACAAAACGATGGCTCTTGGTGGGCTTTGCTCTGTTTCTGGACCATATTGTGCATTTTTATAGCTTACTCATCACTCTATGTCTTCGTGAGAGACGATGAGGTCGTAGACATATCTATATAATACGAACACCTCACCACACATCTGGGCATAGATCTCGCATGAGGTTTGATCATTCCATGTCAGAAATGCAAAGTTGAGGTTGGTATATGTACTCGAGTGGATGGCTGCTGAGTCAGCAAAAGATGCGGGCAAGACGGGCGTCGCGGACATTTCACATGCAAGCGACACATTGAGAGGGTCGAGGCCAAATCAGCAAGAGATTCGAGGTGCGACGATTGATGCCGACTGCGCAACCAGTCTGTCTGCGAGCGTCATGCCTGAGATGGCTCCCTCGTGAAAGCAGACACTTTTCCGATTCGACCAATATCCGCCTGCCCTTTCTACGACCTGGATACCATGAGAGACGCACCATTCATAATCCCAGCGGACCGAGAAGCGCGAGCTCGAAAGCCTCAAACAAAACAAACAAGTCCACTCAGGATGCCACGAGGGGAGCGAAACAAGAAAAGAGGCCTTCCCTGATGGAAGAGCTGTTTCCAGAAGAAGCTCAACCCAAGCCTCAAACCTCGACTCGACCAAAGGAGCGTGATATTCCACGACTAGATGTCCGCGCTTCGCTGCCCAGGGCCAAACCGCAGCGGCCAGAGCAGAGCAACCTCGTCAGGAGAATGAACAAGACCAAGGACAATTGGTGGAATCGGACGACTGAAGCAGTTGCACCAGAGCCAACCCCAGCACAAGACAGACAAAAGCGCCCGCGTGTCGAGGCTGTGCTTATGTTACGAAACGCGAGTAAGACTCTGGTCGAAGATGACTTTACAAGATTGGTTCCTCAGGGACTGCATATCGAGGGCTGGGCTCTGGACCAAGCCGACATCATCAAGGTCGTGCCAGGGCGCAATACTAGCACTCTGGAACGCGCCAACTTTTACTTCATTCTCTTCCGTTCACGCCCTGCCATGAACGCCTACCGCAGTCATGTAATGTCGTTGCACTCGCTTGCCTCAAGGCATGTCCAGTCCAGTCTTACATCGCCCATACCTCCACCACCAGGATACCACCTCAATGGTCAGGATGTCGACGCTCTGTTGCAAACCTACACACTTGTCCCTCCATCCCGTACCCTTCAACTTCTACCTCTACCTATGCAAATCTCACCCTCAGTAGTCGACATCATCAACAATCTAGGCTACCCAGCCATTGTCAAAGGGCCNCTCAAGGAGCCATACGTTGTCATGGTACGCCTCGAAGGTCCTCAGATGCTCACCACCATGGCCAGAGGTATCTTCATGAAGGCCGAACGAGATCGAAGGTCACCATGGAATGGCGAATTTGGTAATCTGCCATACCATACTTGGGAGCCGACACCCAAAAATATTTCGCCGCTAGACAGGAAGAGTCGCCTGGACAAAGATGGTGATCACAAGAAGAACAGCTGGTTGGAAGAGATCGAAGAGGTGGCCGATATGGATAGTGAGTTCGAGGAGGACGAACGAACAGAAAACCGGCCGGGCACACGCGAGAGACGCAAGGTTAGATGCTCGCATCTCTTTGGTTTCGACACTGAGGATGCCGCCCTCACCTTTGTCCAATACTGGCACCGAAGACCTCTCGACATCACTGGCACAAGTTACAATAGCGACGATGTAGCGCCCGTGGTAGATGCTGAGCTGTTGTGGTAATATAATCGAGATGTCATAAAGCGTCTATTCGTCCATCTGCCATGCATACTGCAAGTCCTTGATGTTTTGCTGTTGGTTGCGCGCCTCGAACCATCTCTTTTCGAAGCCAATACTACGATCCACACCGTCCCATCGGTACCCGGGCCTGATGCCATAGCGATTGGGTTCGAAGGCGCCTGCGTATGTCTTCTTTCTTCCTCTGGTACCCTTGGTACCTTTTGTCGTGCCTTTGCTCAAGAAAGCCAATGCTGGGTCGTTCCATCGTTCTTGCTCCTTCTGCTCGTCATTAAGCTGACGGTCATCCGCGTAGCGACTGAGTGACATGGTCTTTGCCTCCTCCAGTTCTCGCATGCGTGCCTCCTTCTCCCTCTTCTGTACATCACCCCGTCTGCTCTCGGCCTCCTCAACCTTCTTTCTCTCTTCCTCATCGGCCTGGCGTCGTAGCTCGGCGCGTTTCATGGCGACATTGATGATGCGACCCGACGCATCACGGTATATCGTCTCTTGTGCTTTTCCAGTAGGATCCATGCCCATCTCTTGCATGGCCTTTTTCTCCTCACGCTCCTTTCTCTTCAAGGCCTTTGTAACTTGTTCCGCCGTCTGCAATCCCGCCATTGCGCCTGACGCCATGGTGGGTCCCGAGTAGTCCATTTCTTCGTCTTCTCCTACGACAGCAGGTGCGTCTTCGTCTTCGGCATTGCGCGCTTGTGTCTCGGCGGCGGCATCTGCCAGAATGGCATCGGCTGCAGCTTGTTCGTTGTTTGAGGGAGCAGCTTTGCCGAACGTCTTCCAAGTCGTTGTTCGTTTGCTGATATTTGCGTCTCCTGGTATGATCATGGGAATATCGTCGTCGTCGTCGCCGTTCCGTGATTTGCTCAAGCCGCTCACATCGTCGTCCGCGATGACCAGGCCGGCGTCTTCGGCATTCTTTCTCTTGCGCTTCTTGCCTTTGGATGTTTTGTCGGCGGATAGGTAGTTCTGGGCTAGGTAGTCGGCAAGACCCATGTTATTGATGTGTACGGAATAAATGGTGTTTGGGTTCCTCTCGGCCAGTCAGTCAAAACATGATGATCCTCTCGAATCTTGGCGTTGCACATGCGCGGAGCTCATCCGTAACGTTATTCAAGTTGCTGCTTCACAGCTCCAACATGTGTAGATACGTGCTGCAATGGCTCGATCTGAGGAAGCCGCCGCTTGGACTTATGCAGTATACAATGCAGTGAGAGAGGTTCCATACGGCAAAGTCACGTCTTACGGCCATATCGCTCGTCTGCTTGGGAAGCGTAAGTGAAGCTGCTCTACTTGCTACCTAAGAATTGTGATCTATGTGTTACTAATACTTTGACCAGCTGAATGCCCAAGGTCAGCACATAGTTCTTCTACCTCAATATCTAGCAGGCTGACTCCAACCAGACAAGTGGGTGTGTCGCTGAAGGCGCTTCTCTCTGCTACAGCACAGCCAGATGCTCACTACAATAATTCGAATGTACCATGGCAGAGGATCATCAACTCCAAAGGTGCCATCAGTCCAAGGTCTCCCAACTCAATCACATCTCATGTATGAAAATCAGCATCTGACCATGTCNNTAGAGGAGTGAATGGGGCCCGTCAACAAGCAACCGCCTTGGAAGCTGAAGGAGTACAAGTGGCTCGAGGATCACTGGGAGAATACACTATCGACTTTGCGACCTACGGCTGGTTCCCTGACAGACTCCCAAGCGACCTCAGCGAAGATGATGAAGACGAGGAATGACCAACGAGAACAGCAGCAGAGTCCATGTGCTATGCACAATGTGCACAACATGCACAAACTCCCCAGCCGCCACAGATAGAAGCCGAGCTTAACGCCGAGATATGACGTGCGCTTTGTTGCTTGGATCGCGGATGACCACAACAACACTCTCCTCAAACAAGGCCGTTTCCGGCCGCCGCCGCCAACTCATCCCATAACCAGTCACGAACCCCTCGTGGGCCGTAGACTTGGTCTGCTGCAACTAGAAATATGACGCCGAACAGAGGCACGCGTACGCATGACCTTGCTAACATACGAATGTGGCTTCCCTTATCGTCCACTCCCCGCAGTCAGCCTGTCTGAGTGTTGGTGGATATCCAGGCTGTCTCAACCCGTAGGCATCAAAGCAATGCAGCTCTGTTCTTTGTCCTCTGTCTAAGGCATCCCTTGAACCTCCATTCAGTGACTCATTCACGGTGTCTCTATTTGCATCTATTGCGTCTTACCTGTATTAAACTCTATACTAACGCCGTTGCAACACGACGCCGCAAGCGGATCCGGTCCTTATCTCATCATCGGAAACCACTCGGGTATTCACCAACTCCACACTTTACCCCAGTGAGTCAGGAGCGATCCAACCTTCTGACTGCGTCCCTCCTTCTTGTTGTTTGTTCATTTGACTTCCTTTGTTTTAACACATCTCGTCATTGACACCTGTTTCCTACTCTCTCACCTACAGCCTCACTACTGCTCCATCCCTTCACCCCATTACACCACTCAGTCTCTTTGTTTACCATCGTCACGCCGATCAGCTACCCGCCTCAACAACTCATCACAACTTTATATCGGTACAAAGCGTCGTCAGCCATGTCTTCTGAGCAGACATTCCCTGAATCCGACCTTCGCTGCGCTGCTCAGGACTACAAGCGCGATGCAGACAAGAAGGCCAAATGGGCCATGGGCGCTGTCTCCATGGACGATCAAGGCGATAAAGTTGTGCCCTTGAAGGANGGGAAGACGTAAGTTCCTGGCCCCTATCCCTCCTTCCATTCATCAGTCTAGTCAAGGAGTAGACACTGACGCGTGCGATATAGCCAGTCCTACCGTCACGCCGAGAAAAGCGGCCTCTTCTGCGCCGTCTATGTCCCCTACAAAGCAAAGGTTGCTCGCAAGCGAGACATGCTCGCCGACGCCGATGAGTACGCCGTCAGCTCCGAAGACAGTAGCAGCAGTACCTCTGGCGACGAGGCCACGAATCCGACCGAGATCCTCTACGGCTTTGACTCGCCCCGTGTCCCTTCCCACGGAAGCCAAATCTTGAACACTGCCCTCGCAAAGGCCATCGAGCAGTATGAAGACAAGGAGACCGTCAAGCTTGTGCGCAACGAGTATGACATCCTTGATGCCGATGAAGAGGAGGCTCGTAACCTTGGACACGTCTCTGCCAAGCCTAAGCTCATGGACGCTGAGGATGCAGAGTACGAGTTCGTTTGAAGCAGAGTGCTACTGCCCTACTCTCTGTACACACCACTCTTTGACCTCTCGGGCACCCTCTAGGTTACTTCACTTCTTCTTTATGGCGCATAGCACGGAGACATCATACGACACAAACACATTCTATTGATATGGACGAAGGATATGTGATGCATGGCGTGGGTTTGACACATGGGATTCATTCACACGGTGCTTTTCATGAGATTGGTTCGGACTGTCTTCATGCAGCTACCATACCTTATCAGACTTGATGAGCGGACTCCTTTTTCTTTCTCGACACTTCCTTTACTCTATTATCCCCCTTTTTATTACCCACACTTATGATGTGGATGACCAAGCAGCTATAATAAAGACTGCATACTTTTCTCTTTCTAGAATCTGGTCCCTGTGTGCTTGGTGTAAGTGATATCAGGATATCGAAGAAGCTTGATGCTGTCCACATCGTCTGACCTTGTTCCTATTCGGAAACATGCATCTGATCTTGCTCCTGTGAGTACGCTCTTTGCTTGTATCGCTGGCTTACTTCGTGTGTACTGACGGAGTCTGTCTTCGACAACTACCTTCAGCCGTCTTGTTCTGGCAGTTCTTTGATGCACGAATAACAATCTTTCTGCACAGGAGTCATGCCAGACTCGTGCAGGCATAAATGAGGGAGCTAGTCAATGGACAGCAATGTATTTTGCAATCACTCCTTGTGTCTTTATAGCCATATCAGTATACATTCCGGCGTTGGAGAGTATGGCTGATGCATGCACGAATTTTCTGCCTGTCAGTCCTGAAGCCTGTCAGTATCTCTATTTTGATAGTCTTGCCCTTGCAATATAGAGATTGAGATATCAGACGATAATGTTCGAAAGTGCGAAGCGAAGAGAGGCCAAGCCGCATGTTGTAGTCCGGGCTGCTGCACGATGGAAGCACAGGGCGAGAATGGAGACGTGATAATTTGCATATTCGTTGATTCTGCTATATAAAGCCCTTGTTCTCTTTCAGCCAAAAGCTCCCATGTGGATTAAAAGCAGAGTCATTGATTCCTGTCCCAATAGCCAGAAGAACGCCGTTATGCGGAGCCTTTCCCTTTCCGTTTCCCGAACTTCATATGCTATTTTCAAGGCAGGTATGCGCCACTGGCCATGACCAGGTTCATCTGTGTGAACCTGACCTTGTATACCGGGCTCTTCTTTGTAGGGAAAGCGCTGATCTGGTCAGGCGAGACCACGACATCCTTGGCCTTCTTGTTCTTGTTAGCAGCTGCTCCTCCAGCACCAGGGCCTCCATCTTTGCCGTTCATGCCACCGTCGGTGAGCGCCTTTGCGTCGCTTCCGTTGGACACGGTTGGTGGTTGCACGTCCCAGACTCTGACTGTGCAGTCTGCGCCACCAGAGATGAGAACGGTGCTCTCGATGCTCCAGTCTAGAGTCCAGATACCACCGCGACCGTGACCCTTCATGCGCTTGACCAGGCGACCGGTTGCCAGATCCCAGAGCAGGATCTCGCCACGATCGTCGGCACTGGCAACAAGTTTGCCATTGGGAGCACAGGCGATGCTCGTCACGTTGCCAGTGTGGCCAGTGAACAAACGTACGGCACTGCCGCGCTGCACATCCCACATGCGAATGCTGCGGTCCGGGCTGCCTGCGGCGGTGAAGACATAGGCTGAGTTGGGGTGCCATGAGATGGCTTCGACATCACTATCATGCCCAACAAACAATCGTAGAGGAGCAATCTGCGCTGTGCTCCACATACGAGCTGTTCTGTCGGCGCCACTCGAGACGAAGTAGTGGCCGAAAGGAGAGAATTTCACATCCCAGACGGGAGAAGTGTGAGAGCGGTAGACTACCAAGTTGGTGAAGGTGTCGAGCGACCACAAGCGGACAGTGCTGTCTGCGGAGCATGAAAGGAGGTAGCGAGGGTGGGAAGGTGATGTTTGTGAGTCATTATTGCCGCTGCCGTTAGTTTGCGCGGCAGTTGCGGGGAGAGCAATAGACGGGGAGAAAGAGAGGCCGTAAACAGGACCGGAGTGTCCTATTAATCGTCGTGATGAGGAAATTTGTTGAGTGGGAGGGTCGAGAGGAGAGACGAGGGGCTTGTTGTCGAGCGACCAAACCCGGATGTAAGATTCTGCTGTTCCAACGGCCGCAAGTTTCTCATCGCCAGAGAACTCAATGCAGTTAATGCTNNGGTGTGTTTTGTCAGCGCGTCGATCGGTGGAAATTTAGGTATAAGCATACCTGTCGAAGGTGTTGTGATAGGTAAACATTGTCACGCCGACACCTGGACCAACACCGTCTGTTCTGCTCTCGATCTTGAACCTATCACGGTTCTCCTTGATCCTTTGCACCTCCATGGCGACGTCACGAGCGAGAGAAGGCGGGAAGGGGATTTGTTCGCGTGATGGCGCGTCGTCGTTAGGCTCTTGCTTGATACACTGCTCGAACTCCTCAACTAGCGTGTTACGGCCTGGCGGAGGTGGGTGCAGCGAATCATGCTCTTGAAGCTCTGCTTTTACGTCTTCCATCAAGTCTGCTTCCATGGGCATCGGCGCAAGCGCGAGTTTCGCCAAGACTGGCGGCGCGTTACGATCTGTGTTTGCAGAACCAGGGTTGTGTCCCGGAATGCCCTCATCTTCAGCTGGCACATCAGCAATACCTCGCTGTTTTGCGAGGATCCTCGCGAGACTGCGCTCCGCTCCCGAGGCCACTCGATCTACGTGCTTCAGCTCGATGTGATTTGTGAGTAGATTCAGAATGACCGAGCCTCCCTCGGTGTCGTGTGCTTCTAGGAACTGCAACAAGGCCGAGTATGCGAGGTCGGTGATTGTGAGCCTGTAGTGGTTTTCGCGGTAGAGCTTGGCGATATGGTTGCTCTGAACATGCTCTGGCAAGCTGATTGACTGGAGAGCGCGGATGTCGTCTGGGTGTTCCTTCTCAAATTGGTCTTTGTAGTTTTTGAAGAAGGCGGCACATTGACGAGGGTAATAATTTGCGGCCAGAGCGAGGAAAGAATGCACAAAGATGGGCCATAGTAAGCGACCGAGCTCGTCCTTGTAGATATCCAGAGACTTTTCGACCCATCTCAGTAGGAGTTCGTAGGCTTTTTCGTACATTTCTCCGCCAGCATCCTCAGCACGACGGATGATAGGTCGACCTTCAGCATCTGCATGAGCGCTCTCTCTTCGCAGCATCGCTTCCGTTCGATTATAACCCTTTTTGGCGAGATACTCGAGTACCTTGTGTGGGTCAGTTCCTGATTTAAAGTACTTCATGATGTGTGGTGGGTAATTGGTGATTGGGAATTAAAGAGATGCCGTATGTGGATTCATATATCCGAGAGAATCCAATGAGTGAGAACAGAAGAAAGCAACTGTAGTAAGGTATCGACTTGAGCAAGCAAGCAGATGTGAAGTAGATGCGAACGCGTTGGCTCTTGCTTTGTTTGATATATGCAAGCGAGCGATGAGGGAAGAATGGAAGTGACAATCAAAGTCGCAGCTTCTCGATGATGACTGGAAGGGAAAGAAATTTCTCGATAAGGTAGAACACTCACAATCTGATTTAAATTCTGCTGCGATTGCGGTTGCGCAGGTGGTGGTTGAGCATGAGGAGTGGGAGGAACATTCTGCGGTCCTACACTGGCCGTCCTCGGCGGCTGTTGGGGTGGTCCTGACATATTAGGATATAACACAAGTGAAATGGAAGCGCCGAGTGAGGATGCGACGACGGCGACAGCACTCGTACAGATGGATAGTGAAGGACGATGGAAAGTGGTCGAGGAAAGAGCGACGCGCCAAGAATCGTGAAGCGTGGAGTGTTCTGGCCGTTCTCAAACCCTCTGTCCATCTTTCCTTGCGACCAACTCCTCTTTCAGGTAGCAACGATTGGAGTTCGATGGGCTGAGAGATCAGTCGCAAGCAGGCCAGCAAGTACGCTCCATCTGTTTTCGCAATGTCGCAGTCGCAGCCACCGCCGACCGTGACTCCCGCCGAGCGCATTCGCGAACTGTTGGCCATCAACGCCGATGTGCCCGCCCTATTGTCCAGCGCCGGAGGTGCCATCAATGCCTTGACCAATCGCCCTCCGACTACTGCCTCGGCCGATGGCGACGACATAATGGACGTGCAAAGCGACAACTCTCCAGCCGCTCACAAGGAAGCCTTCACCAAACACACGACAGCCTACTTCACATACATCCAATCGATCATGGCTCGACTGCGCCGTCAAGCATACGCTCTGGAGGAAGCAGGCATCATTGCTGCTGAGGCGCCTACGCTGAGTACCACGGGAGCGGCACCCGAGACTGCAGGTCTGGCGAGAAGAGGACCGGCTGGACAATCACAGAGGCAGCCTGCTGAAGATGGCGATCGCATTACCAATGGCGGTCTGGGAAGCTTGGATGTTGGCCTGCTGAACTCAAGAGGCAATAGTGTCGGTCTGGACAAGGAAGCTGAGCTCATTGCAGAGGCCAAGCAGATGGTTGCTGGACTGCTGAAGGAGCGCCAAAAGGATGCCTAGAAGGCAGTACTGGGCAAAACACGTACTCAAAGCGTACTCAGGCGCTCAAAGCATTATTGTCTCTATACACAATCACAATCAAAAGCACATCTGAAACCTTCAAGTTGAAGCACTGTATACAAAATAGCATGTGACAGAGAAGCGCCGGGGCAGATTGCCGAGCCAACGAAAGCTCATGACGCAGGCTTGTTCGCCGACTGGGGAAATTTTTCTCAAGACATCAACACACGCACCACACAAAATGGCCACATACGACAGCGACTCTGATTTTGAGGATGAGAACTTCACCGAGACCAATGTCCTGCTCGGCTATGCGACAAAGGATGTAGCAGACGACACGACCAGCCAGTTGGGCGGACANCCCAGTATGCGAGACTTATCCACAATCAACCTGGGGTCCACCACTAACACTGCCCAGACATGGCTAGACGAAAAGACCTCACCGCCGGGCGACCTGGCCAAATGCAAGAACTGCAACAACCTCTTGACCCTGCTACTGCAACTCAATGGCGACCTGCCCGACCGCTTCCCTGGCCACGAACGACGACTGTATCTATGGGCATGCAAGAGGAAGGCCTGCAGAAGGAAGACTGGTAGCGTGAGAGCCTTTAGAGCAGTCCGCGCCTCTGCCATCCCCGCCGAGTCCGAGAAGCCCAAACAGTCCAAGAAGGAAGAGACACCACAAGAAACACCAGCCCCTGCTGCGCCAAAGACCAACCTGGGCGAGTCCCTCTTTGGAGTCAAACCTCCCACTTCGGCCTCTGGTCCTATCAACCCCTTCTCCACCGGCGGNCGCATCATCACGCCCTGCAAACCCATTCTCCTCCGCTCCCTCGTCTTCGCCCACCGCTCCCATACCAGCACCCACACAACCCACCCCATCTCTCTCCGAGACCTTCGCCACAAAAGCCCGCATCTCCACCCCAGAGCCCAGCTCCCTGATCCCACCACAGCACCCACAGGTCCCCGCGAGCCATGGCCCCAACAATCCTCCTTNCCCCCACCCTACCCCTCCTACTACCTCGACGCCGACTACGAAACCCTCGATGCCGAGAAACCAGATATTCCCGTCCAGACACGCGTAGACATGGACATTGACGCCGGCGAAGGCAGCTCTGGCGCAGGAGCAGACATGGACGTAAAAGACGCTTTTGAGTCGAGCATGGATAAAGCTTTCCAACGCTTTGCAGACCGCATGTCTCAGAACCCCGAGCAAATCTTGCGGTACGAGTTTGCGGGCCAGCCATTGCTGTATAGCAAGACTGATGCGGTTGGAAAACTACTGGGCGCGCATCAGGATTCTGCTGCTGTGAATGCTAAAGTCAAGACTACTGCGGCTGCCAAGTCGGGAATGCCAAAGTGTACAAACTGTGGCGCGGAGAGGTTGTTTGAGTTGCAACTTACTCCTTATGCTATTGTGGAGCTTGAGGCTGAGGAGCTTGGTCTTGAGGGTATGGAGTGGGGAACCGTCATTCTTGGTGTGTGCTCAAAGGACTGTGTGCAGCGTGGTCAGAAGGAAGCAGAGGTTGGCTACGTTGAGGAGTGGGTCGGAGTCCAGTGGGAGGAGTTGAGCAGCAAGAAGTAAAGAGATGGATACCACGATAAATTGAGCCTGGAAACGTACTCATATGTACAGTGTCAACAAACGATACGAAGAGATTCATTGACAGTCATGTTCTTCTTGTTCTTCTAATGTTTTGAGGGCATATGAACAACACTATGCGTTTCCATGCCATCCCTTTCTCTCTTTTGCTACGAGATACAAAAAGGTTGTCGTGGTAATGCGACTTTTTGTGTCCCCACCAAGTATATCCCTCGAGCTTTTGCCATTCACCAAGGCTCTTTTTGTGTGAAGAAAATCCGTAGAACGCCATGCTTTCGTGTCAAGTCGCCAAAATACATCCCATCCTCTATGCGGGCTGCTCGTATGCTCTCTTGATCATTCTCGAGAATTCTGCAGTTTTGTCAGTATACCGTTCCAATTCCAGGATATGCCAAAACTTACGGTCGAACTTGACATTCTCACGCACAACCGTTCCTCTGGCCTCGTTCTCCTTGTTGAGGGGGGATGCTGACGGTGCTGCCCTCAACAGTCCAGCCGCAAACGTCCTTGACAAACTTGTCAAAGGCCTCGCCGTTCAGGTTGAGCCACGACTCAAGAACAGCACGGTCAACACTCTGCATGGTCTGACTAATGACAACAGCCTGACGAACGCGCATCAACTCCTCGAAACCCTGGACATCGGCAATCAAGTCGGCGTAGAGGTCATCGCCGTCCAGCGAAGACCAGAACTGGTCGTATGAGGCGCCGATCAGCTGGCTGTGTAGAGTGTTGAGCTTTTGTACGGCCTCGGCGAGCGAGTTGGCGGCCGGGTTGGGTGCGAGGACGTGAGGAGGGAGGAGAGCGAGGCAGAGGCTGAAGTCGGGCGAGGGAAGACGGTCAGCGACTTGACCAGGATGTTGGTGATGGTCTCCTCGCGACCAAGGTGGGGGTTGAATTGGTAGCTGTTTGTTCAAAACGGTCAGTCTCCGAGGTCGCCAGAAGAAGACAAACAGCATGCGCATATGCAGAAGAAGTGATTGCGGATCAGATAGAGCTAATAATCCAGACATCAAGAGGCATGGAGTGATTCAAGCTCCGGTCGCCTGTCAGGTAATAGGAAACGTGTATATATGTCGTTCGTCATGCAACAACAGCAGAGTCCAGAGAAAAGAGACAGAGGCGGCACTCACAGCTTGAGCAGGGCCAGGTTGGCGTAGCAGTCGTAAGTCTGGTTTTCGCATTGCGACACGACGTAGTCCTGGAAAACCGTCGTGGTCTCGGGGTTGTAGCGGTCGAGTCCGTTCAGGATGGCATCAATGTGCTCTGGCCTCTCGGGCGCGTAGTCGAAGGGAACACCCATGTTGTATGTGGTTGGATATGGTATATGTGAACTTGGCTGTGTAAAGATTCTGTGCGTCGCTGTGTGCTGTTGACCAGCCAAAACTTCTCCGTCTTTCTCGGCCTTGGCGGTCTGTCCCTTTCATCACCACCACCATCACATGCACTTTCACACGATCTATCGAGTCGACAAATTTAGACATGCTCAACAGTGAACTCAGGGGATGCGAACTATGCTATTCGTATGCAGTCGCTATCAATGCCTCGTTGACTGCTCAAATTCCCTACAATACTCCAAACCCAGCATACCATGCCGCAACACCATCCAACCAGAAATAGACACAAGACATGACCAGCTATCAGTGGCCATCATAGAAAAAAGCTATATGTTCATCATTCATCGTAGTGGCGTCTTGCCCTGCTTCCGTCTCATACCATCCAACTTCTTCATCAACGTCTCGTGCAGCTTCTTGTTGCCCGACCACGCTTCCTGCATCTTGCGCATACGTACAGTAGCCATGATCATGTATGCTACTGATTTGAGGCTCGGCTTCTGCTCTCTGGCCTGGGTCTTAGGTGTTACCCCATCTCTTCGAGCAGCTTGAGATCTGCTTTGTTGCTGTAAAAGAAGTTAGATCACATTCTAGTAGTCAACAGGTTTACAGGGAGAAGAACTTACCATGCACCGTACATCTCCACCTGCATCAGGAACCAGCGCTTGCTAAACACTAGATCCTTGCGGAACGCTTCTTCACGCTCACACTTGGCGCGCATGTATTGAATCTGTTTGGCAAGTCCCTTGAGCTCGCTGGCATGTGTCTTTTCCTTGGCCTCAATTAGACCACGAATGTCTCTCTGGTTGATCGTTCGTGTGTCGTCAGCTTCGCCGCGGACGTTCTTGAGCTTGGAGCGCAGTTCGTTCTCACGGCCGAGAGACGATTGCAAACGAGTCTCTCTCTCCTCGAGCTGCTTCTGGAGGTTCTCGCACTCAATCTCTACGTCCTGCAGTTGGGCGCGAAGGTCTTGCTCGAGGAAGTGCGTATCATCAGATATCGTTCGGCTCTTCTTGATTCTGTCGCGAAGATCCTTTTCTTTCTGGGACAACACTCCAATCCGCTCTTCCTTCTCAGAGAGTTGGACTTGCAAGTCCTCAATCTCAATCTTGGAATCGCGGAGCTGTACACGGAGTTCTGCCTCACGTCTTGCATGGCCAGAACTGCTGCCTTTACGCTCGCCGAGCTGGAGTTCAAGCTCCTGTAGCTGGACTTTGGCCTCTCTCAATTCTTGAATCTGCGTGCGAAGTTCTCTTTCCTTGGCCATGTAGCCCGAGATTCTGGTGTCACGTTCCGAGACCTCCGATTGAAGCTGTTCCATCTCCAGACGTGCCTCATCGAGATGAAACTTGGCCTCGCCCTCCTTCTCCGATATAGCAGCAAGCTTCTTATCGCGTTCTGAGATTTGCAGTTGCAAGTCTTCAGCTTCTATCTTGGCTTCCTTCAGCGATTCATGTAGATCCATGCGCTCATCGGCCATGGTCTTGTCAGCTTGAGCGGACTCCAGATCAAACTCGAGAGACTGAATGCGATTCTGAAGCTTGGAGATTTCGGTTTGCGACTCTCTCAATTTTGATCGAAGCTCATTGCGCTCGCGGACGGGTGTGCCGTTCTCCTTGGCTTGCCAGGCTGCATCAAGCTCACGCTCGAGATCTTGTATCTGGCTCTTGAGGTTCTCCCGCTCCATGTCGACGTTCCTCAACTTCAAGCGCAGCTCGTTGCGTTCGCGTACTGGTGTGCCATTCTGCTTAGATGCCACGAGATCTCTTTCCAGAAGCTGAATCTTTTGCTGCAAAGCTGATTTCTCACTCTGCACTTCTTCAACATTCGACTCCAAAACGATGATCTCATCTTCGAGGGCTTCCAAAGCCTCTTCATGGTCGACGTTGAGCTGTTGCTTCTCGTGTTCGGCTTCTTGCTTGGCTTGACTGAGACGCGACTTGAAGGTTATCATCTCGGACTCCTTTTCTTGTAAGACCTTGCGAAGCTTGGTTTGCATTTCCAAGAGCTGATCTTCTTGCTGCTCGATGGTCTTTTGCTTCTCTTGCATATCTTCGTCCATGTGGCCGGCGAAAGATTGGTCTCTTTCTGCTGATCTTAGACGCTCTTGCAGCTGCTGAATCTTCTTGGTGTGGGCGTCCAATTCGGTTTCGGCGGATCGTAGATGCTTTTCGAGCTCATTTAGCTCGGCATCCTTTTCGCTAGACAAAGCGCGAAGAGCTTGCTGGAGGTTGCGAATTTGTTCCGCTTGTTGACTAAGCATAGAGTTCTTCTTTGTAGGTGTCTCCATGCTAGTCATGCGATCCTTTAGAGCACGCATTTCGGTGTTTAACTGCAAGGCTTGCTGGTTCTTCTGCTGTATGTCTCTCTCAAGTTGCTCGATGTGTTCCGTCTTGAGTCGGATCTCGTTACCCTCATCTCCTTCTTGGCCACGGAGCCTTGACTGCAAGTTGCGGATTTCGCGATCCTTCGAAGCGATGATGTCTGACTTCTCATCCCTCTCGGCGCCTGCACTGGTCTCAGTGGATCGCAAGCGTTCTTGGAGTTGTCGAATTTGGTCGGCTTGCTGTCCGTACTGCTGAGCTTGTGCGTTGGTGCCGCTCTCGATGGATTTGATGTTCTGCTTCAAATCTGCAATCTCACGGTTGCGCTCATCAATCAGGCGTGTAGCCTCACGGAGTTGCGACTCTCTTTCGTAGACAAGCTGGTCCTTTTCCTGCAAACGAGCATCAGTCTGCATTGCTTCCGCATCCCAGCTACCTCTTGCTGTCTGTAGGCGGTCCTGCAAAGCTCTGATCTCTCCATCTTTCTGCTCGAGCGAGAAGTCCTTCTCTTGTAGTTCGTTCTCAATCTCTCGGATCTCGGTTGTATGCGCTGTTTCTGAAGTCTGTAGTCGCTTCTCCAATACACGCAGCTCATTGTGCTTCTGATCAATGACTTGATCTTTCTCTCTGAGCTGATTTTCCAGTTCTTCCAGGCTACCTCGAAGCTTCTTTGTTGATCGGTCCGTATTTTGGGTGCTTCTGACTTGTTGCTTCAATTCTTCAATCTCCTCGCGGTGTTCCAAGAGCTCACGTTCTCGCGTCTCGAGGTCGGCTTCGAGTGCTGCAACGTCCTCGCGCAGACCATTGAGTTCCTCATCGTCGGTTTGGACCTCCTTGAGCTTCTGTTTAAGAGATTCGATCTGGTCGTTCTTCGAGTAGATTTCCTTTTCTTTAGCGTGTACTTCGGCTTCGAGTTCGGCGATCTCTTCGGCTCCGTCGTTGTCAGACTGAGCTTCCTTGAGCTTCTCCTCCAGCTGCTCGATCTGCTCGTCTTTTGCGTAGAGATCATTCTCTTTTGCACGAACATCGGCCTCGAGGTCGGCGACATCATCCTGAAGATCCTTGATTTTGTCATCCGAAGAGCTTCCAGCTTTGTTGAGTCTATGTTGTAGCTCGTTGATCTGCTCTTCTCGCTCGTCTGCCAATTTCTGGTTCTTCTCGGCTTGTTGACGCAAACGTTCCATCTCTTCCTTGACTATGTCATCTGTGTGCTTCCTCTTGATCTTCTCGGCATACTCGCGGAGTTGTTGACGGTATTGCTCCAGTTCGGCCTCGGCACGCTCGATGGCCTTTCTCTGTTTCTTGAGTTCGTGGGAGAGTTGGGTGTTGTCGGTTTTCAGCTCGGTGTTTTGTTTGAGAACTTCTTGCTGATACTCGGTTCCAGTCCGCTTCAAGTTCTCGTCCAGAAAATGAATCCTGAGTTTCAGGTTGAAGTTCTCTTTCGTGACGGCGTCGAGTTNTCTAGTAAATTTGAGGTCAGCGCTTGTCGCCAAGTAATGTGGACCAAATGTAGCACTTACAGCTTCTTGTTCGCGTAGTGTGAGGACGTTTCCTTGATCGACCAATCCTCCGTCTCTTTGAGGTAGCATGGGCATGGGTGTAGACATGATGCTGCTACTTGCAATGGCAGGTGGGACAGGAGTGCCTTCACCCTGGGAACTACCCGTGTGATCGTGATCCATGATACTGCTGTTGATAGGCAGTCCGGNGGTGTGAGACTCGACGTAGCCAGGCTTAAGGTAAGCAGGTGTGGCAGGTGCGCGTCCACTCAGAACGCTGTTGAGCAGGTCGTTGTGATTCTCCTTGTTCTCCCTTGAGCGGAAGCGGTTGTGTGCAGCACTCTTCAGCAGAGGAGTGAACTCGTTCTTCGAAGGCCCATTCCTGGCAGTGACCAGACTGTTTCGAGCGCGTGGGGTCTTGATAGATTGCGCAGCACCTTGTCGAGCTTTCATCTGGCGTACAAGGTCATTCTTGGGATCCTTGGAGGGTGACGGAAAGGGTTGCTCCATGGAGAACGACAGAGCATCGGCATCGAATCGCGTCAAGTCGGCCATATCGGTGCGCGGAGTGTCGACAAAGTTGTAAGCCATCGTGGGCTAGTCGGCGCTTCGCTCAGGCGCGGTTTGGCGAATGCGACTCGAACAAAATATTGCTGGAAAAATGCAAAGCGATATACAGCAGCTATGGGACACAGACGCGAGAGTGGAGATGGAGCTTTGTTTTCTAAACAACCCTTTTGGGAAAGGCTCCCGTCGGCACCGACTCGCCGACCATCATCCATGACATGTGACATGAATCTTTTCTCGACCCTCTTGACCTGTATCTGTCTGCATCTACGTCTCAATGTCAAGCAAACAATGGTGTCGACGGAGTTCGCACCTTGCGCCTGCCAATAGTCGTAGTCAGCGCACACCTCTCACTAACAACCATGGCTTGCCCGTGTCTCCTGCTTTGCAACCACGAAAGCAAAGGCCTGCTCGCGAACATCAATCACTTGAGTCTCTTACTCCTTTCCGGAAGGCAGTAGCTGCCAATCCTTATGCAAATGCTTTGGCGACTCCGGTCCGCCAATGCAACTTCACAGGTGCCAGATTGCCTTCGCATCATCTATTGCCGTTTGCTACTGTCTTCTGCCGAGACCAGAAGGACAAACATATTCCATATCTCGCTCCTGTTGATGAGTCTCGACAAAGTTCACGCGCTTATGCCCTCAACTCTCGTCATCTGCTGAATCGTCTTGGCCAGAGGAAGAATTGGCAGCGTTTGCTCGGCCATGACCTCAAATTCGGTCTGAAGAACAGAAACGAATATCAGTGGCCTGGTCAGATAGAAGAGATAATTCTCTCTCGACTACGCTCTTCTGTGGTTCGTAAGTTGGCTTGGTTTCTCCGAAAACCGAATGCGAAACTGGTTCTTCCATTCGACTCTGCTAAGGAATGTCCTTCGTCAGCATGCATCTTGTATCTGGGCAGNGAAAGTCCGACACGCTCTCCTTCGGAGCCCGGTGTCACTGAGTATCACCTCTCGGACCTACTGGGTCACGAACTATTGGTGGACCTGCTTAAGGATACTCCGTATGCCGAAATGCATGCCTTACTCCTCTCACACTCATACATGACTGTGTCTGTACATAATGCTCTCTCGAGGTTGAGCAGTTTTATGTCTTCCACAGAGACTACTTCGAAAAGTCCAAAGACATGATTATGTGGATACTGTCTGTACAAACTTCAACCAACACGCCAATCATGGCCCCAAAAACGCCCAAGGAACTCGTCTACTTCATCATAACAGGGGCGACTTTCCTCGCCTTCTCGGCTGCGAACTCTGCAACCTTCTGCAACTTCTCTGCCCTGAGCTTACGCACATATCTGAAGAGCAGAACGAACATGAGCTCCATTCTCTCTTNTGTCATCATCAGAAGTCCTTGTACCAACAACCCTTTCAGGATTTGAGGACCAATGCCCTTGAAGAGCCCCATGGGGCCTTCGTTGTCGATGATGTACCTCATAACTTCGAGGAAAGAACTGAAGGGCTTGCCCATTCTAGCAGGCGGCGGTCTGGATTGTAGACCGACCTTTGCAACGATAAGCGGCTGGGTAGCGATGGTTGCTAGGGCTTTGGACATTGCACCGAGTACTGTTCGTGTTAGAGTCGCGCTGATCTGTAGCAAGATGCCAATCTCGACTTACANGAATGCCTCGTGGGGTCTGAGGCTGACCTTGCCTGGGTAAAGAACGTCCTTGAGTCTTTGGTATGCACCGTATGTGATGGCTGGGTTCACAACGAGTACTAAGCTCGCCTTCATGCCTCTCCACAACCCTGTCCAGCCGTCCTCGCTGTTGACGACCTCTTNTGCTGTTTCCAACATGCCTCTCTTGTCTCCNNCCTTGGGTTGTGTCTGCTGTCTCGTCGTAACGACTGCAATTGGGATCGTGAAGAGCTGTGCGAGAGCTCCGGCAGCTGCGCCTAAGCTGAGCTCGATGGCGGTCGACGGAGGCCCGGGGACGGCGAGTCGTGAAACGTACAAGGTTCGAACAACAGAGTACCAATAGAAGTAGGCGAAATTCGTGCTTGCGACTCCAAGAAGCGAACCGAACATGCCCGAATATAGACCTGCCAGACCCTCATCCTCAATGATACAGTTGATTGCGTGCAGAGTGCCTTCGTAGTGTCGATCATTTGTAGTAGTCGATACATCATTCGGCTTTCTCTTTACTTGAACTTGCAGACGCGTCTTGANCTCTGCCAGCTGATTAGCATTCGAAGCACTCTCCACCATCAACAATGCTTCGTACATGTCCAGCGGGTACACAAGAGCATTCGCGAGAACGGCACCAGTCGCGCCAGCAACTGCCAGGCCCCATGGCGGAACGACCTCTTTGGATTGAACGCCCATTATTCGGTCGAGCGGGTCTGGTCTGTGAGGGTGGTTGGTGGATAAGAATATAGGCAGATACGCCGTGTGGTGGAGCTCTCGAAGTTGTCGACTGACTGCTGGATCCCTGGAGAGACGGACGTTCTACGTGATGTCGCGAACTGGATTCAAATGCTCTGACCTTGAAGCACAGGTTCTGAGCGGTCGAAGGTGTGGTATATGGCGACCTCGGCGTAATACCATGCTTCACGTCACGGCCGCCCACCCCCAAATTATTGTTTTTGCCGAGGTTCTTCGGCTACTCTCTCACAAGCAGATGGAAATGTTGCAGACGCTGTTGAGAATCACTCGAGATGGAAGGCACTTCTTCCATGCTTGCAGTGAGCAGTGAGCAGTGAGCAGTGAGCTCAGTCTAGGGCCAGCATACTACTGACTGGAAACTTCGCTATCACAAAGAGAAGGCCGCTCTCGACGTCCATGGGATGAGAAGATGTCTTTCGCAAAGAGCCAACTCGGTTTCTCGCTGCCGCAAGCTCCTTCTCGAAATTCTGGGGCGCGGCAGTCCAAGCTTAGAGCCGCATTTCTACCCCCACCTTGCGTCAACATCACATGCGCCAATCAAGTTGAATACGGTAAACACACCGGCGCGATTCATAGACCTGTGTCGCCCATGGGTTCAGAAGATGCCTTCTCCTGAAGATATCTCGTCTTTGAAGGAGAAAATTCAGGTAGGTGACTCACACAAGCCCTTCCAACGACAACAACGCTGACATGATGGTAGATACTCGAACATGAAATTCCCTCTGCACCAACCCGTGATGCCGCACTCAACATGGCCTTCAAGGCCGTCGAACATGCCATGGAGGCCATGAAGATATCAAACAACCTGGAGACACAAAAGTTCATGAGGAAGAAGAGCGAGTTTTTCCTCGACGAAGCACAACGCATCAAATCTGTCAGCGACTGGAAACCTCAACTCGAGATCGATGTCGATAGAGTCGTCATACTCGTCGAGCCGAAATCAGATCGTAAACTGCCCACATCAGAGCAGATTTTACTTCTGAAAGCTTCTCAACTCAATGGCTTCAAATTTCCTCCATGGACCAATGCACCTCAAGACTCAGACTTTGGGCTCTCGACCGACCAAGAGCATTTCACGTGAGTCTTATCATCAACATGCTTGCATAAAGAGTGAGACTAACGAAAGGGCAGTGACGAGCCTAAGCTGCGCCTTTCTGCTGCACAGCTCGAAGTCTTCGATGATTGGAAGCGTGCAGATGAGGCTCTTCCGCCGCCGGCATGGTATACACCTGAGGAAAGACGAGCAGGCCCCACTATGAGCTCTTCGCGTACCATTGATCTCGTTCAAGATGCTGCGACCGACTGTTCAGTAGTTGCGAGTCTTTGTGCCCTGGTTGCCAGAGGTGAGAGGGGTCATGCNAAAGGTATGTGCTCCCGACAAAGGGAAGATATATGACTTAAGCTAATTCCCCTACAGATTCTAGGCTCCATGATGTATCCCTATGACCTAGTCCAAGGACGTCCCAAATTGTCTCCCAATGGCAAATACACTTTGAAGCTCAACTTCAACGGAACCCACAGAAGGGTCGAGATCGATGATTTTCTCCCTGTATCGAAATCATCGAGAGTCTTGCATGTCATTGATCGTCACAATCCGAGCCTCCTATGGCCTGCACTAATCGAAAAGGCATATCTCAAAGTCAGAGGTAGCTACGACTTCCCCGGTAGCAACTCAGGAACGGATCTCTGGATCCTAAGCGGATGGATCCCAGAGCAGATCTTTTTGCAAAGGTATCGCCTGGTCATGCCCCGGAAGCAACGAAACTTCTGCTTACTAACATTACCTGTCNNTAGTGACGATACCATCCCCAACAACATCTGGAAGCGGATCTTCAAGTCACACCAGTACGGCGACGTCTTGATAACTATGGGCACTGGCAAGATCTCGACACGCACCGAACGCGCGATCGGTCTTGCAGGAGAGCACGACTATGCTGTGCTAGACATGAGAGAAGTTGACGGACAGAAGCTGATGCTCGTCAAGAACCCCTGGTGCGAAGGCATGTCATGGCGAGGAAGCATTCCCAGGTCTCCTGTTGATGATGAAGATGATGAGGACGAAGAAGTCCTCCCCTCATCACGAGATCTGTTGAACCAAGACGACAAGCTGACGCCCGGAACCTTTTGGATGGACTTGAACAGTGTGATGCAGTACTTTGAGTCCATCTACCTGAACTGGAATCCAGGACTCTTCCGCTATCGTCAGGATATCCATTTCGCCTGGGATTTATCGGCATCATCATCAAGCAGCAAGTATAAAAGCTTCAGCAGCAACCAGCAATTTTGTGTATCTACGGCAGCTTCAAGTGCTGCATGGTTTCTACTCAGCCGTCATTTCAAAGACGGGAAAGAAAATGTCCATCCTTCAGAATACATCAGCATGTATGTCTTTGACAACAATGGCGCAAAAGTTTACCTGAGCGATGGAGCGGTGCAACGCGGGCCCTTCGTGGACTCTCCACAGACTCTGGTTCGACTGGACAATCTGGAAGCAAACAAGAAGTACACAATTGTCCCAGTCGAGCAAGACCTCGGACCAACCACCCACTCTTTCACCCTATCTGTGTTTGCAAATGCACGCATCACCATTGTCGAAGCGCCCAACAAGTATCCCTGTCATAAGGCCATCACCGCGGCATGGACGGAAGAGACTGCAGGCGGCAATGCCCACTCGCCAACATACTCGCAGAACCCACAATTCAGTATTGTTGTTCCCGTCAAAACACCGATCGCATTACTTCTCGAAACAGCAATGGAGCAACTGCACGTTCACGTGAAGCTGGTGCATGGTCGAGGCTCTCGAATCCAAGCAGTGCGATCCAAGGACATTGTATTTGACTCGAAAGACTATCGTCGTGGATGCGCTCTAGCACAATATGCAGAGCTCGAAGCAGGAACTTACACGATCATCTGCTCTACGTTCGAAGCTGGTCAGAAAGGAAACTTCAAGCTGCGAGTCGATAGTATGGTGGCTACACAACTCTCCATGCTCCCGCGGCAAGGCGCAGGACGACTGAGACGCGCTTGGGCCAAGGCGACTTTTGAAGGACAGCAACGCACGTTAGCAGCACCAATCGCACCTAGACGTCTCACCAAACTCGATGTGTTCGTCAAACAAGTCCAGCAGATTGGGCTTCGGAAGACTGCGAAGACGGGCCAGAGCAGGGAAAGAAGCATGATTCGTGTTACACTGGAAGTTGGTACAGGCCCTGAGAGACGAATCTTGATCGCCAGCTCCAACGGGGAGTATAGCGATTCATCCGCTGGAGTACGAACAGGCGAGATTGATCTATCTCCTCAAGAGATGGGCAAGGTGTGGCTGGTAATCGAACGAATGTTTACGCCCAGGGATTCGCAGGGGGAGATGTTCGAGATTGAGACATTCACGGATGCGCCTGACACGGTCGACATAGGAGTCTGGAGGAGGTGGGAGGTCGACTGAGAGGTGGTAAATACTCCAGGGCAGTAAAGCAGCTAGTGGTACGAGTCTCTTAAAAGGTCCGTAGCAAACAAGCACCCGAAGCGAGCCGCTCCTCCCCGCACGGTTGTCTGTGCGCATTTCCCACCCTAATGAGCATCCAAGGCGTCCCAGATTCCAAGAGTCTCATACGCAGGTGGATGACTGGTTTTCTGGTTGTGTACAACAATATTCCTGGCCTGTGGTGCACCCCATTGCTGTAGACACGGGTACAAAAGCCCTAGGGTGGTGTTTTGGCATGCGCCCTTCATAAGACAAGCCCATGGCAGCCTCTCCGAATCACCAAAGTGGACGCCGACATGCGACTATGACCAACCATACGCCTTCCTTGCTCGATCAGGATGTCGATGGCGCTTCTGTTGCAGTATCCGACAAGGCAATCCGACCTAGGCACCTGTTCGATCTGCCTGTAGAGATTCTCAACGCCATCTTGAAAGAGGCATGCCGTTCCACGACAGCATTGGCGCATACATATCGACTGACTTGTCGCAACAGNTTGAACCACACGAACGACCTGACTTCGCTTGCTCTCTGTCACTCGACACTCCATACTCTGACCATACCTCATGTTTACAGTAGATTTGACATCGTCTGGCCTGATAATGCTACTAGTCCGGAGCCGCGAGCTGGTGTTGATGCTCTTACTTATGGTCTCTCTACCTTGGTCATGGCCGAGGAGATTTTTGGCAATCGTCGTAGCCAGTCTATGGAGCAGCGGGTAAGGAGACGTCGTGGAAACCACTTTGCTTCCTTTACCAAAAAGTTCTCGTTGGGCAATGGTCCGCCAGAATGGGTTCAAGACTGTAAGTGTTTATCATTTTTGCCATATTTTGACTTGCAGCATGCTCTTCTAGACTTGAAAACTCTTTCCAATTCGCTACAATGTCTCGTAACAGCCTCGCAGAGATCAAATTGTGCTGCAAGAGGAAGTTTGCTAACTCTGTCTCTGACAGACCTTATCACTAAAGAGGGTGGTAGCGGTAAGATGCTTGGTACTCTTGTCGCGCTAGCCATCGCTAGAATGCGAAGACTTGAGTCTTTCACATGGGACATGCCAACAGGTGTACTTAGTGCTGTGTGGGACGCTCTCTCATCATTAGCCGACCATGAGGACGATCAACCTTGTCGTTTGGAACGAGTTGCTGTTCGTTGGCACGACAACTATGCCGAGCCTCATAATGCTTCTCTTCGTATTCCACGCCAGGAAGGTGTCGCGCCTCCTCCTTTGAGTGCTTTGCAACATGTTGAAAATCCATCATTCTCCATACTGCCTCCGCTCAAGAGCCTGAGTGTACTTGACATTGATGAAGTCCAGTATCTCGACGAGTTGAGTGTCCTGATCGACCGATCAGTCGACAAGTTACGCGAGTTGCGTATTGGAATCGCGCATCTCGCCAAAGGCAGAGAGTTTTGCTATGTTTGGGAAGATGACAATGTTCAGCAGATCGATCGAGCCAATCCAGTCATGTCTTGCATCACACTAGGTGAAAAGCGTCTCGGTGGTATTCTTGGAATCTTGACAGGCATGATCTTTGATCTGCGATTTATTGAACCCCCACGACCAAATCGACTGAGGCGAAGGTCTATTGGCCCTTCGCAAGTATCCGGAACTGTGAACAGCACATCGGCTATATCTACTGTTACTGCTAGTAGTAATTTCACGAGCTTTGAGATGGGAACAGCAATCGCGACCAATACACCGTCAGAGGACAGCGCTGATGAAGAGACGATCACCAGTGTCGAGCACATCCAAGCTGCGCCCAAGACCTCAACAACCAATCCAGGGGCTCCTGGACAATTGGGCACTACCGGTGAACTTCCGCAGACTACGCTGCCCTATCGTAACAAGGATCCTTCAAACACACAAGACAAGCATTCTGCTGTCAAGAAAGACGACCAGCCATCGGCATTATCGAGAAAGCTCTCGCTAGATGTACTCGAGCTCGAAAATATACCCCTATCGATACCAGTCATGCTGAACACCATCGACTGGAGTGCCTTGACCACCCTCACTTTACTCCGATGTTTCTATCACGAACATTTGTGGAAAGCTTTGCGCCGCCAATTCTCGCCTGATCCTTCTCCCCTCAAGCCAAAGTATGACACTGGAGTGGTCGATTCTACCTTGAGATTTTCAGGCAGACCCTCAGGGTCAGAGAAGACATTCAGGCTGAATCTGAAGCACATCTACACAGATACAGTGTCGTCTTCCTTGATCTCGTTCATCAAAGAAACGCTTCGACCAAACAGTTTGGAATCGGTGCTCTTCTTGCACAATTCTATAGCCTCGAGAATCGTACCTCTGGACGCCATCTTCAATGGTGTTATACGCAGGCACCGGAATAGTTTGAGAAAACTGTTAATTGACAGCGGCGACAGAATGCAGGAGGACCTACCAGGAGCTAATGTGATCTGGCGACAGTGGATGTTCAGTCGCGAGGTCATTAAATTCCTTGGTAAGATGCCGTGTCTGAGGGAGCTGGGTGCCGCGCTGGACTATCGTGACTGGGTATGTTCAATAGATACGATGCGTGAGCGTTCTAACACTGACTTGCCTTGCCAGCACTTCTTCTTACAGCACCTTCCAGCTCTGTCAAAGCTTCGCTCGCTCTACATACCTTACATTGTTAACTACAGCCAAGGAGGCCCAGGAAACCGTGCGGATACCAGAGAACTAGCTCTCCAGGTTGTGGACGTTATGGCCCTCCGCCCAAAACTAGAGATCTGCTACATCGGTATCATGAAGAAGTGTTTCGAGATATTCGAGCAAAACCAAGGTTCTCGAAACACGGATCATGGTGTAATCGGGGTCGGTGATGACTCTGGGAGTGAAGACGAAGACGAAGACGACGACGAAGACGACGACGACGACGATGAGGCATCAGCTGATGAAGACGATGATGATGTCGATGACAGTGATGACACGGCCTCTGATACAACCGACAATTACGAGGACAGCGAACTCGACTCCTCCGAACACGAGAATGACTCGCCGACACTGAGACTGCGGGAGATCCTCTATTACGACGACAAGGTGTCTGTATTCAAGGCCAGGCACGGAAGACTATAATCAGCATCGAGACAATGGTCGTGTGGGCGCATGGATGCTAAAGGACAAGGCTCAGGCCTGTGGGCTTTTGACTTTTCGGTCTTGATTTGATTCTGCTTCGTTCATTAATTCATCTCTGGACGACTTTTTACTCTCGATATATTCGGTACTTAGTCTCATATCTAATCATCACAAACACATGGTCGAATAGAATTCTCGGCTGCCAATGTGATTTACACCTTCTCGGTCTTTGTCCATGGCAGGTCCTTAGCAAATGTCTAGAGTTTCCTGATCGAAGAGGTAATGACCAGTGTGGTCATATACTTATCTACAGAACAAAATATACGAGTAGTGATGTGGGAAAGCATCAAGGTAAGAAAGTGTCAGGGTCTCCCAGAAATGTGTTGGCAAGTTGCCGAGGATACCCCAGGCCTCTCGCGGGCAGGAGCTCACCATACGAATCAACCCACCTGCGCATCTAACTAGCTACGATAATCACCGATCAATTTACGTTACGCCTATACTGGTCGCCTTCATCTCGCTTCAGCTGTATCGCGTCCGACAACTCGCGCTCAAGCACACAACAATCCAAGACCATCATCATGGCGCCTATCACGACAGCATCAGACGAGAGCAACCACATGGCGCTGCTCGATAAGCTCGACATGCAGAAGATCCACAAGCCCTTCCGCAACCCACGATGGAAGCCTGCCCAGCGCCGCAACAAGACTGTCAAGCAGATTGTGTCCGAAGCTCAGCGCAAAGAACAGCAACTATTACAGCAATCCGTCCAGGCCACACGCAACAACAGTGCTGCCGGCACTCCTCAGCCAGAGGCTGCCGTTCCCGACCCGCAACCTGCGCAACCCATCGTCACACCGAGTTACACATACACATCCATTCAGGCTGCGCCGTCTTTCAAGCCCAAGCAAAAGTATTGCGATATCACTGGTCTGCCTGCTCCATACAGCGACCCCAAGACCGGCCTGCGCTACCACAACACCGAGGTCTACTCTGTCATCAAGACTTTGAGCACCACGCAGGTCCAGGAGTATCTGGCTGCAAGAGGCGCACACACCATTCTCAAGTGATTGGAACAGTCTACACATGACACTACTTCTATTCTTGTCCATCAACTACAACTACGAGCTTCAGAGGCAGGAATGCACCTCGAGTGCATGTCAGTCCAACCAAGTCAAGCTCACTCCACCCACACCGACCCTTTCGAATCGGCGCTCAAGAGTGCGCTCCGGCTTATTTGCGAACGACGGCATCTTTCGACGCCTTTGCTCTTCGCCTTTGCAAATACCGCGAATCTATGCTCTGACGAGAGATACACAGTTGCAGCTAGCTGTTGCTAGACTGCCGCATGGCGAGGGTAGGAAAGAAAGAGATAGCACACATACTATACCTTTTGGCTGGTCGCGCAATCACATTCTTATGATCGGACAAGCGGCTCGAACACATCAATCTCGACACAGTCGGTGTTCTAGCAAAGCAGCGACGCTTGATGCTGAAGAACAAAGATCCAAAGCACAAACGATAAGCGAGCGCTTTGCGAAACCCTTGGGACTCGCTGCTGTCCCGACGTTCTTCCACATCCCGAGCCCGTCCGCGGCTGGTGATGACGTTGCTGTGTTCGATTGACAATCATAGCATAACCATTGCGAGTAATAATATCTACGGAATTGTGTGACATTCATCGTCCTGTATCTCAGCGTCTCTCTTCTTCTCTCCTAATCTCACTCACGTCAACTAAACATCCAAATTACTGCACCATGTCCAATAAGTTCCTAGCCACTCCTAAGCCAGCTCCCGAGCTTACCATACCACAATCTGACAAGTTCGTCAAGGTATCAATCATTGACAGGTACGAAATCAAAAGTTACTTGCTTCTTGGCCTTGGTCGTATCTGACTCACACGGCGGNNTAGCACATCTTACGTTGATTTGCCTGCCGAGCTGTTCTTGAAGCCTTTCTATAAGGGCAAGAATCGATTGACTGGACCTACTTTCTCCTTCCTAATTGAACACAACTCCGGCAAGCGTATCTTGTTTGACCTAGGAATCCGCAAAGATGTCGATAACATGGCCCCGAGCATCGTACACAGCTTCAAGTCGAAAGGCTGGACTGTAAAGGCTGAGAAGAATACGGCCGACATCTTGCAAGAAGCAGGGTTTAATATTCAAGGAGGTGACATTGACAGCGTGATCTACAGCCATCATCACTTTGATCACGTTGGAGACATGACGACTTTCCCGCCGTCTACTCAGCTCATTGTTGGTCCCGGCTTCAAGAGCGCTCACCTTCCTGCATACCCGATCAACAAAGACTCGCCCAATTTACAAAGTGATTTTGAGGGTCGTGATGTTCGAGAGGTTGACATCGTGCAGGAGGGAGCCGACCTGAAGATTGGACGCTTCAATGCTTACGACTACTTTGGTGACGGCTCATTCTATCTCTTGGATACACCTGGCCACGCAGTTGGACACATGTGCGGCTTGGCTCGAACCTCTGCACCCCTGGACGCACCAGCGACCTTTGTGTTGATGGGAGGTGATGCTTGTCACCATGCTGGAGAGTTCAGACCTTCGCAGTACCAGCCTCTCCCGACAGAAATCTCACCCTCGCCAAAGACACTACCTCAGCCTATTTGTCCTGGTCATCTTTTACAGGACGTACACTGCAACAAGAGCGCAAACGAGCCTTACTACGAGGTCACCGAGAGTTTCTGCCACGACTTGAAGCAATGCCACTCGACTGTCAAGGGAATGCAAGAATTCGATGCTTCAGATGATGTTCTCTTGATCATAGCGCATGACGCAAGTTTGTTGGGAGCGCTTGACTTTTTCCCTGATTCGATGAACAAGTGGCGTGAAAAGGATCTGGATGCAAAGACGAGATGGAGGTTCCTGGGCGATTTCAGCGAGGCAATCGACAAGCAGTAGAGAAGAAGCACCAAGAATAATTGGCCATGGAAATAATACAACCGCTTGGACTGGAGGACTTGGATCCATGACTTGCATGACCCGCGGGAACAACGTAATGCGTCCTCAACAAGCACGGTCCAGGTTGGCTGCCCCACGACGGCGGGCCCCGCGAAGTCGGACCAGGGCGAAATATTAAAGAGTCACGTCAACCGCTTTGTGTTTTTGAGTGTAATTGGCCTTCACTGTCCAGTTCCGTTCAATACTAGTTGGACGATAATTCGCTGCACATCGATTCACCATGTCTACAACCGTAGTTCTCGGCTCGCAGTTTGGCGACGAGGGTATGTTTGTGACTCAGACCGCGCTGCGCTCCCACACAGAGCTCGTCTAACTCAGCTCTNNAGGCAAGGGCAAGCTCGTCGACCTCCTGTCTGAGAAGTTCAAGATCACCGCTCGCTCTGCCGGTGGCCACAACGCCGGTCACACCATTGTCGTCAATGGTGTCACGTACGACTTCCACATCCTCCCTTCCGGTCTGGTCAACCCCAAGACCGTCAACCTCGTTGGTTCAGGAACTGTCGTCAGCGTGCCCCAGTTCTTCCACGAGCTCCAGCAGCTCGAGAAGCACAACCTCGACTACAAGGAGCGCATCTTCATCAGTGACCGCGCTCATGCCCTGTTCGAACTGCACTCGCTCGTCGATGGCCTCGAAGAGGTTGAGCTCGGCAAGGACGCCGTCGGCACCACCAAGAAGGGCATCGGCCCGTGCTACCAGACCAAGGCCGCTCGCACTGGTATCAGAGTTGGCGAGATCTTCGACAAGGAGCACATGGACCACAAGCTGAGGACTATGGCTGCCGCCTTCCAGAAGCGCTACGGCGACCTGTTGAAGTACGACGTCGAGGCCGAGATCAAGAGATACGACGAATGGCGTCCTCGTCTTGCCGAGTATGTCATTGATCAGGTCCCAATGATCCAGCAGGCCGAGGCTACAAACACCCCCATGCTTGTTGAGGGAGCCAACGCTCTCCTTCTCGACATTGACTGGGGAACCTACCCCATGGTAACCTCCTCAAACACCGGCATTGGTGGTGTCTTCACCGGTCTCGCCCTCTCTCCCTTCAAGCTCAAGGAGGTCATTGGTGTCGTCAAGGCTTACCAGACCAGAGTCGGTGGTGGTCCCTTCCCTACCGAGCAGATCAACGAGATCGGTGAGAAGCTTCAGACTATCGGCCGTGAGGTCGGTGTTACCACCGGTCGCCGTCGTCGCTGCGGCTGGCTCGACCTTGTTCTCCTCAAGTACTCGGCCGCCATCAACCACTACACTTCCTTCAACCTGACCAAGCTGGATATCCTGGACGACTTTGACGAGATCAAGGTCGCTGTCGGCTACAAGGTCGATGGAAAGGAGGTCCCCTCTTTCCCTGGCACCATTGATGCGCTGTCCAAGGTCGAGCCCATCTACGAGACTCTGCCCGGTTGGAAGACCAACAGCACAAACATCAACTCATACGAAGCCCTTCCCGAGAACGCCAGAAAATACATCGAGTTCATCGAGAAGTTCACTGGTGTTGGTGTCAAGTGGATCGGCACAGGTCCCGCCAGAGAGGCCATGATTTTCCGATAGAGGATATGCTGAAACGCCCTCTTTGTACTTCATGGCAGCTGCTTGCCCAGGATTTGAAATTATGGGATGGGTTTTCGTGATCTGGTATCAAGGAATGAGAAATGCTTAAGAAAGTCACTATAGACACAAAATTCATTAGAAGAACCTCTACACAGAAGAGCTCTCTAATACCAACGAGAATGTTTTACGCTTATATGAAATGCACGTCACGCTAAAATTGATGGTTCTGACGTGATTGTTGAAATAGATTGAATGTGGCAGGGCGTTCTTGAGCTTCAACCTCGTACGACTCCGCGTCTCGACTCCTTCCAACCAGCTTCACTGGCAATGCACCCATATTTGTTCAACTGACTTTACAACCTCACCAGTTCAAAACATGAAGTCTTTCATCGGCCATACATTGGCTTGGCTACAAGCTCAAGCACAATTACCTCTCAGTCTATCTAGTCTTCAAATNGCTTCTGAGCGATGCTCGGTAGATGCTATCGCGAAGCCAGACATCTTTGGTGCTGAAATCATCAATCTCTCTGCTCATGAAGTCAAGGGTTACTCGAGTACAAAACATTTGGCATCAAATACAGATGATGCAAATGGTTTAAACTTCTGCAATGTCACCGTCACCTACACTCATCCACGACAAAACGACACGATACATGTAACAGTTTGGCTGCCACTCGAGGAATGGAATGGCAGGTTCATGGCTGTTGGCGGCGGAGGTTGGATCACTGGTCATCCATACCTGGACTCTCAAATCAAACAGGGCTATGCTGCGGCCAGCACTGACGGTGGGCACGGAGTGGAACGATCGGCCGCATCTTGGGCTCAGACCAGCCCTGGAAATGTAAACTGGAATCTGCTGCAAGATTTCGCATATCGAGCGCTCGATGATATGGCTGTAATTGGCAAGAGCATCACAACGTCTTTCTATGGGACCGCTCCGAAATACTCTTACTGGAATGGATGCTCGACTGGAGGTCGACAAGGTCTTATGCTTGCACAGCGCTCTCCGAAACTCTTCGATGGCATTCTTGCAGCTGCACCTNNTGCAATCGATTGGCCAACTTTTGTCGTCTCTGCCTTCTGGGCTCAGCAACGCATGCATAGCCTAGACGCGTATCCATCAACTTGCGAACTCATGGCCTTCAGAGCTGCTGCTATAGAGGCATGTGATGATCTCGATGGACTCACTGACGGCATTATTGGAGCACCCGGTCTGTGTAGATTTGACCCGCGTACTGTTGTGGGCAAGAAGTTCAAGTGCGATGGCGTCGAAAAACAACTCACGTCTGCAGGTGCTACAATAGCTCAAGCAGCTTGGACTGGACCTATCGATGATGATGGCAAAGCTCCTTGGTTCGGTGTCAATCACGATGCAGTCCTTCGTTCAGCAGACGATGCTATCGTAGTCGGCAACGGCAGCGCAAGAGACAAGACCATTCCAGAAGAGTGGATCAGTCTTTTCGTCGTCAAGAATCCAGCATACGATACAACCAAAATGTCAGACGCGGACTACTTCTCCGTACTCAGAGCGTCTCAGAGAGAGTACGACTCTATCATCGGCACGAACTGGGCAGATCTATCTGAGTTTCGTGATGCTGGTGGTAAGATGATCACCTGGCATGGCCTCGCAGACGACCGTATCCCACCCAATGGAACCTCACACTACTACGACCAAGTGCTTGCAAAAACCTTGAACGTCTCAGACTTCTACAGATATTTCGAAGCTCCGGGTGTCGGTCACTGCGCAGGCGGAGCTGGTCCTGTCCCGGATGCTCACAGGGATTTGGTTAGATGGGTCGAGGAAGGTATCGCTCCTAACACTCTAAGAGCATTCAGTCAGCATGGAGATGGAACCATCAGGGAGCTGTGTCAATATCCGCTAGTGCAGCGGTTCATCGGAGGTGACCCAAAGGTCGCTTCCTCTTTTGTATGCACAGCTGGATTTGCTTGATGCTCTGATTAACGACACATTAAGGTATGGAACAGCATATGGAGGAGCGCAGAGATGGCCACAGTATGTCGCGACGCGAGTCGACGTGTTCGCGAGCTCGGAAGTGGGTGGAGATCCGGTGCAGGTGCAGCCCTCGGTAACGACTGCCGTGGACTACACATGCTATAAACTGCTGTTACACGGTTACACAAGCCATTCTTCGTCCTGAGTTGTCTATACCATTGATCAATTATCTCGTTTCGATACTGGTAACAGTCATGGTTCGATTGTCCAATCGCGATAGACCCTGACCAGATGAGGAATGACGAAGCCACCGGTGCCAAAAGAAACGAAAAACGTCCACATGATAGCTTTTAGAAGACCAGCTCCCATGTCCCCTGAAACCTGGAAATATCTGTTCTGTCTCTTCTCGAATGCTTCGAAGTTATCATCTATTATCTGTATACATCTAAGCTTATCACACATGACTACCTCACCTCTTGCTTCTGACTTCGTTGTCAGCCTCCCTTCGGAGGTACTGTTGACCATCTTTGGAGCTCAAGATAGCTTCCGCGACATGTCTTCGTTATTCAGAACCTGCAAAAGCCTCTACGCTCTTTGGCAAACACGAGCCAGTTCAATCAGTAGGCCACTACTCATTCGCCAAACNCCCTGCTACGAGGAAGTAGAAGCCTTGATATTGGCAAATGAAGCAGCAAGGCTTACCACCAAATCTCGAAACTCTGTCGTTCTGGCAGACCCAATCCAAGAGGAAAAACTCGGAAGAACCCTCAATAGGATTATCCTAAGTCGACAAATTGTAGGGCAAGCGAGATATCTTTGCGAAATCATTGAGAGCAGATATCTTCAGCAAAAATACAACTGCCACGATGCGAAATGTCGAGCTCGTCCATCCACACTTCCACAACCAGAAAGAGACGACGTCATCCGAGCACATCATTTCATCAAGCTCTACACACTCACATACGCACACAAAGGACTTGCAGACCTACATGATAGCTGCAAGACCAGACTGGAAGCAATGAGCGATGCCAACAAACACTTTCTGTTCCAGCTTACGAGGATCATGCATGATTATGCCTTACCGTGGGATAAAATGAGATTGGATCTGTGCTCGTGGTCGCTGACTCCTGTTGTCAAGTCGGAAGGCTCTGGATGTTCTGTTACTTGGGCGGACAAGTTCAAGGCACTTCAGGAGGCTACGCGTGTGCAAGTCATGACTTGCGGAGATTGTATCTATGATGATACAGCTCGGTTTAGCAGGATTGGCCAGTAAGAAGGCCATTGGAGATATTGCCAAATATTAGGATATACCACCACATAGGCACGCTTGTTGGAAATTAACTGGCGAATGACCACTCTTATCAGGCATTGAGATTGTCATGATTGATAGATCAACGGTCGGAGACAAGTCACACAGCAAGGCGCCCCTCGAAGTTGTTTCGAACCTGCCACTGCGCTATGGTGGCTCGTTTGTGTTGCTACGCACAGATGCAACAACATGACGAGATTGGGAGCAAAACAGAGAAGCGACTGGCTACCCATAGCATTCGTCAGAGCTCGCAAGAATCGAGCGGATGGATGACAGATACAAGTCGTCGTACAGGGGTCTGAAAACGATCAGATACGTGACATGGTGCTGCGCCACAGGTCCACATTCCTGGCGCAATCTCGCCCACGCTCCGCCCCGGACGCAAGGTAGCACCATACACTTGTGGAGACCCATGGCCACTGCATTGAAACTGGGATAGGGCCTGGTTCTTCTTGTGGTCAGTCGGCGAGCAGGAAGGCACAGAATGCAGCTAGATCTCAAAGTAGACATAGCCAAGTGACCCAAGAACCTGATTCTTTGCTTGTTACTTGGTGTCCGCGGCACGTTTGCTGCTTACCGAAAGAAGGTACTACGGGCTTCCATACTGAGCAGCACCTAATTCGTGTATGCATCGCTTGGCACACGTAATTTTGTGGCTGTGGCTAAAGGCGACTTCCTCTCACATTTCTCCCAACACGCAAAAGGAGACCTGTTTCGACGGCTTCAGCAGGCAAACCATCATCCATTGGGTAGTACCAACATCTCATCCACAACCACCGACGCGTCTGGAAGCTATAGGTGGCTCGCAAGCACGAAATGCGTAAGTTTTCAGCTCTCTAAAAGTGGCATGCGACCATGAATCGCGATTTCAACTTGTCATGATCCCCGGGGCGGAAGCGGCGCGCCGGTGGAAGCTAGCGTCTTGGTGCTCTGGATGGTTATCTATGCCATCGCCAGCTGCCCAGACATTCATTCCCTCTGCTACCTTGCTACTTTGCTTTCCTCCTTCACTTCACTTCACTTCAATCATCCTTGTGGATTATACGCCGATGGGAGAACCTTCTGACCCTTCTTTATTAGACCGCATCCGTTCATGGGCGAAGCACCACGCCTCTGACCGCTCCAAGCACCCCACCAACAACAACATTACGCCACAGCGAAGTGCAAGCCCCATTCTACCAACCACGACCCGAGATCTGCCGAACGCGGAGAAGACTGGACCCTCGTCGAACCATGTCATCAACAACACAAGTCACCATGACAGTATTGCCTTCAACAATACCGCAGAGAAGACATCGCCTGCTCTGCCCGGCCCAGCCCCTCCTTCTGAACATGTCAAGTCGGAACATGCATCACCGAACCAACCCACCCTAGGAGGTGGAGACGGCACTCCCAATGTGCCCGCTCCCAAACCATCCATCCTCAAGAGAGCCAAAGCTGGAACCGTCAGATTTGGTCTCCATACCTACGATGCCCTCACCCACAGCTGGATCAACGTCCTCCTCGTCTTCGTCCCTGCTGGTATCATTGCTAAGGCCCTCAATATCAACCCTTCGGTCGTCTTCGCTCTGAATGCCGTTGCCATTATCCCTCTGGCTGGCATGCTGTCATACGCAACCGAGGTCGTTGCTTCTCGCTTGGGCGATACACTCGGTGCTCTGATGAACGTCTCGTTCGGCAATGCCGTCGAGCTGATCATCTTCATTATTGCCTTGGTCAAGGACGAGATTCGTATTGTCCAGGCTTCACTGGTTGGATCCATTCTCTCCAACCTTCTCCTCATTATGGGAATGGCCTTCCTACTTGGTGGTCTCCGATTCCAAGAGCAGATTTACAACAGCACTATCACCCAGATGAGTGCTTGTCTGCTCAGTTTGAGTGTCGTGAGTCTGGTCTTGCCCACGGCTTTCCATGCCTCCTTCTCGGACAGCACGACTGCCGACGACAGAGTCTTGAAGGTCAGCAGAGGCACCAGTGTCATTCTGCTCATCATCTATGTTCTGTACCTGCTCTTCCAATTGAAGTCGCATGCCTACCTGTACGAAAGTACACCGCAGCAGATCATTGATGAGGAGTCTCACCCGGGTATCTTGGCCGACATGCTAGGTTCGTCTAGCTCATCTGATAGCTCATCCTCGTCGGATTCATCAGACTCGGATACTTCCTCGCACACGACTTCAAAGCGTATCAGGCGTGCCTTTAGACACCGCAGACGCCGCAAGTCGAGTGCCAGCACTGCCACGACCCCTTCTGTCATCAGCGCTCCTTCTGTCGTCAGTGCTCCATCCGTGGAGCGTGCCCACTCCCACCAATCAGACATAGTCCAGCCTCAGCCTCAGCGTCGTCCATCTGCTCTCGGTGCCATCAACAGTGGCGATGAGGCCGATACAGATGGCGAGCTCGAAATGCGTGGCGCTCCTCCTCTCATCAGAGACTTTGTCGATGGGCCCGTCACCGAAGAACATCAGCAGCAGCTGCACTTCCAAGACACAAAGCCCGACACACGCAAGCAGAAGAAGAAGCATAAGAAGAGGCATCATCATAAACGCCATGGCAGCCACGAGGAGAAGCAGTCCATTGACGAGGCTTCTTCGGTTCGCAAACAGGGCAAGCAACCTGTTAAGGACTACACTCCTAAGGTGGGCTTCTCCGACGACGTGCATTATGCTCCCGCTGTCGAAACCGGCTCGCCTAGGAAGTCTTTCGGTATTCGCCAGCTCTCTTCTCGTCAGGCCTTCCCTCGTCCCACCCTCCCCAAGATGCTCTCTCAGAACGTCTTTGTCTCTCCACCTCCGGCTTCCGGCTCTCCTGTCACAGGCGCGCCTATGGTGCCCCGTACTGGAGTGGGTGCGCTACGTAGAACTAGCTCTCTGCCTGACCGCCTCAACCGTCAAAACACTCCCTCGCAGCCTCCTCAGGAGAACCTCCCTCCTTATCCTAGAGCCATGAGTGGAGAACAGGAATCCGAAGAGGAGACGGAAGAAAAGCATAATCGCATGTCTCGTACTGCTGCTGTCGTTCTCCTGCTTTTCTCCACCGCTCTAGTCGCCGTCTGTGCCGAGTTCCTCGTCGATGCTATCCCTGCCATGATCGACGCAACTCCAGTCAGTCAAGCCTTTATTGGTCTCATCATCCTGCCCATTGTCTCCAATGCTGCCGAGCACGTCACGGCCGTCACCGTTGCCGCCAAGAACAAGATGGACCTTTCCATTGGTGTCAGTGTCGGTAGNCAGTATCCAGATCGCTCTATTTGTCACCCCCTAGTGGTCATTCTTGGCTGGATCATCGGCCGCGACATGTCTCTCTACTTTACGCTTTTCGAGACTATCAGTTTATTCGTTACCGCGTTCGTGGTCAACTTCTTGGTCCTTGACGGCAGAAGTAACTACCTCGAGGGTGCTCTACTCATTGCTGCCTATGTGATTATTGCGTAAGTCCCTACCTCTTAACATTATCATATCACAACCAGCTAACATTATCATAGCGTCTCGGCTTTCTATTACCCTGATGGTGCTGATGCCAGCTCTCTCGCCGGATCGAACTAGGCGATTCCAGATCGCGCTCATGTATAGCCAATGAAGACGAAGAAGGGAAATTGGTTATCAATGATAAGTTAGGCGGAGGTTAGATCAGATTGAGCAGTTTCTTACGGAGTTTGGTTTCTAACGAGTCAATGATTTGGACAAGTTCCACAAGCGGTCCTTTCCATCAATATCTCATTTTTCATACGCACAAATTGATATTGTTCCTTTCTTTGAAAATTGCTGGAATGCTTTGTGAGCTCCAGACCTATTAGATGACTTTGCCCTGTCCTGACAAGCAGGGTCGTACTCTGGCCATCATGTACGTCTGGGACTCTCGACCTCGATATTTCGAGGCGTGTGATTTCTCCTTTTTTCCTTTTTTCCTCGCTCAAGCTGTTGGTAACACCCTGACCGTATACTTATCATGCCTTCTTGTCCACCATGTATGCTAATATTGAAGCATCTATACACTTCTTGTGCTCTGTGCATAGCAATATGGTTTCTGGTGTACTTTGATAGTCATCTGAAGTGCTTGTTGTCGAATTTTTATTGTTTTATCTTTTGGTCTGAGGCTTGGGGCTTTCTCGACATTAGACTCTCTGACAATCAGACAACAATTCAGCAAATTTTTAACCCTGAGGTTGGAATCTGGACTATGAGTATATCCTTTGGGTCTGTGACACATAGCATTTCCTTTGGGCGAAAAACTTGACCCGATTGCAGAATGGGCCGTCTACCAAGATCTCGGTGACGGATTGGCCTGCACAGCGCAAGGGGCATTTGCCCTGAAAATGCTCAATGAGAGGTGTTCTATAAATCAATACATACACAGAGCAGAGAAATAGGATGCCTAGTCAAGTTGTTCAGATATAGAGAGATGTGATCCTGGATGTAAGCGGAAGAGAGTTTATATACACCTACCGACTTGTATTTAAGCCACTCATTATGTATCTAAACGGGACATTTGGACATACCGTATCTAAAAGAGAAACAAGACACCGCAAGTCGATGTGCTATGCACAGGGGAAAGTAGAGGAAAGAGCGACCGTTACGGAGGAGAAAAAAACAACGTAGTATAGACGGAAAGAGCGAGCAGGCGAGACAGAAAGGAATGATGCACGAAAACAGGCAAGAGCGAGCAGAGACAGAACATAGTGAGCAATGCGAGATCCGAAAAAGCTGTAACGCAAGAGCGGGTGACTAGACAAAGAGCGAGATTTGGCATAGAGTGTCACAAGTCCCATAGATGCTCTCTCACACTGGCATATAACGATATTGTAAGCTATAGAAATGCATGATTGCTTACAAAGAAGCGTGGCCATGGAGACACCATACGGCAACGTTCTCTCTATGGACTCCACTTCCTCAAGAAAGTACTGTGCATTTTTATAGTGACATTGTGAAAGTCTTCGGCACATGGGGATGAATCAAGGAAGGAACCAAGCTGGAGTCGGTACACAGTGCAGAGGCTCAGAAGACCAACATTTGTGCTGTCCTAGACTCGTCCGTGATGCATATTGCATGAACGATGGTAAGCAGTTTTGATGCTAAAGGCCATTGTTGCAAGTAAAGTAGCATCATGAAGATGCCACTTCGCATTGCCTGTCTCAAGCAGGTGGGAATGTGCCCATAGGATTTCAAACGTCCGCATAAGACTCGAGCTGAACGATTGATTGTGGTTTCTCAACCTCATATCTCCCGATTGAAAGCTCCTGAGGCTAGCATCGGTCTCCAAGAGGTTGCAGAGCGGTCTGAAGTCTGTTCTTAGCAGTTGAGCATCGCATGTAAATTAGTGAGATGGCCGCTAGGCGTACCAGATATGCTCGGTCAGATGGCAGCGCTACTGTAAACGAGCAACAGAGACAGTGCCCGACCTTTTGCGGCAATAAGTAGAACGCCTCGATGAAGAGGCTCTGAAGCGGTGCCAAACCAACCAAGCACCATGTTATTTGGTAGATCACTATCAGATAGATGGCCTAATTCGAGTTTATCGACGATTGTCGATATCAGAAAGTGATATTGCCATCTCGCACGTGGAGCGAGGCTCTTCTGACAAAGGGGCACCGACCTAGTGAATCAGATTATGGTTGAGTCCTGACAGGAAACATCAGTGACAAGATCCACAAGCTTGGAGTCGCGGAAAACACCGCACTGTGCAAATCATGAGCAGGGAACTGTTGTGGCGCCTGCACGAATCGGGCATACCCTCCGGATTGTGAGCAACGACACTTCTCAGAATGGGGCGATTTTGACGACGTTCAAAGTAACTCGGAACGCGTACCTCGCACGAGGTGCGTACAAGAGCCTGAAGAAGCTGCCCTATGCCCTCGACGGCAGAGGGCACCGAAGATGGAGGTGTACAATGCGAAAGGCATGTCCCGAAGGGTTATCGGATGATGATCATGATGCTCGGTGATAATGTGCGCGGCTCTCTCCATCGGCATCTTGTTGCTGGAAAGGCGAGCCGCTCATGAGCACCAAGGCCATAAAGATCGCATGGGCCGCTTGTGCTGGATAAGGCCTGTGCCATCTCCTTGACGCCTCTGTCCCCAATATGGATGGGAAACCCATCAAGGACTTACCATAACAGTATTTAGGTATGGCATATGAGAACATGGGGGTTTGGCGAAGCACGCTCGTTCAGGAACATGGTTCCAACTCTGGGGACCTCGGAGTCAGATGTGAGACACGGAGACATATCCGATATTGACATGACGGCTAAATGTCGTCATGAGGGAAAAATTGCTCCCTGCCTTTGTTGAGCTTTGAGAGCGAGGAGACCATGACCTGTATCGCATGACTACTGATATTGTGTTAGAGACAGAGGCCACAGAGATGTCATACAGGTTGTGTTTCACAAATGGCTTGATGATAGCGTTGAGAAAGGAACGAATTGGGGTTTATGGTCGGAGGTCGACTATGAAGATATCAATCAGATAAGATCATGTTCGTGATACACTGGCATCGCCGCCTCGATCAAGGAACACAAGCACCAAGTGTGATGGGGGAACCAGTGGAGTGACTGGCGCCAGCTTGGCGTGCCCGACGTAGATCAAGCAACCAAGGTCTGGTTGGAATAAATTGCTGGTGCTGTTTTCGCGACTCGCATGTCAACAGATATTTCGCATGGAAGTGCACGGTCCGACAAGCTCATGACGTGGATCTTCCGCGAGGCTCGTTGCAACTTCTCAGCCGCATAGCCGCCCTGACACAAAGTTTTGTCAATCTCGATATCTCCGTCCGTGGAATGTCACTTCCCTCCACGACTGGAGGCAACACAGAGAGACGCGACTCCTGTCGTAAGCACCTCCAACGTATGTCGTATCCAAAGGCAAAAAAGGTTCGTGGAGGCAGGACGATAAACTCCGTATGCTCCCCAGCGCATGTGTACTTGTAGAAGAATTCGATCAGGCATGTTCTATCGATGTCTTGGCTAGTGCGGCTCACCCTAGTCGCCCATATTTATTGATGTGTGCACGGAGCCTACCTTAGTGCGTACCCCAATGGTTGCAACCGAGACCGCAAACCTCGATCGAGGGCAAACGGGGCGGCATCTACCACTCCCAGATCAAGATCGCCTTCTTTCGAGAGTGTTGATGTCACGGTGCGGCACCCTGGGCATGCTGGTTGCCGATGACGCTGCATGGCGAAAATGTCGTTCCTGCAGGCCATGCCGAATATATATGTAGAGCCATGCTTCATCCAGTCTGCTCTTCCATCGACCATTGAACTCTCACACCATCGCAAAGATGTTCTCCAAGTCAATTGTCGCCTCGGCCCTGCTTGCAGGCGCTGCTTACGCTGCCCCTGCTTCTCAGTCGCAGGGTGTCTACGCCTCCCAGGCCTCGTCTGAGTACGGCAGCCAGGTTCCCGCCTACACTGGTGCCGATGCTCCTTACAAGTCCGACGCTGCCTCTGTTGACCTCGAGAACGTTGCCACCTCTTTCGGCACCAACTCTGCAGTCAACGCCATCGCTACTGCTGCTCCCAACGGCACCGCTTCTGGAGCTGGCTACCCTCTCCGCAGCAGCGATGTTACTGGTTCGACTACCCACGGCCCTTACAGCGGTGTTCCCACCACTGTCGGTGCTGTCACCACTGTCACCCAGGGCCTGACCGTCCCTACCCTCCCCCTTAACCCTACTGCCACCTACTACAACACCGATGGCAAGCTTACCCAGCCCGAGCCCGCTCCTTACACCCCCGCTGGTGGTCTTGGTACCAACGGTTCTCTTCCTCGCTACATGGTTGAGTCCGACTTCGACTATGAATCCATCACCCTTGGTCTCTACCAGGAGTGGATCGAGCTCGACACCTTCAACAACGGTCTCGCTACCTTCTCCGAGGAGGACTTTATCGCTGCCGGTCTCACTGCTGAGGACCGCGAGCTCATCCGCTTCATGGCCCAGCAAGAGGAGGGCCACGCTACTCTTCTGACCAACATGCTCGGCCACACCGCACCTCCCCAGTGCACCTACAATTACCCTTACACCACTGTCCGCGAGTTCCTCGACTTCAACCAGAAGCTCACCCGCTTCGGTGAGTCTGGCGTCTGGGGTTTCATTAACCACCTCGACAGCCGTGAGGTCGGTCAGCTCCTTGCTCAGTCCATCGCCACCGAGGCCCGTCAGCAGATGGCCTTCCGCCAGATGAGCGGTCTCTTCCCCATGCCCGTCTGGTTCGAGACCGGTATTCCCCAGTCTTGGTCGTGGTCTCTCCTCGCTCCTTACATCTCTTCGTGCCCTGCCAACACCACTCGTCTCGCATGGCAGAACTTCCCCGCTCTCCACATTGTTAACCAGCCCAACATCAACCGCTGGTCTGCCAACGATACTGCCGCATTTGAGGTTACCGGTAACCGCACTTCTGACCCCAGCATCTCCACCATTCCCGAGGAGGAGAGCTGCCAGCACTCNCTGAACGTCACCGGCTACGGCTGTGGCCCTGCCATCTCNCGCAACCGTTCTGAGCCTCTTTCCTTCCCCGGCAAGCAGGTTAACTTCACCTGGGACGCTCCCGGTCTTGCTGTCGGTCCCAACAACAGCTACGTCACCGCTGTCAACCCTGTCGCTGGCGAGCCTCAGTTCGTTGCCTGGGCTGCTCAGCTCAACTTGACCTACACCCCTCTTATCAAGACTTCGAACAACACTGGTTACACTTACCAGCCCGCTGGTGAGGTCTACGGTGGCGGTGCNCCTGTTGTCAACGGTACCATGTTCGTCGCTCTTACCGACACCGACATGTTCTTGACCCCCTTCAACCTTTCCATGATCAACCCTCACGTTATCGCACTGGGCTTGTACCAGAGTGGTTAAGCATCTTTTGATGTTTGTTACGAATATCTCTGAGTTGTGATACGGAATGAAGTATCTACTCCATTTTTGCCTTCAGCAGCGCGCTAGTCGCCATTATGCTAGGCATGTGTACTCTTATCAAAGATTAAACACTAATCATAATACTGTTCATACTTTCAAACTGGCTCCATTCTGCTCCCTCGTGACACAAGTACGTTATCTGACAGTCGATATGTTTGTCATGTCTTTATGACCTGTCATTTGTCGAATCCCATACCATGATAGCAAGGAGTATTTTTATGGCTAATACGAAGCCTGAACTATCATGATTAGCAACTAAGTATTCAAGCTGACCTGTGGTACAGAAAATCTCTAAAGCCCATCCCTCGTTCTTTGAAGATCCCAAAGAATACTCGAGATCGTTGACATCACCTTCGCACCTTGAAGAACAGCATATCAACTTGGCTGTCAGGAATAAGTATTATCAAATAATTGTGACTGAAGATAGTGAGGATGATGGGCATTCATGTTCGTCGTGATTAAAACATGGCACACCTTTCAGACGAATTGATCCTCAGGTACCATGGCCGAAGCTGGCATACTGCAGACGACCCTTGCTATGAAAGCAAGTTGTCCTATTCTCATCAGTCAGACTTCGACCTGCATCTCGATATGGAGGGCACGCGACGTGCCAAGGGAGGAAGTGACGAGCTTTCTCCACAAAAGAACCGAGAACGAAAGACGGAATTGACGTCAGCGATGAGGTAGCTACCCAGCAAGCTCTTTGCTCGAAAACAACTCAGCTCGCGAAACAAAAGGCACTGCATATCCCATTCTCCTGTCAGACTTCTCCTCAAGCAAAATCATCAATCATTTCCTCTATACCCAAAACCAACCCCCCACCAACCACATATCAAACATGCCTCGCGACGGATCTGGAGCTGGTGACAACGCCATTGAGGCTGGTCACAACATTGTCCACGGTGATGCTGGCGGTGTAAGTCTCGACAGTTTCCTTAGTATAATATTCTCTTAAGCTTACACAACTCAACAGGCCGCATCCACCGGTGTCGACCGCAGCAACAAGGCTGCCCCCATGCCCGAGATCGAGAAGGGCGACAGCCTCGAGGGCATGAACGCTTCCGGCGGCGGCCTCTCTGGTGCCACCCTCACCTCCACCGGCCAGGGCGGTAACAAGGAGCCCTTTGTCGAGAAGGAGGCTGAGAAGCACTCCTCGTAAGCGAGTCGCTTTCCACATCAACTCAGAATCACGACCTCGAAGATATCATTGCCATATCAAATCAATTGATGGCTTCGTAACATATTCATGTTTACGACCAAGACTAGGAGGAATCCTTGTTGAGGATGGAAAGGACTGGCAAGAGCCAAAGTCCTTGAGAAAAGAAAGGCTGCTGTAAAAGTAGCTTTCCCTCATGTATATCGAGATACGACTTTAACGACGGAAATCAAATCATTCAAACCACAATACTGCTCATGCTCTTGCCACTACTTGACGTTGCTATTTTCCCAATAATTGAGATACTTTGTTATGTCCGGACGTTGTAGAGGTTTGAGCATTTTCTTTTCGTCTTTTGCTGAACAACCATATGGTAGAGGTCTCTCAGGTCAAATCGCCCACTTTAACTCCTCCAAGTCGTGATGCGGGATGCTACATGACCTATAAAAATGCAAGAATGTTTCCAAACTAAAGTTGTTTCCACAGAGCTCTACAAAAACAAATGCTCTCGGCGAATACAGTGCCGAGCTTTGATGAGAGAATTGGAGAAATCGGTTGTCCCTGATTCCAAAGATGAAAAGACATATTTCCTGCTGCGTGAGATCTACCATATACTGCACGATATCATCCAACGCAACACAGCCTCCTCGTGTGCAACAAACAGTCGAAGTGTAGCTATAAAAATGCACGATCCCTTGAACAACAGAGTGATATCCACGGAGAGAACGTGAAGTTTAGGCATCTCCACGGTGACACCTCTATCCAGCAAAGAAACTGTACATTTTGATAGCTTATGATAATACAGGGTTATTTCGGGAGAGGTCGGTCTCAGGGGTATGACTGTTTTCTACGCACGAGAAACATACAATTTTTAAAAGACACAACCCCTCTGAATATGAATGTGTACAGCAAGAGCCCAAGAGACAGATATCAGACCCTCATGAACAGCTCCATGGGAGCTTATCGATCAATAGACAGCCAACGAGTCACTCGATCGAGAAGGAACGATAATAATCTTTCGCTATTGGTCTAATATGAAGAATCATATAACATCCATAAGGCCCGCCTAACTCTCCACCACTGTTTGAGAAACATAGCCACCAAGCCCTCAAGCCATCATACGCAAATCAGCAACACGCTTGTGGACAAGAGGACGCAAAGCATTCACGCCAGCACGTAAAGCCATCATCTCACCACAATTATGACCAAGGCTTGGAGAACAACCACAGACACAAGTCCAAGATGGCAAACTAAGGACCTCACTATAGCAAAGAAGCAAAAAACTCAGCATATTGTCATCACGTGTTGGACAGAAGAATGACGGGGATGATTTTGATTCCTGAAGGTGGTATCTGGGGTAATCTGCGAAACCGAAGTTTGGCAGCTTTATCTAGTGGTGGTGACGGAGAAAAAGAAAAAGGGGAGATTGTTGGTCCTGCAAAGACCATAGTCAAACATCTCGTGGTTGACTAGTCTGGCTCCTTGTGCATGCTGTTGTTCTGATCGAATCTGCGCCCAGGCTCCATCTGTTCCTTTGCAAAGACTGAGATACAAAGGGGAAAGCGAGGGCGAAACGAAGCAAAAACAGCAACAAGGTGGTGCAGGAGTAAAGGGTAGGGGTATAAGGTATGCTCAGGGCTCAAAGGATAGAGATCGCGCTTACTTCAGCTTGTCGACGACCTGCTGGCAGAAGTCCTCGGTCTGGTCGTCATCCCAGCTAACAATCTCATCCTCCTCCTTGATGGTGAAGCAGTTCTTGCCAAAGATGACGACGTTGAGTGCAGCATCCTTGTCACCATCAGCGGCATGGACAATGGCCTGAAGCAGGCGGCCGCTCTCGGTGAAGAAGGACTTGGCGGCCTTCTGAGGAGTGGCGTTGGTTCCGACACCACCAATGATGGAAACCCTCTGGAGGTTACGGCAGTCGGCCAACATGTTCATGCAAGGCATGGCGGTAGCCTTGGTGTAGGTCACGATGGTGATGTTCGACATGGCCTTGCGGGCCTCATCACCAACCATGCTCAGGAAATTGAGCAGAGTGGTGGTAGTGTCGAAACGGAGCTTGTAGCTGTAGAGGATTTGACGTGCCTCGGTAGCCAGCTATATTATCATAGTTAGTCCGTGTGCAGAAAAGGACTGTAAACATTTGGTACTAACCTCCTTGTTCAACTGGGCGACAGCAATTCTGTGCTTGGCGTGGTTGCAGCCGTCCTTCTCCTTGAACTCCTTGACGTAGTCCTTGGCTTTGACGCTACCGCTCTTGTTCTCGGTGACAAGCTCAATGCCTCTCTTGGGGTTGGTAGGGGCAAGGTTCAGGCTCAGAATTCTGGTGCGAATGTGCTTGGGAAGCTTCATGAACGGGAATGGAGCACTGGGCTTGATGATGATGGCCTGGAGACCGTTGTCAAGCATGTAGGAGGCAACCAATTCAAAAGGTTGGGCGGCAACGAGTCTCACGTTCTGTCCATGGTTGGCATCCTTGGCCAGAGGCTTGCTCTGAACAGTGTCGTTCTCAAAGGTCACATCGACAGGGGCAGCACTGCTGAGAGCATTCGACAGCTTGTTGAAGACCTTAGCAGGTGCTCTAGGCTTTCTAGGAGTCTTCTTGACTCCAGTGGCAGGAGTGGTAGGAGCCTCGTCGCCAGACTCGGGCTTGGGGGTGGCGGGAGCCACGGCAGCCTTCTTCTGTCGAGGCATGAGTAAGTTGAATATGTATGTGTGGTGTATGCGTGGGAAGAAGAACAGAGGAAGAGTGGTAAATATATAGGTGGATGGGCAGGTGTTGAATAAGGGAAAGTAAAATTCCAAGGTGAAGCTCAAAGTGAGAAGCCAAGTGAATGAGAACGATAGAAGGTGATAGGCAAAAGTCAAGGGAAGACGAAGGGTGGATGTATGCTCTCTCTGGACCGGTATGAGTCTGACTCTCCTTTCTGCATTTCTATGCTGTCTGTATGCTACCCATGGTGATGTGAGAGCCCATGAAGGCCGCATCGACCTGAGGCGCTTGCTCGTAGCATCTCGAGGTAAGCAGACAGCATTGTGAACAGCATAGCAATGCAGGAAGTATAGTCGAGCTTGTATGGACCCAGAGAGACCTCGTCGACCCGGTATATGAGCTCGCATCGACCCGAAGCGCAAGCCCGTAGCATCCCGAGGCAAGCAGAGAGCATCGTAAGCAGCGTCGAAATGCAGAAAGGAGACTCAAGCTCGAATCGGTCCAGAGAGATGGTGCCAGCTCGGGATGTGAGGTCTTGTGAACCCGAGACGCGAGCTCACATCGACCCGGGGCAGGCAAACAGGATTGAGGTGCAGAAAGGAGAGAGATCTGGTGGACCCGGAGCGCGACTTCGCGTTGACCCGAGGCAAGCAGATAGTGAGGACAGAGGGTGGAAGGTGTAGTGGAAGGAAAAGAGTGTGCTGGAACAAGAAAAGAAGATGACTTACGGAACCCTTAGGAGGCATTGTGATGAGTTTGTCTGGTGTTGGAGGAGGTAGAAGTAGAAGAGGTCTTGAGAGTGTTTGGGTTGTCGTGGCTTGAAGGTGGTGGTGTTTGGAGAAGAAGGACAGAGGAACAGAGGGGTGGGAAGCGAGTAAAAAGCAAAAGGAAGTGCAGAAATGAGATGAATCTAAACTTCTTGCTGTGTTGTTCGCGTTGCTGAGTGAAGTGGTGGGTGCAAGACAAAACGAATGGTCCGGATTCTCACGGTCAAGCTCGGAATCAAGTCGTCGGGGTCAACGATAGTCCTGATTGGCCGAGTAACTGTAAGTGATCGAGCACAAAGAGTCTGGTGTCGGATTTGAATGAGACTTTCTGACGTTTTCCTTGCTGCCCGGAAGAAGATAGAATGCGCTTCTCAGCATTAGTATCATATCAATGATACAGTCTCCTTGATATTCGTGAGGCTCTCTGTGAGGTACGCTCTGCAAATCCCAAATATACGCGATCCTTCCTGACTCAGTGTCGCGTCCAGGGAAGGCGTACCAGGCATCCATATATACACGCTCTCTGGAGGCTTTGTCGACACCGAAGCAACGTGCCTTTATAAGGCGCATACAACCCTGTACACGATGTGAGGAGCACAACTGGGTACCTTCTGTCTTCACGACTGGAGTGGCTCCATGTACCAGGGATCGACCTGGTTAATGGTCGTACAACATCTTGACTTACTGACATGGTGTTGAAGCGACCTACCATGGACCTTCCAGGCACGACTGATATCCTGCTGTCAAAGATGGCTCAAGCACTTGTCCTCCAGCACTTGAGGTATATACATGGGTGGCTGTTGTCTGAAATCAACATGTCGAACTTGGAGGCCAAGAGAAGAAGCTACACAAGAAGTCTCACGATGAGGGTCTATACCAAGTGCACGGACTCATGACGCACGGACCATACACACTGAGTGAAGCTACCTACTATACTCGAATGTGCAAACATCTGCTGCAACTTTCGCAAAGCACACGAGTTCAAAAACAAGCCACCAACATGGCCGAGCCTCCCAACGATATGGCCGCTCCATCCACCCAAGACATTGAGATGAAGGAGGAAGCTGCAGAGGTAAGATAGCTCGGCAGCAGACATGTTCGAATGCGCCGCTAACCATGAGCANNGCCCTCGGTCCACAGCATTCCCTCTGCCACAGAGCAGGTCGCCGGAGCCACCGAGGACGAGGGAGCCCTGCCCATCAGCCAGCCCTTCGCCGCTGACTCGGCCGTTGCGCAAACCACTCAGGCTCTCCCTCCTCCAGTCGCCCAAGCTCCCTCAGTCTCGCCATTGCCTGCTACCGCCGCTGCGCCAATCGCCGCCTCTCTGCCTATCTCGGCACCCACTCCTTCGCCTGCACCTACCAGACCTTCCTCAATTCCTCCCACAATCTCGCTGCCACCCGAGCAGGCCCGCGAGCACGGCTCCACTGGAAGAGTCTACCTCAACAACCTCGTCACCTACTATTTGGAAGGCATGAAGTACTTGATCTTCTACCGACCCGAGAAGCCATTGAAGTGGATGGGCGAGTTCCTCTTGAAGCGCAGTGCTGAGATCGAGGGAGAGTGATGATTACTTGGGGACGGAAACATGGGAACTTTACTGGGATGCATTGCATAGCGAAGGCGTTCAACAGGTCATCAGGTTCATTAGTGTGGTAGAAACAGGAAACACTATCACGTCGAGCGCGGGTCCCAGAGATGGACAGAGATAAAATGACAATCGGACACATGATTTTTGGTGAGGGTCCAAAGTGGCTCCCTTGTCGTTCATTTACTTTTTCATCCCTTTGCAACGAGCTAGTGAAAACCCTGGCGACCTTCCAAATACACATGCCCTGAACGCCATGTGGTATCGATGCTTCTTCCTCCATTCGACATTTCTCAGTCAAGAGCCGCTTATGCGACGAGGGTGGAGGCGGTCGAGGACTCGTACTTCCAGGTGGNGGGAAGGACACCGACGGTCTTGTAGTAACGGGCCAGACGGTGGATACGGGACTCGATGAGAATCAGGCGGAACTTGGAGTCCTTGTCCTTGCGGTTGCGCTCGAGGTGCTTGCGGACGGCAACAGCNNCTGAGAGAATTGTGTCAGCCAACCGGGCGCAGAAGTTTTGGTAGGAGTGCAAACATACCTTCTTGATGAGCATGTAGAGGTCCTCGGGGATCTCAGGGGCAAGGCNCTATTGGATATCACTCCGTCAGTCAAAGACCAAACAGAGGCAGAGTTGATGTGTTGAAAAGTGGTTCGTGGCAATCTCTTGCGCTTCCATCTTTTCTTTCCTTCACACGGGGTGGACCGTACCGCTGGACTTGAGGATTCTGAGAATCTTGTTACCTGNTGTCATGTGTTAGTCTTTGGCTTGCGCAGAATTCAGATGCGACGGGCGTAACGTACCAGTGACAACCTTGACCTGGGCGACACCGTGGGAGTCACGGAGGACGACACCAATCTGCGAAGGGGTGGCACCCTTACGGGCGAGCTTGCAGATCTGGTCAACGACCTGCTCGGGAGTGGTCTTGAGCCATGCGGGAGGAGCGCGCGAGTAGGGGATGGCGCTGGAGGCGATACCCTTTCCCTTGGAATGAAGACGGCCCATTTTGAATGTCGGTTTGGAGTAGAAGTTGTCGGATGAAGGGTCGTCGGTTGCTCGTTCGTCGTTCTCGAAATCTCGTCCAGGAAGCAAAGCTGAAATCAATTTCGCCCGGTCGCTGGACGCCAAGACCTTTTCGTGGGCGGCAGCTTCCGACCTTCAGCCGTCGTCCTGGCAAAAACTTCTGCGCTTCGTCTTTGCGAAAGCCTTTGTTCTCTGCAACATGAACAGCTTGTTCAACCTCATCTTCGACATCCTTGGGCAGCGCTTGATGGCTCACTGAGTGCGCAAACGCATATACTGATGCTTCGAAGCCACTCGAGTGCAGCCTCAAGCACTGCCCGCCCTGAAAATGGTATGCAGCCGACTTCTCTTCACTCATCCCCATCACCTTCTATATGATGAATTTTGTCAATTACTATTTTTCTGGTACCTCTTATGTCAGAGGCTTTCGAGTCTCGATGATCTTAGCGGACTTCTGATCTATCCAACCACACTACACATCTTGGTCGCTTCACTATTCAGACATCTGGCTAACGAATGACCTTTGTAGACAAGCTCTCCTTCACGCAGGCACGATACGCTCTGGTTATACGAGCACTCGGCACCGGTGTGGCTCAGTGTTAAACACACTGATAACTCCTTAACCCCTGCTAAGTCCTTGGCTCTTGTCCGCAAGATCTCTTCTCTCTTGGCCCGAATTTTGTTGCGCATGACATTCTTGGTGCTCATTGAACGCTCTATGACAATTTTAAATATCTTATATCACAACATGATTTTCTCGTTACTTGACTTTTGCCATATCAACGTCCACGTCCTGTGCAATGCTGAGCGTCTATTTAAGCACGGTGACTTGACCCAGAGCCTTGTCAACTGGCTGTGCATACACACGGGCTACGAACAACGGTATACCCGTTCGAAGACTGACTTAATCGGGGTACACAGCATCGGGTTGCTATCCGCGCCGTTAAGACTTGGATCTGAGTAACGTGAGTTGTCCTAACTCCTGACTCGGGCTGCCATGTGTACCATGGCCCACTCTTTTCTCCCCATGTTTCCCTGACCTCCCCATGTGCTAGAGTAGCTATGAAATGCACAGTGCTATCAAGAACAAGGGCACTATCCACTGAGAGTTCGTAGTTTGGCTGCTCTCTTTGGCTGCTCCTCTGCTTTGGAAAAGAATTGTGCCTTTTTAAAACGTGCACTTCGCACTTCGCACTTCTTGTGGGAGAAGGGTAGAGTTACAGACTCTATCACACGGGGAGGAAGCATCACACCAACACACAACTGCCGTAAAACAAAAGACCAATGTCATGCCGTGTCACGTTTGAATGGGATGCGAACCGCTATTTTCGCCTTGGCATGGCGGATTTGAATTGACTATTTTGGATCTGCAGGAACGAATCTCCAGACAGTCGGTGTTAAATTTTGCGGGTGTTCCTGCGGCCGAGACAGGAAAAGAAGGTTTTCATGTTGCGACCACATGGTGTCCATTCGCAAGCAAACGACCGCCCGTCGAGGCATCCGACACCCGCTCTGTATACCCGGTAAGTACAAGCGTTGGTAGTCTCTCGCCTGCTTCCTGAATCTCGGGCGCGACAGACATGCAGGGTGGCGCACAGAGTCAGTTCCATGGTGAAACGTCGAGCAGACCTGCGGCGGCCGTGCATATTTCTTACACCTCTGACCAAGTTGGGGATGGTCTGGTCAGATCTCCCTCGATCAAGGAGCACGGTAATTGAATTCCCAATGATCGCCTTGGACAATGTGTAGGTCGTTATTTGACGAAAACAAGAACCAACCGCATCTCATCAAACGTCGGTCGAATGGTCAAGAACAATAGCGCTCTTTGTTCGCTGTCGCGCGACAGACGTCGAAGACGACGGNCATATCAAGCAAGCCACATGCATCCACGCTAATGTTCGNTGAAATTGTGACCCACCCTGCGACTCNGCCATAACGGCGCTTGTCAGAAAGGCGAACTTTAGGCGTGCCATGACCATGATACCAAGCGCCTCACTGCTTGCATTGTTCAATATGCTCGGGTCCTCGATTTTGCTTTAATTCAGGCCCCAGCCCCCGAATCGACCTCGAAGGCTTNNTCCATTCCTTCACTTCGTCATCCAGTACCAATAACAAACATACCTGACCAGCAGTCATTCTTTTAAGTGTCCTAGTGACATTGCCACGATCTTTACTCAACTTGCATTGAAGACGCGTTTGATACCCCCTTGCTTTACTGCTCTTCGCCTCATATAATCGAGTGCGCACCTTTTACGCCAAACCAAGCAACCCCTGTTAGCGTTCGACACACAATGAAGAACTTCATCGCCGCCAGTGCTCTCCTGGCTGCATCCATCTCTGGAGCTGCTGCCGATCTGTGCAGCAAGGGCTCCGTCGACGACAATGGCAACTGGTATTGCCAAGCTGTCGATGCCATCACCTACACTGGAATGATGGGCAAGGGCAACTACAACAAGATTACCAACATGGACAGCAACTCTGGCTCTTGCTCTTCCACTCCTTATGGCTACTCTGGACAAATGTCTCCTCTTGACGAGGAAGTCTCTCTCCACTTCCGTGGTCCTCTCAAGATCAAGCAATTCGCCTTCTTCTCGCCCAGCACTGACTCTTCGGACTCTTCCAAGAAGGCCAAGCGCAGTGCCATGCACCGCCACAACCATGCGCACAACCACGTCCACAAGCACAAGCGTGACGAGGACGTCGAGAAGCGTGCTGTCGGCGATTGGGTGACGGCGACAGTCGATGGAATGGCTGTTTCGTGGATCAACGAATGGTCTGGTGTTGCTTCTACTGCTGCCCCTGCCCCTGCAGCCACCACCTCCGCTGCTCCCGCTCCTGCTGCTTCAAGCACCGAGCCTGCCTCAGCTGGTTTCGTGAACAAGCTTCTCAAGGTCAACGCTCCTGTCGCATACAGCTCCAGTGCTTCCAGCTCCAGCTCTGCCGTTGCCGCAAAGGCTAGCTCAAGCTCCTCGTCCGCTTCATCTTCTTCTGCTGCTTCATCTTCTTCTGCTGCTTCTTCTTCTTCTTCTTCTTCTTCTTCTTCTTCTTCTTCTTCTTCTTCTGGCAGCTCCGGATCCTGGGGTCGCAAGGCTTACTACAACTCTGAGGCCGGCTCCGCAGACAACGTTGTTTTCCTCAATCACAACGGTGGTCAAGGCTCTGGTGTCTTTGACTACACTTTCGGCAACTCGCTCTCTTACTCTAACAGCAAGGGTGATGCTGGTGCTTCCTCTCCTCAGGTCCTCGCCGACACCCAGCTTGCCTCCAACCACGAGGTTATCATCATGTCCGACAAGGAGTGCGATGGTGACTGCGGCTACTACCGCGATGGCAACGTTGCTTACCACGGCTTCGCTGGCGCTCAGAAGGCTTTCTTCTTCGAGTTCGAGATGCCTCTCGACGGCAACACTGATGCTGCCACCAACGGTGACATGCCCGCCATCTGGATGCTCAACGCTCAGATCCCTCGCACCCTCCAGTACGGCAAGGCCGAGTGCTCTTGCTGGACCACCGGTTGTGGTGAGTTCGATCTCTTCGAGGTCCTTGCTCCTGGTGATCTCCGCTGCAAGTCTACCCTTCACAGCAACATCAAGGGCGGCAACTCGGACTACTTCAAGCGCCCCACATCTGGAAGCATGAAGGCCATGGTCATCCTCAACGGCGAGAACATGCACATCAAGGTCCTCGACAACGACTACCAACTCCCCACCAGCCTCGACGCTTCGTGGATCTCGGACCAATGCGACTCTGGTCTCATCCAGAACACATTGAACTCGCTCTTCGCCCTGATCGCATAAACGGCGACAAGTTCTTTTACCATTTGTCTACTCTTCTTGACGAAGCCATGTTCGTTACTCTTCTTAATGTTTTTAGCCTGTAAGGGGATTCTCGCAGAAGGGGCATTGGATGTTCATAGCGCTGGGCGTGGAAAGGATCGGTGTGTTGGAAGCGATTGCACAAATTAGTGATTAGCATGCGACAACTGTACTTAGCGAGATTCCCAAAAATTTGCATCAACATCAATTTCTCGTCTCGTGCTTGTGCGTGATAGTAGGTGGGTGGAGTGGCTGATTGGAATGTAACTCCTGGCCCAGACCTAGCCACATCAGCTCACGACAGTCTCGACCCAGCCTTGTCAATGCAATGGTATGTTGGCCATCATAGCATAATCACTGACGAATTCGTGTGAACCCGACAATTGGGGTCATGGTTGGACGTTTGGGTTGAGTTGAACAAGACCCTGAAGATGTGTCTCCCTCGGCAATGACATGGCAGAAAGTGGAGATTTGGTCCGAAGCAGCAAGAGCGAACCAGCGAAATACCTTGTATGGCTAGTTAGATAAGACCAATCATAGCTTGAGGCTTCATGTATATTGTTCAATCCAGTCCATGTCTACATGATATGGCCGTAAAGGAGCGAGAAATGCTAAGACAAAGACGTATCCATTCACGTGCGTGACACGGATGAAGAGCGAAGGCGGCGGCAAGCGGGCGATGAACAGCCTCGGCATGGCAGGAACGACGACACTGCAGTTCGTCACTTTCTCGTCCAAAACTCTGGGGTCGCAAACACTCAGACTCCAGACGACGGCCACTTCGATCTGGTAGGATATGGCGACGCCGTCACCGCCCAAGCCGTGGGAAAGAGGCCGCGCTGCCTCATCGTCGGGTACGTTTTAGATCGCCCAGCGCTCGACCGCAGCTCGGACTCGACTAACGCTTATGACACANGCCTTGACTTCCTCCGCTGCCATACCCACATCGACCACGGCCGCTACCCCTTCATCAGTAAACACTACCGGTACCGCCGCGACACCCGCTCTACCATCGCGACCCGAGTCGCTCAACTCTGTTGTTGATCGCACCGCCTCCAACTTCGCCGGCGCTCAGCCCTATCAATCCTCGTCTTACGGCTACGGTGGTGGCGCCATGTCCTCACCTTACTCGCGCTACGGATCTGGTTATGGCGGAGGCATGTACGGAGGCGGCATGTATGGAGGAGGAGGAGGCATGTACGGTGCAAGTCCCTATGGCGGTATGGGAGGCATGGGCGGCATGGGCGGCATGTACGGCAATGGCTACGGTGGCATGGGAGGCCCCATGGGCGGTCCCAATGGCCAGAGCCTGACACAGACGTTCAGTCAGAGCACACAAACCACCTTCCAGCTCATCGAGAGCATTGTTGGTGCCTTTGGTGGCTTTGCTCAGATGCTCGAGAGCACATATATGGCCACCCACTCGAGTTTCTTTGGTACGTCTCGTACTACTATCAATGCTGCTTTCTTACTAATGACCTTCTANGCGATGGTCTCAGTAGCCGAACAGTTTGGTAACCTACGGCAAACCCTAGGCCAGGTCCTAGGCATCTTCACCATCATTCGGTGGATACGCACAGCCATGGCGAAACTGACCGGACGCCCGCTCCCAGCAAACAGTACCGACCTCACTCCCGCCAACTTCGCGAGCTTTAATGGTCGTCTNCCTGACGGCTCTCCTGCACCTCCCCGCGCCAGCAAGAAGCCCTTCGTCATGTTCATCGTCGCAGTCTTCGGTCTACCCTACCTCATGGGCAAGCTCATCCGCGCCCTAGCCCGCAGCCAAGAAGAAGAAGAGCAGCGCCGCCTTCAAGCAGAAGGCCCCCAACAACCTCTCGATCCTTCCAAACTCGACTTCTGTCGCGTCCTCTACGACTTCAACCCCGAAGCCAACGCAAACGCCGTGCAAGGCGTTGACCTCGCAGTAGCCAAGGGCGATCTTGTCGCTGTCTTGAGCAAGACAGACCCCCTCGGTAACCCCTCAGAGTGGTGGCAATGCCGTGCTCGCGATGGCCGCAAGGGATATCTCCCTGCTCCTTACCTCGAAACCATTCAACGCCGTCCTCAAGGTCAAATCACCAGCGGAACCAGCCCTACCGGCAGCCGCGCACAAACAATGACAACCACCAGCGCCGACAGCCGGTCGAACACCATGGTGGACAGAGAAAAGGATCTCGTCAAGGCTGCTCCCAGAGATTTGCCTCCGAACGTGCAAGGCAAAGCCGGCGATCTCAGCGTTGAAAGCTTCCAGAAGGGTCAATTCTACTCATGAGGGTATCCATGACATTTGTATCACGAAAGCGGGCGTTCTTGTGTATGTTAACGATAAAGAGGTCTTTTGGTAAATGGCCACAGAACTTTTCTCGGTCATGGGTTATGTTTCTTTTCTATATACATCTTCTTTTATACCGATTTTCCTGTTTACGAATTGAATCTGTATTTGACATGATGAGGTCTCTCTTTTCTTCTTCTTTTTCCATCTGTTTTGCTTTCACACACCAATGTAGAATGAGCACCTTCTCCCCGTGAGCAACAATCAGTCACACACGGCTGTAGAAATACACAGCTATCCTCAGATAAGAACACCTTCCACCGAGAACTTTTAGTTCCCCAACAATCGCTGGACTCATCCCTGGCTCTGGAACAACCATGCATTTCGATAGTTCAAAGACCGTTTGACAAACCACTGATATAAAGACTGTCATCGACATTGATGTCCTCACAAGACGAAACTCAGAAGCCGATGCCCGCGTTGAAGAAGAAAGAACGACACCAGGTTGAGAATAGTGGAAGAAGGAAAAGATCGAGTAACAAGAAGAGGAAGCCACAGACTTTGGAAAGAATCGAACCTCTTGTCCTTTAATTCTCGTCTCTTTTGGAAGGAAAGAGCCAAGGTTTGGAAGGAGGCGATGGGAACAGAAACGAAAGAGGAAGGGGCGATCTACTTGGTTAAAGAAAAGAAAGCGCAATCGAGCAGAAGCGGAAGGGACAGTCGCAAAGCAAAAGGGGGAGGAGCGCCTGACAGAATATAGTCATGATTTATCAAGCAGGAAGGAGCGACTGAGAAGAGCAAAGATTAAATCATGGAAGTTCTTATTCTTCATAAACCAATCGAACTATCTGAGCTGGTAAACTAAAAACTACTTGGTCCCATACCAACGCGAGTCAAATAACGCCGCTGTAAAATAACGCAACTCCCTATCCTCCTGTTCCCTCGTGAGACACTTTTTGCGTCTAGAAGATCGCCATCAACTCGAATCTATCACAAGTCTCATCATCAAGATTAGGATAATAAGGCACCATAGCATCGGCGGCATGAACGTAAGCATCATTGTAGAGTCTCCAATATGGTGTTCTGACCTTTCGTGCAGGGTGGAATAGACCAGCCCAGACGTAATTCATAACGACACCAGTACCGACGGCAACACGAACGGCATCGATGGCCTCGATCATGCGGTCGATGACGTGAGGCGAGGTCTCGAAGATGTTGGGGTAGAGCAGGTTGAGCAAGTGAAGCATAGCGTCTTCACAGCCAAGGCCGACGACACCGAGGGCTACGTGCTTGACAACTGACGCTGCTGTTTGACGATGCACTTGGTCGCGGTCGATGAGTGCGTCCTCGAGAAGTGGTGTTACGGCATAGACGTAATCCTTGGCCATCTCTCCAATGTACTCGAAGAGGAAGGACAATGATTTGAGCACACCGTTCTGCACGTTGAGTTCGGGTACGCGGTATTCGTTCATCAACGCTGGTAAGACGGTGAAAGGTGCGCAAGTTTCCGCGACGATGCCAATAGCAACGGCGGTACAAACACGCGATTGACGTTCCTGAACGCGCAAGTTGTTCAACAGCGTTGCTAGAACATCTTGTGGACCAATAGCCTTGGCAATGAAACCGAATGTGTTGTTGGCTGCTCGTCGAATACCCTTCTTGTGCGCCTTGAGCATGTCGAGAAGTTCGAAACAGATGCGCATCCATTCACGAGGGTTGACACTTTCTGGGCCGCGGTCTGCGATACGACCAACCAAGTCGATTGTGTTTTCCTGAACCTTCTCGTGACGGTTACGAAGAATAGGTGTCAGTCGTGGCAGCAGGTCCTTGATAGGCGGCTGCACTTGATTGATTCCGATGACAGTGACAATCGAGCGCAGTGCACCAAGTACCGAACCAAGGACCTCAGGGTACTCTTCACCCAAGTTCTCGTACAGGTTGATACTGATCGTGCCCAAAAGGTTCTCCTGTCCACAGTGCTTCATGACGATCGCAATTCGTGATACCAAGTCTGCCGCTTGCTGTCTGACAGTGGCTGACTTGTTGCTTAGACGGAAGAGAATAGTACTGGCGATTTGAGGCAGATATGGTGTGCATCGGGTGTCGAGGGCGTTGACCACAGTTCCGAATCCGTTTAGGATGGTAATGTCTTCCACTGTTTGTTCTTGGAAAGCGGTCAAGATACCATCGACCAAGCGCTCTTCGAGACGCTCGTTGATGTCTGCAGCACCCAAGCTGGCGATGGATTTCTCAATGGTCTCCATTGTCATCTTTCGGTATGCCTCGCTCTCGTCCTTGAGGTTGTCGACGACTCTTTCCACAATCTCACCACAACCGACCTTTCGACCAAGATCTCCGGTGGTCTCAACAACCTGAACGTAGTTTCGTCGGTCGAGTGCCATTCTTCGTACCCAGAAACTCTTGAAGAAATCGTCGAGAACAGTCTCCTTCAAGTAAGCAGCAGTGACACCATTGGTGTTGGCACACTGCGACAGAACCTTCAAGACAACCTTCTTCATCTCCTCGTCTGGTGATGAGAACTCACGAAGCAGAATCTCCATGATCTGACTAACGTAGTAGTTGGCGAATTCTTCGTCCATCAGAGGAACAACGTAACCGACGGCCTTGAGGAAACCAGCAAGACCCTTACCACGCTGCTTGCGAGCTCCAGTCCAGAGAGGGTTGAGAATGTCATCGAAACTCTCGATACCGTAAGGGTTGGCAGCCTCAGCAAGAGCGGCGATAGCCAATGCTGTGACAGTACGGACCTTGGTCTGCTCATCGTTCAGGTTATCTCCTATGCAATCAACAAGACCCTTGAGATGTGGTAGAACAGCACAGCCCATGAGGATAGGAATTTGTTGCACAATCTTGACACCAGTGTGTCTTGCTTGCCATGACTTCTTACTCTTGCATACAGCGCGCAAGAAGGGAAGAAGTGCAGGAATACCGAGAGCGCTGGCAACAACGGCAAAAGCACGAGCGGTAGTGTTTCTGACGTACTCGTCTGCGTGGTCAATATCGGGACGCATGGTGGAAATCATGTGTGCAAGACCAGCAGCTTTGGCCAGGTTGGAGATGATTTCGCGACCTTCAACACGTGCGTAGTAATCTTGATCGATCAGCAATGGCTCGATAACGACCAAGATCTTGTGGGTATAAGGTCTGACCAAATCATCAAGCTTGTACAGAATGCGGTCAATGACCTTGACGAGCAAATGACGTTCCTGGTCTTCAAGCGTCTTTTCCATGAGCAGAGGAAGAATTTGATCGAACAGTGGGCCGGCACCGAACGAACGAGCATTGTCAGTGAGTTGACGTAGCGCGGTTTTACGCATAGGTGGGGTTCCGTTCTTGACCTTGATAAGCAGACGCATGATTTTGCGCTCCTTGAGCTCATCAACACTCATCTCGTTCTCATCAGCGCCATCGACAAGCTTTCCAAAGTATGCCATATCTTCTGGCTTCAAGCGAAGCTCGCCGACTCCAGGGAGCTCGCTTGGGAGGTCCTTGCCAAGTGATCGAGGGTCGACAGGCTGCTGCATCATGAAACCACCTTGTAGCGAAGTAGGAGTGCTGGGAACTCTGTGTGCGGGCACTCGCGTGGGCTCGTATCCAGGAGGGAAGGGTAGAACACGGTAACCCTCCTTCTCGCCAGGGAGCATCATGTCGAGCTCCTCATCAGACAGAGNGGCGTTTCTACCAGAGATGTCGGAACCGTAGCCAGCTCCAGCGGCAGGAGTCTGAGAGGGATGCATAGGGGTGGCAAGACCTGCGTTTCCACCAACGGGAGTTGCAGCGGTCAGAGAAGGTGCCATATCGAAACGAGAGCGCTTCCTCGGCTCGGCCTGAGCTGCTGGAGCAGGAGTAGAGTCCCAGCGAGAGCGCTTGCTTTCGGGAGCGTCTTCGGTCTTAACGACGGCGTCCTTTGCAGCGGCGTCTTCAGACGAGCTGTCCCATCGCTGTTTTCGCTTGCGGGGAGCAGCAACTTCGGACGATTCCTCGTCGGCTTTTAGCGTAGGCTTGTGCTCGACCACGCCATCCATACCATCCTCTCCCTTGGCCTGCTTCTCCTCGATAAGCTTGTGTACCCGCTCTTCTTCGCGCTCAATCTCTCGTTGCTTCATGACCTCCTTGTAGCTTTGGCCGTCAGGGCTGAGTTGACGGTTGAAACGACGCTTCTGGTAATCCGACTCGCGACTGGAGATCTGGGCCTGCTTCTCGCGGTCGACAAGGATGTCGCCTTCTCCATGGGCATATTCGTTCATCTGTTCGGTGGTGGCAGTGTACTGGCCGACCAGCCTCCTGCTCTGGTCCTCGCCATCAGCATCGTCCATGTCGTCGTCCTCGTTGACAGCGATCGACGTGTTGTATCCGGCATATTTATCGACAGTTCCATTTCCATAGAGGTCAGTATCGGCATTGTCGGTGAGCGACTGCTTGGTCGGATTGGCTCTGGTGGAGGCGCGCTCCTGCTGCAGTCGTCGGATTTCAGCTATTGCCTCGTCAGTCTCGGCGCGGCGCGTTGTGAGACTGCTGTACTTACCGTCAGACATGGTGATGTCGTTATCTGGACATTCAAGGGGTCATTAATATACAACTTGTGCAAACGATGAGGTGTTTGCGCGCAGCGTCCGGTCGTTGAATAGAGGATAGTAGTATGAGATCAAGCAAGTGCTTCTTTCCTTCCGAATGTGACGCTCCCTCCAGAAAGTTAATGCCAAGCCTTCTGCTCTCCACTCACCGACCCCCAACTTCTAACCTCGTCTGACCTTTCTCTACCACGGACATCGATCTTGAAAAATTATAACTCAACAGACGTCGTGCTGCTCATCGATGAAAATATTTGTTGACTGCTCAGAAACCTTGCTTAATTCACTTGTGGAACAGTAAGTCACAGCTCCGAAACGATAGCCTCGCCAGGCCGCTTCCTCAGGTTACTTTCTCTTTGTCTGTCCTCGCCATGAACTCAGTCTGTCCTTCCAACCAGTTCTTCACTGCAACAGTAGAAAAGTGGTGTGTAGGTAAGTTGTGAAAAAGCGCAGGTATTTTCTCATCAGCCTCCAAGCATAAAGAGCAAAAAAGAACCAAAAAAGAACCAAGGTTCAACTTGGGGGAAACAACCAAAGTCATCTTCGCGACCAACCAAGGCGGAGAGTCGAACTCACCACCTTTGGATTCTATTTATGCTAGACTTTGGAAAGAGGGTTCCATCGAGTGGTCTACCGTGTGAGCCACAGAACCGATCTCTGCTAGCAAATCAAACCAGCTTCAATATAGTGGTGAAAGATGAAGTGAGTGAGGACGTGTGCACACAGAGAGCCGAGAAGACAGCGCTTCTCGATGGGCTATCTCATGTTTCAACTTACCGTCACACACACAGTGTTTTCAGGTCTATAAGCATAGAGGGCCGACGTGACAAAGTCCACGGGAGGTCTCCTCCAGGCAATGCGCACGCCGAGTGGTCTCGTTTTCATGTTGTCGTCTCATAAACACAAGATCGAATCCCATCACAACTCTGCACTTTTCAAGCTAGCCGCCCATTCTTTCTGCATCCCAATATCAATTTCATTACTGCAGTCCTCACCTCACCGCATGCACCTTCAACATGGATAGAGACTTGCACACGCATGTGCACATCACGCCCTCATTCCCTTTCGAGCTGCACTACATCAAAGCACTTTATCTGAACCATCAATACAAAGAGTGCGCGCGTAGATGCGAGGACTTGCTCTGTCACAATCAGGTAACGCTTTGCCGTGGCATATCAATGCAACAAACATCAATGGCATAGTCTGACGTACCTCGNCAGGATGAACCAGCACACGTCGTCTTCCTCAACTTCTATGGTGCACTGTCTCATGAAGGCCTTGCAAAGATAATGTATGTTTATTCAGTGTGGAGACTGCCCAGAATCTCTGCAGCCGAGTCCGCGTACAACAAAGCACTGGATGCGTGCTCAGAAGCAGAGCATCGCCTCGAAGAGAGCTCTACACTATCACTACCAGGATTCGCCCTCGATCATCCCGTGCCCCATCTTGCCGCTTCGAACAGCATCCATGTGCGCAAGAGAAGCAACAAGCCGTCCCTTGCTCATTTCGGTCCAGGACTTGATTCTTCTCACACCAAGTCGAGCAAACATGCCAAGCGTGTCAACTTCAGCTGGTCACGCAGCTTTACACCACTGTCATGCGCAACAATCAAAGCCATCCAATACAGCGTGTGTCAAGACATGATGTCTCCCCTAGAAGACCCATTTACAGTCTCNCCCTCTGAGTCATCAAGCGGCGGAACATCCGCTCAGGACACTCCAATCAAGACCGACCATCTCAGTGCAAATGGCAGCAAAGATGTATTCGACTCACCTCATCCTCCAACTCCCACTCCTTCCTACAGATCCGTTCAGCCTTCCGTCTCGCGTGCTCATGCAACTTACTTGGCCCACCTCGCCGCCCTGCACGACCAACTTACCACTCATTTTCAACAACTCCTCGAGTTGAAGCAGTCTACCATCGCTGAACAAGAAGAGCGTGTCCGTCGTCAAAGCGGATCTACCTCGTCCGCCAGTAACACCAAGACCAACACCAAGTTGCCTCAGTCACGCAGTTTCTGGAGCTTCAAGGACGCAGAGGTGGAGAAGAAGGAGAAGCTGGCCCGAATTGAGGAAGGTAGAGCCAAAGGCTGGAAGACTGCTAGATTCGAGCCAAAGAGATATACTGAGTTGGCTGAGAATGCACTTGCCGAGTTGGAGTAGGTCAAGCGTTCAGGATCGAGAAGTAATGCACTAATGGTTGGTGATACCGACTGCGAGAATGGTTATCAATATGTACAACTCATTCGCGCTGTAGGTCAATAGTTTGGCCAAACCAATCGAAGTCTTGTTTATCCTGAACGACCATCCAATAGACCTGATTATAAAGGCTAGCTGCAATAGAGCTTGATGAAAATGGTGTTCTGTTTGGACGCCTCCTGAGATTATAAAGCCTGGTCTACTACACTTTCTGCTGTATCAGAACATGATCGAGATCTTGCGTGTACAGCGGAGCGAGAATAAGAGGAACGATTTACTTGTGATTCGAACTGGTGAACAATCTTATTAGCACTTGCAGCTCTAAGCATCTGATTCCTAAGGTTTGCTGTGTCCAACCAATCTTGTACTTGGTTTGTTCCTTGCTTGACCAGTATGATAGCAATCACTAAACCTGGACATCAAACTGATCTTGCAAGACCTCTTTCTCAAGTACACTGCTGCAAAGACACACTATATTTTCGGCATAAGGGTATAATCCCTGAACAGTGACTCCTTAAAGGGGCTTCTCTTGTAACAATAAGGATCTGAAGCAGAGGATGCATTCCTTCCATCGAGTCACACAAAGGGAGGCCTGGCAAACAGTGTCCAGAGGCTTCCAAGATACTCCATCGCTGGCTTGCTTTGTATACTAGCAATCAGATGTGGCCATGTAAGCACCCTGATCTTCCCTGTAGACTAGATCAGTCTCCAGTATCAGTGTATATCAACACGTCAGGACATCCGAAGCTTGAAGCGGCACTATCAAGACCTCATCTCAACCTATCACCACATGTCTCCTTACCGTCTATGATACATATCGTCGTGCAAGAATCAAGAACACTGTCGGATCTATCACTATGACCAGCACTGCCCCTCGTCCCAACCCTGGACATGACCACGATCCTGTTACAATCTGTGTGGATTGAGCGCCGCAAACTACAAGGGCATTTTCTAGAAAGCATACTCCCTATTGGCCGATAACAACTCTATATATCTGAGGACGAACCACCAGTGTGAACTGGAACGACAGACGCATCGCAACCAGACCTGATGCCATTCTCAAAGACCTTCTAACAAAGAACGATGACTATCGTCCTCTTTGATTCATATGTAATAACTCACAACCTTGTCTTCTGTCACTACACCCAGTATCAAGAATCTCATACTTTGCAAATTCCGGATTCGGTGTCACAACTCCATTTGGTCTTCCTGGACATCTTACAATACCTCGAAAGAGATCTGCGATTAAATTTGCACCTCATGCAGTTTGTTATCTCAGTCGATGAACTAGCAAGAGAGGAGATGGCTGAAAACGCTCTGCAGGATATCCAGGTAAATTCTTCTTATTAGTGTGGTCTTGCGGACTCCAGCGTACTAACGCATGATGTAGTCACTCTGGCCTCGACCCCCGAGAAACTGACCTCGACCATACTTATACAGACCCACCACTGCATGAGCATCAGCAGAATAACCATCAGATATCACCACCTGCGACGGTTCTTGGTGCAGTGTGCTTCGCTCCTCGAACACGCTGGACAGCCCATGACAGATGCCGAGGCAAAGGAGATCGCCCTGAACGCCAAATAGCACGTTCTCGGTGCTATGAACGCTGACGAAATGCCTTGTCGGAAGTTGAACCCGAAAACTTCCATGGTTGCCGACTGGCTGGAGGTCGATACAGACACAGAGGAAGAGTCCATGCGTGCTGGGGATCTCAACATTCAAGGGCTGAAGGACTCTCAAGGGGACTATACTATTCTGGTAATCTTGCCCGAGATATATATATAGAAGATGTTTGGCAACACCCGAGACAAGGATTCTGCCATGAACATGGCTATGCACTTACATCGGTTGTGTCTCCCGGCGATCTCGGAAGTGATATAGGGAGAGACTAAGGAGCAACTGGGGAAGAAGAACGTACTCAAATGCAAGGTGGCCAAGGAGATAAGAGAGCTGGCTCCCGAGGAATGAGTTTCCTTTCTTTCGATAACGAGTTACTCGACGGAGGACGAAGACCATGCTTTCTAGATTGCACTAAGTCTCACAAAGTCCAGGAAGCAGCTTGTAGAACCATCGCAAGGAGACAAGAGAGCTGAAACCAGGCTGAGCAAGTAATGATCCACATCATCCTATGCAAAATGCCACAGCAGAACCATAAAACAAAAACACAACAAGCAAAAGAACTGCTTCCGAAGAAGGAGAGATCCCCCACACTAGCAACCTCGGGTGGAGAGGGTTTACAAAGTGTGTCGAGGGGGTTATCTTTGAAGCAACAGCCGGGACTCCAACCACTGCCTGGGGAAAAGGACCTATATTGTTGTGGTGAAACAGTGGGCTTCTCCCGGGGTTCGAACCCAGGTACCGCTCCACCAGAGATTAGGGTCTTACCGAGTGGGCCACGGAACCTTTTGATGGTGACTGCTGCTTGACAATGGGGGATTTTGCTGTATGTGTATGTTGCTTTGGAAATGGAGGGAGGGTTGGTTCACTGTGTTCACTCGTGCTCTCTCTCTGTCTCTCGACATGATACACACCGGCATTCATCATCATCAATATCTCTTCTCATTGATGATTGTGCGGTCTTGAATACCCCTCTACTCTACCAATTGGTCTTCCAGTCTCACCTACTTAGCACTCTGTCAACAACCGCTTTCCAAAGCACATGTCTGCCGCTGTTCATCAAATCGTACAAGCGGATATCTTCAGAGACTTCAATTCTCTACTTTCATCTCCTGCTGTGTGCGCCTCAAATACTCAACCAACTTGTTCATCAACTCTTTGATTAACACATCTACCTCACGGCTCACCTTGGGTGCAACTAATCCCTCTTTACTCAAAACAATCCGTCAAGATCGACTGCTCTGTCAAAATCACCAATGATTTCGTCCGAACATCATTCACGATTGCAACAAACTTGCTAAACTCCCTTTTGATGGATACGTACCGCCCGCAGACGCTCATCAACTTCTGATCCATCAAGTTCTTGAACAATCACCAGCTTCTTCACTGAGATAGGAAGTGCGTTGGAAAGTGTCGATGGAATGGAGATTGTGCCTCTCACATAATAGATAGAAGCCATCAAGTCAATGAATCCCCATATAATCTCAGGATAAATGCCTCCATTAGTTTGATGCACTGTCTTGTGCGCAACAACTGACCTTTTCATATTCATCACTTACCTTGTGTGTTTGTGCATCTTCAAACTAAGAGAACATTGACCCTCTGGTCATGAGATATTATGGTCATCATCGGTCGAAACAAAGGGTGAGCTGTAAGAGTGCATAAAATCACGATTGTCTTGTGAAACGAGCAGGATATCACCAGCAAGTTAAACTAGACAGCTCTTTCTAAACCAGTCTTCTTGGTCATGAAAACTGTGTATCTCTACAACTACAGCTAGTTTCTAAATCTTGTGGTATTGCTTGAGTGGTAGATCACTGCAAGTGATATGTCAAGGTCCTCTAGCTCCTCATCACTTGAAGACAAAACGATAGTACTCATAGCTTGTTGTAATAGGAACCAGCCTTGATCGGGAGTCTGTTCTGGAATGGATGCTCATATCGACATATCTTATACCAGTTTCAATTGGAAGCCACCACCAATCTCCTCATTATCACGTCCTGCAAACAGTCCACTAAAATCTGATGCAGCAGCACCACCCTCGCCACGCATAGGCGCGTTGGGTGTCCTGTGTTTACGTCTTCTTTCTTGACCAGCCTTACTGGGGAAGGTAGGGAACATGGCTGTGCTCTTCGGCCGCGGGTCTTCGGTGAAGTAACTGTGTTCCAAAAGCTCCTTCGCCGATGGCCTGTTCGCTGGGTTCAGAGACAACAAGGCAGATAGCAGATCGGTGCCTGCTTTTGTCAGGAAGGGGAACTTCGAGCGTATCACTGAGCCAGTCGTTTGTGCATTGCGTGGTAGCCGTAATGAGCGGGCGTTGGGCAAGCGCTTGAAGCCGGGCCATGAAGCATCGGTCGGCACACCGCAGAGCTCGAAAATCTTGCTGAGCTCATCTACTTCGTTCTTGCCTTGGAGCAGTGGTACGTTGGTGAGAAGTTCACCGAATATGCAACCAACACTCCACATATCGATACTACTGTCGTATGTTGTAGTACCTAGAAGCAGTTCTGGGGCTCGGTACCAGAGAGTGACGACGAGTTGAGTGAGGTTCTTTGGCGGTGGATCGCCGCAGAAGCGAGCCATACCAAAGTCGGCAATCTTGATCTCTCCTCGATTGTTCATGAGGATGTTTGACGTTTTCAAGTCACGATGCAGGATCCACCTATCGTGCAAGAACTCGATGGCACTGCCGAGCTGCAGCATCAACGTCTTGACCTCGCTGGGCAGGAATGGCTCCTCCATGTCATCCATGAGTGTCTTAAGATCATGCTCCAGGAAGTCCATGACCAGGAAGATGTCGTCAACATTGCCCTTCTCACCAACTACGACCTCTCTCAGATCGACAATGTGTCGATGTTTTGCGGCAGATAGTGTTTGGATTTCGCGTAGAGCCGTGACAGGGAAGCCATTCAGTGCAGCGCCTGGCTCCATCTTCATCTTTTTGATTGCGACGATATCTCCCGTAGCCAGTTCCCTTGCTCGTGACACGAAACCATAGCTGCCCTCTTCAATGTGGTTCAGTCGCTCGAAGCTGTCGATGGTGCGAGCAGGTTGCCATGATGGCGCATGGAAGCGGACAAGTTGACGCGGTTGATCCCAGTCTTGTGCAGGCGAGAGTCGTCTTCTCTTGGATGGTCTGTCATCAGACTCTGCGGCTTGTTGTTGTTGTTGTCGTAGTCGGTCGGCTTCTTCTTGCTTGCGCTGCTTCTCAGCCTTTGCGCGTTTCTTTTGTTCCTTCTCTTGCTTGCGTTGCGCTTCTAGGGCGGCATCATCTTCATCGTCGGCCCAGCGAGATACCATGATGGAAAGGTTGTGGTTGGTGTGTGTTTGAGATGGTTGCCGACGTGTGCGTCATGAAGTTGCGGCGAATTTGGAGACCTCCGAGCTGAAGCTCTTCCACTTTTGTCGCGATAGACACCGTCCATACATCTCGTGCACCAGACACCGGAGTGGAAGCATGAGACGCAGCACAATTCAAATAGCCAGGCGGGTAGCTAATGAGCGACTATCGCTGTCGCGACGGGCCCTGACTTGCTCCGGCGCAAGATGTTCGTCGACAAGCTCTAGGGAGTGGTCCACGCCCCTGGCAAAGACATTGGGAGAGGCCATCACTGTGAGTCCAGCTTTGTTGATACCACGAAGTCTGTATTCTGACAGTTATCGCAGNACGACTGGACCCATTTCTGTAGCGGCATACATGCGACAGTGCCTGACCTTCCCCGAAACTGGCTACTACACACAATCGACCGAAGGCAAAGACCCATTCGGCAAGAAAGGAGATTTCGTCACGTCTCCTGAGATCTCACAGATCTTCGGTGAACTCATCGGACTGTGGTTTGTGGCAGAGTGGATCGCCCAAGGCAGAAAGAGCAGCGGAGTTTACCTGATGGAAATGGGCCCTGGACGAGGAACCTTGATGGACGACATGCTGAGATCGATCCGCAACTTCAAACCTCTGGCCCAAGCTATTGACGGCATCTATATGGTCGAAGCCAGTCCGTCATTACGTCAAGCCCAGCACAAGCTCCTATGCGGTGACAACCCCTTGGAAGAAATCGACATTGGCTACAAGAGCACATGCAAGTACACTCCCGACTTGAGCATCATCTGGTGTGAGGACATCCGCTTTGTGCCCAGAGAGACAGACAGCTCGCCCTTCATCGTCGCCCACGAGTTCTTCGATGCTCTTCCCATCCACGTTTTCGAGTCTGTCAAGGCCCAGGCTGCTCCCAAGCAGATTCGCACCCCTACTGGCATCCACAAGGTCGACCCCTCAGCTACTGGCAACCCAAACACTGTCTCGCAATGGCGTGAACTTGTCGTCTCGCCCACCTCGCCCTACGCAACCCACGACACACTTAACACACCGAAGTCACAACGCGATCAACCTGTCCCTGAATTCGCACTCACCCGCTCGCAAGCAGCCACACCACACTCGCTCTTCCTCCCCGAGCAATCAAATCGTTACAAGAACCTCAAAGACACTGAAGGCTCCGTCATCGAAGTAAGCCCCGAATCACAAACATATGCCGCAGACTTTGCTGTCCGAATCGGTGGAGGCGTCAGCCCCTCAGCTCTCTACAGTACCCACCCCGATCAGACCCCCCCTCCTATTGGTCGTCGCGTTTCTCCTCGTCGTGCTCTTGAGGAAATCGTCAAGAAGCAGGCTTCCGGCGCAGCATTGATCCTCGACTACGGCACCGCCGCCACAATCCCTGTAAACTCTCTTCGTGGCATCAAGGAGCACCGCATGGTTTCTCCTCTCTCAGAACCCGGTAAAGTTGACATCAGTGCTGACGTCGATTTCCTCGCTTTGGCTGAGAGTGCCATCAATGCCTCTCTGCACGTCGAAGTTCATGGACCTGTCGACCAAGCACGTTTCCTTACATCCATGGGTATCGAGCAAAGAGCAGCTCAACTTGTCAAACTAGCTGTTGATCGCGAACGAGGCAGTGTTGCGGAGAAGGCCGAGGGCGAGAGAACGAAGAGCGATCTTACTGAGACAGTCAAGAGAATCGAGAGTGGGTGGAGAAGACTCGTTGATGTGGGACCTCAGGGCATGGGTAAACTGTATCAGGTCATGGCTATCTTGCCACATGTACCGCCCAAGCANGGAGAGCAGCCCAGGAGACCTGTGGGCTTTGGTGGTGATGTGGCCGTCTAGGTGAATGAACATGTGGTCTGTACAGCTCTTCTTCTTGTTGATGATTCATCTTTTACATCACATCAAAATGCACAGAACAATTCACATCCAGGTCTGTGTCCACCGAGAGTAGATAGAAGGAGTTTTACATTGAAGAAGAATCACCTCGATCACTACTCCACTCTCATATCTGCGAGCTGTTGTGACATGGGAACCTTAACACATTGGACAATATCTGCTTGACCTCTCCCGTGATAGTGGTATCTCTGATCAACACGCTAGGTTCCAGAAATATTGGTGGCAGGCTTCCCTTCCAGCATCTCGTTGATGTGATCGTAGGTCATATTTAGCAGTTTGTGTAGTGCTTGTTCGAGACTATCCGAAGAGCCCGGCGCCGTGATGGCTTTTCGACCGTCGTCGTGCTCTTCTACGATCATCGCCATATAGCCATATTGGTCGTCGTACCACTCCCGTCTGACCACTATTTTTACGTTGATGGTCGTGAGTCGTTCGCGATGTAAGCAGCGCCAGTTGTCTATTTTGTGTCAGTATGTACTTAGCAGATCTCCAGGGAATAGAAGGCTGCAACTTACTAAGTATTTGGGTTTGAAGATCCATACTGGTTGTAGTTTTAGACGGCAGAACGGTGTGAAAGTGTGGAAGTCTGAGAGTCTTTGTATAATGAGTGCAACGATCCCGAAGAGGAGAGTGTGTGTGGAGGCTTTTTGAAGCTTTTCTGACTGTCTCACGTTCGAGTCATCCTACATTTATGCTTACAACAGTCATCTCGAACACGTGTAGGTGAGGAACTCGTCATGTGACGCAAAGGCTCTTGCTTCCCAATTACTCTTAGATCATTCACAGCATGAAAGCCAGTAGTACCGTGCTTGATTGACTCTAGGAGAATATAACAGGTGAAATTCGTTGTGTGTTGATAAGATATCACGGGATCCTGACTTCTCCCCTCTTTCATCGCCCCTTCCTTCTCAATTCGACATCGAGTCAGGGCTTTTGAGAAAGTTGGTGAGTCACTCTCTGGAAACAACTTCAGATGCGAAAGTTTGCTGCATTGCGATAGCACGATCTTCGAGCAATCAGTGCTTTGAAGGACACTCTAGCATATGTTGAATCAATAGCCCCTGTACCTATCATGCTGTGCCCTGAACCTGTTTCCAATAACGTCTACCAAAGAGTATCTGCCGGTCTTCGATGCCATATTTGTGACCGTGGAGTAGTTGGTGAGTCACTCTCTTGTGGAAGCCAGCTCGATGATATGGTCGAGTGCTTTATGGGAACTCTTCATCTCTATTTCCTCGACTGACTGCTTTGATTTCTCCCTATCTTACTCGGTCTAAAACAGTAATACCGTGACTGATTGACTCTAGGAACATATGGCAGGTGGAAACGGTTGTGTGTTGATATGATATTACGGAATCTTAACTTCTCCCCTGGGTAAATTTCCCCTTTGATCTTCGATGCCTATTGCTGAGTTTGTGACCTCAGAATAGCTGGTAAGTCACTCTGTTCGAGAAGGCGTTTTTCTCGAGGTTCTCAATTTTCTGCTCTGATTTGTCAATACATTCCAGGATCAGCTTAACGCATTCTCTGGTAACTTACTCTAGCAGCCTGAAGCAGCTGCCAAAACCGGCCAGTGCGTTGGGCCTGTCTTGTAGGACGGCGACAGAGGCTGCACTGATATACGGGGATGTCTTGACGGATGATGGCAAGAAGGTGGGGAATGGAAGACCTGAAAGAAGCCCATTGTCTGCCACGAGGATGGCCGTGGTATATGTTGACGACTCTGCGAGGACCGCTGGGTCCTGGACTGGTGTAGAAGGTGGCGATGTAACCTCGGGGCCAGTCAACGATGCGAAGACTACCGCCGAGGGGGANCTAGAAGCTGGTTGTTAGGACGACTCAGCTTGATGCTTTGGCTGTAGATCAGATCTCACGGAATTCGGCGTAGTTATGGATCAAAATATAGTCTCTGAGTTTAACCAGCAGAGGGTTGACTGGCTGCCTTTGGCGATTGTGTATGTTAGGCCAGTTAGCCTGAATACCATCGCTCAGGTGATGGCTTAAGTCGATGGTTTTAACCAGCTGAGGGGCCGCCATAGTGGTGTATATGAGCTTGCCACGTGATCTGAAGAGGGTTGTCGCTCAGGAGGGCGAGAAAAGAAGAATATGCATGTGAAGTGGCCATCACTCAAGTTTTCCTGGTCGACCGATCAGCCTTGTTCGACGACGGATGGACGATTTGCTCGTCGACGAACGACATCATCTGCACTGTTTCGGGGCAGTCAGGCTTCATCATCCATTCTGCATCTAAAGTCATTCCTAAGTAAGGATTGAACCGCTCAAAGAGTATCTATCCACAACGTGTTACAACGTTACTGACCCAGCTTGCCATCATCATGATTGAGAGTGGTTTAATATCAATCACAGTGCACTGCTTATCAAGGGCTCTCTTTGAACACCACTTATTTTGATAGTATGATCTTCAGGTTATAGGTGCTTGGGGATCATTGCTAGCGTATGTTGAACTTCTAGTCCCCTGTATCCATCACGCTGTGCCGCGCAACCGTTCCCGGAGCAATATCTGCCAGAATCTTCCTTTGTCTTTTGTCATTGTCGAATGTCACAATCATGCTCGGAACAAGGGCTGCTCTGTAGTCAAGCAGCAAACAGAACACTCTGAAGAGCCTGAGCCTTAGCTAGTATGGAACATACATAGGGGTCATCCTCTCCCAGACAGCGTGACTTGTTACTTCCAACAAAGCCTGCAAAGCAAGTTCAACAGTTCCACAGACATCTACAGCAGCAATAACATTGTCGCCATCTACAGCTTTTGCCGACCACTGATCACCAGTTGAGGATAGTAGCGTGATAATGAAGAGTGATCTTGTAGGATAGAGGAAGTTGACGTTATCTAGGTTGTGTTAGATAAGAAGAGGTCAGTAAGGGAACGTGTGTACTAATGATCTGGGCACGGAGACCGGAGATAGTGTGGTTGCTGACTTCAGCCATTGGTTCGGCTTGAGAATGGACGTGTGTGGAGGTAGTGGATGTGGATGCTGTGGGTAGAGTCAGAAGACAGAGGTGTTCCTATCCGAGTTCGGAAATTGATATACCACCACGAGACGAAGTAGAATTCTGAGGTACACTGGCGGAAGGTAGTAGCTTATTGGAGCAGTTGCGGAAGCTTGTATGGATCTGACTAGAGCGTGATGGTAATGGTGAGACTGTGCATCTTTAGACTGGCAGAGAGTTCTGATATCGAAAGCGTCTACATCAAGCACTTTCCAAGGGACGATGACGGATCTCGATGATTCAAGATCCAAACACTCCCAGTATAACGATGGTAGAATTCTGTAGAAGGGACTTCCAAGTACTGATGTCGTCTGCGTTGACAAAGGACTGCTTATTTGTTCTCAGAGGTTGCCAACAAAGAGCAACTTAACAATCGGCACTTTCGAGACGCTATAAACCCCAGGATATAAAGGCGTGAAGTAGGGCTACATGACATAGCAATGGCATTGAAGACTATAGTATCGCGTTTGACCAATCTCAGCTACTCAAATGCAGACTTTTGACTGTCATGAAGGCTAAGATGCTTACGCATCAATTGGCAAAGGCAGTCTCCAGCGGCTTTCTAATCTGCTCTAGTATCAGCACTGCCATCATAGTTCTAACTGACTGCGACTTACTTTTCTGCGTTAAGGGGACATCCCGCAACAGGCGCAGCAAATATCCAAAGCAAGCGTGGATGAGCCCCTGAGCACCATTGACTTTCCACCAGATTACTTGTGGTCGTTCGACGTCATCTCACCCAGAATTTTGCAGGTCTGCTCGAACATCTTGCGCAGAGCCGGCTGAGGTGTGTTCCAAGGACAGAACTCTTTCATCAAAACCTTCTTGCCTTTATCGGGGTGGGTGATCAGGAGAGCCTCGAATATGTCCTCGGTGGTGTAGGTGACGGTAGGGTACATCAGGAGTTCTTGCTTGTTCTTCTTGCGCAGGGTGATGATGAGAAGTGCGTCGGCGTTGCCAGGGTCGATTACACTGTGATTTTCNNTTGGTGATGTCAGCATTGATCTTGGATATGCGCTCTGGATTTGCTGACCGAGAATCTGCTCGCGGAGACCGGCGAGCTCGTTGAAGCCGTGAGACATTTCGTTGCTCCCTCTTCGTACTTCTGTCGGTGTTGTTTGAAGTTGATACTTCGATCGGATGACTGGTCGTCGTTTGTCACAGTCCGTTCGCCTCCTGTTTATTTTCACTCCCAACGCGTCTAAGACTCGAGGTCGCATCCATATATGTAAGTGAGCTAGTGCTTCACAGACTCACAACACTTTCTGCTCACTATTGTTTTCTTGGGTAATAAAGTCAACTGCATATTTCTGCTTCTCGTATTACCTCTCACCATCTGTCAGGACTTCATAACCCTGACATGCCAAACACATACCAACAAATCATGGATTCTCTCTCTGCTGAAACCATGATGATGCTGCGTGCTTAGATCAAGGGTAAATCATCTTCGTACGCTAAAGCATCCTTTCGCAAGTTTTGACATTACATTTAGACAACTATCGCTTCGTCTACTCTCTAGCCGGCGATATCAACGTCGTCGTTGTCACACACGACAATCTCTACTGGATCATAGTCCAGCACAAGATGGCCCCTACTCTTTGGAAGTCTAACAATGGCCACAAGACTGAGGGTGCTGTTCTGCAGGGCACGGCCAACTACTCGAACACATAGGCCTGGGAAGAGTCCAAAGAACACAAAATCACACTGTCTAAGTAGATCCACAAGTCCACTCATAGGTACGACAATTTTTTGCGCTATTGACGTCAAAGCGTTGACTGAATCGATAGGCAAAGCATCGAACCCAGGATGGGCTAGACGCAGATCGATGTGATCGAAACTTTTACTATCATTTTGCGGTGTCTTGAGATCGACATCGACCTTCGGGACTGGTTCTATCGCTGCAATTTCTCTGGTTGCCAGTAGATAGCAGCCATGAGAACCCCTCATCATGTGTCTACAATATTCATTCTTCCTTCTTTGGAAACTTGCCCCCAACCTTTCTTCCGGCCGATCGTTCTGTTTGTCAATCATCAAACATATATACACACTGCTCCACCCTTTTGGGGATGAATAAGAAAGAATGATCTTGGCACTTAGACAGCCAATCACATTATCCTAGACAAGTGCGAAAATAGAGAACGAGGCGCTGAGGAATTCTTATGCGTACCAGAGAGAGCTGTTGGGCAACCAGGGGCCTTCACTATAGGCAGCCAGTCGGGTCTCACTTCCAGGACACCCGCTCCTCAATCGTTGCGTGATACTCCAGTCAAATTGATTTTCCTTCAGCAGTTGGAAAGTTGGCCTACTTGGTAAATCACTCACAAATCCATTGCGATAAAACTCCTAGAAGTCCTTGGTTCGATCCTTGGATGTAGCGGAACATTATGTCTTTCTCTCTTGCAAAGGTAGAATACTTTGCCTGTAGGAAGGGTTTTCCCTAGCCACTGGCTTGGTTTTTGCTTCTTTCCAAGATAGTGAATCTTGCTTGCTGTACTTTCTGCCAGATTTTGCGCGCACTGCCTCCATTGAGTATTTGTTTGTTTTGGCATCTCGATTGAGTGTGTCTCAAGATTGTCCGGAAGGAGCATACCACTAGTTGGCTTCTCTATGCGCGGCCTTGATTTTGCAAGAACTATCTGTATCTTGGAGCTCGTGGAGATTTGTGGGATATAAGACAACCAGTGGCGTGTCCCATACCATCTCTCTACGAATCATGCTTCTCATTAGAGTCTGGTGATGTACTTTCGTTTCTTGGGTCTGAGCTTACTTGCTCACATTCTTCGCGGTTGGAACATGAACCAATCTTTGCACTTTGGATTATGATACTTGACTCTCTGACCTTGGTCCATTATGCAAAGAAACGACTGAAACGCATATTGCTCTGTCTCCCTGATACACAATCTTTCTCCATCAAGGATCGGTATAGATATCCACATACTGACCAAACACTTCGCTCCATACAGATCTATGAGCAGCCACCCTGTGGAACCTGCCCCTAGAGAGATGTTCGACCAGAGACGGTGTAGGAGATTAAGTAGACGGCGCTGAAGTTGTAACGGTCGATTCAAACACGGTGGTGATCTGAGAAGTGATCGTTTCGGTCGAGTATCCAGTTCCAGTGCTTGTAACGATTGCCACACACGGATTTGTGCTATACACAGCAACTGCTTGAACCCCAGAACCAAAGGTGGTACCACCTCCAGGCGAAGTCTGCGCGAGTGAGCAAAAGGTACGCGTAGGATTGTAGACAGCTAAATTGCAGTACGCTGAAAATTGGCTACAGTAGCTTAGGCATGTGTTGACATCTCGGACTCCAGGGGCGTTGATACGGAGTGATCCAGAGACGACTACATTGTCGCATTGCTCGCTGTAGTATGTGCCAGCGGTCGAATAGACCGTGTTTTGACAATTTCAACTGGAGATACCGTGCCTACTGTGCATGTTGTGACGGTCTCGATATTTGTGGTAGGCGTGGTCTGGACTGTGGTGTATGTACTCGCATAGCTGGAAGTGACTGTGACAATCGATTGTTCAACTCCAGCTCCAGCCGACGGTGTAGCGGTCGCTGTGACTACCTCAGTACTCGTTGTTGTCGCGATGACCGTAGTCACGCTGATAGTTTCGGTGTTCGTTTCGGTGATTTGCAGAGTCATGATTGGAGGCGTGATCGTATAGTTGCCACTGATGATCGGCGTGATGGTTGTTGTGCTCGAAGCCGTTTGCGTGTTGGTGATTGTAGTGGTCATTGGTGTTTGTAGACAAGAGCACACTTGTGCGATATCAGATGACGGTCGGGCCATGATGCTGGAAAAGATGCTGGCTTCGGGGTTGGCATTGTTGTTTGCCTCTTCTGGATGACTACTGTGCTTTCGGTCTCAGTCGTGGTTCTAGAGCACAAGATTAGTATAACGTCATCATGATTGGTCGCAGTGGAAATGGACTCACATCGTGGTTGTGTCTGTGACTGTAAGCTCGGTTGAGAAGTAAGAGGTTTCGGTAATTGTCGCCTCGTTTGTCTGCACTCTCGTCTCGGCAGTCAGAGTGACATTGCTGAAGATTGTGGTCGCAGGAGCCACCGTGGTGACTATCTCTGTGGTTGTGGCATCGAATGAGCTGGTAGATGCAGTAAGAGGATAGGCTGAGGAACAGTAGGACATGGCAGGCGCATATCCAGCGATATCACTTGCGACTGCACAGCCATTGAATGGGGCAACAGACGAACTGCTTGTGATCGATGCTGAAGTTGTAGAGACTGTTGAAGAGTTGGTCACAGATGACATGCTGCTCAGGCTAGGTGTGCTGCTGGACGAAGAACTGATAGGGTTGATCGAAGTTGTACCTGAACTCGAAGCGGCGGAGCTGAAAGTGGTATCGGAGAACGCGCTCAGACTAGACATACTGCTGAACGTAGAGGTCGTGGAGATGGTCGACGAATTCGTAGTGGACGGAAGGGCATTCGAATTTGAGCTCGAGACGAAAACCAGAACCGGCTCTGAACTGGATATCGAAGTCGACCTCGTGATAACGCTCGACGATACGGACACAGCGACGGAGACACTCGAGCTGGATCTCTCGCTTGACCTCGAAGTCGTCGAAGCCAACGAGCAGTTGGTCATCGGATACAGAGCGCTACTCAAGCTGATTCTGCTGCTTGATTCCGAGATAGGATCAATGCTTGTCGTGTCACTGTTCGTCGTCGTGATGAGAGTCATGCTAATACTCGAACGAGTGACTACTCCTGGGCTGGTCGATACCAAAGAATCTGTCGATACTGAAGAGCCTGCACGGTCAGTCGACCTCGGAAGACTCGTAGAGGCCAGCGAACTGGTAGACACCGAAGGGCCCGTTGACGCTGACGGTCTGAAGATGACAATAGCAAAAATATTTCCATCAGCATTTCTTCGGCTCTGTGCATTGAATCGGGCCAAAGGGCTACACGAAGAAGTATTTTCATCTAGGGAGGTAGCCACACAGTCTGCTTGCTGGGCACATCGGGCAAGACATGTGCTGAGCTCGAAAGAAATGCCGGCCAAAGTACTGGCCTGGCGTTTGCGTAGATTGCCAACAGCAACGCCATCGTATGATGTGTCATACTCCAGCAGGAAAGTTACATTTTCCATAGTCACCATCGTAGGTCGAGGAGTGGCCACATTCGTGGTCGTGACTATGTCCGTGGCAGTTTCTGTCTGTATCGTCGTAAGGATACTGGTAGCTGTTGTCGTAATAGTGGTAGGAGCCTGTTCAACGATGGACTCAATTACATAGATATAGATTATCTTGACGATGTAGTTGACCGAAGGAACTAGAGCCGTTGGTACGGCTCCTATGCTGGTTGCAGTCAATTCGAGGACAGTTGACTGCACCGTGCAGGGGCAATCAGTAAGAATGACACCATCGCCACCGATGGTGGTAGTTCCGGTCTGGCATGTTACCACTTGACCACTCATACCGGTCATGGATGACGGGTAGACGACATCAGTGATGCTCACAGAGGCGGTATACGCGTTGTCGGTAACGAAGTCCGGAACAAGTACCAGATTGCTGATGGTCTGATCCAAAGTCAATGTGGTTGCCTGCGCGAGAGTGGTTACAGAACCGCCGATCTCGAGGACTTGTCCGGCCTGGTATTGAGATATGGTCTGATAGACGATGTCTGCATTGTTGGCAATGGCAGACGGCAGAGTAGTGCACTGGTCGTTGCAGAGAGTGACAGTCGCTGGTGTAGGACATGGGACCGTCGAAATCATTGTTGACCAGGATGTGTGAGTGACTGTGACGGTCTGTATCGTGCCATTGTTTGCCAATGCTGTTGCGGCCGTCAAGATTGAGGCCGCAGCCAAGCCAAAGGAAGTGCGCATCTCGTCCGTTGTCAGTAATGAGATGTCAAATGGAGGAGTACGACTGGATACTGAGAGACCATTGGAAAAGAGGAATTCGACAAATCTTTATACAGTTCTGAATCACGGTCTCAGGAGTCATCAGCCTGTGAAGTGTCAATCCTTACCGTTACCCGCAAATTACTGCCATATACAGGTCACTATTACCTACTGTATGGGTTGAGATACACAGTCCCGGCGAGACTCCCTTCGTTGATACTAGAGACCTATTCCTTGGTCCGTCTGTAAACAGAAAATATGCAACAACGCTAGCGCGGCAGGTTTCAATCTCAGGCGCATCAAGTCCCGTGTATACTGCTCTTAGGATGCAACATGTTCTCATAAACACAGCTTTGCTTACCTTATACTTGATTGCTTTCCAAGTGTATGGTAATGTGATCAGTGGAGTCTTTGCTCTCGAGAATGGTAGATATCTTTTCTACTGCGACTCCAGACTCCAGTACGTTAGATGCAAACAGGCCGTGGAAGTATAGGGATGAAGGAGTCTATCAATCTCGGTTAGCAATAGGGACTCGATTCGCCTCCCCGCTATAACGATCTTACACAGGAGAATATACAGTACTCAACAACGGCTTTCAGCTCTGTCGGCCTTTAACGGCTTTCAGCTCTCAGCGGCTCTGCAGCTCACGACCTCCGACGGTCATACTGCCATCTTGTAGATTCTTCCGACCGGCAAGATTGGGGTTGGATTAGTACTATTTGTCAATTGCTCACGCGATACCTAGTGTTTTTCGACGTACAGTGGCGCATAGACGTAACACCTGTCAGTTTGTCTGTGCTAGTACACAGTCATCAATCTGATGCTTTACTCTTGAGGCGTTACCTGGGATTCGACGTCCAGACATCAACTTCATGCCGCGCGATCTTTGTTGGTCATAGTGTTACTGTGGTAGGAGGACAGCACGATAAGAGATCATTGCGAAGCGCTGTAGCCCACAAGATCACATTCGTTTGTGAACAGGAGCGGGGAAGTGTCGAATGGGTCTTGAGAAACACGTACTAGAAATGACGCGGAGCAGAGCCAGACGATGATTGCAAGCCATAATTCCCCAATACTACATAACAAGAATTACAAAATACCTTACTAGCAAAGAAGAAAACGACAACCGTAAACGCCACCGCTATGCATGCAAACAGCTCACAGCCACCTCAAACCGAAAAAGAGTGAAAAGCGAACAAATACCGAAACAGATCCCACCTTGTGCTCCTTCTCTTGCCCGGATTACCAGAAACTGCACCAACCACCGTAATGCTGACACAAATTCTCCAGATTCGTTGCTTCAGACAACAACTTCTCGACTTGCTCCTCAATAGCCAACTCGACATCCTTCTTGAAGTCTCTACCCGTAAGCTTTTCCTTGACACGGGCGAGGACTTGCAGGGCTCTGGCATTCTGGACCTCCTTGCCTTCGCCAGGAACATTTTCGGCGCCGGGTGGTGCACGCTTGCGACCGCCTGGTGTGCTGCGGGGCGCGGAGTCTAGTTCGCCAATGATCGACGTACGACGTTCTGATGGGAAAGAGGGCTCAGGAGGTGAATNTTTGTTGCCCAGACGCCAGGTGAGCAGAGGATCGTGAATGAACGCTTCAAGCACAGCAATGAGTGATTCTTTGTTCTCGCGGAGGACACGCATGGTATGTTCACAGGTCGTGCGGAAGCTACCTTCAATGTTCGAGACTTCCATAGCAAATGTGAGCATGCGTGTGAGACGGAAGGGAACACGCTCGGGATATTTCTCGCGATGCATGGCGACTTCGAAACAATCACCGAAATCGATGTGGATGATCTTGCCAGTATTGCGATCAAGCATCAAGTTGGACGGGTGACGATCACCAAGACCCAGAATGTAGCCGACCATGGACATGACTGCGAGGGAGCGCGTGTAGTTTGTGCGACGCTCAAGCCAGGCTTCTGAACTCTTGCTCTTCAACCACAGAACGCGGTAAAGGTCTTGGCCAGTGGTGTTGTCCAGTGCGTAGCCGAACACTTCCACCTTCTGCATGAGCGTAAGGTTGTCATAGTCGGGAGCCATCTGAAGCATGATGCGATGTTCGATGTTGAGAAGGATTTTACGACTCTCACGGTAATCCCGGATGAGAACGTGCAAGGTGTCACTGTTGGGTACCCATCCAAGCAGACCGGACTGTGTCGAGAGAGGAATGGCTGCGTAACGCTGGATATTAAGGTGACGCTTGAGCGACTCGGGATCGTGTGAGAGCAGAGTATTGACCAGACCGAAAAGTTGCATGACACGTTCATCTTGACGAATATCCTCGTGACCCTTGAGTACGTACTGATAGGTGCCTCCGTCGCTGCCAGTGAGGGTAAGCTTTCTTGGTCGCTGTTTGGACTGAATGACAGTCGACGAAGGATCGAAGGAGAGAATGCGAATAATCTCCTTGCCACTCTTGTACGTTCCAGGAAGAGCAAGCTCAAGGTCGTGAACATTTTTGAGCTTTGGTGAGACATATTGCAGCTCGAGGTTGGCAAGTTGAGGCAACTGTCTCGCTATTCTCTTGAAAACGCCGTAGTAGAGGTCCCATGCTTGGTTAAGATCACCGACCTCATTCGTACGTTTGAAGTTGTTGCACCAATCTCTGGCTTCTGCGAGGTCGCGTCCGAAGCTCTGGATAAATGATATTTCTCTCAGAGTCTCAGGGCCCTCGTCAAGCATGCGATGCAAGGGCTCAAGAGTACGGAGCATGCCGTCGATGTCGTGATCACCGAAGTATAGTCTCGACGCTTCTTCAAGACCCTCATGCCACTGTTCATGCCAGAGCACAGCGATACGGATCAGCTCGTGACTGACAACAGCTGCCTGTCTGCAAAGATTAGGGCTATGTTGCTCCATAGCAGTCATGATGTCCTTGGCAGCTCTTGAACGGTCTCTGTCTTCTGACTTGATTGAAACAGTCAATGGGTATACCAGTGCTTGTGGGTGAGCTCTTCCGACTTCACATAACAAGTGATGAATCGAATCCTTGACCAGTCTGTTCGGTTGATTGATACGAGCAATCAGCTGAGGGATGACCTCGAGCCAGGTGTCGATGCTGACAGTGGTCACACCTTGCGTGACTGCCGAGGTAACTTCTTGATGCTCGCCATGGTTGAACCACAGTGTCAGAAGACGCAGAGTGTCTTGCAAAGAGCTTGAAGAAGAGAGGGCAATTGACTTGAAGAATCCTTGAATGGCAGGAACGACATAGTCGTGGATGTATCTTCGTTGCATGCCATCGGCTTCTCCTCTGTCTTTGTTTGCGGTAAGTGCGGTAACGACCTCAAAGTTTGCCAGCGCCCAAGCGTGCCATGCCTTGTACCAGTCTTGGTTGTAGTGGGTGGCTGCCTTGTACGAAGATCTTATCTCGTGTACTCGATGAGCATCCCACTCTCCACGCATCTGCAGACTAAGCCAGTCACCTTGCTTGAGGTAGCATCTAGCAAGCAGCTTTTGCCAGTCGGCCAATTGAGCCATGTCCTTCTCAGAGATCTGAGGACTTACACCAGCTGCGGGAATTGTGTGCCATTGACACCATTGGTACCATTCATTCCGTTCATACCATTNGGTCCCAGGGTTCGTGACTGCCAATGTTCGCTGTTCGTAATCGATGCGCAGCCTTTCTGTGAAGTCTCTGAGGCCTGTCAAGGCGCCTGAAGAATATCCATTCGACCACATGTACTTGTAGACGGCGTACTGAACAGGGTACGGTGCGTGTAGAGTGCGCTCCTGACCTTCTGGTGTCATGAGACTACCTTGCCAGCCAAGAAGGGAGTTCAGCGACTTCTCAGCAAGACCGTTCCTCTGTGCCTTTCTGCAGATGCTGGCAAACTTGATGTACATCTCTGCATTCTCTGGAGGTGAGATGACCAAGGCACGCACCTTGAGCATTCTCTGCCAAACCTCGACGTTCTTTTGGCACCCCTTCAGTCGCTTGGTCCAGGTCAGACGCATGCGCTCCTGCTTGTGGGGATCACTGGAGCTTTGTTTGTATGCAATAATTTCTTCCAGCTCTGCAAGCATCTGCACACGGACGATGACACTGTACGCTCTTGTGTATGACTCGCCGAGGAGTGCACTGAGCTCTGTGTCCAACCCTTCTCTCGCTTTGTTGATATGAAGCTGTGCATCGTCGAACTGATTGCGATGAATTGAGAGAATGGCGCCAAAGAAAGAGCGATCGGGCGAGTGCAATTTCATCACAGACAAATAGCCGTCCATAAGCTCCCACTGTCCCATGCCCCATGCGGCAGCAGCAGCCAAGGCAGCGATAGACTTGCGGTTCTCCGAAGAAGCGTGCATCCACTTCTCTTGCGCAAGAGATGAAAGTACTTCCCACTCACCGAGAGCGTGAAGACAGCGCATCTTACCCATGATGACCTCGAATGAATCTGGTTCATCGCGCTCACGGCGTTGGTATGCTGTCAGGGCCTCTTCCCAACGTTGCAACTTCTCGAACCAAGTCTCCTTCATCTGGACATCCACGTAACCTTGCGCCTTACGCAAAATACCGAAGGCGGCATCAGTCTGTTGGAGTTGGTTGTTGATGCTGATCAAAGCCTCAACGTTACTGGCGTTTTGCTCGGCGTTGAACTCGAGTTCTTTATAATGAAGAGCTTTTGCGAATGCATGACATTTGCCGGCGTACATACCGAGAGTACGAACATCGATCGGAAGAGCCTTGTCGTCATGCTCCATGAACTCAGCAAGGTTCAGAAGCACTTGTAGGATCTCAGGTGGAATATGGGGTGAGGTCAGAGCAGTCTCTATCGAGCGGACCAAGGACTCTTGGTAGTGGTCGTACAGCTCAGTCCAGCATGACACGAATGCAGAGTTGAAAAGCTGCCTTGCAAGAGGAGGGTAAGAACTAGCGAGCTGCGAGCATGATCTCAATGCGTTCTGTGGCGACTCCTTGAGCAGTTCCAGACTAAATCGTCTCATCCACTCTTGCCAATCTTCCTTGGTTGACTTAGCATTGGCTGCCCATGCGATCTTGAGATGCTGCTGGTTGACTGCCAATTTGCGGTTGTCGACACCTCTCTGAACTTCTTCCGAAGCGGAAGTCTTGTATCGTTCATCTGGGCTCAGGTCTTGTGGTAGAGGCTCACCCTTCTGCAACTTGCTGACAATCAAAGCATAGTTGGTGTGTGGCACTTTGTGAGTTACAAGAATCTTGTTGATGGTCGGGATGAAGTGGATGTAGTCTGGACCAAGCTGGAAGATGAGAGCACACAGAGTATCCAGAGCAGTCTGCTTGAGTCCAGTCTCTTGGCCGCCCAAGACTCGCGAAAGAGGGTGGATGATCTTTGCAGCGAACTCAGAAATATTGACGTGTCTTGAGAGTTTGCCAATAGTCTCAATTGCGAGCTTGCGAATGTGTGTCGGCTGACCTGGCTTCTCGAACATACGGACAATGACGGGAATGATCAAGTGCATGTACTCTTCTGCGCTCGATCCAAAGACAAGGAACGCGTGCAACACTCGTTCCGATGGCAAGCGTCTAGGTGTGATGTCGTGATCGAGTACACCAAGCATCAGAGGAAGCACGTTAGCTAGGTATATTTTGAACTCGCCCTCGAGAGATTGGGCAATCGACTCAATAAGTGCAAGCATTGTCGCCTGGTAGGGAGAGTTGTCTGCCCAGAAGTCTTGTACTGTTGCAAGAATCTCCGGCAAATAAGGTCTGATGTGTTGACGAACAATCTCCACTAGCTCGCTAAGATTGTTGAAATACTTCTCAATGTTTCCTGCCGGTGAGGTTCGGATGACAAGAAGAATACCGGGAACCACTAGGCCAAGGAAGTTGACACACTTCAGACGCATGGTTCTGTAAATACTCATGACAGCCTCAACAACAGCAGCGTGATGTTGCGCGAGCGTGGGCTCCTTGAGCAAGTCCAGAAGAGTGTTGATGACAATGGTTGGGTAGTATTCCTCGTTCGAGGGTGTGGTTCCTTGCATGATCAGGCCAACATCGGTAACAGTCTGCGAATCTGCGACGAGATGGTTCTCAGAGGATTGCTCCATGACCTGATGTCTGTACGGATCCAAAGCACCAAGGATACCCATCAGTCGAATAGTCTCTTTGCGCAGTTCGCCAGGTGGCTCATTCTTGACGATCTGCACCAGGATCGAAAGAAGCTCAGGATGCTCTACGTAAGGATCGATCACGTAGCCGGAGTTACTGGCAAGCTGTCCAAGAGTCCTCAGAGCTGCTCGCCTTTTCCCAGCTGAGCTCAAGTCTTGGAGACTCTCAATAATGACCTTCATCAATTCAGGAACATACTTGACCATCTCATCACCACCGACGGTGGCCAAATCACCTATTGCCTCCAAAGTGGCAGATGCCACATCAGGATTGGGATCTTGAGCTTTCGGCAAGAGTACCGTGATCATGGGGTCAACATATGGCTTGATCAGCTTCGAAGACGAGCCAACAAGATGACTGATCAACCTTGCGCTCTCCTCCTTGTTTCTGACATTGTTTGAGTATTCGATCTCGGTCAACAATTGGATCAAAACTTTGCGCAAAGAAGGAAAGATGTAAGCTGGATTGACAGCAGTCAGGCGGCCAATAATGGTCATTGCAGCTTCTCGGATACCGAAGATTTCGTCGTTTAGTGCAAGGAAGAGCGTGCGAACGTTTTCAGCCTTTGCAAGATGACGATCAAAGCGAGCATCTAGTGATGCCAGGACTGTTCTTCGAATCTCGGCCTCCGGATCAGCAACTCCAACAGTCAAGAGTTTCTCAATGACATCGCTGACAACTTGGATCGAGTAATGGCTGGTCTGGTACACAATTGGGTCTCTAACAAACAATTGGCAACAGGTCAAGGCCGCTGCCTTCCGGATCTCGGCGTCGTCATCTTCCACGTAACGAATTGCGACGTCTCTAACGAACTCGTTGAGAACATGACCAGAGAAGTCGAAGCTGCCGAGAGTGTAGAGGGCCAGTGCTATCTGCTGCTCCTTGTGTTCGACGTGTTGAGGATCTTGTTGATCTCTGACTTCTCTAGTGAATATCCGGGGCAAGGGAGTGCTGTGACTAGGGTGGCCTGGTAGAACAAAAGGCTTGCCGCACAGAGTGATGCTCAGCAAATCAAGGAGTTTCTCCTGAATGATCGGCTTGACAGGAGGGATGTAGTGTGCCATGTCGACAAGTGCTTGTGATAAAGCATCGCTCAGACCACAGGCGAAAATTGGGTCAAGCAAAGCCTCCATGTACTTGCTCAGAGTCTGACCGACAGCGATCGAGATCATGCTGATACACTTGAAGATCGGAGCTTCATCGGTGTTCTTGATGCGTGCCTTGACACTAAGGGCTTCGCGGATATGAAGGAGAATGTTGTCGAGATAAGGAGCAATTTGACTGCCAACAGCATTTGCGACATTTCCAATGGCGATGAACGACAGATTGCGATCTTTGGGAGATTTGAGGAGGCCTTGGAGATGTGACATGGATCGGTGAATGTAGCCATTACAGAACTCCTTCGGGGCGTATCTGGCCAAGATTGGAATGATGTAAACGACCTCGCGGCGAATAAGAGGATCGCGGTGTTCACGGTACGATAGGATGCGCTCGCAAGCTTCCTTGTAGCGCGGACCGTGCATGAACATGCCTCCCTTCTGCAGCAATTCTTTTAGAGCAAGCAAAGAACCATGAATGGCCTCGACCGTGTTGTGTTGGAAACCCTTGTCTATCTCTTCATATGTTCTTGTCAACCATTTCTGGCGTGCCTGGGGGTCTCTGGCCATGAGAATCTCGAAACATTGGCTAATGGTGTTGGCGGCCGACTCGCGGATCATGACCTTGGGGTCGCGTAGCGCGACCCAAATGACCTCGAAGATGTCGGGTATCCATACGTGTAGAAGTGTGGGCGAGCTCTTCGCAAGTTCGTATAAGTTCAAGACGGCTGAGAATCTCCGATTCTCGTTGCGTTCGATCTGAAGCCACTCGAGGGCGACCTTGACTTCGGCGTCAACCAGTTCGGCGGTAAGGGTCCCTCCAGGCGAGACGAGATGACCGAGTGTCTTTGCAGCGACGACCATGGCAGCCGTGTCGTTGCCCGTCATGACCTTGCGTAGGACAGTATGGAATCGCGTCGTCTTTTGAGCAGCATCGTCGCCCTTGAAGTCGATGAGTTGTGAAAGTGCGTAGAGACCGCCGGTTCGTTCGTGTGTGTCGGCTCCATTCTGGATGAGTTCGGCGATGCGTTTGTTGACCTCGACGTAGTAAGGAGCGAATTGAGCGGCCGACAATTCNNTGTGGCGGATGCGTGTCAGCTGGAGTGCTTCAGTCAGATGGATACGACGAGCGGCCTCACCTCTATGTGCGGCTTCTACTTCGTGTAGTAGGCTCTCGGCAGCATGTAGTCGTTTCTCATCGCGCCTGGATGGCGTGGGTCAGCAAGATGATAGTATTGTCGAATGAAGCAGGGTAGGGTACCTTGATTTGAGCTCTTGGACGGTGCGCTCGAGCGCATCGCGGTAGGCTTGAGCCATAGTCTTGCCTTACCGCGCTACTCATGCGCCACTGTTCATCTAGGTCTGGTTTCCTCGCCCTGTTGGTTCAGCAGTAGAATAGCTTGAGTTGTGATGCTGTTGCTTGGTATGCGTTCATTCGGTGCAAGCCCGACTGCTCCTTCCAAGACTGCGGGGTGCACGTGGACTTGTCAATCCACCGCAACCTCTGACATCTTCCCTCTCCTACTCTATCTCCAATCGCAAGTATGTCCTCGATCATGCTGGAATCATGTTTGACTATTGTACTTGTCTACTTGCTGGGAACGGCTGTTGTCTCTTGCTCCTGACTTTCCTCATTGACGGCCTGTCAAATAGACAATGACAACTCAACTCTGGCATTTGTCCATCATGATTATTCTCAGATGCGTAGGAAGCAGCTGCTCATGACTTACCATAGAACTCTTGTTCAGAATTACTCGATAGCGACTGATATCAACATCATCAAGTCAATGGAAACCGATCATTTCAGAACTCTCATTTTTGTATTCCTCGACTTTTTATTTTTCTTGGTTGACAACGCAGAGATAAACATCCTTCCGTCCAGTATTGTGGAATGGTATCAGTAGAGAGACGCGCTTGAGAAGAGAAAATTTGAAGGAAGGAGAGACGAAATGTGCATATCGACCACAACACTCAGCTGGCAATTCCTTTTTCCCTCCCTCTGCACACTTAGTAATCCTTGTGCGTTTCCCCTTGGACGAGATAGGAAACGATTGATACAGTAAAAGAACGAAAGTGAAACATTTGGCGCGGTCGATCCCTCGATGGTATTTCCACTGATGGGCATGCTAGTGAGCATCCTCGCTACTATTCCAACAACAACGAAAGGCAAGGAGAGAAAGCATAATGGAAACGAGTTTGGTCAAGGCAATCAATATCAGGACTCCTTGGCTGATGTGCGCCGACTCAGCTTGTGTATGAGACGCTGGGGTATTTAGTTACGTTGCTTCAGCGGCAAGAATGGGAAAAGTCCGAATGTCCTCTTCATGGACAATGTACGAGATGTGCGCGGAAGACTAGGAAATGGTCCCACGAGACGACCTTACAGCTCTTCATCCTCGTCGATAGCTTGAGNCGGATGAGGGTGGTTGAGTGNGGATGAGACTGAGGCATTGATGTGCTTGCAGAGAGAGGCGAAGCTCCGATTGCAGAAGGATGGGTGGTGGGTGCAGAACTGGGGCCNCGTGAGGCTGGGCTTGCCCAAAGGACTGGCGTCTACAGCTCCCAAGCTCGGGCGCTGCTNTTTGAGAGGGCTTTCGACGTATGTGTCCGAGGGCTCGGCGAGCAGTTTTTGGCTGGCCTTGTCGCTAGGTGAAGTCGAGTTGTCGGTGATGTGTGCCGCTGAAGCACCAATGTGGGGTGATTTGCTGGGAGTAGGGTTGTTGAACTCACCCGAGTGCTGGCGCTTGAGCTGTAGAAGAGTTAGTCATCTAAAATAGTATAGGATAGGAAAGGCAAGTACCTTGATGTGGCGCACACCCTCGGCCATCTCTTCCTGGCGCTGGCGGTCCTCCTCAGTCAAGATCAAGGGGTTGCCATTCTCGTCTTTGACATCAGCATCGTCCATGTCGTCACGAGCCCCTGGCTCCTCGTCTTCTTCGTCGCTGTCCATGGCATCGGCATTCTTTGAGCCCTTGCGATTCGCGCGAGCAGCAGGATCACGGTAGCTTGAGAAGCCTTTAGTGCCTTGGTTCTTCAGGGGACCAAGTTTCGAGAAATCAGTGCTACGTTTCCTCGTCACGGTCGAAGAACTCTTGCGGCTGGGTGCGATGACGCCCATCTTCTCGAGTTGNNTTCTATAGATGTGTATTAGCATTTGAAGAATTCAAGAGAGAGCACAAGGAAGAAACATACTGGGACTGCGATAATAGAAAGTAAAGGTAGCAAAAGGACTATCCGGGGNGTCAATGCCTGTGACTGTTTGGGTGCTGATACTCTTTGGATCAAGCGTCTTGGGTTTGTCAAGGCCGGTAGTGTGGTCGACATCCTCATCTTCGGCGCCGTCGTTATTGGTACCTTCGTCATCGTGGACGTCGAATTGCGGCGAGTACTCTCCACGCTTGATCTCACCAGAAGCAAGGACGCGGAAGAGGACGATCTTAATCTGGCCAGCAGCTTCGCTCTCAGGCATGTCGGAGTCTGAATCAGAGTCGGACATTTCGTCGTCTTGCATGATGGCCTCGGTCGGGGCGCCATTATCTTCGCCGTAACGCAGGACCGTGTTACGATCGTAGCGGGGCTTGTCCTGGTCGTCTTCATCATCACTGTCCTCTCTCTTGATCTCTCTCTTTCTTTCCTCGCGCTGGCGCATCTTCTCAAACTTCTTCCTGCGCTTGTCGATCAGAGCGGCTTTGGCTTCCTTATCGGTGCTCGTCAGATCCAGTCCGTTGAGCCAGCGTTCCAGACCAACTTCGCGGAAGAGGAACTCGCGCTCAGCCAGGCCACCTCCTTCGCTGTCAGGTATGCTGACCCATCTTGAGTTTACCCAAGTCTCTTCACCCTTGCGGAGTAGTGTGGCAACCTCCTCTTTTTGTCGGCCGTCGAAGTAGATGTATGCAGCAATGGTCTCGTTGGGTGACGAAGTGCGGGGCTGATAAGGCGGGATGAGGACTTGAGGTTTGCCGGTCTCGGGATCGATGGGCGGAGGCTCCTTTCTGGGCAGACCCCTAGTCATGCCAGCAGATTGAGGGCCTACATAGACACCTTTGGGGTTGGGATTGGTAGGTGTAGGGCGCGGAGTCGAGTAGGGGACCTTCAAGCCCTGTGTGAGGAGAGTGATGGAGACAGCAAAAGTCGACTGCTGCGGCTGGCCGGTGGTTGAGTTTGGCGGGATCGAAGGTGGAGGGACGGGGATGTAGGTGTTGATGCGGCCAAAACGCGACAGACTCTGGACACCATGCTCTGCGAGAGGGCCTTCGGGAGTGTGTATGCTCACGGCAATGCCTTTGAAACACGGCATTATGGCTGCTTGGTTGGATGTGCAAGCGAATCAGTTATCCGTCGTGCAAAAGAACCATCCAAGAGCAGCGTGCGTGTGCGTGTCGAGTGGGTGCGTGTTTAGGTCAAAAGTTGCTGCCAGGGGCGGGGTCGAGTGAAATGACGGCCGTCGTCACAGGCTCGCGGCGTCTTGTGACTGTCAGAAGCGACGACGAGGTGAAGATGCGTGAATAGGCACGGCCGACTGCTGTAAACCGATATGCACGAGGAAAAACACAGCCTTGTGTGGTTTGTATGCACCGCGATGACGAGCCGTCCAATGATTCTGCTGCTGCTCCGGACAATCAAGCTACCAACTTCAACCACAACTCCGATCCGCCAAGACCTGGAACTGCATTAAGTGGCAGTGACTGCCTTATTTTTGTCCCTCCCTTGATCAAATCCTCATTTCATCTATCGAATCTTATTCCTCTTCATCTAACCTGTGCCCAGGTATTTCTTCTCATATTACAAGCTATGGTTTCATATTCTGCTTGTCCAATCTTATGCATCGCATCCATTTGTCTGTTTCAACCCACTTTCTTACGCGCGACGACGCGTATCGCGTCAAACTCTAAAGCCGAGGCTTGACGTCGTTTCTTTTGAGTCTTTCACCTTCTTCACTCGACCATCCATGCCAGACATCATCTTTGGTTTCAGTATTGTAGATTCTTGTAGACAAAAATATAGTGAGCAAAGACAGAAGACTTTTACCAACTTTTTTCTTCTCGGAATTTCACGAGTCAAGGACTCAACTGTTGCCTAAGTATCGAGCTGTGCTGCCTGACCTGACCTGGAAACACGCCTATATATTCTTTTCATATCAAAATCCTTCCAGCTGCTTATTCTTGTCGCTTCACCAATCTCCATCGTTCTTTGCAACTTCCGCATACACGTCGAGTCTTTACTCCAGAGAAAATCATGATCACCTCCATTGGTTTCCAGATCCTTTTCCTCTGTCTTCTATCAACAACATTACCAGTGCTCGGCTACGCAACGACAATAAACTCAGCAAGAAAACACAATGCTCTGCCACAAATTCTATGTTTGGACTCTGGATATTGCGCACCCAAGACCATGTCAACGCCCTCGCTCGACCTGGAAAGCCACATCAAACTCGACATCACTGGCGAAGCATCTTTGACACCACAACTAGGAGGAATGATGTTGGATAGAAGTACTGTGTTTGCTGTCAGGCTTTCGGAAACGGCAGACAATTCTTCTGCAAAGAAAGGCTGAAAACATCTCGTTAAAGAGAGGGACCCATACCTCTCCGATAAAAGAACATGGAATCATTGAAGCAATGATCTCTATCAAACCCTTGATACTATGTAAGATTCTGTGCACGTCAGATTACAAACATAGCTGGCGACAAGGCAATAGACAACAAACCTAATCAGCGAGCAAGCTACGCTCTCACCGCATGACAAGGCCGCGATTGTCAATGCCAATGCCAGCCAAGCAGCATGATGTGGGATTGAAGAAGAGGAGGAGGAAATATGCTGTTTATGACTCTGAGGAGGGGACTTTTGCTAAATTAGAGAGAACATGTGGTCAGCTTCAAAGAGTCGTCCCTCTCCCGGTTAACAGATGGTGCCATAGTATACTATGGAAATGCACAACTGGTTATAGAATCAGACGTGTGGCCATAGAAGCAGCCTTGAAATGATAGCTCTCCTTGGACAGCACTTTATTATAGAAGATGTTGTGCATTTCTACAGCTACATCTATAATAGTCTCTAGCACATAAAGACAAGCCACTGCTTAAACCCTTTCTTTCCCCATCATGTCGTTGTTGAACTCCACGCTTCCCATAAGAAAAATCATATAGTTGAATAAAAACCAAAAAAAAAACGGGGGTATCTTGTTGAAAATGAATGTCATGAGACCACAGCTGTTGAGTTTGCTGTTCACTGTCTCTCGGTTTAGCAGTTCTGGACCTGCAAACCCTCCTTAAACCATCTTGCCATCATCCTTGTTCGATTGATGTTGAGTGGTCTCTTGTTCTGAGATTGAAGTCACGGACGAGCGGCTCTGGACATCCCAGTAGTCGCCATCGATGACAATCTCAGAGGTGTCACCGACGAGGAAAAGGTACCAGTATACGAAGGCTACAAAGACGCTGCCGCCGACAATGTTGCCGAGGGCGGCAGGGATCATGCTTTTCCAGATGTAGTAACCGACGGTGATATCGGGATGGTGCAAGAAGATNNCTGCCATGGTCAGTACAACCTATCACAGTATGATGTGCACGCACAAGGTGTGAAAAAATGAAGAAGAAAAACTTACAGCCATGGGGATATAAAACATGTTGGCGACAACATGGTCTAGACCAAGCAAAACGAAGGCGAACACAGGCCACCATATGGCCGTCACTTTGGAGAAGAACTCCCTGGCACAGCAAGCCAAGAAACATGCGAGACAAACTAGCCAATTGGCACCGATAGCCTTCAAGAAGATCTGGTGCCACTCTGGCGTCACAGCCTTGGTCGTAGCGATATTGAGCAGCTCCTTACGATAAACAGGAGCCGACAAGACACCGCCATAGCCAACAACAATGCAAGTGACGAACAGGGCACCAGCAAGATTGCCAAAGAAGGTGAGCAACCAATGTCTCAACATCAGCAGAACAGAAGTACGGCGATGGAGAGCAGCCAAGCTGGTGTACATGAAACTTCCAGTGCAGAGATCTGCTCCAGTCATGACAATGACAACCAAACCGAAGGGNNGGAAGATCAGAGCTCCGAGCATTCTAGGAATTCCAGGAGCATTCTCATTTAGCCAGGCAGAGGTGTTGATGACACTGTAACAGGCTCCTCCAAAAGAAAGAAGACAACCGGCCATGAAACTGCTGATGATGGTCTTGTCGATACGCATGTGTGCCTTGTAGGCACCAGTTCGAGACGAGATCTCGATTGCTTCCTNTGAATATGTTAGGATTACTTGATACACAGCAGAAGATGATGAGATACTTACTTTGGGTGTGTAAGCATTGTGAACCACCGGCAATGGCTGCTGTTGGCGTGGAATGTCCATTGTTACCTCGGGAAGAGTCTGCGAAGGGAACGTAGGATGCATGATGCCGAGCGAAACAACCAGACCTTATATATGCACAAGAAACCACAGAAACTGGAGATGGAGGACCAGGAGTAGAATATGCTCAAACAGAAGAAGTCGAGCCGGGTTTTTAAATATGCTCAATGCAAATGCTGACGGGTGTAGGGAGGATGAGAGTTTTTGAGTCAATGGGTGAAAAATCTTGATGCCTCCCATTCGTCGATCTTATCAGTATACCGCGGCACGACATTAATATTCCCGTAACAGACGCCGCGAGGGCGCAGCGATGAACCTTGTGTAACCGTCAGAAAGCCCACCAATAAGTCGAGGCGAAGGGCTGAAACTATTGTTGCCAAGCACAACGTGCTCGTGGAGGATCTGGATTTTAGGTTTCCTGAGATGAGGGGTAAGTACAAGTACCAATAGCAAAAAGATACATCGAGAGAACAACGAGGCTGGATCTGGCGGCCAGCTGGTCCAGCCAGCAGATGCTTGGGATGCTTGACCATGGGGCTCGTTGCTTGGCCATGTTGCTTGTCTCGACATCCTTTCAAGATGTTCCTGAGATGGCCTCACTGCGTCCATGAATCAGACGTCGTTGAAGAACAACCAAAGAGGAATATGCAGAGTCAAGTCCCTTCCCTCGCAAGGACCTCCAACCCCACAAAAGTCGTCCGATTCCGGGAATTCTGACATTTGAGACCGACCGGGGCTAGATCGCTAGATCGCCCACGAGGGCATTCCGTGTGCTAGGTTTCTTACAAAGCAATCGAGCGCCGCCAACATCCCCCACGCACAGCGGATGTAATTCCTGACGACCCCGCTTGGTTCCCCTGCCTACCCGAGTGGCTCGATAAACACCCGTTGGCTTGCATAGAACTGAGGAAAACATCGAGTGACGCGTCGATCACAGGCAGTGACAGCACATGGCAAAATGCATCACAGGCGAAGGTTGGCGATAGCAAGCCACAAAGGGACACACGGCACTTGGTACAAGACACGGTAAGCGAGCTGTCAATGGTCATACTCGGAACAATGATATTGGTTCATACTCTCACACGAGAAGAAAACGAAATGTGAATGCTAAAGCTTGTTCGGTCGAGTGAACCAAGTCGAACGTAGAATGAAGAGTGAAAGATGTGAAAGAAGAAGCAGAACATTCTAAAAGGCCGTGGAAAAGCATCACTGCCTAGATCCCTCGTCTGTGGTGTCCCTAAAGTCATAACGGCCTGGCACAAAGTCACCTCCTAACCCTTCATAACGGGGTTGGATCGCAACCCAGATGCCACGCATGAGCGGTTCCTGTTCTTGTTCCTATGAAGACCCGGAAGTTGCCATGGCGGAGCCTAGACTCTGGAAGCTTGTACCTCTTCCTATCGCTGTCGCGCCCCCGAAGCCAGTGGCAGGTACTGAGTGACCAGGCACGGGACTACTAATCGGGCCCAGTGAGTGAGAATGTCTTCCAGTTCCAGGAGTGCCGGCATCGGGCTCGAACTTGACCGCAAAGCCACCAGGTGTAGAAGGCTCGTGACGAGCATGCAAGAACCCACCACCGTTTTGGGCATCACCCTCAGTCTCGCAGATGGCTTCAATCTCCTTGATTGTGATCGGGCTATCGAGCATGACTCTAGAGCCCTCGATCTGGCGCAGGAGCGTCTCGACAGAGTGGTAGTTGTCAGNGGTGGGTTCCCGAGCTGTCAGTGCCTTGCATGCGTTACATACAGCTATGCGAATTGACAAAGGGCGGTTGGGACCCGAGGGACGGTGACCCAAACCGCCGAAAGGCATGGATGACCAGCCGCTACTTGCATTGGGATTCCATGATGAGCTGGGTGTAGATAATCCAGGTGGAGCACCAAACATTGAAGGTGATGTCCAACTACTGTTAGCACCAAAGATGTCCATGCGTGGTTGGTTCTGTGAAAACACAGGTGAACCAAAGCCGCGGGGTCCAGCAATGGCACTAGCCCGACGACTCTCTGGCACTGAGGGCAGTGGGTCATCTGCATCACCAACCAGCGCACTACTACCAAGGCGCTTGCTCAAGTCATCCATATCAGAGTTGTTTGGCCTTATAGATGAGGGTCGCTGAATAGGAGTTGGGCGGGTGATGGGTGCAGGCGAGCTGATGGAGTCGAATGTGTTCTTGTCGGATGAGTGGGTACGAGAGTGCGAGGCAATACTGTGACGTGTGGGTCCGAAACCAGGTGGAGCAGTGGGTGATCCGACTGGTGGCATCTGTTGCTGGAATCCGGGAGGGCTCTCGAGCGGGTAACCGCGACCCTGTGCTAGGACTCCAAGCCCAGTCATGCCAGGCGGAGGAGTATGCATAGAATTGGCAGGTTGCATAGGCTGGAAGGGCCCACTGCCAAATGGTCCGTTAGAGAAACCGGGTAGTGAGGGACGATGATGCATCATGGGTCCATGAGGAGTACCAAAGCCAGGGAAACCAGTAATGCTGGTGGGAAACCCATTGAACCCATTGTTCTGATGTTGAGGGTACATGCTGGGTGGTGGCAGCTGGCTGGCGGGCGAGATGGGTTGGTGCTGCGCGAAAGGCTGCTGGTTCTGCGGTTTCTGATAGATGGATCTGGGCATGGACTGATTGAAAGCGTTTGCTGGGGAGATTGATTTGGTAGGAGCCATGGCGGGAGCCTGTTGCGACTCGGGTGAAGTAGCGTTTTGACTCTGGAAAGAGCTTTGGCGAGGCTGCGCTGGTGTAGACGGTTTTGGCAAAGCTGGCGTGGCTACAGGAACATGTGGTGAAGACATGACTGACGAAGCCTGCTTGGAAAGTAGACTTGGAGGTACAGCGACCATGCCGGCTTGCGAAGGACGTTTGACCATCTGCGGCGTTTGCTGGTTTCTGGCTTCTCGATCGGCTTTCACCTTTGCGTCTCGTTCCTTTCGTTCGCGCTCTGCTTGAGCCTTCTTCTCCTTTACTTCCTTCTCGCGCGCCTCTCGTTCTTCGCGTTCCTTTTGGCGGGCTTCGTCCTTTTGCTTCTTCTCGAGCGCCTTCTGCTCGCGGAGTTTGCGTTCGGCTTCCTGCTGTCGCTCACGTTCTTCTTGTTGGCGTTTTAAGCGTTCGGCCTCCTTGCGTTGTCGCTCTTCCTCTTGAGCCTTGCGCTCGGCCTCTTTCTTCCTGCGCTGTTCCTCCCTCCTCTGCTTTGCCTCCTCTTGCTTGGCTTGTTCAATGGCCTTTGCAGCGGCTTCTTCGGCTGCCTTTTCGGCATCCTTCCTAGCCTTCTCTTCGGCCTTTGCTTGTTTTTGAGCCTGTTTCTTGTTCTTCTTCTTTTCAGCATCCCTAGCCTTCTTGGCTTCGCGTTCCTCCTTCTTCTTGTCCTCGTCTTCCAGTTCTTCCAGTAGTTTCTGTTGACGCTCGGCAGCGACTTTTTCTCGGTAGGCGGTCAGCACGCGTTGTTCGAACATGCGGGCGGCGAAGATTTGGAACATGCGACGGCCCTCTTCCATGCGTTGCTCCTCGGTCATGCCGCCCTGTACCTTGTCAGTGACGCACGTGACCACTTCCCAAGAGTTATCCCGTGTTACCGTCTCGTCCTCTTCCTCTTCGTCCTGGCTGTCCTCGTCATACTCTTCTTCGTCATATTCCTCATCATCGTACTCTTCGTCGTCGAGCGGCGGCTCATGTCCGTTGGATGTGTAGGTATGCGAAGGTTGTGCCGAGTTGTATTCTGCCTCTTGTTCACGCTGCATCCTGCGCTCGGCCAGTTGTTCCATCATTTCAATGAACTTTTTGCCGTCGTTCTTGAGCAGATCATCGGCTACAGTTAGGATGCCACCTGAAATCACTTCAGCCATTTGGAGATAGCAAACTAGCGGCAGAGCAGGCCTACCTTTGACTGTCAGACTGTTACCAAAGTTGAAGAAGTCGTTGCCTATGCCTCGCGGTATATCGTCCTCGGGTTCGTCCTCCTCGTCGCTGTACAGGTCGTCTTCCTCATCGCTGTATTCCTCTTCCTCCTCTTCGCTCATACCCTGACTATCGGCTTCGTCGCCCTCGTCTTCTTGGTCGTCGTCTTCGTCGTTCAGGATTTCTTGGACTGGACTCGTTCGGTGATGGGGTTGTTGATGGTGAGTGCTTAGCGGTAACGGTACGGCGGAGGAGGGGTGGAGATGTGNGGGTGGTAAACTGCGCGGAGGTGGTAGCATGCCGTGTCCTGGTTCGCCGCCTTGGTGGTGGGCGTACTGTTCAAGTTCGTCGTAGTATGCATCATAAAGCACTTCTAGCTCTTCTTCGATGGCAATGCGCTTGCGACCACACACTGTACAGGAGCATGAGTGCTTCTGCTGTTCCTTCATCTTACGCAGGACGGCCTCCTTCTCAATCTTGAGCAAGGATTTGCGCTCTTCTTCACTGAGTGTCAGCCAAAACTGCTTGATGCGCTCGCGCTCTTCTTGGGTCGATGTGTTCCAGATGCGATCTTGTCTCGAAGAGCGCTGGCCAGATCTCAAGGCGCCAGTCGACATTGGTAACGAAGGCGGTATAGGGGATTGGTGCATAGCAGGGCGCAAATGGTAGGGGTAGGGCGAGTGGTGAGAGCTGCCACGCTTCTTCTTCTTCTTGTTGCGCTTTTTGCGCGAAGGTTCCACTGAGTCGTCGTTACTTGGATATGAGTGTTGGCCGTTGGGCAGCGGTGGTCGCGTCGAGTAGGTGACGTGCACATCGTCCTCGTCCTCGTCCGACATGGCCTCGGGCAGCGACGGAGGTTGGCCGAGATGGGAGTGATTGTCGGAGAAAGCTTCATCGGAGCCATGGTTGAGCTTTGCCTGCTGCTTTGCCCTCCTCTTCTGCTTCTTGCGATTTCCCGTTGTGAGAGGATGGGATTGGTCATGAGTCGGGGACTGGCCGTTGGAGGCATAGGTCTGCGCCATGTTACGAGTGAGGTAGGAGCCAGGGCTTGCAACAAGCGCTCCGGGAGATGTAGCGACTGTGCAAGGCTTGGTGGGTGAAGGTGCTATGTCAGTGTGTAGTGGAGATCGGCGTTGGTAGTGGGTGGGCTGGCGGGGTCGGGTCAAGGCCGCGCGCTTGGTAGACAGGAGGCGCGCAAACGGGTCGTGGATTCCAAGGCGAACGCAACGAGTCAACGAGCATCCGGCGATCACAAGTGAAAGAGTGGTGCGATTATCTGCCAGACGTACATCTATCTCTAAAGAGCCTATTGCTACCCTATCCACCTGCTGTCAGTCTTGTCCGACACCCTTTCGGCAGTAACCGGCCAAGTAGCCCTTGCCTGACCTGATTGGTCACCTTTGCTGGAAGGAGCGGCCTGTTATCAACACCCACAGTGGCATACACCGTGCTCTGATACGATATTATGTAGCATAGGTAGATCGTGAGAGGTAGACAATGACTGACAGTCACCAACATGTTCACATGGAGGGATGGTGCTTGTCTCCAGAAACGCTAGAATCTCTACACGTCTAGAGTCATGCCTGCTGCCCGTTGTTCACCTTGCATGCAGGCTTCGGAGCGACTGTGAGCGGCGTTACCAACATCTTCATGTGCCAAGGCGGTGAGAGCCAGCCGCAGAGCAGCTCCTTCCTTTGTTGTGCCCCCACGGACTCGTATGTTCCGCCTGAATGCCGGGCTTCCCAATGTCGTCTATCTGGAGTCTGCTAGCCCTGTCGTGATTCCTTTTCCAAAGACTTCCAACATTTCGCGTTTGCAGACTAGTTCCTGTGTGACATCCTGTCAAAACCTTGTAGTTCTGCGCTTGAGGCGTAATCAAGACTGCATCCTGAAACGCGGAAGCACAGCCCACTCTGTAACTCTTGTCGACTCCCCAATCTCTCAATCTCTCTTCTGCTCATCAACTCGACCCGGTCTGACTGCAATTCTTCTTCCGCCTCACCTACAACCTCGCCTTAGCGTCTTGATCCAATCCGACCTCCCATCCATCAATCAATTTACGACCCGACGTCCGCGTCATCACCTCTACATTCCCCGACTTTCCCGTATCTAAGCGTATACTCAGCCAGTCACTCCACTCGACTGTTGTCCGAACGCTTCTTTCGAACCCCGACGTGTCTCTCTGTCTCAACTGGTCGTCGCACCGTATCCCGTCACCTCTATCGGACTGTCTAGGAGCAAGCCTGCCAAAATGCCTCAACAAGAAGAAGGTGTTATGAGAAGGTGTGTTTATACCCGGCCCACAATCGCGAAGACCTGTTCTTGCGTTTCCAAGTCTCGTTCCCATAGTGCTTTCTCTACGGCGATGCGCAATACCAGCTATACGGACATGTCGACCATTGGACTCGATTAGTTATCGACCCGATGGACTGATGGAAGACTGTTTCGATATCTTTTGTACCTCTTTCCGTCAGACACTGTTCTCGCTGCTTCACTATAGCAGAAAGCAGAGCAATTTTGATCAGGGATGGCTGGCGCATGTCTAGCATTGTCTTGAATCGTCCCAAGCTGACCATCGTTCTCCCGTAGGAAGCTTGTCATCATCGGCGATGGTGCTTGCGGAAAGACTAGTTTGTTGAGTGTGTTCACTCTTGGTTACTTTCCAACTGTATGTAATCACAGATCTTGTTGAGCCGTCATTTGCTAACTATCTCGTAGNCGATACGTATGAACTTGGTCAGCCAGTGTTGTATGCCGGCTTACTGACATCCTCTAGGTCCCAACCGTATTCGAAAACTATGTGACCGACTGTCGTGTAGACGGCAAGTCCGTGCAACTAGCGCTCTGGGATACCGCTGGACAAGAGGACTATGAACGTCTGCGACCATTGGCTTACTCACAGGCCCACGTTATCCTGATAGGGTTCTCTGTCGATACACCAGACTCTCTCGAAAACGTCAAGCACAAGTGGGCCGACGAAGCTACGGAGCGATGCCCTGGAGTTCCCATCATCCTGGTCGGACTAAAGAAGGATCTCCGTGACGACCCCGTGGCTCAGGAGGAAATGCGCAAAAGAAGTCAAAAGTTCATCACCACCAAGGCCGGCGAGGACATGAAGGAACTCATCGGAGCACGGAAGTATCTGGAATGCAGCAGTCTGACAGGCGACGGCGTCGATGATGTGTTCGAGGCCGCAACCCGAGCTGCTCTACTTGCGGTTGACAANAAGGATCGCGCAGGCTGCTGTGTCATTCTCTAGTCGTTTTACGCGAACCCACGGCCTTCTTCTTTCCTATTCTACGACCAGCATTGGGATGGCGTTTTCTGTTTGCGGGGCACAAGCGGATTGTCAAGTGGTACCAAGAGCGGACCTCTATTGTTTCTTTTTCTAGCTGTTTGCTTTTCTTTTTCCGTTGTGGGCGCGGTGTTGAAAAAGCCGGATTGATTCTCTTCCTTTGTTGAAGTCGTGCTGATGTTGTTTTTCGGAGATGTGTTTAGAGGCGGCAATGAGGGTACGTTCTGACCCGAGATCCGCTCATTTTGATACCACCATTCTTCCTTTAGTATATTCTCTGTTGCTATTTTAGATGTCCCAACCGGTCTGCTACTCTAGACTGGCCAGACAGTCCAGACAATCAATTGCTTGTCATCCCATGTGTCGCGCAGGGCTTCTTCTGCTCAGGATTTAGTTTGAATGTCTGATGATTTGTACATGAGAATGGTGATGTAGTTGTCAGATGTTTTGATTTCCGCAGAGAATACCGGACCATAAGAGATCAACGCCAGAGTATGATACAAAATAATAACACAGACATGACTTGCATGAAATCTACCTCGTCCAGCCGTGGTTCCAGCCATCGGTGCTCGGGCTGTCGGTCTGGATGCGGGCGTACTCGATGGGAACACCACCCCAGATGTCGTTCTTCATCATTGCGATTCTGTACAACCTTCCAACGTTCTTTCCTTGTGCGGCAGCCTCTCCCTCTTTGACGATATTGCCGGCCGAGTCCATGAGGCGCAGAGCCTCGCATGCATCTCTCATGCTCTGGTATTGGCGTTCGAGATCGCGCTCGTGCTGTGTGCGCTGCTGGGCCTTGTAGATCTGCCATGCGCGGTGAATGGTCCAGTGTCTGAGATAGCGATCGCGGGAGAATCTGAGGGGTCTGGGTGTGATGGGGTGTGAGAGGAAGTAGCGGATCAATTCNNTTTTTGGGCACGGTCAGTACAGTGTTGGTGCAGTAGCGGGGCAAGTAAACTCACGAATGCGGGCATCCTTCTTGGGGCCACCGCGATTCCTTTNTTGAGGAACGGGTGTGCTGCTGAATGATCTGGATTGTTGGAGAGCGCGGAGAATGGTGCTGGGTTGAGATGTAGCGGGAGAGGCGGTGATTTGCGGAGCGGCGCTGCGAAGGCAGCGGAGGGAGAAGAGACTGTTCATGCCGGGAGGCGTTCGGTGTGGGTAGCCGGAGTGTTTGGATATATGCGACGGAGTCCAGAGGTGACGATAGAGAGCTGCAGAGCGTCTTGAGCTGGTATAGTTGGAATTCGTAGAATCGGAATCTGAAGTCTGATGCTTGGCGTCTTTGCGGAGCGGCCCTGAACGGCAGCTGCAGCTCCGCAGTCGATCTTTCCCGCATCGGGCTGCTTTGGGTTTCATACGGGTTTCCATGTCTAATAATATTGCACCATCAAGCTTCCACCGTGATTGCCTTCTCTGCTTGATTCCTTGACACATTGCATCAACTGTCAAACACTCGACCCATCTTTTCAATGAGCCACGATCAAGCTGTCAAGGAGGCTTCGGCCAAGCACACTACTCCCGCCGAGTTGGTGGGCAAGTTCCAGTATGGTACTGCTGGTGTAAGATGATGCTGAAGCGCCGTGATGCTGTATACACAATGCTGACGATGCTGCCAGTTCCGTATGAAGGCGTATGTCCCTCTCCTGTCTAACACTCCGTATCCCGACTCACCATCCTCAGCNAAGATTCTCGACTCGGTCGTCTATCGTGTTGGACTCCTGGCTTCGTTGCGCTCGCGCAAGCTCAATGGCCAGACCATTGGTGTCATGATCACCGCCAGTCACAACCCTCCCGAGGACAACGGCGTCAAGCTTGTCGATCCCATGGTACACTCTTCCTCAATCACTCTATCGTCAATACCACGTCTGACCGCTCGTCTANNGGGTGAGATGCTCGAGGCTTCATGGGAAAAGTACGCTACTCAACTCGCCAACGCCGAGTCCGATGACCACCTCGTTCAGGTCTACAACGAACTCGTCAAGACCCTCAAGGTCAACCTCGATGCCCCCGCCAGAGTCATATTCGCCCGCGACACCCGTGCTTCGGGTTCCCGTCTGGTCGAATGTCTCAACGACGCCCTGACTGCCACCAAGGCTGAGGTCGCCGACTACCGAATCCTCACCACTCCCCAGCTCCACTACCTCGTTCGTTGCGTCAACACAAAGGGTACTCAGGATGAGTACGGTGAAGTCAGCGAGAAGGGCTACTACGAGAAGTTGGCTGCTGCTTTCAAGCAAGCCATGGAACACACAAAGGCCCAGGGCCACTTGACTGTTGACTGCGCAAACGGTGTCGGAGGTCCCAAGTTGCGCGAATTGCTCAAGTACCTACCATCTCCTGCTGATGGTGGTCTCGATGTAAAGGTCGTCAACGATGACGTCCACAAGCCCGAGAGCTTGAACCATCAAGTGAGTGCTTCTGAATCTAGTACTATCTAACAGCACTAATCAAGACAGTGTGGTGCCGACTTTGTCAAGACCAACCAGCGCGCTCCCCCTTCATCCAAGGCTGGCCCCGGAGATCGCTGTTGCTCGCTGGATGGTGACGCTGACCGCATCGTCTTCTACTTCCAAGACGAGAAGAACGTCTTTAGACTTCTGGATGGTGACCGTATCGCTACTCTTGCCGCCTCGTTCATCGCCGAACTCGCTCGCCAATCTGGCCTGATGGACAAGCTTACTGTTGGTGTCGTACAAACCGCATATGCCAACGGTGCCTCGACAACATATATCCAGAAGAACCTGGGTCTGCAAATAGTCTGCACCCCTACTGGTGTCAAGCACTTGCACCACGCTGCCACTCGTTTCGATGTCGGTGTCTACTTCGAGGCCAATGGACACGGCACCGTCGTCTTTTCTCCCTCTGCTCTCAAGGCTATCCACACTCACCAGCCTCAATCACCTGCTCAGGCTGATGCTCTCACAACGCTCATGGCTTTGACTGATCTGATCAACCAGACTGTTGGCGATGCGCTCTCTGACCTTCTGCTTGTTGAAGTCATCCTCGCACACAAGGGTTTCAGTTGTGCCGAGTGGCTGCAAACTTACACCGACTTGCCCAACCGTCTTGTCCGTGTTGAAGTCGCTGACCGTAACCTCTTCACCACTGTCGAAGGCACCGCCGAGCGTCAACTCGCAACANNCCCCGCTGGCGCACAGAAGGACATTGAGAAGGTTGTCGCCAAGTACAAGGATGGTAGAAGTTTCGCCCGTGCTTCTGGTACCGAGGACGCTGTCCGTGTCTACGCAGAAGCTAGCACGCGTGCTGAAGCAGAAGATCTCGCTGCCGCTGTTGCTCAGATTGTGAGAAAGTACGGTGCCAAATAGACGGCTACTTCTCTCCGGGGTTGAGCAGGGGATTAATGAAAAGGGCGAAAAATGCATACATTAAAGGGGTGTCTCTGGCGTTGTTTGATTGTCTTGTTTTGCTCTAGAGCACTTTTTATCTTTATATGACTCAAATAGAGAATAATATATCCTCCTCGTGTGCTGAAGTAAGTCATGCAAATGTGACAGGCAAGGCGGATATTCTTCGAGAACACATGGATTACAGTGGGCGCATCACTTTAAAATTGTTAATGTCTCGAGCAAGGATAACAACTCCAGGTCTTCGCCCACGAGGTAGGTTTCCAAGTCCCATGATACTAAAAGCATTCTCTAAACTCAGAAGGCACCGTGCGAGTAGATCAAGACTCATGGACATCGGATATAGACTATGATTGGTGGCAGAAGTACAAGAACAGGGTGCTATCTTCAGCGTGCTTAGTAAGCCACGCAGCTACCATTCCCACCGACTGCCAACCATTCTTGGATCTCCGCTTCGTAACTTGACCGCAGCAAGGCATGTAGTAGAAGGTGTTCTGACTGAATACGCAAGCACAAGTATCACATAGCATGACGCATTTGAGGCTCCTCGGATTCCGATTTGCGTGCAATGCGAAGACCGGTTTGTCCCACGATGCATACGAAGAGTGAAGGATTGCAACGACGCCGGACGATAGAAAGGCCCGAAGGCTTTTGATTTTGGCTGCAGCCTATGGAACTTTGTAAGTACCGAGCACAACAAGATATAAACGACGAGGTTCTCCCCCTTGGGAATTGAGGTACATTATTTTTATACAGTATATCCTCCAATTTCTCTGCACATACGCACAAATCACGACTTTCTGCTCCTAGATGCTTGAAGGAGAACAAACAATGGCGACAACATCACCCAATGTCCTCATCTCAGGCTTTGGCATCGCGAGCAGTGTCCTTGCATCTACACTTCTTCGCGCCTACCCTCAAGCCACCATCACAATCATCGAACGCGACCCTTCCATGCGACTCACTGGTGCCAGCGTCGACATCCGCAGCTCCGCCGTCGACATCATAAAATGGATGAATCTGGAACAGCAAATCCGCGCCAAAACCACAAAAGAAGAAGGTGTTGAGTTTGTCGACGAGTCTGGAAAGTCGTTTGCTACTTTGGTGGCTACGGGTAATGATCAAGTTCAAACCATGACTTCGGAATATGAGATTTTCAGGGGTGATTTGGCGAGGATATTCTTTAAGGATATTGAGGATAGAGTGACAGTGGTGTTTAATGAGAGTGTGGAGAGCTATGAACAACAAAAGGACAGAGTGGTTGTTCACTTTGCTAATGGCAAGGCTTCGCAATCTTATGATTTGCTGGTTGCGGCCGATGGATTGGGATCGAGGATTAGAGGTATGATGTTGGGTACCTCGCCTCAGCAACACATCCATGACGAAGGCGTCTATGCTTCCTTCTTCGTCATTGAAAAAGACTTGCTCAATGGCTCCAAATTGGCGAAATGGTACAACACCACCGGCGGCCGCGCCATCTTCCTTCGCCCAGATCCAGACCCTAGAGGCCGCACCAGAGGCCACTTTATGAACTCGGCATGGCCCTCTGACGTCTCCTCCCGCAACAAAATCAACACTGCACTAAGAGAAGGCAGAGAAAGTTACACACAACTCGTCGAAGAAACCTTTGCAGACGTCGGTTTTCACCAAACCCACGAGATTCTCGCCGCCATGCGCTCAACACCAGACTTCTACTGCTCGAAGTTCGCTCAAGTGCGCGCCCCTCGCATCCAAGATGGCCGCGTGGTCCTCCTCGGTGACGCAGGATACGCTACCCCTGGCATCGGTACCTCGCTCGCCATCATGGGCGCCCACATCCTCGCCGGCGAATTGCTTTCCCACAACCTCGATGTGCCAGCAGCGGCAAAAGCTTATGAAAATCTCATGTTGCCGTTTGCGCATGCACAACAGAGCAGTATTGGCGATTATGCGATGCAGGTGTTGAATCCGCAGAGTGCTTGGGGGTTGTGGGTGAGGAATATGGTGTTGTGGGCTGTTACTGCGGCGAGGATTGATAGGGTTGCTGTGTGGATTGCTGGGAAGCTTGGGGTGGCAGAACCGAAGATCAAGATGCCTGTTTATCCTTGGCCTGAGGTGAAGGCTTGAGGAGCAGTTGGAAGAGAAACAGGGTGATGGTGGATGATCGTAAGGAATGAAATCAGATAGAAAGCATGTAACGAAGTAACATGAACTATGCTCGACCCATCAAACCGTCTGCTTTCTTTAAATGGGGGTTTCCTCGTGTCATAAAGAGCAAGAGTCAAGAGGAGCTCCTATCTCATCCCTTCCCTCATCAACAAGCTTGCCATAAGCACAAATCTGAGAACGTGAGAAGTCACAATACTCTCGAGATCCGCAGACTGACCATTGAGTGCATCTTTTAACACTCCTTTGTTGTCCATGGCACCGATGAAGAAGCAATCGTGCGTTCAGATTGTCGCGACAGTGTCTTAGTTCATAGTATGGATGCACAATCTCAATTGAGAGAAGACGTCATACGCCAATAGCAACATGGCAGTATCTTATAGTAGAGCATTGCGTGATGGGTGTTCTGCGTGTTTCCATACACATATTGAAAAATGTTGGAGGCGATGGACACCTTTTATATTGTGGGTGAGAAGGTTCCATAGACTCGTTTCCAAGAGGTGCTTATCCTTGTACATCATCAGAAAGACCAGAAACCAATACCCAAGAAATATGGGGAGCATAGTATGTACAAACAACGACCAACTGTATGAACAAACATTTTGCCATGATGAAAAGATGAAGAAACAAGGAAGGTGGAAATAATAGAGAGAGAGAAAACGTCTCTAAACCTCAGGCACCATGATTTCATAAAAGAGCAGGTAGACTTCCCGCTGCATGCCCAACACATCGCTAGTCTTGGACTCTTTGATCTTGTCATCACTGATTCTCCACCATCTATTATGTTGATTTCTCTGTTTGCGTTTCAACCTGCTCAGATCAAGGCTTTTGCCTGCTTTTGAGGATGTGCGTGCGGTTTGCTGGTATGTGGGCTCAGCAGTTGGTTTCGAGGGAGTGTGAGTTTCTTGCGGCAGGGGAGTTCCAGCACCGCTACTGCTGCTGTGTGTGCTTTTCGCGTCATTGGCAGGGTCCGCGGTTTTTGAACTTTGACGGTGGCGGAGGGAGAAGCGCTTTTTATTGATGAAGAGCGGGAGGATGTGCTGTTGCCGCTGCTGGAGGGAGAGTGTGTGAGGCATGGAGTGGAGGGCTCGAGCATTGGACTGGGCATGCCGCTTGCNCCTCGGTGTTCCTTGAGCAGAGTACATGCCTTGTGTGCCCATGCTCAATTTCGCACTATACGGTTCGGCAAGATATTGTCGTCGGAAACTCTCGTAGTGACCGCTGTTATGGCCTCCCTTATGCGTCACAACACCCAGTAAACGGTAAGAATGTTGATCCAATAATCCACCCAAAGGCAGTGTCTCCGGGAAACTGACTTTGGCCATGTNTCTGCTGCTGCTGGAATTAGGATCCCAGACACTTCGCGACAAGTGGATGGCAAGGACTTTGGGAAAGCCGCTGATGCGCATGTGGCGTGAGATACGACGTTTGGGGGCTAGAGATGGGTCAGGCAATCTGATTCTCTTGGGCAGAGCTTCCGGATCCGTAGCGAGCGCCTTCTCAATAGCGGAGAGCTCATGAGTAAGGAGATTGCGTGTTTCATCATCCGTGGCGCGTGATAATTCTTTGGTCTTGACTTGAGTGGCGTGTTCCAGACGGCATCTGTCGCATTTGTAGTCATCGATGTGTTCGACTTTCAGCATGCCATCGAAACATGCATTCAGCGTGGTTGAAGAATGATGAGGTACGTTGAGGGTGAGAGTGACGAAACTGGATACTGAAGGTTTGGGCTTGAAGTGGCAGGTCATGCATTCAATCTGAGCTTCGATCTTTCCTTCGAGAGGAAAGCCTGGATCGTCTTGCAAGTCATCATCCTCTGCATGTCGCGGTTGGTGCACGCTCTGACGGATTTGTTCGATTTCCGACTTTGCTTGCAGGCCGCGAGCCGACTCTACGGGTCGAAGCGTGTCCGGTCGTTGCTTGTGTCCATTCTCTTNTGCGTCGTCTTCAGGCTCGGGTGCTTTGAGGGTGGTGGTACTGGGGCTCTTGAGCGATTTGGCCTTTCTCCTGGCATTTCTTCCAGCATTGTATTCCTCGCTCAGCCTCTCGGCGACGATTTGCAGAAATTCTTGAGCGTCTTGTTGCTGTCGACTGATACGTGTCCTGAAGGCAGTCTCTATGACACCGACGAAGGTACGGGCCGAGATGGTCTTCTTGTAGATGGGGCGCTCGTTAAGCGCATCCAGAATGTCCTTGAGTCCAGCCGTGACAAGACCCTGTTGCAAACCCAGAACCTTCCAGCTCGGCTCTTTTGTCTCGTTCATCTTGACAATGTCCTTGCTCTCGTTGGGCGAGATTTCATCTTCCAATTGCTCGACAATCGAGTATATCTCTTTCCCGTCCAGCTTTCGTCGGTGAAGTTCTCGGATCAGGTAGATGCGCAGTTCGGGGAGACCGGCCATGGTCTGTAGGACGGAATTGATGAAGCAGTCGTTGGCGGGATTGACGAGGCCTACGACACCCCTCTTGCGGGTGGATCGCGAGGATTGTGAGGCTTCATCGTCGAGCATGAAGGTGGGACCGAATACGTAGACGAGAGTGATGGCTGCCAGCGATGCGCCGGCGGCGTAGGTCGCAATGGTGAGGGGTTTGTCGGGCATGTTGGGAGAGAGGAAGGGGTCTAAAATTCTTTATGCAATGCGTATGCCTGAATGCTGATGGTGATGCTGTGTGGGGAAGGAATGGACGCTCTGAGGATAGGGCTTGGTTAATGGTCGAGTCAGGTTCGTTTCATATCATGGCATGCTGGTGCGTGAAGAGGTCTATCGCCATGGTCCAGACAAGAGAGAGAGCAAGGAAAGTCGGTTCTATCAGGGCCAAGGGCTCCGGGCGGATAAAAAGGCAGACGAGAGACGCCTTGGACCCGCGTTTTGTCAGTCGTGTGGGGAGAAGAGGGTGCTTGGTGCATGTCCCGCTGCTCGTGCGTTTGCCAGTGCGTTTCGCGTGCGTCCATGCCCTGCTGTCATGCCGTCCATCGCCGGCCACCGGCTACTTGTCCTTCCGCTCTCTGTCTAGTACATCTTTCATCACCGCCAACAACTCCTTCGACATGTCTGTATCCAACAAGACTGACTTTCCATCCATCTAACGATAAGCTACACAGTCTCGACCCACACGGTACGCACTCTATTCCTAGATCATCTTCACTCTCACAACCAGCCATTGTGATGACCAAGTAAAATATGTTTCAAGACGAGACGGAGATTCACTATGAATGACAACTGCTTCCATTCCTGATGTTGGCTTCTTTCTCGCAACCACTTTTGTTGCTCTTCTGTCAAGTCTCTGGCTGACTAGATTTGTGAGCAGCCATCATCGACATCACCTTCCTGCGCAATAGCGACCAGCATGTTTGCAGCAAACAGCCTCCATCTCCATAGCTCATCAAACAATACAACCTCATCATGCCCTAAACTCTTCCAACTTCTTCTTCTGCCTACCCTGCTCATCAAAATTGCTCTCGTCCAGCCAACTCTCAAAAGCCTTCTTCCTACCCTCCCACTCTGTATCCAACATGGAAAACCAAGTCGTATCCCTATTCCTCCCATGCTTGTCGATCAGCGCCTGCCTAAACGTTCCTTCCTCCACAAACCCATATCTGGCCGCTGCTCTCCTGCTCGGCGCATTCAAGCTGTGGCACTTCCACTCGTATCTGCGGTATCCCATTTCAAACGCATACTTGGCCATCAAGTACATGGCTTCAGTCGCAGCAACAGACTTTTGCAGTGCGGATGAAAACATCAAGTGTCCGACTTCAATGACGCGATTTTTGGGCTCGATGCGGAGGTAGGAGCCCCAGCCTACTGCTTGCTTTTTGTCGCCGACGTGCTTGAGGATGGTGTAGAAGGTTGGGTCTGTAGCCGCGGCTTTATTGACCATGTCGTCGTGGAGAGCCGAGACTGTAGCTGGGCAGGGGTCGTAGGGCATATAGTCCCAAAGTCGTTCATTGGCGGTGCCTCCGATAAGTGGAAATAGTTCTTCGGCGTATTTTGGTGATAGAGGTTCCAGAGTAACGTATTTGCCTTGCATGGTAATCTCCTTTGAAGGCCATGGTGCTGGGCTTGTGTTGGCAACTATTTCGCCCAAAGGACGTTCGGGTGTGTTGCTCATCTTGAATTGAATTGAATTGATCTGTAATGAACAGGCAAGCAACTGTAGGCGCCTTTCTCGGTCTGCTGGTTTTATACATGTGTTCAGTAGTCTTGTGAGTCAGATGTTTTGATACGAAGCACGCTCTTTCCCTTTTTGATTGCCCGATTGCGCCACCGGCCAACTTGCGCCCGTACACGCGAACAGTCTAAGCTTATTGTAGCACTTTGCGCTCTATCGAAGTGGTGATCTAGAGAACAGCAAGGAAGCAAGAGTGCGATGTAGCCATGGCCAGAGAACCAATAATGTCAAGCTGGAGAGAATGTCACAAAGCGTTCGTTGATGTCTTCGAAGCGCCGACAGCATACTCCTAGCAAGAACACAGGGACTCTTAAGGCATACAACTCGCGAACCCTTCTTCCGCAGTACTTTCAAAGCATCTTCGTTATAGAATTGCAGCTCTACAAACGACTCTGTGTCTGTACGGAAGCCTTGCCATTTACAAAGGTATTGGCCGCCTCGGCATAATCACACACATCAGAAGAGTCCTTGGCAATCTTCCTCCATCGAATCTTGCCTTCACCATCAATTGCGAATCCGCCAGAGTTCTGCCACCTATATGCTCCTACACCCGTAGGTCTCATATCGATGCCATCCGACTCTTTCAGCGACTTCAACGATCCCATAATATCGCCATTGACCATGCCGGTCCAGCCTAGTGATCCAACGCCCCATGCTGCATAGCTCTTGCGTTCAGGGTCTGTGACGAGGGTATAGCGAGTTGAGTCTGGGAATGCTTTGTTGCNCACTACGCTATAGTGAGTCCACATGTTCGCGGAAAGCTGTTGATCAGCACAGCCCCTTCAAAAGACTTACCCAACATCTTCAAACCATTGTTTTGTGGTGGCTTCGTCGCTGTGTTGTACAATTACCACATGCAGCTTCTCATGCTTGCGAGTCTCGGCTCCGAGCAATTGTATCTCTTTCTCTGCAAACGGGCAGCCGCAGTGCCGTACGAAGGCCACAAGAGTAGGTGTGCCATTGCCGCGTGTCAGGTCTACCGAGCCGACTGGTGCTGGAGCCGCATCGCCAATCTCTGGCAGTGAAGCGACTGATGGCGACGCCTGTGGGAGGATCGATTTGATGGCGGGAATGTACGACGCCAGATAGCTTGTCATGATTGCGATGTCTTGTGCTGTTTCAATCGATCGCGTTTTCTTGCAGCGCTGTGATGCTGTGATGCAGTAATCCTTCTCTTTCTTTGCTTTGTCTCTTAAAGCGGAGTTGACGAGGAAGTGTTTGCTTCTTGGATGGTGACGGAGGGATCGAGAGTGATCATGACCCCACCTTCAATTTGAAATGCTGTCGTTTAAGGTTGTTTATCGACGTCATGTCTGATGCTTTTCATGTGATGCTACTCATGACTTCGACTACCGGCAATCGTGGACCAAGAAATATGTAGACGAAGCTCTCAAGGCTGGCTTTGGGATATGACTGGAGGGACACATGAAGCCGAAGGGTGGGTGTGAAAAATACGCGCGGACCCAGTCAAAGGGCATGAAAGCTCTCAAGCGATCTACCAAGACTTGCACATGCATCCAAGCAGTGGCCGGGTCGCAAGCGGATGCAGAGGAAAGAGAGAAGGAGATGATGTGCAAGGTGGACAAACTAACCCTTGTCCGCGTCTGTGTCACCATGTGCCGGCGCTTACCGTCTTGCATATCAACAAGCCAAGAAAGCCTTATCTGGAGATGCACAAAATGTGATACGTTCTTCTTCAGCCTCCGGTTGAGAAACCAGAGTCGAAACTGATGAAAAAGTAGATTGTTCGCGTCAGCCTACGGGAGTGCAAGACAGGCGACACTGTGCCGGGAGATATGAAGGCAAGCCCCAGAGATCTCCTAGCAGGTTCCAAAGACTGGGTTCAACATAAAAAATCTTAGTGGTCAAACATAAGAAGAACAGATACTACAGTTGATCTAAGCCAATTGGCAAGAGAAGTTAAGGAGAGAAGGAAAGAGGGCGAGAGACCGAAGGCTTATATAGCCAGCCTTGGTGGATGCGAGTCATGAGACCGTAGGCAGCAACGTAGTCGCCAGGCAGCAGTGGCCAGTGAAGCAGAATGAGCAGGTGATTGAGGCCTGGCCAATGAAAGACGGTACCAAGTAAGGATAGAAGATAAAAGAAGTTGCTGCTGCTTCACTGACAGCAAAGCACTTGCAAGACAATTCTTACCCGAACGACCACGATATCTGCGCAAGCTTATGCGAGGCGACGACGCCGCCTGCGATACTGACCGACCTATCAGAGACCATGCAACCAATTAAAGTATCGAAACAGGCCATAGCACTTCGTATGCAGCCGATGCAAATCCGAGACGCCTCAGCAAATCATCATCTTGCTCAAGCACTACAGAGTTTGGGCTCAGAACATGGCGAGACGGGTGTTGCAGGCAGCAGCCCAATATGACACAAGGCGCTGTTGGAGAACAGCAAGTGACTCAACTATAACGAAAGAGGTCAGACTCCAAGCAGGCAGATTTGATCAAAAATCGTGTGGAAGCGCAGCGATGATGATGATGATGCAGTGGGAATCTTGATTCTGGCAACAAGCAAGCAAGCAACACTGCGCGGACCAAGACTTTGTGGCGACAAGCCCCTGACGACTGCTTTAGCGGAGGCGACGGCAGAGTGCCATCCGCTCTCCTTTTTTGCTGAAAAGCTCAAGAAATAAACAGCATCAAGCGCTGCCGAAAAGCGAGTTGTTGTCGCTAACGATGAATGGCTTCGTTGTATACAGGTAGTGGTGTGGATGGCATGATTGGTGTCTCATTCACATGCTGGCCGACGAGAAGCGTGCGGCAAAGCGTGCCGAGGAAGGTGAGTCATAGTTGTTGGCGTCTGTCGCAATTCACGAAGACAGAAAGAGTGTTGTTCGACTGCTGGTTAGAGAGAAAGCACGCTGTCGACGTCGCAGTCGTGTGCCGATAGGGTGTTGTCGCTGTTGGCAGGAAAGCACGACAGCCAGGTTGGTGGAAATTGATGGAAGGATCTGGTCGAAGAGTTTGGAGTGGGTCAAACGATTTGCAGGCGCGAGGCAGTCAAGGTTTTAGCGTTGAGTCAAAGTGGAGCTTGGCGCGATGTGGCTGTGGGTATAAATACCTCGGGCATCCCCTTCATTTTCGCAAATTTCCCGCGCCTTTACGCTTTGCCCGACCCTTTACGCAACGGCGCCCCTCCACATCGTCCCCGCAACACATCGCAACTCGGCTGCACTAAATCAACAATCGCTGCGTCCATTACGCGTTATTGTCCAATTTTCTGCTGCGGTTTTCTTTGTCCTCCGGCGGAAATTGTTGTGAAAGGGAAATCCATTTGTGTTCGCTCTCACTTCCGGATTGGGAAAGCGCCAAGACCAAGACACACTCACCACAATCGAGTTCACTTGCTGGCCGTCGCCTTCTCTCTCTCTACCACAGCGCATCCTCCAGGCAGCATCTGTAGGGGACACATTTGGTTGTTTCTCTCCCGCTAACGGTACGAGACTATCCATCTCACTTCCGAGCGCACTCAACGCCGCCGCTTCTTTCCTTTTCTCACTTGTCGCATCGTCGCAACCGGTTCACCTTCATTAAGGTCGTCACTGGCTGCGCATTCATCACCTTTTCTCTCGTCTCACCTGTCGCATAACTATTCAAGATAATCTTCCAAGAATTCCATTCCTGACATCAGTTCGCTTCAGACTGCCTTACCACACTCCGTCGTCGTATCCACAGCTCACCGCAATCATGGAGACTGTCATCACGCATCCCTCGACCGCCGCTCAGGCCAAGAACTTCACCGCACCCGGCTCTTTGTCCTTCCCAGGTGGCGCTGGTGACCTCACCCCACCTTCATCTGAGAAAGATGGACAGCAGACCTCGCAGACAATCGGCGCATACGGGTACGGCAACACTTCTCAGCCTCAGGGCCAGCAGCAGCCTGCTCAGCAGGGAGCAGCCGCCCAACAGGGTGCTGGGGTGACTCCCGCGACTCCCGCTGCTACGCCCGGCGCTGGTCAGGGTGTCAGTGGCATTGTGCCTACATTGCAGTGAGTATCTTCGTGTTGCAACGTTTTGTTGTTGGCATGTTGTTGACATTTCGCGCTCTCAAAGNNGAACATTGTCGCCACGGTGAACCTTGACTGCAGACTCGATCTGAAGACGATTGCCCTCCACGCTCGTAATGCAGAGTACAACCCCAAGCGTTTCGCCGCTGTCATTATGCGTATTCGCGAGCCTAAGACCACCGCTCTGATCTTCGCCTCTGGCAAGATGGTCGTCACTGGTGCCAAGTCTGAAGACGACTCGAAGCTGGCTTCCCGCAAGTACGCTCGTATCATCCAGAAGCTCGGCTTCAACGCCAAGTTCACCGACTTCAAGATCCAGAACATTGTTGGTTCCTGTGATATCAAGTTCCCTATCCGTCTGGAAGGTCTTGCCGCCCGCCATCACATGTTCAGCTCCTACGAGCCCGAGTTGTTCCCTGGTCTCATCTACAGAATGATGAAGCCCAAGATTGTGCGTGTCTTGCTACCACTGTGACCATGTTCTTTTCCTCTTTACTAACATCTCTCANNGGTGCTTCTCATCTTCGTTTCTGGCAAGATTGTCCTCACCGGCGCCAAGGTCCGCGAAGAGATTTATCAAGCCTTCGAAATGATCTACCCTGTCTTGTCCGACTTCCGCAAGGCCTAAGTCGACTTCGAACCAATGCACTAAACCCCGAAGCTAAAATCGGAGCAACGACCAATCCCGCTAAACAACCACAACCTCCACTGGCATCTGTAACAATAGACTCCATCTTCGGATGTATTATCACCACTACGAGGTCTTGCCAACCTCAATGGATTGTCTCCAGCATCAGAACCGCTTTTCGACACATCCTTCTCTTCCCTTTTCTGCAATTGCATGGCGCGGCGTTCCGGTCTCTTTCAAAGCTTTGAGCATGAAGGCTTTTCTTTTTCGGATGGCGATTTTCAAAATCTCTTCGTTAGGTGCTTCAAGGGAGGGTGCTGATTGCTTTCACATGCTCTTTGGTCTTCTCTTTCTTTTTCAATACCACACGACCAAAGCATGGAAGCACCAACCCTTTTGATTGACGTTGTTACACCTTTTCTCTCTTACTTTCTCATTTGGAGGGCCGCTTCTTTGATGTGGCCACAAGAAACAGCACGAAAAAATCCTGACGGAGAGAAGAATGAACAGACAGGCGGACGGAAGATTGGAGTGAAGATGTGATGATCGAAGGCATGGGCGTCTTGCTCATGTGCTAAGGAATGCAAAGGAATGCAAAGGAAATGATGAAGCCATCTTGCTGCGGCTTGGGGCGCACCACTCACCTAATTGTCATTACTCTTCAAGCATAGACAACATGGCAGAGGTACATAGCTTCCTCTAATGTCATCACAAAAACATTATGAAACTCATCCAGTGTTTTAGCCGGTGCTTCTTGTGACATTCTCTGTTTCATCCATGTAAGTATCAAACACTCTCGAACCTGACACGCTGCTCAAGCTTCCTCTTCAACATCTATTGAGAAGCAGTCATTGAAGTACCCTCTATCCATGCCACCTATAACCCCATCTCTGGTGTGTCATCCTGTTCTCCCTCACGGATACGCCGCAGTTTGAAGCGACTAAAGCAATCGCGTGTTTGGCCAGATAAGAGAGCCTTTGTTGAGATAGCCAAGGTAGAGATGGAGATATGCATGATGACTTTTCTCGGGGACATCCTAACGCCCAAAGGAAATGGAAAGCCCTCGTTTTGATAACGGCACTGCGTAAAGTAACCAGATTCCTGACCGATGTAGAAATTTCGTGCTTTTTTACGGCAAGTGGTTTGCTCTTTGGGGGAAAAGGGTTGAAGACAACACAAAATGCTTTTACTGCTGAGGTTCTATCCCACTGTCTACAATCTAGCCTTGTTCTCGCCCTTTCTCAACTCGTCTTCTAGCACCATGCCCTTTACACCACCTCGCCAATCCTTGGTCCACACCTGGTCCTCGAGATCGCGTTCGGGCCAGGCCCATTTGTCCTTGAATTCTGCTGGTGGGTTGCCCATCAGGCAATCTATGATTTTATCGCCAATCACGGGTAGGAACTTGTAGGCGTGGCCACTGCCGCCGGTGGCTACAAAGAGGTTCTTGTATTGGGGGTGGTAGGAGAGGAGCCAGTCGCCGCGGGGTGTGTCTGTGTACCAGCAGATGCGTGTGGAGATGAAGGGGCGGGAGCCCAGGGAGGGATATACGGCGGAGAGGAAGGAGCGGAGGGCTTTCTTGCCTTCGTCGGGGATCTCGAGACCGGGGTGGGAGATGTGGGTGCGTGGGAGGGAGACAGTGATGTTTGGTGCCGAGGGGTCTTCGGGGTGGGGGATGCTGACGGGGTTGCAGTAGCCGTAGCCGTGACGAGCGATCTTGAGGACGTTGTTGACGGGTGGGATGATGAAGAGTCCACTGCTCTCGTTCAAGAGCGTCGGTCTTCCGCCAAGTGCTTTTTGTTCGGCGTCGCTGATCTTGATGTAGGAAATGATCTGGCCAGTCGCACTGCAGCGGCCGCGAAGATCCAATAGGGCAGGTGTCCAGGCCCCGGCGGCGAGAACGACAAGATCTGCGGTCAACACTCTTCCGTCGTCTGTCTCACAACCGGTCACTGCATCGTTGCTGAATTGCAAGCGAGAGATTGAGGCATGTAGGAAGTGTACGCGATTCGTCTCCTCGACCTTTGCACGCAGCACACGCATGCCCTTCTCAGCGTCCGCCCATCCAGACCTCCAGTTCACGTAACCAAAATCGCCCACTGAAGATCCACCCTTGCCTGTCGCTGCAGCGGCCGCAGCAGCCGTCTCTTGTGCAGCGTTTGTGTAGTCTCTGAAGATATTCCTGATATCCCCTTGTGTCTCCATGGCTTCGATTTCACCACCCTCGCTCTTCTTTCCTGGCTTCAGTCCACAACGCTCAACGTTGGCCATGCTGTCTCTCATGTATTTTCTTCCCAGGTCGCCGTTGCCATTGTCGGATTCGTCCTTGTTGACCACGACTGCGAGGCCAGGTTCATGGTATACATCCTGTTGACCCCACCACTCGTTTCTCCAGCGTGCCTGGGCTTCGATGGCGAGACGGGCGTAGGGGAGGTCCGCGTAGTCGGGGCGGACAATGCGACTGCTGTCTATGCTTGCACCATCGGGAGCAGGGAAAGCACTACGGTCGACGAGTGTTATTGATGTATTGGCGAACTTGGGATTCTGCGTCAGGCTGTATGCTGTACTCAGGCCAAAGACTCCCGAGCCCAAGATCAAGACGGACTTGGGAATGTCCTGTGAAGGTGCTGCCATGAGTTTCCTCTTTCCTTCTCTTTTCAAAAACAGATAACAATATGCGAGGAAGGTGTTAGTCGAGTGCTCAGACGAAAGTTGGGAAGGAATTGAGCGATGAGCAAGAAGAAAGACAAGTCAGTGTGCTTTTCGCTGAACAGAGACCTACAAGTTGCAGGTCTACAAATTCTCTTTCCTCTTCCGAAAGACATTGTTGCCCAGACAGATTAAACATGCTCTTTTCCTTTCATCGACCTCCGCTTTTCCCGCCGATAACCGTCCTTCAGCATGCGTCTGGCCGAGACCGGGGTGGAGGATTCACGTGTCGTGGTCATTGCTTGTGTGGGTCGTCGGTCTTCACCTTCCTTGCCCAAGAGCCGGTCGAGGAAGGTCGTCATATAGGTTATTGGAAGAGAGGATCATGGTGCTCGACTTTCAAACATGTTGGAACAAAGCTGCACTGTCGAGGTTATGTGCACCAGTCATCGTTTGTGTTACTCGAAGCAGGTGTGATGCCTTGGTACCAGACAAGAGTGCAGCAGGCGCGTTGCTTCGAAAGCGGTTAGCGCGCTTTTAGGAATCCATGAGAATGCACTTTTTGATATCCGACCTGCTCCATACCTTTGTAACTGTGATACCAAGTCAGCGCAACCCCCTGTCGCACTTATGAGCTCAATACTGGGAATTTAAGTCGGTGCGCCGAAGCCGAGCTCGATTCTGTCTTCCTCGCGACTGTTCTCTACCTACCATGCTTACCAAGGCGGGTACTACGCCAAGTTACGCCAGGAAAATCCAGAGGCCTACAGGCAACATCTGGACAAGGTGAAAGCACGCACTCGTGGAATACGCCAGGATCCAGAAGCTTACAGGCAATATTTGGGGAAAATGGCAGCTTATTCAAAAGCAAGATACCATGACCTGCGTCAAGAAGACCCAGAGACTCACAGGCAACTTCTGAGAAAGAAGGCAGCTCGGTTGAAAGCAAAATACCACGATCAGAACCCAGCAGCTAGGAGGCAATTTCTGGATGAAAATCGCGTATTGTTTCAGCAGTGGTTCCAGCGTCCAGAGAATAAAAGCAAGNNCCAACGAGAGAAAAGCAGACTCTACCGCGAGGCCCAGAGGGGTGACGAACGCTTGATATTCTACTCAAGGTTTTCTATCTGGTGTCGAAAGTGGTCATGGTTTCGCGAAGAACCTTCTTGGAAGTCGCATCAGCCTATCTGCTACGACGACGTGGTCGAGCATTACTGTGACGGTTGCAAGTGGACGAGAAAGGGAGGAATGAAGCTGTGGTGGAAAAAGATCCAACCATCATCAGCGACGAACTCCGACAGTTGGTTATGCATGAATTGTTACATTCTAAAGACCAATTGGGCAGAAGCTATGCCTAAAGGCTACGAGGATCTCACAACTGGCAAGGAGCTCCTCAAAAGAAGAGACAGCCTAGGCCATGGCAAATGACTCCATTGACAGCAATGCGCAAGGGACAGCAGACAAAAGTCAACACTGGTCAAGCATATACTCGAGTCTCACAATTTTTCGTACCTTCTCACGCCAGGCCTGCTAAGAAGCGTGACGTCGACATCGATCGATTCGACCACCATTTCTATGTCGATTGCAACAAGTCAACCAGGCACATAGTGGCTTTGTCGAAGCTCAAACGCCATCGTTCAATTTCTGCCAAAAGAGTCCGGAAAGTGGCTTCACAGCTGTCATAGACTTGTCAGCAACAATCGGGTCAATGAACGATATAACTCGATCGACAACCGGGCTCGAACCATCCGTAACCTCGGGAGATTGTGTATAAACTACACACTTCTGGAAAGCTACATTACTAAGCCAGGTTGCATAGTCAGACTCGGATGCCGGTGGTGGCTCTTCACCAGTGTCTCCTTAGACATTCCAGGAGAAACATTTGAGCGGTTAACCACTTCTACGATTTGAGCTGCGATGCAGGCTCAATGCCACGCTGGATACAATGACTTCCGGTGTAAGAAGGAAAGGTGCGATAAGTCAATTTCCCTTACTCGGAGCTCTTTCTCTTTCGGATAATCAACACCGTGCGGACTTCTATTACTAGTGTCGCTCCTTCATTTTTGCTGCTTCACCTAAACTCATAATCTGTGCAAGGTGCTATATCTCTTTACGATGGTACAGGCAAAAAGAAATCGCATAATCTTGCGGTTCTAGCCGTAAAGAGGACCTCCTCTAATTTGCATATGCACACTGTCACACTGAGCTGTCGACGACTCCTAAGTAGTACTCTCCTTTCGCTAAAGACCTCTTCTACTCTCTACAAGCCGACAACAAGAAATACGGTGGCAATACAATCGACTCTAGTTTTATATCTGGTTTCAAGAGCTGGCTAGCATTGGTAAGCAAGTGGAATCAGGAGACACGGTGACTGAGCATCTCATACATGCCCGGACAGATACTTGTGGTAGGCAGATTACACGCACAGCTGTAGGATGGTATTGAGCTTACCCTCCAACCAATAATCCCAGCAAGAGTATTAGAGGGACAGCTCCACACGACTGGAGTGGGAATAAGCCAGGATCCTTGGCCAGGGTTCAGACTGACTGACTGCGTACAGAGGGCAGTCAATCACGATGGGTCCAGAAGATAGTCGAAAAATGTGATGACTATGGAGCACAGGGTTCCGGCCAAATAGTTCAAAGATAGGAGTCGGCGGTATGGCGTATATCTAGTACACAGCATGCATACAATTGGTCATGATATTTCAGAGTACTGTGCAGCTCAATAATGATGACATCTGAATCCGTTCGTGGATGGCTTGTTGGAAGCAAGACGAGAGGTAGTCGGACAGGCGAGAGATTCCTTGATCGAGAAGGAAGGGGTCAAAGCTTCTCCATGCAGCTCTCTCACATGCTTGCGACCAAAAATCTTTCGAGTCAAGACACAAGGACTCAAGATCTCAACACCATGCCTCGAGGTGTGCCGAGAGCCATACCCAAGAAATCAGGTCCCTACCATGCCAGAACTCCGGTCCTCGAATACAGAGCTCCGCCTCCACGCACACCGATAGCCCCTCGACCAATCCCGCCGCCGCCGCCGCAAATGCACAATCCAGAGTCAAGCTCCAGCGAGGAGCCCGAGGAATCGGCGTCTATGTCATGGGAGCCTGTGCCTTTGGCATGGCCTTCTACATGTCCGGACTCGCCGTGTCGCTATACAAATCAAGAGGTGCACAAGCCGATTATTCGCCCTCGGCACAACGCGATGTCGCCAATGTCTACGACACAACAGCAGGAGGCTTTGATGCCGAAGTCAACTTTTCCGAGAAGGTCGGAGGTGTGATAAGAGCACGGAAACAAATGTCAAGTATGGTCAAGGGGCATGTGCTGGAGGTCAGCTGCGGCACCGCGAGGAACCTGGGCTACTACAGTTTCGACAAGATCAAGAGTTTGACTCTGATCGACCTCAGTCCGCAGATGGTCCAGGAGGCTCGCAAGAAGTGGAACATCTTGAACCCAGGCAAGGCTGCTGAAAATGTGCCCATCAGATTCCTGCAAGGCGATTGCATTGGAGAAATGCCCGAGCCACCGTCGACAACACAGGAGGCTGCGAAGAAGAGCGGTACCACTTTCACACCAGGATTGACCAAGGGTTACGACACCATAGTGCAGACCATGGGTCTCTGTAGCACAGCACAGCCCGTCGAGCTGCTCAAGAACTTGTCAAAACACCTAGATCACTCCAACCCGGACGCTAGGATCCTTCTCCTGGAACACGGTCGCAGCTACATCGGATGGATGAACAGACTCTTGGATATGACTGCACCTCAACACGCTGACAAGCACGGCTGCTGGTGGAACAGAGACATCGGTCAACTCATCGAAGAGAGCGGTCTTGAAGTCGTTAATGAACGTAGGAAACAGTTTGGAACCGTTTGGATCTTTGAGCTGAAACCGAAATCCGTGACACAAAGCATCAAAGAGAAGGCAGAGCAAGTTGGAGTCAAAATCGAGGAGCAGGTCCAAACTCAAACCACTGAGAGAGGTTGGCTTTCTTGGATGTCCAAGTGAGGGGAACATGACACTCAAGCTTCTGAGTCGTCCACCAAGATGCTCAACACTCGGCTGCTGCAACGCACAAGGTCGACCAGGATGGTTGAGCGCCCATTGAGAGGCTGAACGCAAATCACTCTCATGGCCTCTTTCTACTCCGTCTCCGTCCTGTGCAATTCCAAAGCGAGATACAAGCCGGCAAACAGACACACCCATGATAAGACCTGCCCCGCTTGAAGCTGACAGTCAGAGTTAAGCTTGCCTCATAGATTGGCTTTGGATCAGACACAACTCTCTGAAGTTTAGCCGACGGTGCATCGACGATACCCGCTCAACTGCCCAAAAGAGCATACCCAAGGGGAGACGTTATCCACAAAACGGCGTCCAACCCATCGACTCGACAAGCGAAAAGAGGTGGTCCCACGAGGAAAGAAGCAAAGAAGGCGGCCAAGGATAAGCTCAAAGCTGCCTCGGGCATCACCTCGCCGTATTGAAGCGCTATCGCTTTCCGCAAGAGACGAGACAAGGACCATGCTAGGAAAGCCCCTCGAAGATGCAATCGTAGCTAAACACACAAAGGAAAGAGTGTGGGGAAAGCTTTGCTCGAGAAATGCAAGCTCGAGTTCGAAAGTCACTCGCAAAGAGGGTGGCATGTCGTGATTCCCCTCTCCAATAAAGTCAATTGCCATCCCAAAGTTCGCAAGCCCAGGCTTTCCTCACCACCTCCTTCTTCGTGCGTACGGGCTTATCGGCACACATGGCAGTGATGCAGATAAATGGATCGGCGCGGACCGTAAACGTCAACCAGATTTCTTTTCTGAGACAATTCGGACGCGCACAGAGAACAGCTTGGTGTCGCAGAGACGAAGCAGGCAAGGGGAAACTGCAGCATATGCAAGCCTTACAGCTCTTCAATGCAGTGCTCAATCTCCGCCTGCCGACTTTCTGGCAAGGCTAGAGCTAAGATACAGATGTCGTGCGTGTCAGCGGCAGGAACTAAGGTTACACTTTCCTGCTTTGCTGCAGAAGAGAGAGAAGAAGCAAACAACAGTCCCGCGATTCAGGTGCATGTAGCCGATTGCGGAGACCGAGCAAAGCGTCTAGAAACGGGGTAAGGGCCCTCGAAACAGAATACGAAGTACGGCAGGCTTTAGTGGAGAGAGGGAAGCGCAGCAAAGAAGCAAAAGCAGAGAGGTGGAGGTGCAAGGCGTGACTCGTGGGAAGTTGAAAGCTGGAAGCATGATGATAGAACGAAAGATTTTGTGTTTGAGCCGGATCGTCGGGGCTGAGGATCCCCGTGAGATGGTAGCTGGGTAACTATTCTCCCATTGATATCTCCCAACGTGATGAGGAGATGAGATGAGTGCTTTAGATTGGGAATTGGCAACAGACAGCACTAGAGCTGCGGTGAGGGAGATGAAGTTGATCAAACAAACAGCTGATACCCGATGCTCCGTGACGGACCACGGAAGACGGTATGGAGGACAATCCGAGCTTTATGTTGACGCGAGGTATGATGCATGACTCGACGTCAGAGACACGAGAGGTACAGCTTTTGGAGCATCAGGGGTACCGCGGCATGAAGGTGCTTTTTCTCGAAAGCCATGATGATTGGTCGATCAGTTGGATAAGACTAGCTCCGCGTCTGCAGCTTGCGACGCGGGCATGGCTGGTGCGACGTAAAGTCGATCAGCATGTCATTGGCTGGNNGAGGGAGCTGCAGCTGNNCTTGCGTGCTGTTTCAAGTCTCGAAATTCACATGGAGAAAAAAAGGGTCAGCTGCGTAGAGCTTCGAGAAAGAGCTCTGGGAAGAGACAGGACTGTTTGCAAGCAAAGGACAAGTGTCGCAAACAAACAATGGAAACAAATGAAACACAGTCCGATAGCAACGATGGGCTGAGTGGAGAGAAATAACGTTGGTGCTTCTGGACGTAGCGGCCGAGAGTCGCGATGGCCGGAGTGTGGTGTGGACGCGGCGGTGGTCGGTGGAAGGTGCGTTCTCTTGCTTGGGTCACGCATTCGCCAAGTCCCTTGCTGCTGCCTGTGACAAGATCGAGCGACCATCCACGCTGCTGTTTCCTCTCCTGAACTTGGTTTTTCCAATACCTCGCACTTCACCCAAAGATACAGCATTTCCTGGTCGCAGAATTATCAGAACGATTGTGCAGAATTACGGCTTCCTAGCAACCGCACACGAGCAAACAACTTTTTTTCTGGCTAGAGCTCTGCCAAAGCTTCTAGCACGCACATCCGTTCGCCGCCGACGCAACCGCCTGGTGGAAAGGACGAGCCGAGCCCCCTTGGCCAAAAGCATCCGAGCTTTGGAACCCCTAACACCAAGAGACACAGCATCCCAACCATCCTCCACCCACCGAGCAACAATCGCCATCATCATTCGAGCCATCCTCATTCCAACCCATCTGCACACGATTCTATCCACCAACATTCTTCCACGCCCACTCTTCGGACAGCACACGCTCGATAAGCAAGGCTGACTATCCATTCCCCAACCGACCAATCACCGCTCAGCTCAAGCTTCCAATCCGCTTGCTCGCCCACATTTTCCCAGCCGGACGCCCAAGGAAACAGAAACGCCGACGCGCCCAAACAATCAACTTTTGTGTACACTTCATCTTCGACCCAATTCTCCCCACCCAACATGCCATACAACACCAGAAGAAAGTCGCTGTCTCTCTCCGAGCTTGGTATCACTGTCCCCAAACGCTCGCGAGCTTCTTCGCAGTCGCACCCCTCGCCGCCAGCCACGGTCATCGATGACGAGCCCGTCACCAAGAAGCCCAAGAGGTCGCACGACTCGCTGTCCCCTCCTCCGGCATTGATGAGCCCACCAAAGACAAAAACTTTGTCTATCCGTACAGAGCCGCCGTCGCGACTGGCCGAACACACTCCTCCGCCATCCCCAGGAACCCAGACTGTGCACACAATTGATACCGAGGGCATTAGCGACGATGTGGTTGTCGCAACCATCAAGCAGTTGGAAAAGACTGCCAACAGGCCGCATCTGGTAAAGGAATTGGCTGCAGTCTTGTGTCACTGCATAGGCGCCGTGGAGAAGTAAGCATAAGCAGCCTTCTACGGCCGTGTAACGCACTGACATTCGCTATAGNNGTCTGCCAACCCTGCCAACCTGATTTCGTCGCGTCTCACCAGCTACCTCAACCGCACCTGGCCCGCCGTCAGCCCTTGTCCGCTGGCTAAGTACCAGTCTCAAGTCCACCCCCGCCCGCTATACTATTTTTTGACCACACAACCCCACCAACCTATTCCTGAACTGTCGCATTCTCACGACACTCCCGCCGCCCGTCGCATCATTACTCCAGCTCTCTCATCGGCCGCCGACGACGAAGACGAGAAATACAGCAGGTCACGCGCCTCGCTCTCTCCCGAAGTCGATTTGTCTAGCCCCGAATTGGACGAGCCACCGCATGGCGATATTGGCTCCACATTCCACCCTCGCCATTCGCTCTCGCGCGATCACCCTCCAACCACGTCCAACCTAGCCCACAACCGCCGTGCCGATAGCCCTCCTCTCGAGCGTGAGGAACGCGACTTCAAGCAGACGGCAAACGCCCTGCAAGAGCTTCGTCGTGCAAGCCAGGAAGTCATTACCAAGCCCATCAAGGTTGAGGCTTCCGAGACCATTGCATTGTCGGTCGAGTCGGACGACAACAACGTCCAGACCACCAACGACCTCTTTGATGGTCAGGATCACCTCTCCTCCTCCGTGAGCACCCTCTACGATCTGAGCAGTCCTGTTCTGAGACCCCAGGGTTTTTACGATCTCAAGACGCAGCAAGCCCAGGATTGGAACGTCGAGAAGAGACTCTCCATTGATGCAATGTCTTTGGATGACCAGGACGATGATGCCGTGGACATGTGGAATGACTTCCGCAGCCCCGAGAACATTGATCTCAACGAGCTTGAATGCCTCTTGGACGCCTACTAAACGCGCTATCCCCCGCGTCTCAACCCGTCTCGTATCCTTATCGCCTTCTTCATCCCCATTTTGTTTGAGCTCGGAAAAGCGTTTTGCATTTTGATTTGCTGGACCGAACCCAGAGAATATTCTTGGCCCTTTTCTGCTTTGGGAAGCATTTTCAACTCCCACTCCTTCTTATGACCCTTTTCACCACTTTCCCCTCTCGAGGGATCGTAGGTTCCGCTGGCGCGAGCCACGCTACCCTTACGGCCCTACTCTTGTATTACTAGACACGACCCCCTCCTTCAACACCCTCCACACATCCTGACGAGAAAAAAGAAGTCGAACGAAAACTCTTGTACTTGTATATAAACATGACATCTTCTTGACGATAAACATAAAAGCTTTTATTTTCTTCACACTCCTTCCGATTTTTTCACTTCAGTGTGCCATGCAAGCTTGAAGATGTCTCAGAAAGCTTTCTAGAATCTATATCTCATCTGGTTCTCGAGGCACGCTTGATGGAAGATCATCCATGCGATTCTGACAGAGTCCTGCTAGCAAGGTGTGCGACCCTGACCTTCACTTCAAGTGGTCACTCGCGATGAATCCAACGACTCTTCGATTTATGACTTTCATTGAATGCTACCTTAAAGGCATGTCTTGTCCTCGTACAGTGGGTCGTTGACTTGTGATGTCTATCAAGCGTGTTGGTGCGATTCCTGGTTTCCCTATCAAATTGTCTTCTGTTTCCGTATGAGCGATATGCAGACACCAGAACTATTTTGGATTTGCCTACTGAAAGTTCAATTAGAGCAAGGCACAGTACCGCTATTGTAGTTGCATGGCATTCTCTAGAATGCACATTTTGTTATGTATAGTCTGTTCTGTCAATACATCATTGATAGTAGTAGTGCGCTAGAACCTCGGGACATGGTCGCTTTGCGCCTTGAAAATATACAAAAGCGTGCGACCTCTAACTTATCGTCCTCCCAACCATTCCTAAGTATGGTAACTTGTCGCCTGTCTTCGTGTGTCGTTCGGCCTTAGTTGCAGATTATCAGTCGAACATACACCTTAAAAGTTGTTGATCAGAATGGTATGCCGTTGTTCCCGAGTTCAGGGTCATGTGGGAATCCTTCCCGCAGACAAGCACAGAGAGCCTCCATCTTGAATTTGCGGCCGCAAAGCACGCACAAACCCGGCCTCACTTCCCAATAGTCCGAAGCCACCTAGGCCGCCAGTGATTGCATTCGAATCATGTAGCAACGTCTCAACAACCCTTCAGATTTTGTGTCCCTGTTCGTGATCTACCACCGTCGACATCCGTTCCATAAGCAACAAGACAGCAGCATCACTGGAAGCCAGCAACAATGCAGATCCCGACCTTCTTTCTGCGCACCAACACGCGACTCCTGATCTTCCAGGCTCTCGTCGCGTGGATTTGCATCCGCTGTCACAATCTGCCGATACCCTCTACCGTAGGATTTGTTCTCACTTCAACCCTGGGTCAATACGTCAGTACCGCCAAGGCCATCCTCGACAGCAGATACGGCTTCGTCCTGCCCTGGGAAGCAACCTTCTTCCTCCCAGCAGCTCTGGATGCATACATCATAGACAGCATGCCTGAACTGGCCATTTTACTCGGAACCCCGCCTTGCGACGAGAGGGTTGCGAAAAGGGATCCAGTGACCAGTATGTGCATCCAAGATATTGCATATCAGTGTTATTACTATGCAGATGTGTACGCCCACAAGACGAAGAGCAAGAAAAGCTTGCAAGTCATGGAAGCTTGCTGGGAGAATTATCACACGGATGTCAGAGCCGCGAGGAAGCATCATGACCTGGGTCATAAGCATGAGCCAGCAACCCTCATGCAGCTGATCGGATGCGTGCAGGTGGTCGAATATTGGGAGAAGAAGAGTGAGAAATGCGGAAGAATCCAGCCTATCAGGCATTGTATTGCGTCTTTAGGAGCCTGGGAATTTGTCGCAGACCTCCGGGAGAGAAACCCGCATCTAGTCAAGGAGCCAAAGGCAGGAAAAGAGACGACCATCGAAGGAGGCGAAGGAACGACAAAGGGACCGCAAGTCGAAGCAGCGACATCATAATACGACGCCGGATATTTCGGGAGGACTAGCTCAGGATGAAGGTAGAGGGCAGACCCGGTGTCGGGACAGGCAGCATCCGCTTGCTTGAGGAGGATACAATCCGAGAGGGAGCTCGGAACGATGAGAACGATGGATGACGGTCCTGGCAACAAATTATCAGTCATGCATCATCAACTCGACTCGAGCTCAATACGTACCTCTCTCATCCTCTACCATAATCACCAACACACCCACCATCTCAAACGTTTGTCCGTCCGACAGGCCGGGAAACCCGCTTCTTCACGTTGCACCCCATGACTCACGACGTAGAAGCAGACTTGAACATCAGCGCAAAGGCTTCAGACAGAGGGATGCTAATGCGAAGACCTTTTGGGTCTCTGACCCATGTGAGGATAGCAGAGTAAAGCGATGCGTCGCGTGGCTCTATCGACGCTGTGGCTTCGCTAGTTTGATGATGGCGATGTATTGATGATGATGGTGATAATGATGATACGGACGAGAAGAGTATTGAGATGAATGATGGGTAGAGCTTTGCGGTGTTGGATACGGCGTCGAGGAAGTGGCGATGGTCCGTTGTCATGAGGCTTTACGAAGGAAGCAGCCAGCAATTCGCACTTTCCTCAGCACTCTCACAACGATGCGACCGCTGTGTTTGCAAATTGACTCGAAAACAATAATTCCATGTGCACGCGACGAACAAGTAGCTAAAATAATGCCCAAAGATCCAACCAACGCCAGCCCATCCTTTTTGCTTATGCTTCTCCTCTGTGTACAATCTGGTTCCTCCACCACCATCTACTCTGCTTATCACAATTCAAGTACTCCTGCAATCTCGATTTTCAGCTCTTCGACCAAGCCCTCAGCTTGTTCTACGTCCATCGTATCTTCCCATCCAAATACACCAATGCCAAGCTCACCATCAGCGACAGTCGCTTCGATATCCAGTGATCGCTGTGAGAGATCAGTACGCAGTTCCGAAAATTCTGCTTGGAAACGATTGCTTACCTTGTACGTTTTCTTCAAGTCTTCATGCTGCAGCTCTTGTGGTACGACAAAGTCATCTCCCATGAGATCAGACCNCTGACTTCGCTTTTCTGTGCGATGCTTTTCTGCCGCCTCATCCATCACGATTACTTGCTTTCTGGCGGCATCATCGTCGTTTTCTGGCACCTTTACGAAGTTGACAAAGGTGTCCACGGTGATTCCCGTCCATGCCTCAATCTCCCACAGTCCAACACTGCTATTCTCAGGCGTGCCAATGAGTTGCAGATCTTTTTGGATCTGTTTGGCGAGCTCAGCAAGAGAGGTCGTTGTGGGCGAGCGGACGCGTAAAGGAACGAGGTTCAGTGTTGGTGCTGCTAGGCTGGATAGATCTTCCAGATGTGAGCGGTTGGCTAAATAAATACCTATTATCACGTCCTCGGCTGTAGGGTCGGAGTTATAGCTGTACGCTCTGGCGTAGGCAGCGAAGAAGACAGACTGGAGGCTGAGTCCTTGCTTTCTCAGTCCGCTCTCAAACTTGGACATATCGGACATGGCGCAAGGATCGTAGACTTCGATATGCCGGGCTGATGGTGAAGCATCAGACTCCAATTGTGGATACTGCGTGCCTTGAAGGTAGTCAACCCAGAAAGCTTTTCTCCCACTTGCCTCAACGGTGCTCAGAGGTTGAGCAATGAAGTCGATGAACGCGATAGGAGATTGCTTGGTCACGGCAGAGCCTTGCAGATGACTAGCCAGCTGTTGGCTCAGCAATGACAGACTCACAGCGTCGTACAGTGCGTGATGAATTTTGAGACAGAGTTTGAAACCACCATCTGCCTTCTGCGCTGTCAAATGGGCAAATGGCTGCTTGAGGGTTGACGACGGCTTCTCTTCATTGTCCAGATCCACAAATGAAGCAGGAGCGTCACGCAACACGAGTTGTAAGAAAGGTGTCTCGTTGTCTTGAGTAGCGACAAAGACTGTGCGCAATACTGCATTGCTGGCGACGAGTTTCTGCCATGCTTGCTTGATACTGTCCACAGTGGTCGGTATAGCGGTAACATACTCGAACTCTCCATAGAAGAGCTGGCAGTCAGTGGTAAGCCATGCACCTAACATGTAGACTTGACCAGCAGTTGCAGGCAGAATTTGATCGATGTGTTGATCCTCGTAGCCAAATCTTCCAGGCGTGAAACCTCTCTGTGCCATGAACTTGGCAATAGCCCTATCAGCAGTGTCACCATCAGCCTTGGTCGTCTTCTTTGTCATCTTGTTTTGTGCCACTAATGCAATCTTTGAAACCGATCCAGCACGCATAATCTCGCTAACGGTGATCCTGATGGTTTTCTGACGCAGCAAAGCCGAGAGCTTGATAGCGTTAATTGAATCGACACCCAAATTTTGGATAGACGCAGTTTTCGAGATCTCGGATTCTGGCGTCTTGGTGACCTNTGCAATAATATCTCGTATGGCTGACTCAATATCGGACCAGTTGTCTTCGTTCTCGATCACGTCGTTATCGGCCTCTACTGCCCGGGTTGGACCAGCTTCTACCGGCTGCTGGAAAGCAGGCAAACCACAAACACTGACTTCTTTGTTATGGAACGTCAGTGTCGGCTCATGCGGCTGGTCGACAATTGCTTGTAAGACACCATCGAGAGTGCCAAGGAGGTTGTTTACACCATCCTCATCAAAAGCACTGCTTTTGCAAGCCGTGCGCCAGATCAATGAGCCATTGACAATCTCAGCCTCAACAGCTACAGGATACTCGACCTCGGAGGCTCCATTGACGGACTCGTAAAGTATTTGGTCCTCAGCCTCGCCAACGTCTGGTCGGCGCTGGAAAGTGAAAAGCGTGTCGAAGAAAGCATCGTTCTGACCTGTAGCTGTCGATGATTGGACCTGTCCTTGGCATGCAGCCTGGATCTGACGCAGCGGGAAGTGCTGATGGTTAGAGATGTCAGATATGGTTGCTTGTATGCTTTGCAGCACGTCTTTTCTAGATCCATGCAGGACAGAACGCATGATGACTGTGTTCATCATAGGAAACATGACTTCTTCGGCAAGTTCGCTATCACGACCAGCCAAGACCACTCCAAACATAACATCCAAGGATTGCACGGTGTGAGCGAGGACAAAAGTCCATGCTGTTTGGCAGACGGCTTGTAGTGTGACTCCATGCTGCTTGCAGAACGATGAGAGGTCATTGGCGGCAAGCAAACTCGTCTTCTCTGCGCGGTGGGTGACTTTCTCGGAGTTACCAATGTTTCTAGTATCTGGAAGCTGGGTCTTTCTCGCATCGGTCAAAAGGCTGCGCCAGAACATGATAGCCTCCTCGGGACTACCATAGAAAGTGTCTTTCAAAATCTCAGCATAGAACGGGCGAGCCTCAAAGGTATTGTTGTAAGCCCTGAGGACATCTTGATGAAGCAGTGAGATACTGTGACCATCGTAGAGAGCATGAGCAATCGAGAACACAAGATAATTCGCGCCGGGCGTGGATACCCAGGTCAATCGTAATTGAGGTCCGAATGGAGCGGCTGAAGCTACGCTGGAGCTAATGTGCGCCAGATGCTCATTTATGGCATCTTCACTCGACAGCTCGATCGAATCTATCCTCAAAGTGTCAGGCACATGTACAATTTGAGCAAAGGTAGCATTCAAGTCTGGATCTTCGACTTCGAGGAAGCCGGTGCGAAGAATAGGAGAAGCCTCGATGACTGTTTGCCATGCCTTCTCAAGCCTCTGATGGTCAACGTTCTCAGACACCTTTAGGATATCATGGTTGAAGTAGGCTTTGTACGACGAACGTACCATTTCTGAGACCAAAGCCTCCTGCATGGGACTAGCTGGCAGAACACGTTCGATAGAACCATTGTTCTCTACTCGGCCTTGTGCATAGGAGGTAAGCTTGCTCTCGAGGGCTTGGAAAGCGCCATCTGGCTTCGTCTTCGACATGTCAATCTTGCCGTTCACCAATGTTGAAACCATATGAGCGATCGTTTGTGATCGCATGATAGTGCTCACAGGCAGAGCAATATTCTNTTTCTTGAGACGCGACGAGAGCCTTACAGCATCCACACTGTCCAGTCCAACCTCGAATATGGAAGTGCTTTGACCAATCTCAGCTTCCTGCACACCGGCAAGGGTCGCCATCTCCGAGCGTATGACAGAAGCTTCGGTACGCCATTCAAAGTCGGCTGTATCTTTGATTTGGTCTTTTTGGTTGTTGCCATTTGCACTTCTGGCAAGCCTTTCGAAGGTATGGCCAATGCTCACACCAACGTCGTCCTCAGGTGAGTTGGTTATCGCCAAGAAGGCTTGGTGGAACTCATCAATCAACTTTCGAGCCTTCACCTCGTCGCAAACTGAGGCCTTGGCAGCCACAGTGACCTTCAGCTCTCCGTTTGCTGCCTCTTCCGCCTCAAATGAGAGCGGGTAGTCTGCCTCGAAAAAGCCATCTGCTAGAGGCTTGAGGATTGGGGTGCCGGTGTTATGGTCATCGAGAGTGCCTTGGTATACGAACAATGCATCGAAAAGCGGGTCCGAGTTTCNCCTATTACACCACTTCAAGATATCGCGAAGGGGCGTGTGTTGATAGGGCAGAGCTGTTGTGTTGAAGTCGTGACATCTTTTTATAAGAGCCTGCCATGAATCTCCTGGCTCACATCTCAAGTAGAAGGGAATAGTGTTGAACAAGGGTCCGATCACCTTCTCAACGCCATCAAAATCGATTGAGCGTCCGGAGACAACTGTACCAATGGCACCTTGATAGTACTTCCGCAGAGTAACAATCCAACTTGCTTGGACCAAAGCTTGGATGGTCACACCAAGAGAACGTCGAAGCTCATCTACTTGAGTCAGGATGTCCAGGCTGGCTGTACACAGGATGTCTCGAATCGTTGCATGTTCAACAAGTCGAGGCATGGGTGCAGGTTCGACGTCTTGAAGATGGTCTAGCCAGAACTGTTTCGCGCCCTGCACATTGCGCAAAGGACCAAAGGGCAGGCATTCAACGAAGGATTTGCCGAAGTCAGCGTCTTCGGAAGCGTAGAGCTTGCAGACATTGTCCATCAACATGTCAAAAGAGTTGCCATCGTAAAGTGCATGATGTAGGTCGACAGACACAAAATTTTCTGAGCCAGAACGGATAGCCACAACCTCAAAGGGTACAGTCAAATGAGCAGTGTTGTAGGAGCGCCATTTCTGTTTGCGTTTAGCAAAAACACTGTCCACAGATGCAAGATCATAGACCTCGAGTGTCCACCATGGAAGATGGCCTGTCTTTCTCACAGCCTGTACATAACCGTCATCAGTTTCGACAAAGAAGGTACGTAAGATCTGTGTTCGTTTCAAAGTCTCATTGAAGGCCATCTCCAACCTTTGCAAATCAACTCCTTCAGCGTTGTATTTGAAGCTGTTGAAGTAGAGCGAAGATTCGCTTGCTAGGGATCTTGAGATCATGCCTTGTTGTAAGGGTGTACACGGTGCAATGGCTTCGATGTCATCCGCTTTACAGCGAAGGACACGAGTGATTGTGCCCATATGCTTTTGTCGACAAGCAGAAATGACTTGTTTAGAATCAGCGACCTCGCCATCCAATCGATCTGTCGATACAGCGAGTGCTTTGGCCAACTTGCCGATAGTCGAGCTCTTAAGCACAGTCGCCACTTGCGCGTTCGAGAAGCCACTTTTCTTGAGCTTTCTAGAGTACTGGATGGCTGAGATGGAATTGAGTCCGAGAGTGAAGATGTTGGATGAAGGTTTGAGGTCGTCCTCATCAATCTTGAGTAGTTCAGCGAGAACTCGAGCAACCCTCCTCTCTCCTTCGCTAAGAGACTGTTGGCTGTCTGCTTGCGTAGCATAGCTTTGGATGATAGTAGTGGGCAAACCAGCATATAGTTGACGGAGTAGCTTCTCTTCTACTTTGTTGTTCACGGACAAGGGGATGCGCTGAATCGGCAAGAAGTGTGTAGGCACCATATAACCAGGCAAGCGTTCTTCGCATGCTGCACGCGCTGTTTGGATAAGATGTTTGGTTGACTCAGCTGGGCACAACTCAGGTTTGCCTTGTTTCCTGGACTCATCAATGCCGATGAAAGCGATAAGCTGATCTTTTTGTTGTTTGGGGTGTTTGGCAACAACACAGACAGTGTCCTGTATGTCTTGACAGCGCTTGATCACCGCTTCAATCTCATCAATCTCAAGTCTTTGCCCTCTGAGCTTGACTTGATTATCTTTTCGGCCCAAGAAGTCGATTGATCCATCGTGGAAAAGACGGACCAGGTCGCCTGTACGGTAGACTCGCTCGCCAAAGACATCAAGGTATGGGAAGCAATCTGCAGTAAGCTCAGGACGGTTCAGGTAGCCCTTGCCTACAAGCTTTCCGGATATGCAGAGTTCACCGACGGCACCACGTAAAACGGGGGTCTGAGACCCTGGGGTCAAGACGTAGCAGCCAACATTGTCAAACTGCCAGCCAATGTTGGATGGCTTGCCCTCTTNTGGCACACTAGGGAAGACAGTTACACCGATTGTGCATTCTGTAGGCCCGTAGAAATTAAACAGACAGCCGACATCTCCCCATGTGTTGATTTGATCTTGCTTGAGCGATTCTCCACCAGTGATGAACACACCTTTGTGCAAACTGGGCACCAAAGCAGGATCAAGAAGCCTGCCAAGAGATGGCGTGAGATCAAGGTGAGTAATCTGCATGGTGTCGAGGAAGCCCGCAATGTCTTCTAGGATGAGATCGCGAGGAGCACACACGAGACGCATGCCAACAATCCAGGTCCAAAACTGCTCCAAGACCGAAACATCGAAATGGTACGAGGCGAATTGAAGCCAGCGGGATTCGTCTGTCCATCTTCCCTTGAACAGGCGCTTGAAGGACATGATCAACTGAACGGCGTTGTCATGAGTAATCTCACATCCCTTAGGTGTTCCTGTAGTTCCCGAAGTGTACAAGACATAGCTGACAGAAGAAGGAGACAATCCCGTTACCGAAACCGAGGAAGTCGGCAACGAACTTCTCTCTTCCAAGTTGATCAGGTCAACCACATCGCAATGAGTCAACTCTTTTAACTCTGCGCGAATTGAATCAGACGTCAATAGGACTCGAGCACTAGAATCTTTTAGAATGAAGGCTTTGCGAGCTGCTGGTGCTGTAGGGTCGATAGCGCAGAAGGCACAGCCTGCCTTGAGGATACCGTAGAACGCGAATGATGCTTCTGGACACTTGTCGAATGAAGTTGCAATGATGTCGCCAGGCTTTGCACCACGATCGGTCAGGAGATGTGCTATCTTGTTTGCTTCTTCGTCAAGCTGGCGGAAAGTCCAGTGTCGACTCGTGATTTGTCCGTCTTCCAGACCGTCTACAAATTCCATCGCAATACGGTCTGAATAGTGCTTGACAGAAGCCTCAGTCATTTCGTGCAGATACTGGAAGTCGGTTGGGATGATGGAATCCTTTGGTGGGATGATAGACAGAACTGATGAATCAGGTGCCTCTTGTAATTTGAGCAGTCCGGTAATTATGGCTTCCATCTGCTGTAACACGATCTTGCCTTGCTCGTAGGGTACCTGAGCAGGGTTAATCGTCAATCGAAGACCAAGTCGGTTGTCACTGAGTGCTTCCATTTCAATAGAGACAGCAAGCTCAACTGAAGCGCTCTCGCGTGCGATCTTCCAGGAAGAAGTGGGAATATCTTCGTTCAGCGGTCTTTGGTACACAAAGATGGAGTCGAACAATGCTTCGTTTGGCAGTTCGGCGTACTTCTGTATGTTTGTCAAAGACGTAAACTGATACTTCTGAACGCTGGCATTATGGGACATCAAATCTTGGAGGAGCTGAGCATCATCCACCGCAGCATTGCTCGATACCGGAAGGGTTGTGATACAGGGGAAAGCAGTATCGGCTGTAGCAGGAGTCGTTCGGCCAGAAAATACCACACCGAAAGTCACTTGCGACTCTCCAGTGTACGCGCTCAATAGTCGGGTCCAAGCTGCCTGGCCGACTGATTGCATTGACACACCGAGTTCTTGACAACGAGCCTCTAGCTCGTTCCGCTGGAACCCAAGAACCAGCTCAACGTTTACCGTATTAGTACTTTCGGTTCTAGTCGGTGCCAAATTAGGGAAGCGAGTTACTGAAGCACCACCAAGTTTCTGTGACCAGAAAGTGCGTTGTGCTTCCAAATCGGCTTGGCTGCTCAAAAGAACGTGACTCAATGCGCCGTCGATTGATTGTCTTGCGGCGACATAGCCACTAGAGAGAGCAGATTGGAGATCGGACATGACCAAGCGTAGACTCTCTGCATCGAAGATGGCATGGTGTGCAGAAAACTGCAAATATCGCGTGCCCTGCACTTCAAGTAAACACCATCTCCAGGGAGGTATATGAAGGCTATCTCTGACAGAATCTGAAGCCGTTCGTTCGCAGTACTCGAACGTCGAGTCGTCTTGTGACGAAGTTCGGATCTCGAGTTCATTGGCCCTGAGCTCGTTGTAGGTCAACATCACGAAAGGATGCTCAGGATCATCAGTACCGACAAATCCAGTACGTAGTATCTCGTGTTGCTTGAGAACTTGTGACCATGCGAACCGGAACTTCTCAGGTTCAAGAGTTACCTCGACCGCGTAAAAAGTGTGGTTGAAATACTGATGGCCATCAGAGTGTGTGTACTCACTAAGCATGCCAGACTGCACAGGAGTGCAAGGTCGGACCGCAGACACTTTTTCAGTAGCAATTCGTTGACTGTTCAAGGCAAACTGACGGTAGCGCTTGTCGAACGTATCAAAGTCAAATGTGGATGTGTCCAGAACAGGAGTTTGTGATCGGGTCTGAACAGCGGATGCCAACTGTGAGCACGATGGGCCCTCCATTACGTCGCTAGCTTGCACTGGGAGTCCGTCTTTTCGAAGCCGATTGGCAAGTTGGATCGCGCTGATACTGTCCAAGCCAAGCCTGTAGATTGTTGTGTCCCTTCCAATCTGATCCTCAGGAGCAGCGGACACCGCAGAGAACGCCGCACGAATTTGCAATTCAAGAGACGACCAGGACTCGTCGCTAGAAGGTCCAGGAGTTTCGAGCCGCCTTTGCTGAACAGTCTCGATAGACTGCATATATTTTTCATCCGGCTTCAAAACACCAGCTACTAAATTCTTGTCCAGATCAATGAAATCAAAAACATCGCTCGACGGGTATCTTATGCATGATGCAAATGCAGATAAACACGCTTGATGAAGGGTTGCAACAACTTCATCGTTGAGATAACTCCNTGGTTTGTGTCAGTTTCGGGGTCCCTGGGTGGGAAAACATGTCTAAGCTCACCGATTGAAATGCAAGGAAAGGGTATATGATTCGCTGTTGGGCGTAAGTTCGACGATGCAAGGGAACTATGTCATATTAGCCAATGTTTGATGCTGAATCACGTCTATGACACTCACATCCATAAATCCCGATTCACGCTCCAACTTCCAGATGGTTGGGTCAAGGTCTGTAGAATTCTGCTGCAGAAGAACAAGAGAATCAAACAAACGCTGCCCGTTGGTACCAGCTTGTGCCTGGATACGGCGCAGAGGTGTGAGCTGATACGGCAGGCTATCGATGTTGACCGTTTGCAGAGCTTTTATGAGGCTTAGATTGCTTCGGTGCCTTGATAAGTCGATACGAACGGGGATGGTGTTGAAACATGGCGCGACCAAAGACTCAATACCATAGACAGGCACGCTTCGCCCACTGACCACGTTGCCAAAGCAAACGTCTGAGTAGGATTGAGAAGCGGACAATGTTTTCGCCCACATTGCTTGAACAAGACTAAGCATGGTTGTCGAATGCCTTGTTAGGAAGCTCTCAACTATGTCGAGCGAGAAGTCGAGTTTTCCATTGATCATGCCAAAGCCGCTTTTTGATTGTCCTACCTCTGTTTTGGTAAACGGCTTTGGTATGAACTGCTGAAGCTGATTGCCAAAGAACCTATCTGCTTGTTCAACACTCCCAGAGGTCATGAAATCAAGAAAAGGTTTGAACGATATCGGTCCAGGAAGCGGTTGGTCTTTATACAACTGCTCGACCTCGTACAGAAGACTGGACATTGCGTTAGCATCGTAGAGTGCGTGATGCATGTCGAGCAAAAGGTAGAAGGTAGACCCTGATTCAAAGACTTGAATTTTCCAAGGTGGCGTGGTCTCGGAAAGTAGATCATTATCAGCCTGTGAAAACTCAAGCAACTCCGAAGAGCGGTTAAAAACATTACGGTGCTCCTCCCACGGTAAGGTCCACTCTGATAGGACAGCCTGCACAAAGGGAAATCTCGGATCCTCCGTTGGGACGAAAATTGTCCTTAGGATACTATGCCTCTGCAACATAGTTCCCCAGCAAGATTTCAGCTTGTCGACCGAGCCCTGCAGACTGAACAGTGTTTTGTTTATGTAAGTGGAAGTCTCGGGTGTGTTTTNTGTGGAGAGCATCGCCTCCTGCAAAGGCGTACACGGAAGAACGTGTTGTACTGTCTGACCGTGCTCACGTAGCTGTGATACTACAACCTCATGTAGATCAGGACCAATAGTTGCTTCGCAATCTGCCGCAGTATGTCCGTTAGTTTGCTCCGAGCTTTCCAGTTGTGCATCCTGGATTTGCGAAGCCAGTCTGGCAATAGTGGGCCTTTTGAGAATCTGAGACACATCAATCTCATATCGGTGATCAGTTCTCAGCTTGGTCGCAAGACGGATTGCAGACACAGAATCGAGGCCCAAAGCAAAGAAAGAGGTTGAGCGGCCGATTGAAGCGTGTGGCATGCCCAAAGTATCTGCCAGTGCAGAAAGTATCTGTTGTTCGGTTGCAGAGAGCTCACCGATATCTCCATCGGCACCGGAACCTTGAGAAAATGTATCAAGGTCATCCACACTGAGTGTTGAGCCATCATTGGCTAACCGCCTTCTATCAATCTTGCCTTGTAGGGTTTGAGGAATAGCAGATACTGGGATCAATGCATCTGGGATCATGTAAACGGGCAGATGGTCAGCGAGGTGCACAAACATTGTTGCTATGACCTCTCGTAGTGGACTGTCTGGTTGGAGTACTTTGTACACGTCCTTGGCATAACCGGCTGGGATCCAGAAGGCCATGAGACGTTCTCTGTCTGCAGTTTTGACGATCTCGATCGCGCAGTCCTGCACATGTGGGACTTGGAGTAGACTTCCAGAAATTTCGCCAAGCTCAATTCTTTGACCACGAATCTTTCGTTGATCATCAGTACGGCCTTGAATCAGGATCGTCCCATCGGGCAACAACCGACCAAGATCTCCACTACGGTAGATGCGGCCATATTTTGGATGGTTGATAATTTTACTATCCGTAAGCTCAGGCATGTTTTGATAGCCACGGAACACTTGCTGTCCGCCGAAGCAAAGTTCACCTAAGCCACCAAGAGGGACCAGTTGGAAGTTAGATCCCTGTGTCAACACAAATGCAGATGTGTTTACGAAAGGTGGGCCAATGTTGTTGATGACATGATTGGGCTCTACTGCTGGATTCACTGTACAGATATTGGTTGTCTCCGACGGACCGTAGCCTTGGTAAAGCCCTCTGCCAGCCCAAGCACTATGGACATGATGAGTGACGGCTTCTCCAGCAGTGACAAGGAATTGCACTTTCGGGATATGTGCTGGATCTGTTAAGGCCGCCACAGTCGGTGTCAGAGAGAGATGTGTAATGCCAAGTTCATTGATTGCGCTCTCGAGATCACGGAACAAAACGTCCTTGGAGGCCGAGCACAAACACATGCCAGTATACCAAGTGAAGAAGATCTCAAACACGCTGACATCGAAAGCTTGGTTACAGGCTTGAAGTAGCCTAGATCCTTCCGGGACAGGGTAAATTTTGCTTAGGACCTCGAGGTTGCTGAGTAGGTTTTCCTGAGTCACAAGAACTCCTTTGGGATTGCCTGTAGTACCGCTAGTGAAGACAGCATATGCAATACTGGTGGGCTCAAAACCAAGTTGAGGATTTGTGCATGATTGGTTGGACACGTCGGTTGAAGTGATGTTGATTACATGGCAACTTTCCAGATTAGCAATAATGGATGTCGTCGAGGAGTCTGTCAAGCACAACTTCACATCGGCATCAGAAAGAATGTGGCGGATTCGAGAGGCAGGTGTCTCTGGCACTAGAGNGAGATATCCACAACCTGCTTTGATAGCGGCGAGAATGGAAACGTATAGAGCGACGGACTTCTCCATGCAGATGCAGACAAGCTCATCAGGCTTAGCACCTTGCGAGACGAGGTAATTGGCGAGCTGATTTGCTTGGGCGTTGAGTTCACCATATGTCAAGCTATTGATTGTTAAATTCCCTTTCCGGATATCGTGTGCGAAGATCAGAGCCAAGTCATTGGAGTTTTCCAGAGCTTGACCTTCGACAACAGACCCAAGGCCGGCTTTATACTTGAAGAATTGTGGGTCAGGGTTTGCGACTGACAAGACAGAGGCGGGAAGCTGACTGCTGAGCTCACTCATGAGGGTTTCAGGTCGTGCTACCACAATCGTGACCAAAGCATCAAATTGCTGCAACAAAACTTCAACATGTTGCGATGGCAGAACACTCGATTGGAACGTCGCCTTTGTTTTTACGCCATACTGAGTAGGCTCGAGTTCTAGAGTTAGGTTGAACTCCAGATAATCATGAGCTTCTACTAGATTCAACAGCGGCTGGTTTCGTGGGCTCAGTCTAGCAGTCTCCTGCCAGACAAAAATACTGTCAAATAGAGCCTCGCCTGGAGTTATTCCGCAGGCCTTCTTGACATCTGCCAAAGGTGTCATGCTGTGCTGCATGATGTCACGATTGTCACCTTGAAGGCGACGCAGGACATCGCTGAACTTTCGGCTTTCCGCGGTGTTGATCCGTGAAGGAAGAGTTGACAACAGAGGTCCAACCATACTTTCGACTCCGATGATTGGTAAAGTTCTTCCGGAGAAGACTGTACCAAAGATCACGTCCTCTGTGCCCATATAAGAACCAAGAAGGACAGCATATGCAGCTTGGAAGAAAACATGTGGGCTACAGGAATATGCCTGTGCAGCTTGATGTAGTGTCCCCATATCCACCTCGATGGTATGCTCCCTACTCTGGAGAGGCTGCAATGGCATCAATTTTGGTGACAGGTTTGGTAAGCGACCAGAAGTAGCTCCAGAGAGATGGTCTCTCCAAAAGTCGAGATGTGATGTCTGGTCTTGATTTCTCTTAAGACTGAAGAACTTGTTGACAGCTCCGAACGAAGGTCTTTCTGGTATTTCTCTGCCTTGCAGCAAATCCTCCAGATCGTCAAGAATGACTTCAACTGACCATTGGTCATACAATGCATGGTGTATATTCACTACAAGTTCCGCGCCAGCATCAGACCTTTTGTATTGGAAACGAAGTGGTCGCAGAAGCATCTCTTGGTTTGTGATAGACCATCCAGTATTCCATGACTCAACACATACGAATTGAGAGGCAGCCATGGTCTTCCATACGATCTGAGCGTAGGAACAGTGAGGAACTCCAGATGTGCAAAAGCCAGACCTCAAGGCAGTATGCGTTTCAGCTAACGAGGATAGAGCTTGACGTACTCTTTCGATAGGCATGGCTGAAGCCACTGACAAACGAAGCTCGTTGCAGTATGCTTGAGGTTGCCTTGCTGTTTCAACCAGCATCGCATCTTGGAGTGGCGTACATGGCATAACGTCTTGTATGTCGCTTGCAGCTGTATTGGATTCAAAGGTTGATTCCACGTTCGTTCTAAGCTCGCGGACGATGCTCTTCCAACTCTCAGTATCATCTTCATAGACAGCATCGGAAATGGCCTTAGCTTGAAGAAGTCTATCAAGGGCAAGGACGTTAGACACTGAAAGCAGCTCAAGAGCTCCGACATCAGAGTAACCTTGCTTGCGTAGCCCAGAAGCAACTTGAATGGCTTTGAGAGAGTCCAGCCCAGCAGCGCTGAGCTCAGTGTTGTGATCAATCGGAACGCCTAACACGTCTTGAATTATGCGCGCTACGTTGTTGGCAGTCGCAGATGCATCGGGAGCCACCGATATCGTCTGTGGGGCTTTCGAGCTGTAATCGTTCTCCAGCCTCTTCTTATCGACCTTGCCTGATGGAAGATAAGGGAAGTCGTCGAGTAAGACAATATCGCTAGGTATCATGTAAGCTGGGAGCCACTTTTGACAGGCTTGCTTGATGTCCTCAGAGGAAACCTTGCCGGAATCGCCAATGCAGAAAAGGATCAAGAGACCTGATATGACGCTTGCAACTACTGCGTGACAGCCGGCAGCCTTTGATGCAGCATGCTCAATCTCCCCTAGCTCGACACGTTGACCTCTGAGTTTGACCTGGCCACTCGAGATACGTCCGTGGCATTCCAGTGTGCCGTTACGACGAAGGCGAGCCTTGTCACCAGTGCGGTAGAGACTACCAAACTTCGGATGGACCACGAAAGCAGCTCGAGTCTGTTCTTCCCGATTCAGGTACCCATCTGCTAGTTGATGTCCTCCTACAACGAGCTCGCCTATCTCACCTATTGGCAAGATTTTGATATCGCTAGCGCGTTCGGCAAATACTGCTGGCTCGACAATGAAACAAGAGACGGTGTCCAGAGGAACCCCGATAGTGCCAGCAGGTAGATCAACCGCAAAGTCTGGTTGTAGAGTACAGTGAATGGCAGCCTCAGTAGGACCGTACATGCCATACAAGATACCGGGCTCGTCATCTGAGCCGCCAAATTGTTGGATAACCTGGGTGTTGAGCATCTCACCAATGGTAAGGAGTGTCCGTAAACTGGGAACATTGTCCCTTGTACGAACCAGACTAGCAGCGACTGATGGCGTAAGCTCGGCAGCATCTATGTTCAATGATGCGATCGTTCCAGAAAGGTCGTTAAGCATGCGGCTGCGTTCGACTGAGACAAGTGTAGATCCACGAAACCAAGGAAAGAATATCTCGAACACACTGACATCAAACGTTGGGCTTGCGAACTGCAGAAACCTTGAGAAACTTGGGATGAATCGGTCATGTGCCAGAAGAGACTGTGTCACTGCCCGATGCGACAGACAAACCGCCTTTGGGAGTCCAGTACTGCCCGAGGTATACATGATATAGGCAAGAGAAGAAGTGTCGGGACGTGCCATCTCATCTCCGAGCATTCTTAAGTCTTCGGTGTCAAATTTGACTTCGGACTGCTCGTCGTCCACTGCAACAACGAAGACGTCCTGCAGGTCCGGAAGTTTTGGGCGCATAGCAGTAGTCGTTAGAAGAATGCTAGCCGAAGTGTCCTGCAATATGAACTTTAATCTTTCTTCTGGTACGTCCAGATTCAAGGGACAGAATGCAGCTCCTGTTTTGAGAATCGCCAGTTGCGAAATGTACAAATATGTGCATTGCGGTATATAGATGGGCACAATTCCAAGACCCTTCTGCGAGACCCTGCGACTAACTTGGGTCAATCGCCATGCTAGATGCTCTGACCTCCTGTGCAGGTCCGAGTAGGATAATGTGCTCGTCTGACCATCCGCGTCCAGGTATTCCAGAGCAGTTCCGGGAGTTTCAGGACCTGATATAAGTTCGTGAAGTAGCCCGGGACCTTCCAATTTGCTGGGCACGGGATTGAGTATAGAAAGATTCTCGTCCATTCTGAGTGTTGTTTCGTCGGCCGAAAGAATTCGTGCCGGCATATTATCAATCAAGGATGTAAGTCGTGATCCGGAAATCTATGATAGAAGCAAGAGGCTGGACACCAGACGTGTTTGTCATACCAAGTTAAGATCGAAAGAGGCAAACAACCATCCCAGTGAGAGCGTGAAGTGTAGATTAACACAAAGAATTTGGCGCGAGTCAAGTTTGCATGAGTTCTTGTTTCAGCGGCGGCGTGCTATCCATGTGTTAGACCATGTCGACTCGTGCAGTCACGCGAAATCTATACGAGGAAAAATTGGCCGGCGATCGAGAGACTGACGATTTCCATCACGACCAGATTAAGCCTGGCACTAGCGAGCTTAGGGCAGCGTTCGTGCACTGTTGCAGAGGAAGAGATATGCCGAGGTCGGCGGGCAGCAACTTCTCACTTACAACTGTTCCTCGCACCTGCGGATGATTGATGACAATCTTTGGCAGCCAGCTGGGTCTACGGAAGCAGTCGTGATGTGGTCGTCAGATCTGAAAATTTGGTATCGAACGAGTGACTCTTGTGCCGGCAAACGGCATGTCACTAATAAGGCTGCGCGGACCGAATTCAAAGGGTACATGATCTTCGCGTCGCAGCGACAAGATGGGCAAGAATTACTCAGGGGACGCGCCTTCTCTGTCGCGTTGCGCTTATGGAGTCGTCTAATTTCTTCACCGACAAGACTTTTACAAGGATCCCATCCTCATGTTGAGATGTCAATTACTTGGGCAAAAAACTTATCTGATTCTCAGCTGATCAATCTGATAATGATAATCTAAAGATTATGACGATCAGTTAGCCACTGACGACAGGATCAGCTCGTGCACATCTGATAGCCTGTCTCGGCTGCTCACCGTCACCAAAACCACGCTTCCAGTGGCCGGCGATGCTTCAACGCTTCTCTTAGCCCAATGGTTGACAGTTGACAATATGTCACTGTCTCCTCTCTGACACATCTGCTGAGCCGCCGCCTTTACGCGTCACAATATCTTCCGACTTGCCGAAGCTGTATGTGATCATCGGACAGCACCATGGGCAAGGTAGGAACAGCGTGGGTGTGCCCAGGAAGCCTCGGGTATCAAGGCTCAACACTCCTTGACTGCATATTGTCTGGTGGTCTGTCCAGAAAAGTTCTTCTTTGCCATAATGTGCGCAAGGTCCTTCTGATCATGCCACGTGTTGGATGTATTCTCTCAGGTGTTGTCACTTTACGATTGCGGAGAATTTTGAGGCTTGAAGTTTAAGGTAACTTCTTCAAAGAAAAAGGAACTTTGGTACCAGAAAAGCCTCTGCAAGTTCTGGCTGAAAACACCATCTTGCCTGCATCACTTGGAAGAGATACATATCTCCAAGGGTATCCCAAATCACAATGTCCTCTGCCAATGGCGGACGGACAGTTTCATCTGATCATGGACATCCGCGACCCTCGATAGCCCACGCCGAAGCGGAGCGTAATTTCGAAACTACAACCATGAATTCCGCTCAACCACGATCCTGGCATACCGAATTTGTCTTCGTCTCTCGGAAATGGATCCAACAACTTCTTGGCAAGAATCCGTTCAAGAGTTCTTATCTGGATCTTTTCAAGCTGGTCAACGATGCACAATCAAAAGCCATCTTGTGGGCTGGTATAGTTTTGGCGATAGCTGCTGGTACTCCGCTGCCCGTCATTGGTTATATCTTCGGGCAGATCATCACCTCGTTTCCCCCTCCGGAAGACGTCTTGCGCGACAGGCTATACCAACTTATTGGCGTCGCTTGTGGTTATTTTATTGTTACGACTGGCTACGCGATCGCTTGGGGATTGACAGGGGAAAGAATATCGCGTCGATTCCGGGAAACCCTTGTTGAGCGCCTGCTTGGTCTCGAACAAGCATACTTTGATGTCAATGATCCAGATATCACAAATCTTTTGACCGAGAAAATTGAAGCAATACAGATAGGGACATCTGAGAAAGTCGGAATCTTTATCCAGTCAATCAGCTACTTTGTCGCTGCCTTTGTCGTCGGCTTCATCTTGAATGCCAAACTCACTGGAATTCTTTTTGCCGCCGTCATACCTGTCATGACCTTAATCGTTGTCTTCGGGTCATCACGAATTGCAAAGTATACGAAAGCAGCCACCCAATATACCGAGGCCGCTGGAAGGATTGCCGAGAGCGCCATACATGCTGTCAAGGTTGTGCAAGCTTTCGGAATGGCTGAGAATCTCAGTAAAGAACACTATCGCCTTCTCAAGCTATCTGCAAGATACGCTGTCAGGAAGTCCGTCTCTGCTGCACTTATGCTTGGCTTGGTATACTTCACCGCTTACAGTGCCAATGCGCTTGCTTTCTGGGAAGGTTCACGATTGGCCGCAGAATCTGGCACGAACAACGCTGGTACCGTATATGCAGTGGTGTTCTTGATCATAGATGCATCGTTCGTCGTTGGCCAGTTTGGACCGTTTCTAGGTTGCTTTGCTAGTGCTGCAGCTGCTGGTGAAGGTATCTACGAAATTCTCAACCAGCCACGATCGGAAATCAACGTCTACTCCGAAAGTGGACAAGAAGCCACCGAGGATGACATGAAAGCCGATCTGGTCTTCCGGGAAGTTACGTTTGTATATCCTGCGAGAACATCAGCTCGTGCCCTGGATGGACTCAATCTCGTTCTAAAAGCTGGCCAGATGAATGCCATCGTCGGTACAAGTGGTTGTGGCAAAAGCACTCTTGTGTCTTTGCTCTTACGCCTTTACGACATATCGTCTGGCCAACTGACGATAGGAAGTCATGATATCAAGGCCTTCAATGTGAGAAGTCTGAGGAAATATACAGCATTGGTCGACCAAGACTCTGTTCTGTTCTCCGGCTCAGTTCTCGAAAATATCAGTTATGGGCTTGGTGAACACTCACTATCAAAGGAGACAGTTCTAGAGAGGTGCACAGAGGCCGCTAAAGCTGCTAATCTGGACTTCATCGACTTCTTGCCGCAAGGTATCCATACTCGTGTCGGCAATGGCGGCTACACGCAACTATCGGGCGGGCAAACTCAGAGGATTTGCTTGGCCAGAGCTTTAGTCAAAAGACCTTCTCTGCTTCTGCTTGATGAACCAACTGCAGCTCTTGATGCAAATAGCGAGGGGCTAATTATGGATGCCGTAAGAGGTGTGGCTGCTACAGGCACAACAGTGGTCATGGTGGCCCATCGACTCTCTACTGTGTCAGACTCGCCCAACATTGTACTCATGGGTGCAGGAAAAGTTATTGAGCAAGGCAATCATGACGAGCTCATGCAACTGGGAGGCGCCTACAACAACCTCATTCAGGCTCAACAACTCAATGACTCGGATGAATTGTCTGGAGAGGTTTCTCCGGCAATCACCAGCCAGACAACGACACGCAAGATATCAAAGTCTGAGAACACGTCCGCCTCCACTGGCTCTGAGACTACGACCCCCGAGGCGAAAAAGACAGCCATACCAGCCAAGAAGGCTGGAGTCTGGAAGCTCCTTCTAAGGTGTCTTAGCCTAGCCAGATCCGACTCTCCGATCGTTGCTTTGGGTCTTGCTGCCTCCATCATATCCGGCGGCATCATCCTCGGCGAAGCCATCGTTTTTGGTAACCTCATTTCTGTGCTGAACGATCTAGAAAGTCCGGATTTCCGCGATAGAGCAGACTTTTTCTCGCTCATGTTTTTCATTCTAGCACTGATTGCTTTCTTCTCCTACGCTGGTAACGGATGTTGCTTTGGTGTCGTCTCTTCGCACTTTGTGGCCAAAGTCCAATATATCTCTCTTGCCAGCATTCTACGACAGGATATGCAGTGGTTCTCTGGTCAGTCGGTATCTTCGCTCATGAGCAATCTCAACTCAGATGCGGGTCAGCTTGCTTGTTTATCTGGAGTGGCTATCGGTACCATTTTTACAGTATGTGTATCGGTCACCGGTGGAATCATCCTTGCTCATGTCGTGGCTTGGAAAATTGCTGTTGTTCTGTTAGCTGCTGTTCCTGTCATGGTAATGGCTGGCTACGTCAGGCTACGCGTGCTCGCCCTTGCGGAGAGTAGGCACAGGTCTGCATACAACGATGCTGCTTCCATCGCTGCCGAGGCATGCAGAGGCATCCGAACCATTGCTTCTCTGGGCAGGGAGCGCGGGGTGTCTCGAACTTTCAACGCGGCTGTCAAAGAACCTTACGAGAAGGGTATCCGATTTACCCTCATATCGAACACCTTGCTCGCTTTGAGCTTCTCGATCACCTACTTCGTTTATGCCCTTGCCTACTGGTGGGGAGCTCGACAAGTAAGGAACGGCACCTACGATCAACTGGACTTTTTCATTGTTCTGCCTGCACTTCTGTTTTCTGCACAAAGTGCTGGTCAAATCTTCAGCTTGTCCCCAGAGATGTCGCGAGCTGGAGCGGCTGCTCGCAACGTATTTGGGCTACACGATCAACAGCCGTCAATTGTAGATGGCGCCACTAAGCAACCCGGAAATTCACTAAGCTCTGCCGGTTCTATCTCAAACTTGACAGACAAGCCAGATCCAGCTTCAGGAGGCTGGATCGAGTTCAAGAATGTCAGTTTATGCTATCCATCCAAACCTCAGCACCCAGCATTGCAGAATGTCAACATTTCCATCAAACCAGGAGAGTTCATTGCGCTCGTCGGCCCCAGCGGAGCAGGAAAGTCGACTATTCTCTCACTTCTGCAACGTTTCTACGATCCCACGACTGGCAGTGTTTTGCTAGACGGACAGAACATCCGTGAGGTCGCCGTGTCACAACACCGAGGCCGACTGGGGCTGGTACCCCAAGAGCCTGATCTCTTCCCTGGCTCCATCTCGTACAACATCGGTTTGGGTGCAGCGCCAGGTCAATCCGTGACGCAAGCCGACATTGAAGAGGTCTGCACGAAGTGTGGGATTCATGATTTCGTCATGAGTTTACCAGAAGGCTATAGTACAGAATGCGGCACCAATGGCTCAAAATTGTCAGGTGGACAGAAACAGCGAATTGCCGTAGCCAGAGCACTGATCAGATCGCCGGAAGTACTTCTGCTTGACGAGTATACCTCTGCTCTGGATGCCCATTCGGAGCAACAGATCAAAGAAGCTGTTGACGGGGCCAGTATAGATAGGACTACAATCGTGGTCGCACATCGACTGTCCACAGTACAGAATGCTGACAGGATATTCGTGTTTGACGATGGACGTGTGCTGGAGGTTGGAAGCCATGCTGAGCTTGTTGCACAAGGAGGGTTGTATGCGAGTATGGTTAAGGCGCAGACACTGGCATAGGTACAGTGGTCTCGTCTCAGTTCCTCTTGTTGGTTACACGAGTCTACATTGTGCATTTCTGAGTCTTTTCTTTCGGTCAAAGCTATTAGCGAGGAGTTCTGGAAAGATCAAAAGTGGTCCAAATTAGGCGAGTGTCATTTGAGTCAAAGATATAGCGGTGTCAGATCTACAAACTTCGAGGTCTTGTTTCTCTTGCGTACGAACAAGGGCCGAGGCAGGCCATGGTCGACAATCCGTCGTACAGTGATGCATGTGCTCGACCAGAGTCCCAACAGAAACAATAAACCGCGAGATCTGTCCGCGATAATGGCGTGGTGGGACAGATTGATGGCAGGTGGCTCACCGTCTGTGCGCTGATTGAAAGCAGATCTGATAACTTTACTTCGGGCGCCACCGGTTGTTGAATTGTGGGCACGCGGTATGAGCTCCGATGACGGCGGGAGTCAAGGATTACGGAAATTGATGATGGTGCGAAGAGTGACGTTCGAGGCGAAGGGCATGGACGTCGACCTCGTTGTCTTGCTGCATTCTGGGCGAAATGACGGCAGGGTACAAATATCGATAGACGCTCCTTCCAAATTGCCGAAGAAGTCAACGAGGATCATGACAACGCATCGCTTTCATTCTCGTGACAAGACAAACGGCCGGGGCGCGCTGCAGTCAGCGAGAGGTCCGTGGTTTGGGCGATGGTGGTGCCCCGCTGTGTGGTCCCGTAGCTCGCGAATTGATCCTTGATCAGTCATGGATGATCTGATTAGACTAGTTTCATCAGATTAGATGCAGAATTTTCACGTCGCCGTTCCTACGCGATGGCCCGCCAAGCGACCATGATGGTTTTGCCCGTGGCAGAAGCTTTGCAGCACTGACCGGCGCGAAAGCCAACATGACATGTCCCTGCTTTGGCCCTGCTCGACCGAGCTTGCGACGAGAAGGGCAGAAAATCAGACCATGGATATGTAGAACCAATTGACCTCTGTCGGCGACATTCTTTCCTCTCCCTCGTGCTTCCTTGTCTCACCTCTTCCTTGTGTCCGAATAACGATCCTGTCGTCATACATCAGCTCGAAGGTTAAAGATCGCGTGGATATACTTTTTGGTATTCGAAATACGATCATAACTCAGGCACGGTAAGTTCTCATGCACACTTCCCCTGGCTGAGTGGCTTCACCTTTCTACCTCTGAGAACCACAAACACTACTCGAGGCATACCGTTTATGCATATTCGAGCAAACAATCCACGCAAGACGAAAAGCACCCTATGTCCCGACTGACACAAGCCAAAGAAGCAACGATAGACGACACAATGGCACCTCACGCCGACACACCCGAAATGGCTCTCGAGAGCGTCCCAGAGCGCATTGGCTCCAGATTCCAGACACACCTTCAATCGACGCCGCAAAACGAAGTACACGATGTGATCTGCGTGGGCTTCGGTCCTGCCTCGCTAGCAATCGCAGTTGCCCTTCACGACTCGACCAAGCAGACGGGCAAGCAGATGCCACAGCTCAGAACACAGCCCAAGGTCGCCTTTCTCGAGAGACAAGAACACTTCGCATGGCACGCCGGCATGCAGATTCCTGGAGCCAAGATGCAGATCTCGTTCATCAAGGACATGGCCACCATGCGCAACCCTCGCAGCGAGTTCACCTTCCTCAACTACCTGCATGAGAACGACCGCCTGGTGCAATTCACCAACCTCAGTACTTTCCTACCGCGACGCATCGAATTCGAGGACTATCTACGCTGGTGCGCCGGCTGGTTCCAGAACCTGGTCTCATATGGTCAAGAGGTGGTCGATATTTCGCCTGACACTCAGGTCAAGAGTGCAGAGGGTGTCACAACATGGACAATCACATCTCGCAATATCCACACAAAAGAGCTCAGCTTCCGCCGCACGAAACGTGTCGTAGTCGCTGTAGGAGGTCACCCCAGGATCCCCGAAGCCTTCCCTCAGCACCACCCTCGTGTCATCCACTCGTCGCAGTACTGGACACTCTCTTCCCGCATCTTCCGCGACCGTGACGCTCCTCTCAAGATCGCCGTCATCGGCTCTGGTCAATCAGCTGCCGAGATCTTCATGAATCTCCCCAGCCAATTCCCCAACTCCAAGGCCTACCTCTTGATCAGAGGCGCCGCTCTAAGACCTTCAGATGACTCGCCCTTCGTCAACGAAGTCTTCGACCCCGAACGCACCGACGACACCTTCAGCCAAGACCCTGCCATTCGCGCCGCAGCCATCAAGATGGACAAGGCCACCAACTACGGTGTCGTCCGCCTCGAGCTGCTGGAACACATGTACGACTGCCTCTACACTCAACGCCTCGTCCACGGCGACGACGAAGCAAACTGGCCCCAAAGCCTGCTCAACTACCGCGAAGTCGAGTCCGTGACCGAGTTGCCTAACGACCGCGTGCGTCTACATGTCAGAAACGACACTGCAAATTACAGATGTCGCAAGAGCTCTACAAAGGAGTCTTTGGATGTGGACTTGGTCATGATTGCTAGTGGATACAGAAGAGATCACCATGAGCAGTTGTTGTCCAAGGTCAGATCTATGATGCCTGGTGGTGACAAGCCTGGCCAGAAGTGGACTGTCAACCGCGAGTACAAGGTTCATTTCGAGCAGGGCGCAGTAGCCAAGGATTCTGGAGTCTGGCTGCAAGGCTGTAATGAGGGTACTCACGGTGTAAGTTCTACTCTTCCTTCAATTTCATCATCGTTACTAACAATGCTTCTGCAGTTGAGTGACTCCCTCCTCTCCGTTCTCGCCATTCGTGGCGGTGAAATGGTTCAGTCCATGTTTGGCAGCCAGTAATCGACCACCCTCCCGACATGATACCCCGACTCCCGCACTTATTCTCCTTCGCGAAGGACGGAAGTTGCGAGTGGAGTGAGAAGAAACATAAAACAACATGACATATAAGGTGTCGATAGCGATGGCGTTTGTTTACAATGTACAAAAGACTTGGCTACGAAGATTCCACTTCATAGATACACATACACTTCCTTTACTATTACTTTAACTCACTCTCAACCTTTATGACTTGCATCTTCGCTTTCTCCACTCGCCAAATATCCCTGCAGGACCACATCTGCACCGTCAGCACCACGCGCCAGTGAAACTCAACCCATTCCAAGCCAACACAATACCCTCACAAGATCTGCACGTCTACAACATGGCCATTGAAAACAACATTTTGGGTCTGCGCGCTCAGATTGCTGGTAAGAATACACTTCCATATGAACTGCACTAGCTGATCCAACGACAGCCAACATGAGTGCCTTAGACCCTCGCTCGAACGCTGATGTTATCACAATCCTGAACGAGGGCGAGTGGCAAGCCATCATCGTCGAGGGTCGTAAGATCGTGTACCAATCTGACCAATGGCGTGATACTAAAGAAGCCGCCTTGGAGATGTTGCTCGAAGACCTCAGCTTCCGTCTGTACTGTGAGCTCGAAGAGCAGCTCACATGATGGAGCATCGAATCACCAAGGTCGAATTGGGAAGTGTGTCACGGCAGGAATGAATGGCGGAAGGGACGGTCAACACTCGGCGACTGCGACTTCCGAGGAAGTGAATTTATAACAAACACTACACACGCTCACTTCGTTGTCGATTACCTCCTTTCCCACTTATCAGATGTTTCCATTCATCTCAAACATTGTTCTCGTCAGCAAGACATCCACACCATCAAACAAACAGAATCTGCACAATGAATGGCCTAGAAAAGCTACCCATCCGCTCTCGGAACACTCTTTCCTCCTCCATCAACGACAACAATCAAGCACCATCGNNCAACCTCCTCAACCACCAAAAGCACCTTCACTCTCAACCAAAGACAAAATTGACGATCTCTACTCCCAAATCTTTTGTAAACCTCTGTCTTCACCCCAACTCACCTTACCATCTTCTAACACTGTCCACAGCCAAACTCTCACTCCTCGATGCATCCTTAGAAGCAGCAATCGTCACATCACACACGGACAGAGAGTATTATGCTCACGTTCTCGATGAGGATAAGAAAGTCAGATATTCGAGCATGGGACAGGGGAGTCTTGAGGTTGCGTTGAAGGTTTTGTTGGAGCTTGTGACGGAGGATGCGGTCATGCAGGATACCACCGAAGATGAGATGGAAGCNGAGTGAGGGGAAGATGAAACTGAGAATGATTACGGCGATAGGGAGATGGATGTGGACTAGAGAGATGGTCATTGACGAACAGCAAGCACAACAACTTTGCTGCTCTTTTTGTCGTTACTCCTCTTCATTCGTCGAAACCATATTTGCCCTGTGTGGAAGTGTTGTGACATGTTGTATGATTTTTGACAAGATCCCTCTCGTCTGGAACCTCCGTGACATATCGGTATTGGCGGCTCTGCCGCATGTCCTGATGGAAGCTAGCAAGTCGAAAGTTTTTCTCGTGTTGTTTGGCTGTAGCAGATAAGTGTCGATCCACATTGAAGGTAGGAAGAGTAATGTTTAGCAGAGAAGAAGATGAAAAACAAAAAGTGGAAGAGAAAGTGGTGTTCATCGCGGGCTTATGCGATACTTTCTGAGATGAAGGTGCACCTTAAATGTACTTTCCTTACCTTCGAGTTTCGTTACGCATTGTCTTCTTTCAACGGTTGCTCTCATCCTTGCATGACCTTTGCAAGATCAATCGAGACAAACGACTCATCACCTGGGTTAGGTATCCGATTCGAACCGTGGTCCTCCGCTGCGCCAAGCGTTTGAGGCTACCCACACGTCCTCTTTCGCAGCTAGATGCTCACGCTTTCTTCCACCTCTCGTCCCAGAGCTCGTCGACCTAATGTCACGGATTTCAATCCTCGTCACACTGTATTTTCTAATGGCTGCATATATGTGATCAAGCCGCACACAAGAAACGCCATCATACGCACTAGGAGTTGGTGAAACAAAATCGGCCGCCTGAAGCATTGTCAAGGTGTTTCCAATCGCTGCTTCACTCGAATTATTCTTCATCTGAAGCACTTGTTCTTGTTCTCGGGATGGCTGTGTCTCCCTCGATGTTCCCTTTTGCACTTACCGTTGAACTCCAAACTCTCCGGCTGTCTAAAGAATTATTGAGTTGTTTCCGTTCAATGCTCCACTTGTAGGTGCTCTTGGAGTACTTTATGTACATCCATGTTCTACTTCTCGGATTCCTCCACCACATCCATTCTTTTGACAACACTCTTTACATTGCTCTTCAACGTCACTCTTTCTATACCACCCACCCTCAAGCCCGAGATCTACCATTATCTCTCTGCAAAATCCTTATTACGACTTCCCTGCGACTTACAGACACAAGAATCATGTTTGACCCATCCAACGAAGTCGCCATCCCAGGCCTGCACGCTCAGATCCTCGGTATGCATTCATATGGATTGTCAAGAAGAACTCAGCACTAATAACACCCAGCCAACCTGCGTGTCCTCAAGCCCGAGTTCAAAGATACCTCCATCGCTACTTGCCATACTGCAAAGAAGTGGACTGCAGTCGTCTTTGCCGACAAGGGACACCCTATCTATTCGACCCTTGGCTACGAGGAGAAGACCGTGGTGAGTGCTCTGCGCAAGCTGCTCGAGCTCACTGCGAGCGCGATTGGCGAAAAGCTTAATGTGCAGAAGTGGAGTGCAGCGGCTTGAACAACATAAATAGAATTCGGTCAGTCATATATGACTGCTCAATCCTGACTTTGGACTAACTAGTGTGTAGCATATCAAGGATATCCAGGAGTTTACGCGTATCAACGATCCTCGACAATGAATTGGAGGACAGCACAAATACTGAAGACATTTGACATGGCCTCATTTCGGAGTCAGAGGGTTATCTCTAAGAATTCGTAATCACTAATGTGAACTTTATACCCTCCACTGGAACATTCTACTCCTATATACGAATGCACTCAACAGGCGTTTTGTGATATCTTTTTGCAACGTGGCAAACTAGTTGTTCTCTCGATGTTGCGTTTGAAATTGCATCTCACACAAAACATATGCTGTTGCCATTGCTATCTGGCTAGCTCTCGAGCGTGCTCCTCGTGGGCCATAGACTGTCTCACATCGACACCTCCCCTAACGATGATAGCTATAGCAATGCAAAACACTTTACCGGAAGGGGTAGTAGCCACTGAGAGTTGTGGTTCTATTGGCTCTCTTTGGATTCCCTTTCTTATCTGGGAATGACTGTGCATGTCTGCAGCAGATCATAGAGGCTTGAGCAGTCTTTCAGATGCCTCGCAACAATCTCTAGGACAACGCTTATGGAAGAGAAAGTGACAGAGCACAATGAACGAACAAACTTCCATCACCCTTTGCATCTATCTTCTATGTGGCTACCATCAATGCTCGGACTTTGCTCTTCTTCGTGAGGCATGTAGCTACGTTCTCTCTGCAATCATTGCTATGTTTGTAGAAGCTTTCCTACTTCCACAAAGCGAAGTGGCTTGGTCCATAGTTGTTTGCTTGCACAGCCTGAACGACAAACGATAGTTCTTTCTCCATCACGCCATCCACTCCTTTGACACTCTCAAATCCACTCTATATATCATGGTCTCTTGGTCTCAACCTTGGATTTTTAACAACACTCACCTCATCACACTCAAACCTCAACTCTCAAGCAAAAACACCATGTCTTCTCAATCCGATGAGTCCGCCATCTTGGGTCTGCGCGCTCAGATCCTCGGTAAGCATCTCCATTGTAACAAGTCATACTCACAGTATTGATATGTCTTTCCAGACAACTTGCGTGTGTCCGATTTTGATCTGACTGATCCCATCATCGCCACTCACTACGGCGACCCTGGATGGAGCGCAATCGTCTGGAGACCCGAAGGCGGACTCGTTAGTGGCACTGGAGAAGACTCGGACACTGTTGTCGAAGCTTTGCGCTTCCTGCTCAAGGTCACCTCTTGTGATGTCTTTGAGAAATACTGTCTCGACTCTTGAAGTCCGAAAAGTCAACTTGCAGTGACTTCGAAGATGTCGGATACTGTGAGTAGCTTCCCGTCCATGAATCGCATGGCGATACGTACTCACGTTTCTTGTGCAGCAAACCAGACCTCTCTCATCAGACCTCAGAACACCTCGAAGTTCAACGGAATCACTACTTGCACATCAAAGACCGGACAAGTCTAGTCAGAACTTGGAGGATCAAGTAGAAAGAGGGACAGGGCCAGATGATAGAGCCTGATAACACAATCCAACTTTCGTTTCTCTCTTTGAATATGAGCTCCCTTTCCAACTTCGCCCTTTCGAGTCTCCGAGAAAATTACAACATTGGATTACAAAGCCATGTCCAGAAGTCGATCTCTCCACCTAGCTATGCCAATATCCTGCATTGCTCCCTGTGGTGCTGCAACTTGTTCCTGCACAATCAGAAGTCGGATGATGCTGTTGCAGGAGAGGCTGCAAGGTCCAGTGGGCTCGAGGTTGACAGCAAGGTAGTTTGGGACAATCGTCGTGTCCATTTCCAAACATCACGACTGCACATCGAATTTGATTCTGTAGACCGACCATCAAGGCGAGCACACACGATTCGAGGCAGAGAAACTCATTGCAGAACAACCGGACTTTGACCTCGTAGCCGTATTGTGCGTTGCTAATCTCACTCCGACATTAGGGTTGCTGACGCTCACGGTTGTGCATGTTAGGCCAGTTGGCCTGCATACCATCGCTAGGATAGTAGCCAAGGTCAATGGTTCTGATCAGCTGAGGGCTGCCATGATGAGAAGGGAAGCGTTGATGGACGATGATTACATATAATCTCAATGAGTTACCTGCTCACAAACATAATGAGAACATGTCATACGTACGGTCCAACTATCCCTGTTCTTCACTTCAAAATCTTGGAAACTCAAACAACAGATTACAGAAAAGGACAAACATCAAACACAAATCTCGCACATATCGGCAAAACAGATACCATTCACTACTTAGCAGTCCCGTTCTACCTTCTAGTCTGGGACTTTCCACACTAAACCAGCAACACAACAAAAAACAACGACCACAGTGATCGAAGATGGCAAGGCAATCACACCCACTTCACTGATAGAACCAACCACCAATACAACTTCCCCAATACTATATGAAACACAGCTTCCTTTGTATTATCTTCCTCTTTCCACATCGTGCGACGCATGACGGCACACCGCTCCTGGTTCCAGATGCTCTCTCTGAGTACCTGGAACCAGAAGATGGAGAGACTCTAGAGGGTTGTGGGATAGTCCGTATCATGAGTACTACCATAGGTCTGGATGCCCTGGAGAGTGGTGAGTCATGTCCTGTAAGGGAAGAGCTGGTTGATGTGGTCGATGATCTACAATGTAAACCTCAGGAGCCATGAGAACATTTGGGAGAAAGGAGCGCCTCAGGCTTCTGCCTTTAGGTAGTTACCCTATCTCCACGAGATTATTGCTTCTGGATCGCTCCTTACTCTCTCAAGTGGAAGAGACTTTCGAATCAAGGAAAGAGGAAACGATGTAATCCATACCATTCTATTCGAGAGAACAACACTCTCTTCCGAAAATGCCACGATGCTACACCAAGCGCGAAGAAAAAGAGTATGCACAGAAGAAAGAGAGAAGAAAAAGAGACTTTTACTCCAATTACGCAACCAACTTCTCAGCAGCCTGTCTCAATATCCTAGCCGCACGTAGAAGCTGCGCTTGCGCATCTAGCCATCTCCCTTCTTGCATTGCATCTCTGACAGCAGGGAAATAAGCAGCCGCATACCCATCCCAGAGCTGTGGACCAAAGATGACGTGTTTATACTGTTCTCTACCAGGGANCCTGTGTTGGGCTCATCGTCAGCATTGGCACTCGCAACAGAAAAGGGATCAAATACTTACACCATAAGGACCCGCCTCTCCAGTAGTAGGCAAATCAAGAAGTTCAGTCTCGAAGTTCGTGACCCGTGAGTTGTGTTCAATACGCTTGAGAGCATATGCATTGGTTTCAAAACCCCCACTGCCGGCAAGCACTTTACTCGCCCACATGTCGTCAAACTCGTGGAACTCCTTTGCTTTGGCCACAAAGACATCTACTGCTTCTCTCAGTGGCTGCACACTAAGCGGCGTACTGTTGAGATCAGTTTTGAGCATTGAAGCCGTGTCTTTGGCGTCCTTTTCCAACTCGTCAATGATGGGAGTCATCGCGCCGGCATAGTCGTTAAGGTCAAAGGGGATGATGGGTCGATCTGCGATTTCCAGGATCAAGAGGGCCCAGACTGTGGCGAGTGTTTTGTGGTACTGGAACTCTGGGTCTCCGTATTTGGTCATCCACTCGAACGTTTCGTAGCAAGAGTGGTACGGGTATCCTTGTTCGCCTTCGTCGCTCTCGAAGCCGAAGTCGAGTGATGAGGTGCCAGACATGTATTGGAAAGGCACGTAGTCAGAGCCTGCACCTAAGCCATCAATCTTTTGGTTTCGCTCGTCGTAGAGCTGGCGTAGGGTGACATTCTTGTATGGATCGGTGACACGGTCGAGGACGTGCATGAGAGCTTTCTTGTACAGTGGCGATCCAGCGACTCTAAAGTTCGGGCCTGAGACTCCAACGTCTACGTTCAGATATCCGACACCATTCTTGCGGAGGTAATCCATGTTGTCTTCGACAAACTCGGTAGAACCTACGAAATTGTATTCTTCGGCATCCCACGAAACAAATTCGATGGAGCGGAGCGGCCGCCAGCCGAGTTTGATGAGGTCACCGAAGATGGTGACGACCTCCATAAGAACGGCTTGAGAACTTCCTGAGTCGACACTGCCGAAGCACCAAGCATCGCGGTGGGAACCGACGATGAGTTTCTTGCCTGGTGTCTCCATGCCCTGGACTAAGCCATGTACGTTCCAGATGCGTTGTTTGGCGGTATGGAAGTTGTTGTTGACAAGGCGGACCACTGGGGAGTTGGTGTCGCCAGTCCACCATTCAACATCAGGCACGCCGCCTTCCCAATCGCTAGAAGGAACCTTTTGACCATGTCCTCTAAGCGCTTGTAACAGATGCTGTGCGTCTCTCCACGCCAAGGGTAAACTAGGTATTTGAGGTAGTCCAGTGATGTTACCGTTGATATCCTGGTGTTTGGTATCCTCATGTGAGGCATGGCCAGGTGTGAGAGGATCTCCGATAACCAGACTGGAAAGAGCAACAGATCCTCTTTGGACAGAGTCGCGCGGTCTCCAAGGACCATCAGGCATGACGGTGCCTTTCAAGAAACCATCCTCTTTGGGATCCGAGTAGATGAGGCATCCGGCAGCTCCAGCCATCTCGGCAGCCTTGACCTTCATCCCGCGGTCTGCCTCTGTATGGTAATACCTGACCAAAACGATAGCTCCTTTCAAATCCACACCCATATCTTTTAGACGTTGGAAGTCCTCACGTGAGCCTCCATTGGCATAGACAAGATGACCAGTGACATTTCCATTCTTGGAATAGCCGTGCCAGTTGAGTGTCTGTTGTTTCTCCCTGCCCGAATCTTTGAAGACCGACTCTTCTTCGAGCAAAGCAGTCCACCTCCTGTCTGGCGGGGACACAATCTCGACATTGCGACCGGCTGGTTCGGGATAGTTCATGTAGACAANAAACTCGTGCATCCTGACATCGTCCAGGTGTTGAGCAAGCCAGTTATCCTGAACCCATTCGGCCAAGAAGAAGTCACCTTCGGTGCCGGCGACGTGGTCGTACGAGGTGATGTACTCGAGGTATTCGGCAATGCGATTCGGAGACAATGAAGCCTGCTCTTGTACCCTAGCGCGCACGCTTTCAGGATCGTAGTGCTGGGCCATGTGGCCAGCATTGGGTATGACGTCGAGAGCGAAGAGGATGTATATCAAAGCGGCAATAGTGAAGAGACCAAACAGACGAGCAATGACCGGCAAGCTGAGACGAAACTCCTCGGGTATCGTAGGGAGGCGCTGGCGTAGCGACGAGAATTTGGGCATTGAAAAGCGGCGGAACGAGGGTAGGTTGCTCCAAGTCTGGGATAGTTTGCCGAACAATTGACCTCGCCGCCGACTTGTGGCAGATTCGGGCTCGAGTATTTCCATCTCTTCCATGTCTCGCCGTACGGNCGCTTCTTCATCATCGTCATCGCTTTCGCCATTCACCTCTGGCAGGTACAAATCGCTGTCTTCGCTCGGGCGTGGTGACTCGGCGGTGGGTGCTCGGTATGCGCCATTGCGGGCTGGTTGATTGGGCTGTCTCCCTAACAGACCTTGTCGTTCTGTTTCGTCGCTTGTCTCGTTGACAGTGTTCGAAGACGAGGGTCGCGAAGATGTGGCCTCTTCATACGAAGGAATAGGGAGATGGGCATATTTCTTGTAAGGGTCCTCGCCGCTCATGGCGTCGGCGATATGGGGGAGAGGTTCGACTTGCGGCGAGTTTGCCTGTGACGAGGATGCGAACGAGTGCTGCTGGTATTATTATGAGATCATTCTGTTGGTTGCGATCCAATCCATTCACCCCGGCTCTTTCGTCGTCTTGTGCTGGCAGAAGAGCATCGTTACTCGAAGTGGCACCTCATCACTTATCAGCCTTGGGGCCAAGATGGGGAAGGGGGTGCGTCAGCTCCCGTCGCATTCAGAATCCTGCTCCACTTCAACGTATCATGTTTCGTATTCATCCGTATTCAATCTAACTACCATCTCACTTCTTGCTAACAATCCCGCTGGCACAAACGATAACTTTGCTCAGCGCCTTGACTCCCAATCCAAGCAGCCATACTATCGCCTCAAACGAGAACCCAAGCAAAAACAATATACCCCGGGTCACGCTTGGCAGCTTCCCTTNTCCAACCGCGACATCCTTCTTGCCATTCTTCTTGCATCGCCGCCAGCGGCTGGTCTTTACTTTCTTCTGAACTTCAATGCTCTTCTTGGAACTTTGCGGCGGTGCTGCAAACGTCTCTGCCTTTGCTTTGATCTCGGCCAGTGTGCTTTCCGCAAACCCAACAGCCAGAACGGCACATATCGTGTTGTCAATCATATACTTGCTCTGTAGTCTTCGGAACGAGGCCACGTCGACTTCCAGCGTCTCTGTACTGAGGTCAAGGCAAACAAGCTTAGGAGGCTTGGCCAGTGGTTTCTCCGCACTCGTTGGCTGGTACAGGCAGATCTTTGTATTGCTTCGTGTCGCAAAGTCGAATGCGCCATCAATCGAGATGGTGAAGGTTCCGGCGCGTGCATGTCGTAGCTCATAGCTGTGTTCTTCAATGCCATATGCATTGACGCCTTGAGAGATCTTGACAAGTTGACAAGACTCGTGCGCTTTGGCTTCGGCCACTGCATCGAACGCTAGTTGTGCAGCTTGTGGTGATGATGCTCGAGGATCATACTGTGCGATAGCATTGGCTCTATGCGTCGTGGCTACTGCTTCCAGTGCGTTGAGTGCTGCTTGTTGTGGGAAAATGGTCGTTTCGTTCTTTGCGTCCTTCTGAAGGGCTGCTACGTCCAATTGAGCGACAGGCACAATGCCAGTTCTAGCTGGATGATGCCGACGAACCGTAAGCTCGCTCGACGCATCCGAAGGAGACACAGAGTAGAGTGTACGACCTTCCCGTGACCCAAATCGCACTTCAGTCGCTGTCGTGCCAACACCGATTTCATCTCGGTGCATTGTTAACTTGATCTTCTCAGAGTGGAAGACCCCGTTCTGACCACTAGCAGCATTCCATAAAGCTTGCAGTTGCGAGAGACCTGCAGCAGGCGTTGGCGAAGTAGGTGATGGCATGTCTGCAAGAGTCTGACGATGATAGTTTGCACTACGCTCAAGACTTGGTCGAGGCAGATTTGCTGTTGGGTAGTATCGCTGTTGTGAAAGTGGTAGACTTGGGTCGTACTCTGGGAACATCGATTTGATAGGAGGCGACACGACTTTCGGTTGGGCTGAGGAGCAACTATTTGAACGCACAAGCGTTGGTCCTGAGAAGTCGGAGCGTGTGTCGCTAGAGGTGGTATCAATTGATATCTTGCGAATAGCAACGGCTGGCCTTCTTCGAGTGCTCGCAGCTGCCTCTGACGGCGTGGAAGAGCTCAACATGCTATCGTCTGGAGAGCGACTCGATACAGGGCTCGAAAAAGATGGCCTTGCGACTGATTCTGGTGACTGAACGGACGAGGGCTTATAGACTTGAGGAGTAAACTGCAGAGCAAGTCCTCGAAGTTTTCCTGAAGGATATGGCTTCGAGCTTAGTATGGGCGAGGGTGTGTTTCGTCTCATGTGAATGTCCTCGGCTTGCCTCAGACAAGACTTTGAAGGGATCGAGCAGACAGGCGAGGGAAAGAGTGACAAGGTCTCGGAGGCCATAATTGCGAATAAGATTGTAGAACCTGCTACAGTAAAACCAAGAAGTATAAAGAATTAAATGTTACAAACACCTGTCAATGTTTGTTGGACCTACCTTATGCAACTTATAGTTACTTGCCAGCAAGACGGTCGAAATATTGTAGCCGCTGGCGAATCGATAGCGGCTGCGTGGTCCCAGCGAAGCATATTTACGGACGACTCAAATGCACCGCACAAACAGCTTTCATCGCAGACGATCATCCATTGGATGGTTGGAACAAGGTCCAGTGCCATGCGTTGCCACTTTTGGTTTCTTGATTTAGCGCCCTGCACAAAAGTCGTGTCGAAGCGCTGGTGATGGGACTCGTGTCTCGGCGCGTATACAATATATTGAATCGACCCAGGGATGCTGATACCGGTGACTGGTGACTGCTCGAAATGCGTGATGTTGTATCTCCAAGACTAAATTTGTGATTGGGTATGTTTGTGTAGAGAGTCGGTGTTCGTCCAGAGGGAAGAACGAGGTCGATGCAGAAGTCTTGGCGCTGCATCTAGGCGACTTGATGAGGGCAAGGAGGGGCAGCACCTTCTTCCCTCGTTATCACTCATGCTGGCAACTAGATTTGGCTGCATCTTTCGAGACCATGGAGCACAACATCATCTGTTGGTCGCAACTTCGTACTAATATTGGCTTCGATACACGTTTGCTCGGGCCGAGGACACCGTACTGCACGACATGAGTTTTACTTGGAGAAGCATCCAGCAGTAAGTGATTGTGGTATGATTCGTCCCGACTCAATCCTTTGAATGGCTTTGTTCAACAATCTTCCATTCGTGATATCATATTGGCTTTGGTCTCTATTCTTTTGGTTTCCCCGAGCTTGTGAACGCCGGATCCGGCAACCATGTCTTTATACCCACCAAAGCGCGAGATCCGAATGACCGAGTACACGATATCATCAAGACAATCTCGGTTTTGCAGATGAAATCTAACAACTATGGCAAGAACTAAACGTCCTCCTCAGGTTGTCCATTCAGCTTTGACATTGCCTCCAGCTGGGCAACTACGTCCATTTACCGCTGGTCCAGATGCAATTCCACTGGGAAGCTTGATCTCAAAGTACACGCTGAAAGCCCTCAACGACGAAGGCTATGTCAACTGTACCGTAAAACCAACATACAGTGAACTNCAAAAGGCCTATGGACACGGAGCTATTATGAGAAACCTGGACAGACAGAAAGGGCACCTAGGACAGACGGAACCATTTCATATCCACCCGTGTCTGCAACGCAGCCAATGGGACGAGACTCTTGATGACGAAGACTGGCATGCCATTTTGCCTTCTGTAGAGCTGGCCTCGCGGTTCTTGGACGATCCAGCAATCACACCATTTTTCGCCGGCTTGATGGGCAACTATACGAAACTGGACGATTCTATTCTCCAAAAGACTCACGGCAAGGAGTTTCAGCGGTGGGATTACGACAACACTGTGACCCAAGTAAAGGAGGATTATGAGAAGGCCTTGTTCGCGATGATGGCTCTGAAAAAGGAGGTTGTGCTGGGATTTACCAAGATGGATAGTCATGGTTGGACGAAATGGAGCAAGAACAATGAAGTCTGCGTGGTCTGCATCAACGAAGAGTATGTGCAAATACTCCGCGAGGATCCCGGATGGGGAGCCCAGAGATGGTCGCAGCCCTGGTCGCCCGGTACCGATGAGCCATCAGCCAGAATGCGTACCAGATACCTACTCGCAGTGACCATCGTACATGAATTTGCCCACTTTGTGGGCAGGTGGCAGAAANNGCACTTGTCAGAACCAGGAGACGAGAATGGTCCCGAACCGTTTCTACGCGACCATCCCTATAACGAGCTTGGCTACGACCTCGAGAACATGATATTCTCAGGTTGGGTCGAGCCAAGCGGAGCAATCATACACGGTTCGGCACCCTACGGTCTGAACATTGTACGATACCCAGGTACCTCGTGCACGACACCGTACCCAAGAGGCCAAGCTCGAGATTGGTCAGTAATCTGGGATACCCGATATCCAGTGCAAATGGATTTCTGCAAGAAAATGTTCACAAAAGACTTTTGGAATGAAGAAGTCGCCAGATACGGGCTCTCTCGTTGCCGTCCGGAGAAGAGGAAAGGAGTTAGGAGATACCGCAAGTTTTCCGAGGTGCCCGATCCACTGGAACAAGGCCTGAGTCCAAAATCACTAGTTGTGTATCGGTCTGAGAAGGAGCGCAGAGCTGCCACAATAGAAGCCGCGATTATGGCTGATGATGTCGACTCAAGCGACACAGAGGATGCGGATGATGATGGCATTGTCATAAGAGGCAAGCACAAGAAGACTCAGGAAGAGGCTCGTAGAAAGGCTCAAGAAGCACAGACTGGTGATATTGATATGGTTGATGCTCCATAGATGCTCATCACGGTGGTGAGAACAGAGACTCTATAGCAACGGTTTTGGAAAGAAAAGTCGTGTCGAAAATGTTCAGCGAAAACAAGTAGCTATTGTCGCATCCAGTAATCAATCGCTCTGGTGGATCTGACGACGTCGCATGCATTTTTGGTTTTGTCTGGACAATGTTCTAGCTATATATTGTTAATCAGCAATCGAATTCACATCCAACAGCCACAGAAAGCTTAGCTTTCACATCTTCCGTGGCGCAATTGGCTAGCGCGTTCGACTGTTAGATTCGCAACTTTGCAAATCAGCTATCGAGAGGTTGACAGTTCAAGCCTGTCCGGGAGAGCTCTTCTTTTGCTTTCTTCATTCTTCCTCTCAATATCCATAGAGAAGAGATAGTTTTTGCACTTTGTGATCGGTGATGCTGCAAACAGTCGGATGCACTACCAAATCAGGCCACGGAAACTGCGAAAGCTGGGCTTCTTTGGTTTATCGTCGCCTGCGACAATGAATCGGGTGCCATGCTGGTCTCTGCTTACTTGTTCATTAATCCTACAGTATCCGGGAGAGAGAGAATTGTGAGCGAATACCTGATTAAATTCGCCTCCGAGTGTTTGTGTTTTGTACGGTTAGCCCTATCCTCGCTGTCCCATTGACTTCTTCAAGAATGGAATTTGGGGTGGCCTCAATTTCTAAGACACAAAACACGACAAGTTGATGTGGTACCTCATGGCTGGATATCTGCAATGTCTCACTGAGCATATGAGCTCATTACAGCTTGACTGTCATAACCTTTCGATCTCGTCAGTAGTAGATCGACTGCGTGGTGCAGATATGAATCTTGATGGTTCGAAAATATGGTCACCCTGGTCTTGTGTGTCTATTCAATGCATGCTGCACTCTATGCTCCAATGAGATTCTATCATGTTCCGTATAGCCATCCTACTGTTGGCTTGGGATGACCAGGCAATGAAGTCAACAAGAAGCCAAGTCACTCCCCCACTACGGTGCTCAAGCAAGACAACCTCGGCAAACATGTGCCTGCGTGGGAATGAACAAGCACAACCGAGTTCAAGTGTGGAAAGCTCGCAAGTTCTTGATATTCGAGTCCCTAGTACTGCATATTGACCAAGTCCTATGTACGATGAACGAAACAGAATTGACACAGCTAAGGCTGGCCCGGCCAGCTGTGGTTCAGCCAGCATCTAATAACGATACAATACCTAGTTTACCAGCACAAGACGCGGAGCAACCCATCACAAACACCTTAGAACAACATCTCGCTCCAACGGATGGAGGCGTCGCAGCATGGAGACTTCTCCTGGCGGCATTCGTCTTCGAAACCCTACTCTGGGGCTTTCCCCTCTCCTTTGGTGTTTTCCAAGACCATTACTCCAGAACGCCCGAGTTTGCGGATAATTCGTACATCCCTGTGGTGGGCACCGTAGCTTCTGGCTTGGGCTATCTAGGCGCTCCGATGATGATGTTGATTATTCAACGCTTTCCACGGTATCGCCGGTATATGATATGGATTGGATGTTTGTGTCTTCCTTTCTCTTGACTTGCACTTTAGCACACTCCTGGGAATTGAAGGCATGTACTGACTACCACTNNAGGGCCCATTTGCATCCTCGGTCTCGCACTAGGCTCCTTTGCCACTTCTCTTGAAGCATTAATCGCATCCCAAGGAGTGGCGTATGGCTTGGGGTTTTTGATCTTCTATTATCCCATTCTTTCGATGGTGGATGAATACTGGATTGCAAAGAGAGGCATGGCTTATGGTATCCTTTGCGCCGCATCCGGACTCTCTGGAGGTTTTATGCCATTTGTGCTTCAAGCTTTGCTCGACACATATGGATTCAGGGTTACTTTGAGAGCAGTGGCGGTTGCATTGACAGTGCTTACAGGCCCTTTGATACCATTGTTCAGAGGACGTTTGCCAGTATCGAGAAACACTGCGAGCAGAAAAATCAACTGGGAATTTCTTCGCCAACCAATGTTTTGGATATATTCGGTTGCGAACACGTTGCAAGGGTTTGGATACTTCTTTCCTGGGTTGTACTTGCCTTCGTTTGCATCTTCGCTGTCTCTCAAGCCTCATAGCGGAGCGATACTGCTGACAGTGATGAGTATTTGCCAAGTGTGTAGTCAGTTCACGTTTGGCATGCTCTCGGACAGAAAGATGTCGATAAATGTTCTGGCATTCTCGTCGACGGCAATGGCAGCGATTGCGGTGCTCGGGATCTGGAAAGTGGCATCTTCTCTTCCAGTGCTAATCGTGTTTGGGATCTTGTATGGATTCTTCGCGGCAGGGTTCACAGCGATTTGGGCAAGGTTGACCAGTTCGGTGACGGATGATGTCGGAACGGCACCTGTGGTGTTTGGACTTTGGAACTTCCAGAAGGGTTTAGGGAATGTACTTGCGGGGCCTATTGGAGGTGTTTTGGTTGATGTGGGAGGAGGGGTAGGAGGTGGAGTGTATAGGTGGGTGATTATGTTCACAGGTACGTGCATGGCCGAGAGTTCTTGTTTGATCTTGCTGCGGTGCTTCAGAGCTGCCCGATAGGTATTCTAATTGTACGAGAGGGAAGACCGGAGAAGGTGATAGGACACCGAGACCGAGATGTGCCAAGACTCGTCGATAGGAGATAAGAATTCTAGAGCTTTCGACTTCGTCATTGGGCACAGAAAAAGTTGTCGCATTCAGTTCATACAAGTCAAGCACAACACAACACAACACCGCCAATATGCCTAATGAACTCGAAGAGGTGTGTAATTCGCAAACTTCTACCTTGAAACTGTCACTGACCGTTCTCCCAGCTCGTCGAATTCCTCCACCATGGAAACACTCAGATCCGCCAGATTGGTATACCAGCCCTCGAACATACATGACAGCAAGGAGACACGTCTGACATGAAGACTCCAGCGGTCGAAAACCTCGTCGGCTTCTCAACAGCACAGCCTTCTCTCTTCAAATACCAAGACCTCACACCCGTCAAAGACATGAAACTGCTCGTCCGCGATTACCCGCCCATCGCAAAGAACGTCCTCACAATCCTCGTAAACATTTCCTCCGATGAGCAAGTGCTCAACTACCTCGCCGAAGACGACCAGTTCCTCGAGGTTCTGTACTCGCGCATCACAAACGCCAAAGAGGAAAATGCAGACGAAATGGCCATGCTACTTGCCAACCTCACAAAACATGAACACCTCAAGACGCTGCTTACACTCAAACGCGATATCCCCAAACCGCTCTCTACATCTCCGTTCGCCATCGATCAATTGCTGGATCTGTTCGTCAAGGGTCAAGAGGGCAGTTACAACGAAAAGGCAAACTTCGACTATCTCTGCTACGTCTTTGCCGACATTTCGAAATACGAGGAGGGTCGCAAGCATTTCCTGACTCCGCGCGAAGAAGACGACAACATCATTCCCCTAACAAAACTCATCGTCTTTACCGAGCACAAGTCAACCATTCGCCGCAGAGGTGTGGCCTCCACAATCAAGAACGCCGCTTTCGAATCAGACGTCCACGCCAAAATGCTCTCAACAGACGAAACCAATGGCGGCCTTAATATCCTACCTTACCTCCTTCTCCCACTCATGGGACCCGAAGAATACGAAGACAAAGACATGGACACCATGCCCGAAGAACTGCAACTACTGCCTCCAGACAAGACCCGCGAGACCGAAACCGACATCCAGATCATTCACCTCGAGACTTTGCTCTTGCTCACCACAAACAGAGAAGGCAGAGACTTNTTGCGGGAAAAGAATGTGTATGCGGTGATGAGGGAGTTGCATTTGCATACTGAGAGTCCGGATGTACAGGAGGCTTGTGATCGTGTTGTGCAGATTATTGCCAGAGATGAGGAGGGTGAGGGTGAGGAGCCACCGCAGCCGCCAAAGGTGCAGGAGATTGATGATGAGGACGAGTTGGTTGAGGTTGCGTAGAGACATTCACGACCTGCGGGTTCTTGTATTCCTGTCAACATTTCCAGCGAAAATGGACCATTTCCAACGATAATCCGAGATTCAACTATTTCTGTCAACATCACACTTCACTCCAACTCTGACCAACTCCACCTTCAACATCATCCGCTCTTTCACTCAACCAATCACAGTATAAGACCACCTTAAAACATTGCAATAACTCAACTCTGATCATCGAAGACCTCGATTCTTCCCACTCCTCCTGTTACTAGGAAGGCTAAGGGTACATAAAAGGGCAAGGCCAGGACGTTGTGTTGTGTCCTTGAATTCTTTCTGCCTACACCGTATACGACGACAATCCGGTCAACGTCGGAATACTTCTTGATGTTCATCGCCTCCTAAACATAGATCAACGTAGGACTGTCGTGATGAGTCTCAGTGTGCGAGTGACAAGAGGAGACCTTGTGTAGGAGATGGTTGGCATGGATTTGCCTGACTACGATGTCTGTCTTCGCCCGTGGAAAGGTTTGTGTCTGGTGCAGTCGTTCTCTCATATACACAATACTTTCAAGCTCCGCTGAACTGTCCATTGAGAGCCACCATTGCTATTCACTTTTCCTGATCAAAGAAGTCAATGCCAACAAAAACTTAAATCGTAATACATCGAAACAACACATTTGGCAGAAAACAAGACAATTGCCTTGTTTGCTCTGATATACCGCTGCTACATAAGCCATACAAAGCTTGCGGATACTATGTACATTGTCCGGAACAGCATAGATATAATCTGGGAGTCCGAAAACGAAAGGCAGATCGCTGTGTGAAGGTACAAACCCCGACACAACAGATATTGGTCTTTCCCTTGTTCGCCCAGAGACGAAAAGGACTTCGACGAAGGAGTGTGAACAGCATGTTCTGCTATTTCCCAGAAGAGATATATGAACTTCGCTTCGATTCCATCAACAACTTCCACCATTACCACAGCCAAAGTCATCAACCCCTTCATCAAATCCAGAAAGATAGAACGTATTCCCATGTTTTTGTTTTGTGTTCGAGGGTTTCTGTCATGCAATCGTGAAACGTGAGGTGGAGGTTGTCCATGGATTGAGCGGAGCCTTCCACTGCGAAAAATATATTCACCGATGGTCACAATTTGGCGTTGAGAAATAAGAGATGAGTTTTTGTTCAATCTGGGCATGAAGTCGAATTATCGAGGAACGATGTAATCTTTTCTGCTGGGTTTCTGGTTTTCTGATGTTGAGAGGAGAGATCCAATTTGTCGACTTCGGAAGATGATCCGCAATTGAGATGCCATGGCAAAGGTTCAGATGACACGAGGAGAAGCGCGAGTGCTGCAAGGAGAGTGCAAGCGTTAACAACACAGGCCTCAAGAAGACAATCAGAGTGTCAAGAAGCAAGACAACAGAAGAGATTTCTCAAACTTGCCCCTTCAACTCTGTCAAATCATTAATGTGGTTCGCCATGGCAACGAACAAATCAAAGAACATAAGTCCACCACTCTCCATCTCCACTTGCATGGTTCCACTGCGCTTGAAGGTGTCGCGACTGCGGATGATCAGAGCAAGATAGTGCGCACGCAACCGAGAATCAGTCTCGGGAGTGTTGTCATAGGCAAATCTTGCACTGCGAAGGATAGTTGCGACCTCGATACCCGACTGCAATCCTTGCTTGCGCAAAGACAGCTTCTTGAGCTCTTCGAGACCGAATCGCTCTGCCAGGCAGTAGATGGCAGTATCCCTCAAGATCAAGCCATTGACTCTCGAACTGAAAGTGGTGACGGTAGTCGCATTATCCCTGCCCTGGGATTTGGGGGAGAGGGAGGAACACTCGTCTACGGATTCAAGTACCCAGGTGTTTCTTCTGCGGTCGTGGAGTAGACGCGGGAAGTAGTCACCTTTGTACATGAACTCGAGGACGGCGGAAAAGATTTCTGCTTCTTCGTCGGGGAGGAGGATGCGGCGGGATGAGGACGAGGTTGATGTGTAGAGGGCCTCCTTGCCTGCCGATTGCAAGAAGGGCGAGGTGTTGAGGACGTCTTCATGGGCGGCGAACAGGCGTTGATCCTTGCCCACCACGATGGTGACTATGGCGCTGTTGAGCCTGGGAGAGGCTTGGCTGTATATACGAATCAACGAATGGAGATCGAGGTGACTCGAAGGATTTCAAGGGAGCAGAAGATGGAAACAAGAAAAGCGATTCACGTACACAGCGCTAGGCGGACTGGACGGCTGAGCAAGCTGCTCCATCAACTTCAGCTTCGCATCATCACGGAAGGATCTCTTGACAGGCTTCGTTGCCTTGCCGGCACGATCCTTGTAACCAAAAGATCTCTTCAGCATGTTGGAGAAGATTGTCACGACGAGAGGATGAGCAGAGGGAGGAGAAGACTTATGAACGAATGAAGATTGACGCGCGGAGCATGAGGGAGCTATCGAGGAAACAGGCGCGCACTCGGACAAGCTTTCGCAGGCAGTGACACTGTCTCTTTCCTAAGAAAGAGAAGCGTTACGTGTGCGAGCAGCTTGGAGGGGTGGGTTGTCGGCGACCTTTTGGCGTGCGTAGAAGGAAAAGAGGAGAATTGGAGAGTGGAGATGACTACTTATCATCGAGGTTGTCACGCACCCCTGGCGCGAGGCTCGAGTTGCACGCAGCCGATTGGGCGCGTGTGGTGTATCAGGCAGCAGCCGCCATTATCGTGCAGGTATTGACGAGGAGAGATCTACAATGCGTGTGTTGCCTGGTAGGCGGGTTTTTGGTGTTGTTCTAAAAGTCACAGACGCAGGCAAATGTTGAAAAGTGCAGTAGTGAGATCGAGGAAGGATGAAAGGAGAAGGTGAGAGTGACTTCGTTGGTGAGAGCTGAAAGTGGAAGGCCCCACAATCCAATCCAGACCCAATGGAACCCCGCGTCACTTGAAACACCTTGATCCATCTTTCTTCGCCTGCCGTGCTGTTTCTCTTCTTCTCTGCACATCACATCTCATTCATCATGGCCAACAAGAGAATCGTCACCGTATGACTTACCGCCCATTGCGCACGCCTTCATGACTAACGCGACTTTCAGGAACTGGGCCAAGTGTCGACCAACCCCGTGCCGGGCACGCAAGTGCAGCTCGCCGAAGAAGGCAACGTCTTTCTCTGGGAGGTCATCATGCAGGGCCCTGAAGACTCTGTCTACGCCGTGTGTAACACTGTTCACTCCTCGATGACTCACAATGCTGACCTGCGCGCANNGAACGGCAAGTTCAAGATCGAAGTCTCGCTTCCCAAGGAATACCCCTTCAAGCCGCCCACCGTCTCGTTCAAGACCAAGATCTACCACCCAAACGTGTCCAACGATGACAAGGGCAGCATGTGCCTGGGCATGCTCCGTTCCGACCAGTGGAAGCCTCCAAACAAGATTCGCGACGTTCTGATCCTCGTCCGCCAAATTCTCGCTGCGCCCCAACCTGATGATGCCGTCGAAAGTAGAATTGCCGACGAGTACAAGAACAACCCGGACGTCTTTGAGAAGAATGCAAAGGACTTTGTCGCAAAGTACTGCAAGTAGGACTTGCGATCAGTCAAGGACCCTGAAGGAGGGAATCAGTCAAGGACCAGAGACATGGAATCAGAATTGCATGGATCCATGAAGAGCTTGGTTCCAGATACGACCCATCGTCTGCTAAGGACATGAGACACACACTGGCATTGCTGGAGATGGTTGTGCATACAGCAGGGCGTTATGGACATGGCATATGGACAGGGACAGCAGGAATAAAGGATAGGCGCAACATCATTTACCAATCGGGGACACAATCGACTTTTTATGCTGCCAATATCCATTCCTGTCTTCATGTGCTACTTCCTTTCGAGGCTCGAGGGCGAGCAGCCGTCTTCTACAGAAAGAAAGAACGAGCTGGCGGCTTTAATTGGAGATAACTAGCTGCTCCTTGCATACGCGCCAGTACCGCGCTCAAGCTCCACAGCCATCGCTTCTGTTATTCCAGCTCACAGCGAGAACCCTAAACCCTAAGCACCTCCACTCCCCACTCTCCACACCATGTCCTACTCTACCAACTCGTCTTGTGCGCGATGCCACATCACAAAAGAGCATCTCTGACATGCGCTGCAACAGTGTGGCCAGTGCCGCAGCATTCAGTATTGCTCGCGTGAGTGCCAGAAGATTGACTGGCCCGACCACAAGGCAGGATACCGACAGCAGCTCAGCGGGTCCGCCGCTCAACCTCTACGCGATCGTACAAGGATGCTTGTGAATATGGGTGACTTCTTCCGCAACAATGACGATATTCTTCAGACCGAAGATGATAGCAGCTTCATCTACTATTTGAAGACATCGACCCCGCACCTCTACGACGTCTCTGTGTCTGGTCCCTACTACCCACCCGAGACTCTCATCCCGCAGATCATGTATAACTTCGGCGATCAATGTCCATCTCGACGGGATGCCTTGAGAGAAGCCATCGAGAACGACCTTTTCTTCAGCGGTATTGAGCATATCAGCTCACCCATCAATGGCAATGCGAACCAGACCAAGACCATTCGCATTATCAAAGAGCGCAATGAGGTCATGGCTGCCAAGCTACCAGGCCCGTTCTGGACCATCGTCATAGCCGAGATGGCTATGGACATGATGGGCAATGTTCGACCTCCGCATGGTGGAGCTTCTGTCAAGGATTTGAGTGTGAATGGAACATTCGACACGCAGGCTGCTGCTCTTCAAGCTGCAGACAGCGTTGCACAAGGCATTTTTGCCAATGTCACTGCCGGGAATATCACTCGCAGTGGTACCGTGCTTGCAGTCAAAGGTCAAAGTCGTGATGGTAAGAAGACCATGAGCATTGTTGAGGTTCGCCATGATACTGGAGAGGTGACCCATTCGTCAGCCGATCTTGACTAATTGCCATGATCACCACATGTGGTAGAAGGTGTCCCAGTAATGCTATGGGAAAATCTACACAAACAACGAATGAGTTCCCTTTCATGTTCTCAAATTCTCTTTGTTTAAAAGTCTCGGCATGAGCTTCTATCGCTCATGTATTTTGCAATTGAATTTATTGGCTTTGTTCTCGCCGCATCCGGCGCGCTTCGCCCAACATGAACAAAATCCATCGCTCTACCTGCGCAGAATGATCATCTCGAAACTCGAAGAATTTTATTTGCTCACGACACTACACAATGCTTAAAGGCCTGAAAAACATTGTTGCGTCCATTCTTGATCCTAGGATCAGGATGGATGACATCCCGACCCTAAAGGCCATCGACCTTGAAGAACTCAACCATAAAGGCTACATCAATCTACCAGATTCAGACTTCCCTATCAATCCCGACTTTGAGAAGAAAGCCGAACAACATGTCACTGGTGCCTATATACGGCAGTTGCGTGGATGGAATCCTATCATCTCTACAATACACCCTATTTTGCTTCCGCGAAGATGGAAAAATGTCTCTCAAGATGACTACAATCTCTTGATCCCATCCATCAAGTTGGCAAGTAGGCTTTTGGACGAATTTCAGATATTGGATTATGTCAAAGGGTTTCTGAAGAAGCCGTTGGCGCAAATCAACGACCAAGATTTGATCAACAGATTTGGGCAGCCATTGCACACTTTCAATACTGAACCTCTGCGTGACTGGACCTCGGAAGAGGTCTGGCATACTTTGTGGATGCTGAAAGATTGCATCTCTTTTGAGTTCTCGCAACATTTGCCGTATGGATGTCCTGGAATGACTCAAGCTGGAGACACAGGCTCTATGATTGTGATTNNGGGTATGTTCATTAACACTTAGGTCTTTTTAACATTGTTTCTGACATATTTCCACAGTGCAAGCTCTACTAAAGTAACATTGAGTAATCAATTTCTGGATGTGTTTCGAGGCAAGCTCAAAGCGAGCAGATACTCGGTGGCATGGAACCCTGGCAACCACGATGAATCTGCGGTTCTGCGTGCCCAATTCGTGCTCGGTACCATCCTTGTCCATGAAGTGATGCATTGCCTTTGGATCACTTCCAGCCCTATATACATGCAGCACTACGCAGCACCCAAAAAGCCAGAATGGAAAAATCCCCAAGAGCCATACTTCCGTGATGGTCGCATCAACGAGTTGGGCGCCTGCTGGGAAACCCATGTCTTTGGTGGTGCCATCCAAATGCTGGGTACTCCTTACAGCGCCATCATGCCCTATGGCCTGATCACTTCACCCTTCCCTGGTATCTGGGATTGGTACCCTTCCGCAATTACTCGCGGAGATCCAACCGATCCAACTAAATGGGGCATCAAGTGGGAGACCAAATACCTTATCGAGATGAAGCACATCCGCAAAATGTTTACCAACGAGATGTGGGACGAGGTGCAAAGATATGGCATCAAGAGATTGAGGCGAAAGAGAAAGTTGGGCTATAGGACCTATCTTGATCTTGACAAGATGCCGGGACTGGCACCTGGTGAGGCTGCTCCGGGTGTACCAAACTCGCCGCATTCTAGTGTGGCCAGTAGAGATGGAGAGGAAGATCATCGTGGTGTTGTAAGACATGAACCTCCATCAGCTACATCGGAGAACAGCTTTGTGATAGTGAGCTAGCACGTTTGTACTGTTAGAGTTCTCATGTGAATAAAAGCATTCATATCCATTGCTTGAAGTCGTACTTTGCCTTGAAATTCATGCTGTGCACCATAAGCATTTCTACCACGTTACCTTTCGAACGGTATTTCTATTGCAATTCCTTCCCAGGGTTAAACGACATTCATCATCAAGATGCACAAAGATAAGCAATCGACGAACGATGAGAAAAGATAGTCAGAAGAAAAATCGATATCTCTCATATCAATGACATAGTTGTGAGGTCACCGAGCCGCAAAGATCGACCATCGCGACTACCCTTTTAGGAAAGTATATCAACACATCCCACGCTGATTTTCTGGGGATCCGCGGGTGAGCACAACAGAACAAGCAACATGATGCTCGATGGACTCGATGGTGGTAGGCCATGATGAGTGTTAGAAACCTTGTGTGTCCATTAATAAACAAGACTTAGACCCTGCTCTTGTCCTTCCTTGATCTTTTCTTCCTCTTTCTTCTAATCTCAAGGACCTGTCCAATTTCCTAGATAACCGGATATATCGCCTTTCTGATCTCGAAATTACCATGGCTCTCAACTCGCACGACGTCCAGAAAGTGGACTCGTTTATAAATCGCGAACCCGAAGTACGCATTTGCTTGACACCAATCGCACCTCCCGCGGCCCTGGGATTAGCTGGTTTCGCAGGCAGTACATGGATAACTGCATCTTGGATTGCTGGCTGGTGGGGCAATGATTCCTCGCCGACGATTTTCTTTCCCTTTGTGGCTTTTTGGGGTGGCTTGAGTCAGTTCATTGCTGGGCTGTTCGGGTTTCATGCTAGGGATACGTTAGTTAGTGTGATTAACACCATGTGAGTACTGAGAAGAGGAGATTGGGAGGCATGAATGCTGATATTGAGACAGNNGTGGGGCGCGTTTTGGATGAGTGAGGGATTGATGTTTTTGTTGAATACTACTGGTGCTTTGCCTGCTGGAGATATTCATGCTCATCTTCCTGAACTGGCATCTTGGTTTGTGGTACTGGCTGCGTTTACCTGGGTTGGTGTAAGTTGCCATCTTTCCCCTCTCCTACTATTTCACACATACAGTTCTGACTCTTTAATANNGGCAATCGCAGCCACCGCCCGTGACGTTATCCTCGCAACCCTCCTCTTCGCCCTCGCCATCGGCACAACAATTGCCTGCTGTCTCTTCGCATACGGAACCGGTGTAGGCATCGGCATCAAGGTGGCCGCATACTTCTGGATGCTCTCCGCCTTACTTGCTTGGTGGCGTGTTGCGGTATATTTGATTGAAGAGGCGTATGGACCCAAGAGTGGGATTGCCAAGTTCTTCCCTGTGTTCAGAACATCAACGGAGAAGAGTGCTCCCATGGTTGTTCCAGGCCTGGGCGAGCCGGGTGTCAAGAGAGGTATGCCTGGTGTTATCTAGGCGATCATGCTGGAGTATACTTGCGGGTAAGACGGTACTGGGTATGTTTTGGAAATTGCAGAGTATTAATGCATAATTCGTATCGGACTTTTTGACTCTGTGCTTTGTGAGGCCAAGCTAAATTCTGACTCCGTTTGTCCAATTTGACATGTCAAAAACTGGAGGTGGCTGATATGAACTTGTTACACAAGCGCAGATCATATCGGCATGCTGCGTATGCTGGGCTTGGAACGTTGACCTGCTTGCTCTCTGTCTCTCATACCCTGCTCATGTGCTTGACGAGACATGGTCATTCGTAACGATCTTAAGATTCTGCACAGCAGTATGGTCAGCTGCTAGCAAAAGAACGATGGTCAATATCCATGAAACCACGAGATTAGCAATGTGCAGGTCAAGAAACCCGACCGGGAGCATACCTGATAGACTACGAATGCATACATCGTCGTCAATTTCTAGGCAGCAGAGCGGATATGTGCAGATATGAAACACGTCATCCAGCGGTGACAGTATCATATACAGCTGCAGACCGCTTGTAAGTAAGCTGGAGAATATCACGAGGTCCCCTGCAACATCAAACCGTCGCACCCTTCCTCTCTCTCTCTTGCGAGCTTCTCAACTGTCAGCAGTATCTCGCTCTACTCGGTCGATTCACCATGTCTTCCACCACCAACACCAGTGCATCCGTGAGTCTCCCTTGAATTGCCTGAACTATGCTGTCAACTGACTTACCTCGTACAGACTGCAAACTCTCCACCGGACATTCCTGAGTACCGCAAAAATGTCATCAAGACCATGAACATCCAAGAGGCCGAGAAGAAGGAGGGCATANNCTCCATCCCCGAGATTGAAGTCAACCCTCTGCCTGATCTCCAACGCAACAAGGCCATTTTGGTCATCGACTTTGGCATCCCTGAGTACCTGTGTGTNTCCCCTCCTGGCTTCTGTCGTCTGGTGCCTACCGGTCCTGGCAAGGCGCGTCTGGAGCCTCTCCTGGGTTGAGGATGCTCATCAACACTATCGTGGGTAGTAGGGTTTCGAGATTTGAGCTCGCAGGCTCACAGTCCCAAAGAGTTGCTAGAGAGGGAATTTCAATAACACGATGTTCGCAAGGAGTATTGTTGTAGAGGGTACACAATCTTGCCCGGAGCACAGAACCACTCGCTCTCCGGGTATCAAAGCCTATCACACTGTCGTTGTTGAGCTGCCCAATATTTTCCCAGAAAGTCATTATCTTGTAGCACCTCCATTGCCACGTCACTTGTTCTGAAGTTGGTTATGTATGACTATGGTTGAGATGTGACGGTCTTTGGCATGTGGGAGGAGAGCAGCTTCAAGAAAGCGGAGGGCGGAGTGGACGTCGTTTTGTAGGTTCAGAATCGGGCATTGAGGAGGATTCCTATTGGCCAGTCCATGAGTCATCAGATGTATACAGTATCTGTGTCGCATGACTTTTCGCTTCATCTCTTGCGCAAAACCCAACGATGAAAAGTTCACCCCGGTATATTTATTGTAGTAGTGGAATTGCTTCCGTATCATGATGCAAGCCGACACGCGCGACCAAGCGATTGCGCTGCGAGCTCAGCCAAGCTCAACTTCACAAGATGAAACAGAGGCCGACCATGCTCGACACAATGATAGCTCGGTTGGCGTCGAGCATGGCTCGTACAGAGGAGTCGGTTCAAATAAGAAGAAGGCATACGTTCTCATTGGGTCTGCCTTGTTACAGTTTCCTATCTGGGGTGAGTCTTTCTTCATGGACGTCTCAAGACTCTACAGGCACGATTGGAGCGTTTCGTAAGAACTCACGTTCTTCGCATATTCTGACCTCAACATGCCTCANGGCTTTGCAATGAGCTACGGCGTCTTCCGAGAATACTACATCAAGTACTGGACCTTACAAGGAAGCCGTGATTTGACTGGAATTATCGGTATGACTTCCAATGGAGTCATGTATCTCTCGATGCCTTTCCTGTTTGCCCTTTTCACCAAGCGCTGGGCACGCTTTCGCCAGACTGCAGCTCTGCTCGGTACTATCATTGCTTGCTTGAGCTTCTTGTTATCAAGTTTTAGCAGCAATGTCTGGCATCTGGTGGTAACACAAGGCGTACTTGCAGCCTTTGGGTCTGCTCTGGTATTCAGCCCCATGACTCTGTCGTTAGGCGAGTGGTACAAGACGAGTCATCGGGCGTTGGCCTATGGCATCACACTATCCTGCAAGAATATTGTCGGCTCAGTGTGTCCATTCCTGTTCTCAGCGCTTTTGAATCAGCATGGCTTCCGCTTCACATTGAGGATCTGGGCAGTCTTGGTCGCTGGCGCGAGTGTCTTCACAATTCTTCTAATCCCAACTCACCCTTCGGCTTTGGCTGTAGCGACGAGTAATGTTAATCAGAGCGCAGAAGATGAGCAAGATGCAAGCAGAACAGCAGACACTCCTCGAATACGCAAGATACCCTGGAACTTCTTGCATCACCGGACGATCTACATCCACTGCGTGGCCATCGTCCTGCAGTCCGCTGGTTACGGAATACCACAGACATATCTCAACACGTACGCCAGCGAAGTTGCTAAACTCTCACAAACTTCGGCCACTCTTTTGCTCACGCTGTTCAACATTCCTGGTATTGCATCCTCTTCATTCTTTGGTTACTTGAGCGAAAACAAGCATTTTACACTCTCTGCCACAACTGTCACGTGTATCTCAGGACTAAGCTCGTCATTGAGTGTCTTTCTCTTTTGGGGTTTGACAACACAAGGCAACCTGGCAACGCTGGTCCTCTTTTCCATCACTTTCGGCTTCTTTGCTGGAGGATATAGTGCCACGTGGGGAGGCCTGATCAACGACCTTGAGGGCGAAGCGAGACAGTCGAACGAGGCTATCGATTCAGGTATGGTCTATGGTCTGCTGAACGGTGCAAGAGGCATTGGATATGTCGCCGGTGGTTTGGTCGGTGTACCACTGCTCAAAGCTGGCACTAGTAAAGAGGCTAGCAGCGGATACGGAGTGCAATCAAGTTATGGGCCACTGATTATATTCACGGGGCTAGCATCGGTATTCGGTGGGTGGGGCGTTCTGTGGCAGTTGAAGAAACTCAGAATGTGATAGTGCCAGGAAGACCTGACGCAGAAGTTTCAAGTGCTTACCACAGGCAGTAACGTTGCAGTAGCGAGGTCCCTTTCTTTTTCGAAATTTCAACTCGTCTTTGCTCCTTCCTTGATAGTTCGTACTGACGCCCTGAGTCCAACTCAAGTCAAATTTCAGGAACTCATCTTGGGACACATCTTCCTCTTAGAAAGCGATCGAACAAGCACCCAACAAAAGATACCTATTGCTTTCAGATCCATCACCAACTCATCTCGTGTTCATAGGATAAAAAGATTGATTGTTGATAGGTTTGAGTAGCTACACAGATCCAGCTGTTACAACCACCTCAACAACTATTGACTCTAGTAAACAACCTCGCCACTCCACTGTCCACAATCAACCTGCTCAGCACTGCCTACCGCCAACCCAACACCACTGCTGCCAAACAACGCAGCACTGGCCCCCGAATCAATGCAGAGATCAAAGTTGAGGTTGGCACCGTATTGGTTTGTGCCACTCAGACCATTCTGAGCACATAGAGGGTTGCTCTCTGCAGGACACAGGTTTGTGACTTGGACCACGATGGGACCACCAAAGGTCTTTTGTGTTGCCAGAGGAGTCGGTCGAGGCGGTCAGTTTCCAGCAAGTTCCGCAGGCTGGGCCGGCGCCTGCGCCAGTGCCGACACCAAATTCGTTTTGGGATACTGCAGCTGAGTAGCCGGGCTGGATTGGTTGTTAGAAATGGTAGATGGGAAAGGTGAGAGGAGGATGACATACAGAGGTGTAGAAACCGCAGGCTGTGGTAGCGACGTTGCCTAGAATGAAAGTACGATTAGCATGATCTCGAGAGGTTGGAGGGCAACAACACCATGACGGTGCTAGACGAATGCACTCAGAATTGCGAGAGATCGGCTTAGAGGGTGTTTCATCAACACCCACTGATATCACACACGCTCTTCGTACAAACTGAGCCAAAGCGCCAGCACTAATCATGATATCTGTTCCTTGGGCTTGAACTCACAATTGCCTGAGCCCCAAGTGTCTGTGGAGCCGTACTGGGTGAAGGAAGCCTTGTAGGATGTTGCTGCTGTGGCGAGGCCGGCGGAGGCAGCGAGAAGAGTGATGGAAGTGTACATCTTTGGATGTTCGTCTTTGTTTTAAGGAAGAGCTGTGATGTAGATGGTACTTGACAGGTCTTTTCTAGACACTCAAAATGGTGTTTGAAAGGGAGTGATGAAGTAGGCTGAATGGAGAAGAGAGAGTTGAGTCAAACAAGAGACCTACGAGTTCTTATAGGCATCGAATACAAGACGCAGAACCTTGCCGGTATAACCCTGCCGAATACTGTCGTCACCTACAATATAGCTGTAACTGTTGACTCCATGTCAACCCTGTAGATCAGCATCATCTCTGTGGTTAAATCGTTTCACAAGCTTCACAGCATGCGGCGACGGCAGGCGCTTCAACTCCAAGCGCAATCCCTGATGCCAGGAACGCGTGAGGTAAACGATCGTCCTAAAGTAATATATCTGAGTTTGAAGTGCAAGGGATGGCTTCCAGACAAGCAATGCCACCTCGACGTTGGGGGCGTACGAAGCCCTTTCTTCTCCACGTTTTTGCGCAATTCGATGCCGTGTTTCAGATCTCGGGTCGCTTGAGCACTGGTGGTTTTACTGTGGGTTCTTGATGGCGTGTTACGGTCGACTTTCGAAGCCATTTGAAAGTCATCGAAGCGTGATTGAGATTGTGCTTCTGTGGTCATGCGTGTTGACGTCCGAGAACCAGGGGATGCCTGCAGCCCGAATGCAAGCCTTATGTTACTGTGAAAACGACCCAACAATGCTTTACACGCCACTGTTGGTCAATTACTGGTCTATGAGACGTTCATTGGGACCGTAACAATGGCTTCGGTACGGTCACAACAAGCCAACCTCCTTTCTCTTTACCACCTCCTAGGCGAGAGATGATCCTACGGCCACTCATGCACCCGCGTCTATACCCGATGTACCGACCACTCGAGACTCCAAACCGTACGCGGAGCACCAGGTTATTGGGATACGAGCAGTCACTATTAATTTCGAGCGGAGCTAATAAGCGCCCACGGTTACTGCCGCGGTGACAACAAACAAGCCATAGGATGCGTCTACCGCTTGTTCTTCATCTCAAAATCATTCCTCACTGCGTCTATCGACCACCAACAATATTGCACTCATGTCAGAAGTCAAGCTACTCGACGCCAGTGCGGATGCTGAGGAAGTCAGCGACTTGCGGATATTAGTCGACTAGAAACATATCAAGTATCTCACTGTGGATCCAGGCGTCTACGATCATCACACGATGTGCTTTTCGCCTTGGTTGGCAGCCGCATTGCCTCCTCTACCACAAGGCCAGTGGAATTGCGCGCACATAGCTTCCGACCCAACGACTGGAATGCCATTCTTTTCTCGCGCCGAACTCATCTAGTTGCCCAGTATCTCGCACCTCTGGCACCCGTTTCGCATCGATTGGATGGACTTACGGCTGGGACGCAAGCTTCGCTTCAATGTACAAGAAGCCACTTGCTCTCAGATTGACGGCAGAGTCGTGGTGAAGCTCGCCAGGTTTTCGTGGGAGATGCCACAACTCGAGCAAGAAACGCAAGCATATGAATGGATCAAGGATACTGACATCGGTCCTGCTTTCCTTGCGCATTTGACGGAAAAAGGCAGAACCATTGGATCTGTCATGGAACACATCGCCAACGCGCGGCATGCAGAACTGGAAGATTTGCCTCTGTGTCGAGCAGCGTTGGACAGGTTGCACAAGCTGGGTATCAAGTATGGCGATGTCAACAAGCACAATATCCTGATCCGAGACGAGGGTGTGACATTGATTGATCTCGACTGTGCGGTGAAGTGTCAAGATCTTGTACTTCTGGGAGGAGAGCTGCTCTCGCTTGAGTCAGAACTTCAAGACATTTCTAGTCGAGGCAGGCCCATGTTGGACCAGAGCGAGCATAATGACATGACACGAAATGATTCAAAACGACCGTGCTGCAAAGCCTGTAGCGCAGATGAACCGGTCATAGTTCCCATTGAATTGAAGATGCTTCAGATGTGTCCTTCTTGAGAGTTCGATTGATCGAGCTGTTCTTTTCGTCTTGTAAGATCTTTCCAAGTTCTGATGTCTTCATAGCCTTTGGACATAACATGGTCGGTAATTCTGTGACAACCATGACACAAGCAGCTCTCTTGAACGGTGATAGACCTCCACCATAACTTCCGACCGTTGATCTTTATCATGGCACAGCCAGAGCAAAAATGCTCGGTCCTCTCTGTATAGATGACAGGTCGATCAGTTGTCCAGGGTAGCTCCTCGCACACGTTGGGATGTTTGCGAAGCCAGCTGTCGATTCGATAATACATGACAAAGCGAGGGTTTCTGTANNTGGCTCCTTCATTCTCAGCTCTGCTGCCTTCCCGAAAATTAGAATCAGATTGATATCGGTTCCTGCGGGACTTGTTGTATTCGTCTTAGAATTTGATCCTGGTTTCCCGATCCTGGCTGCTGTAGATCCTAAGAGATACAGCACGAACATGGCACACAGAGAACAGTCGTGAAAAGTTCTAAGGAACTAGGAGGCCAGAGTACACGCTTGGACAGGAGTGAAAGCATCTTGGGTACGAGTTGAAGAAGAAACTTGTGTGATACTCAAGTACGATGCGATGGAGATAAAGTCTGCGGCATCCCAAAATAGAAATGGCAGGGGCGGGTGCCAAGAGTCAGCGGCTCCCGCATCTTCAAACAGTGGGCGGGCGTGGTTGTGGGTGAACGAGGTCTTGACTGACCGGCCTCATTTTTTCCCACCTCTCGACAAAAGACATCTCCCCGAGCACTCATCCTTCTCACCAGCTGTATCCTTAGTGTTGCAGCCATCCACTCGCTTGCGAATTCATACGACCCTCTGGTCAAGCAAGACATTGACACCGCCACTTGGTCCCCAAAACACGACAACAACGAGCCCCTGTCAGGCCGACTTCACATCTCAACAACTGCCCAACATGCGTCCGGCACAGCTTCTCTCCTCAATCGCTCTCTTCTCAGCTCTCAGCTCGGCGTCAGCACCATGGTCGGAATCCTTCCACCTCAAAGCCATTCGCGACATCAACGACTTTGTCTTCCCACGACAGGACAACTCGGGTGCGTTGCAGTCACGTCCTGAAGCCTGAACTTGCCACCCTCTGACTTCAAATAGCNNAGCAGAATCCACTACAGTCGCCTCCAAAACATCAGATGCCTCGAGCGCTAAGTCCACAAACGACTCGTCCGCAGAGTCGACAGCAAAGTCGACAGCGAATTCCTCCAATAAGGACTCGTCGACCGACAACAGCGATGCTTCCACTACCGGCTCCGATAAGAGTGCTGCCGCCTCATCAGGTGCTTCCAAGTCGGGTGACTCTTCAGACGCCTCGACTACTGGCAAATCGACTGGCGGTAGCAGCGGAAGCAGCAAGGGTACAGCCACTACAAAATCCTCAAAGTCAAAGACCTATGGTGTCTCGGCCGGCTACGGCGGTATCGCCATGATCACTCCCAATGTCTACTCGTCCTCGTCATACTACAAGGTCGGCCAGTACATCACATTTGCTTGGAACATGACTTCTCTGTCCGTCACCCCCACCGCGCTCGACATCATGGCCTCCTGCGCTGCCAACAACAACATGTACACCCTCGCTGTCAACCAAACAGTCAATGGCTCTACCGGTGCCGTTACGTGGGACACTGGCGACTACCAGGCCACTGCCACTGTACCGCTACTCACCGAAACCTACACTCTTATCATTATGGATGCTGCCATGCCTGCCGTCAGTGCCACTGCCGTCTATGGTGGTCTTCCNGTCTACAGCGGTCATCGCTTCGGCATGTACACTGCACAACCCTACCAAAACACCTCGGGCAACGACACCGAGATTTACACCTGCATAACTTGCAAGAGTGCTGCTAGCTCGCTAGAGAGACAACCCCTAGCCTTCATCCTCGGCACTGTCTTTATCACCATTGCTACCTACACAATTCTCGTTTGAGGCTTTGACATAATCTAAGCTGGCGACGCGACGGTCATTAATATCATGTATTTGGGAGTTTCGGAAGGCTTTGTATGGGTGATCATCTGCATTGGGTCGGCGTCTTTTGGAAGAAGCAGAATCTGACGTATCTTTTGTTTCTGTTATTTGCTGTGCATATAACCTATTATTTATATACTTATCTCTGACACTCATTCGAGATGATTTCCGAACGATTGCTCTGGCAGCTCATGAATGAACGTGGTTTCCTGTTGTGAAATTCGTAGAACGCGGGTGCGGCTCTTGCATCCATCCTCCCTGCCAAACAGAAAGTTTGTTTTGCCACGCCTGCTATTTTTTGTATTTGCCATTGCTTGACTTCAACTTTGTTCCATTATTTACAACCCTGCACTCTTTATCATGCATTATTAATAGTCATTCAGCGACCGGCTGATTCTCGCCGCGGCAAGAAGTTCATCTATGGTTGACGTGCCGCATCTCAGCTTTTGGTGACGCTGTTTTTTTTCCTCGTTGCCACGTCTGGATACTGGAATCGCAACGCATACATCGGACTCAATGCCGTCGGTACGGGATGTCTCGCGGAAAACCAGAGGCCTGACACTTTCTAAAACGCAAGAGCCAACGATCCTGACAGGTTCTCAACTCATCAAAGAGAATCTCGCACGGAATCGAACGATATACGACAAATTGAAATATGTGATCCCAGGCACGGTCAAGGGAACGACCGTGGAAAACATTGATGTCAAACTCAAGCAAGCACGATCGAATCTGCATATGAAGAAATTGATGTCCTCATACAGATATGACAAGATTCTTTCTGTAGCAGAATTTCTCGTCACCAAGGGTGTCCTGGACCTTGATCAAGGGTCGACTTTGACCTATGCAACTGCCTGTCGTGAAGCAGCGAGATTAGCGAGACTAGAATCTGTAGAGAATGAAGATGACTCGCAGCAGTCTCCTGGATCTGGTAGAGACGACGCATTGAAGCTGAGATTACTTCAGTCCACCACCTCAAAGGCCAGCCTACCGACCACAACCTTCGATGCTGCCGTTACCCAGTTTGATCTACTCTTGGAAGAGCATCAAAGAACATTGAAGTCTACATCTGCGACATCCGCAGTATCACCTAAGTTTGAGCAGATCAAAGCTCCCAAATCTGTTCAATCTCTGCAGCCAACTGGTCAACTCGATGTGAATGCAGGTCCACCTAAGATCTTGGAGGAATAGACAGCCTCCAAAGCGATTCCGGCCACGAGTGCGTCCGAACGCTTTTCGGAGAAAGATCTTGAGGAGATGTACCAAATTTTGAAACCTCACTACACAAACAGCGGTCTTTACACTGATAAAAACCCCGCTAAAGGTTTCAAACGCAAAATTGAGCGGCTCGAGAAGGAAGGAGTGCTAAAGCGCAGTAATGATAATGTTGTTAGTATTGCGTACAACCTGGCTGTTCGAGGACTCTTTCTTGTCAAACATCACAGATTTCCGACGTATCGACAGGCTTCTGTAGAAGCTTGCAGACTGGTTCCAAAATATGCACACCGATTCTCCCCAACAAAGGACGAAATTGATGTATTGTCGAACAAAGATCCATCCATAGCAAGAACACGCTTCCTGGACAGGGATCTTGAAAAGACGTACAGAATCTTGATGCCTCATCTCAAGGGTATCTGTTACCTTCCTTTGGAGCCCAGTTCCATATTCGAGAGGAAAATCCGGAAGATCGATCGTGTCGATCCTGAGGTCAGGGAAGTAATACTACAGCATGGTTTTGACACATTTGTTGATATTGCATACAACCTGGCCTTTCGAGGACTCTTTCTTGTCGACTATGGAAAGTTCCCGAGGTATCATGAAGCTTCGGTAGAAGCTTGTAGATTGGTTCCAGAACACGCACACTTATACTCTCCGGCAAACGGCACTGCCTCAGATGAGATTAGTGCACCATCGAACGAAGACTCAGACTTGATAACACAGCGGTCCATAGACACCCAGGGGATCTCTAGTGTCAAGCCATCAGACGCTGACGAGGTCGGTGTACCGGCTGCTGTGAAAATACAAAACGACTACACTCCAGGCAGTTCAAAAGTCAATCATCCGAAAATCCAAGATGTCACAGAAGCGTCAAAAGAGCTTCAACCACCAAGTCCGTGGGAATCTCTGAAGCTTCCAAATCTGAATGAGCCTGAGACAACCACCAGCCGAAACATGATACCAGATCTTTGGAAGATGAAATTTTTCCCGACTCAGGAGACTTTGAAAATATTGGGCGACATCGACAGTACGCACATAAAACCCTCGGACACACGAGAGATCGAAAACATACGGCTTCCATCATTACAAGAGCTCGAGTCTGTTTCGGACCAAGATACGGAGCTAAATCTCACTGGCTTACGGATGCTTGGACCAGAGCCTCCAGAGACTCCAAGGACTTCAGAGGTCCCAAAACCTCCAGAGATTTCAGAGACCTCAGAGACCTCAGAGACTTCAAAATTCCACAGACTCTAGAGATTCTAGAGACTCCAGAGGCTCCAGAGCCAATTCTTGAACAAGAAGAGATCTCAGACTTGACCTCCCCGGATGAGTCAAAAATCGCTTCTAGCGAAGACTTTGGTAAGCCCAGCAAAGTTTTGACTGTTCGTGGAATCAGGCCAAACGTCAGTATGAAACAGCTATTCGAGAGACTTGCGAAATTCTACCCTGTCAACGTCAGACGCTACGTTCCCACTAGTGCGCATGTCGAGTTCGTTGATATAGAAGCCGCTACCAAGGCTCTGAACGCCATGCATGGCACCTTCGTTGGGGGTAGAATTATCAATTGCTTGTTCAAGAGCGATGTTTCGGAGGAGAACCGAACAGATGCCCGGACGGTCGCTTCTGAGCCACCAGTTGGTGGCTACAAGGAAGATCTGTCGTCAACGCATGGAATGAAACAGCATCAAGATGCTCTTGTTCCTCCAACACCGATCACAACCGAGGCTGTTACCGAAATTCCGACAGAGAGCATTAAACAGGATGTTGTCAAAGCTCCGACAAAGAGTATGAAACAGACTGTTATCGAAATCCCAACAGAGAGCATAAAACGGGCTGTTTCCGAAGCTTCCACAGAGAGTACAAGACAGGCTATTGTCGAGACTTCGAAAGATGTCACAACAGAAGCTGTGCTAGAACCTTCTACAGAGACCACCGCGGACAGGCTATCGCTTTCTCCAGATCTAGACCTGCCAGATCCGACGGCTCCAACCAGGACGCTTTCGAAGATGCAGAAGAAGGACGAGAGAGTGCTAAGGATACGCAAGGTTTTCTCGGGAGAACCAGCTGAGTCAACCATCGACGCGCCATCGAACCCGACCAAAGACCAAGAAGTGACCACGGCCGAGATTGAAATGTACGATGGCCTCCAAAACAGTGGTGATACAGATGACAGGCCAATTCACGATTCTTCAACATCTCAGGTAACGTATAATGACTTCGAGACAGACGACGTCAGTCTCTTGGATGAGCCGACCGCTTCAGATGGGCTCGGATCAAGGCCACTCTCGTGGGCCGTACTGATGAAAGATTATCCTAACCTCATGAAACGTAGACGTCCGGATGGTATCAAACCAGAGATCAGTCAACTTTCAACTATTCCAGTTCCCGTGACTCACGCTTACTGGCTGCCATATCCTACCCAAATCAAAATCTTGCGCGGTCTACAGACCTCGGCTGAGCGAGTCTGTTTCCAGTATCTGCAGCGCAAGTATCCGGAGGTCTTGGAAGGAACGCCGACACAGTGGGGAATCAAGAGTCCTCATGAATTGGAACTGAATCAATACATATCCATACTGAGAACACTCAGATTGTCTGATTCAAAGGCTACCCTGAAAGGTGCTGGCAGCAAAACCGTACAAAGTCTGGGGCATTCTATGATTCGGTTGCGTCATGCAGCCGTTCACAGATCGAGACACGATATCAATGCCTTGCGTTTCTGGGCTGTTGATACATGTCGGCTTGCGGAGTTGTTGGGTGACCCAGAAGCAGCCAAGCAGTTTTCAGCGCTCAGGCTTTATCTCAGAGCCCAGTATCGCAACATCAGCACTGAAAAGATGAAGGCCGAGAGAAAACTGCTGAATACACTCAAGGAGGTGACAGCAAAACGAGCTGAGCTGGAGCGTGTGGAACGAGAAGCTATGGACGCATTCGAGGAAGATCACAAGCAGCTCCACAAGGCTATCGACGCTAACATTCCTTTGAACCCTGAATTTGGCATCAACTTAGAAGAGACATCATCGACCAAGCCTGCGAGCGGCATCTTTGGCAGGATCAAGGACTGGTTTGGTGCTTGAGACAATATCTGTGCCTATTCTGAGTACACGCTGGATATCCAAGTTCAACCTCATGCTTGCACAAGGATACACACTTGCATCTTCGCAGCAAGAAACTACACACTTACAGCCCATGACCTTTGTCAAGCATCGATCTATCAAACACTATCTTGATCCCCCGCACTAAAGCATTCACAGGCTGTATGGTACCTCCCGCCTAGTGTTCAGACTGACCTCATTCGTATTACGCAACACCAGATCGAAGAGTCGTCAACACTGGACCTGATAATCCATCCATGACCCCCTGACGATCTCATGAGAAGATCGACATTGATGGTCGAGCGGATGTGGGGTCATCCAACGCGCGTAAAAAGGTCAAGAAGTCTAGAATTACTTGCATCATGAGAGGTATCTGAATGTGATCTTCTCACCAACTACATCATCACATCTAGAGGCATGTCCACAGGAAATGAAGAATGGCTCACAGAGAGGGAAGGACGTCCCAATTCCATGGATCGTCCTATGGTCAGGTTTCTAGTCCGACTGCGGTGGCGATTGAACTCATCTATTCGGAGGAAGAAGTGTTCTGCTATGGAAGGTCTGGGCGGAGCTAGACCACTCGATTCATCTTGATAACAAGCCTACTCGAGTATGCCCCAACAATATGATAGAGAGATATGTCATGATGAGTACAGAGACCAGGGTCGCACGACCTACCATACCGACCGTCAAAGCTAAAGATAGCAACAGCGAATCTCGAAACCATCACCACGCCCTGCGACTCGCGATCTTACACAAATCACCAGATAGCCGTATGACGAAGCCACAGAAGTCTAGTCTCCATGTCCAAACCCACCAAAGATACAAGCAATCTTCGTAAGACTCGTACACGTACAAAGCCAAGTCTGATGAGCAATCCACGCCTTGGCACGAAACCCGCGGACAGCCGAAGCGTGGTTATTCTTACCTTTTGCAAAACACACAGATGCCTCTTTCTTTCGGTCCGAACGGTGTTAGGCAACAGTGAGTGATGCCTTCTGGTAGTTTATTCAATGGTGGTGCAAAAGCTTTGCTGCTATGGAAACGCTGATGTGAAGTGTTACAGAAATTTATGATCGCGATATTGGATGGGAGTTGGGCAGCAAGAAACATGTGAGTTTGGTGCTATTGTTGCCTTGTCGATATCATACTCACGGTAAAGTAGATTATACTGCTGTATTGATTGGGATGGTCAGACATATCGTGAGTTCTTCCCTGTGGCTTCAGGCGGCGTTCTTGGTTTCGGCAAAGGCGTATCTATTGCGTTTTGGTTGTGGGCCGTCACTTCTTTGATGGTCAGGGTCACTTTTTCCCTTGGTCCCGAGGGCGTCTCCCATCTGTTTGCGGCCCTGAAACAAGATGATGATTGTCGTGTGACCACAAACCATCTGTCGCACACACGCCACACTAGACAAAAACGTGTCGAGGCTCATTCGACAGGAACGGTTATCAGGGCTAGCCCTCTCGTCGGTTTTCCTTGCATCTGACAGCGATAGACGATGTGGAATGCTGGCAGGAAAAGAGATTACCGCCAACCGAGCCCCTGGCTTCCTGCGTTGGCGCTTCTTTATCTCAGATCATCTGCCACCGTGCGCTGGATGATTGGGAGAGGGAAACGACGAAGAGGCGTATGTATGTGTGGTCGTTTATGACGGGTGAACGGGACTTGTGTCTCCCATGCAGGTCGCCCAAGGCTCGTTATCTAGCCTGGAGGTAGACGTGTGGATGGCGCGAGATGAGGTGTTGAACGTATGGGCTGGAAGAAGGAAATAGTGTTCCGACGTACCCTAATTCGACCTCATTCCAACAATCTGGTCGGTTAGATCGATTGGTCGCATCTCGTACCCCTGGCTTACTTCCTGTCTATTCCACCCCTCATGTCTTCACCGCTTTGATACGTGTAGTCCTGAGTACACGCACACGTGGTTGCAAAGCTTGATTGACAGGCAGTCAACGTCCGACGCATGCATGCCTTTCTGAAGACGCGGTGAAGAATTGCAGGGAGCAATAGATGTCGATACGCGATATTGTGGCTTGCGTATCTGCTTGTACTACCGGGCGGCGGTCATCTAACCAAGGCACCGGTATAGCTACGCCAGGCTAGAGAAGCCCCAAGCGCGGCGCGGGCGGCCGGAAGACGTTCACGGACTGTTTCGCGTGGCTTGATCAGTCGAGATTGCTGCCTGCACTGGACGAAGAAGGTTCTCTCGTACATTGATGGTCTTCTGGGTACGCGGTTGGTTAGGTGGATGGACGCATATGCATTTGACGTGTCGAGGTTTCATCATGGCTGATGTGTATCACATAATACGTCGTTTTGTGATGAGAGCTGATTAAACATTATAGAAATCTTGTTGAATTGCTCGCACAGTCAGCAGATGGGTACTTGTCATGGTCGCGTCGACCTTCTTCCAAAAGGGTTTGCTCTCTGACTGCAGGGATGTGAAGAAGGACAGCACAGCAAAAAAGACATCAGATGACAAAAGAAAGAGCAAAGAACGTGACTGCCGCGTAAAGTTCCCGCATCCAATCTCTGAATTTCAGCCTCCCAAGCCCTTCCTCCCATTTTTGTCATGTTTTCTTTGCAGCCTGCCACCGGTGCTGCTGCGCGTACTAAGAAGCGGGCCGAAGATCCCTGTCGTTTTTAGCTTACTCTGGGGAAGTAGCGGAACAAGCAAGAAAACATCGGTGTCAAACAAAGAGAAAGTTGGGCTGCTGGAAACGAAGCATCGATCAAGGGGTGGATGGGAATGGAAAGAGGTGTGTCAGAGACAGACCGTGAAAAGGGATGTTCAACAAGATATAATAAGCAGCGTCCTCCCTTCGACCAAACACTTGGACTTGTTTGATAATTCGCCATCTCTCACAACACTCTTCCCACGTGTCTTGGAAACAGTTTATTTCTGTTTTCGACTCGGCTCCACCCAAGGCAATCGTATCTATTGTTGTGACTCAGCTCGGACGAGAACCTTCAACTGGAATATCTATTTATCTCCTCTGGACCACAGACAACAACATCTTCCTATCGAAACCTTGGCCGTTCATTTCACCTGCTTCAAATATCGCAAGCAAGTCAGCCTCTCGTCCGTTGTCACCCACCAATCCTCGTGACCAACATCCTCTCCACCTTGAACTCTTCGGCTCCACGTACAATACTACAAGACTGAGAGATAATAGAAAAGATCAACACTGGGCTTTCCCTTCGACCTATCTCATCGACTATCCCTTTCCCCGCAAAAAGAGATCGTCGGTTGTCCAGACCAGATTCACAAGGGTCACTCCATTACTGCTGATCGCATCCCATACTCCGAGGCTATCCACCACCAAGCTTTAGCACAGCCCGAGTCAGAGATACAAGCCCGCCTATCTTTTGTGTTGATCGCACTGGCGCATGTCATTTCTGACATCGAACAACCGAGGACATCCGTTTCAGCTTTGAGATTTGATAAGAACAAAACATCCCTCACTTGATCTCTTCATTGCTTTGGGACCTACTCGACTTTATTACAGACTATAAGCGAGTTTGGATTTGACTGCCACTGTACAACAAAATCAATACTACATCAAACACACAACAAGCCACAATGTGTGTGGCCAACCTCAACGTCTCGACGCAACCATGCTCGCACCGCTGGTACACCCTCGTGAAACCCTGCACCAGCACAACAAACCTCTCCAACTGCTCTTCAAAACTCGCCCTTGAGGGCTGGGAGACCAGACTGGATTCCTGTCCTTGGTGTGATGACTCGGCTTCTGACTCTGGTATCCTCGACGACAGCACCCATCGCTTGTTTGGTGGCAGTATTTCTCGCTCTCGCAGTGGAAGCATAGGAACTTCTGGTATCGGTGCCATGCCCATTGCTGCAGAACGACACAGACGCCAGAGCAGTGCAACCGACTCTACTACTTCTTTGTCGAGAGAGTCTAGCAGCCGCTTCATACAGGATGAGAACACTGAGACAGAGGTTTCCGTCAGAGGCGAAAAGGCACGTATGATGAACTGGCGCATGGATGTTTACCTCATGGCACATCCTGAGCGCAAGCAAAGCATTGTACAAGAGGTTGAAGGCATTGCACCCGAAGCTTCTATGCCCGAGCAAGGTGGGCTCCGCAGATCTGGCAGTATCAGAAGATCTGGTAGTCTGCTTGGCAAGAAGATGAAGAAGGGCATGCGTTTGAGTAAGAACATTTTCAAGGGTTGAGAGATCACTCTTGCTGCCTTGTTTTCGCCTCCTCTCACCAACCATGGTCATCTCTGACCACACAACCACTGCCTCATAGGACAACTCCACTCCACCAAGCCAATCACTCTCCAGCAGAATCTGCAGCACAGCTCCACATCTGTCTGGACGTCGACAGCATACCACATGCTCCACAACAATCATGCCTGGCCAGCCAACAAGCGAGAGCAACATATTGCTCACCGCTGTACCAGAGCAACACTCCACACCTTTCTCACCGCCATCAGTGCAGCTGCGAGCTTCGATCGCAACTTTCTCCAGACACTTGGACTATCTTTTGTCCATTTGCCCCGTCTATCCTTTCTCTTCTGCTCCACTCTATCTTTTAGTGTTTTTTCCTGTTCGGGACCAAAGGCTGTTCTATACCCAAATTGATTCTTTCCGCTGTTTTTGTCATCCTTATAAATTAGGAGTACCCAGAACTATGGATAGTCTCTATTACAATAATCATTACTTATAACTATCCTTGCTTCCCAATACAAGTCACTTCCAGAGATGTGTTTATGAAAATGCACGATTGCTTCCAAAGCTAAAGTTGTGTTCGGAAAGAGTCCTTTGGAATGATTGTTCTCATAGGACACCATCTTATCGCCCAGCGATATCCTGCATTCTGATAGCTGCAAGGTACTTATGGCGGTTGAAATTCACAACCAGTATCCTTCGTCTTGAAGAGCCGTGACGAGATACAGATTCAGAACAATTGATGGAGGGGGTGTGCCAGCTGGAAGCTAGATACCCGTAAAAGGATATGTTCATAAATTCGTGATAATCATGTCTCTGACTGGCCTATTAGTCCTTGGTCGCTGGTCCGTCCTTTTCTTCTTCTTTTGCAGGCTGAGCACCCAATTCTTGACCCAAGCCAGTCAGAAAGTCATCGGCTTCTATCTTGCCTCGTTTCTGTCTGATGGCGTTTCTTCGTCTCTCGATTTCTTCTTTGCGGTCTTTGATCCTCTTTTCACGCTCAGCACGCACTCTTTCTGTCTCAGCTCTTTCCATTTCCAGATTCTCGAATTGTCTCCTGCGTTCCTGGTCATCGAGACTGAATTGCATGAAACCGACACCCTTTTGTCTGATCTCCTTGGAAGCATCAAAGTGAGTGTCTGGCGGTGGAGTGAGTGACCTATCGCGTTTGGCGGCCAGATCGGCCATTTGTTGAGCGACAGGCTCGTCTGGGTTGAAGGCAGCTGCTTGGACTGTATCGCCCACGATGAGGTTGGTAGGCACGTCTGGTCGCGAGCGCAAAGCGGCTTCCGAACCTAGCTGGGCGAGTCGTTGTTCGCGGGCGCGTTGAGCGGCGGTGCCTGTACGTGTGCGGCCGAACTCGTCTTCCCATTCTACCATCTCTTTGTCGCTGTCCGAGTCTTCGTCGGAAGAGGATTGATCGGATAGCTGTTTGTTTTGCTGGTCGGCCCACTTGCGATCAAAGTCTACAAGATGTGTTTCGTTCTCATCGCCGACGTCGCCTCGTTTCATTGCAGCGTAGAGGCGTGCCTTCTCCTCCATCTTTCGCTTCGAGCGGTGCCATGCTGAAGAATCTAAGGCTTCGGAGGATGTGCTGTGCTTTTGGTCGAAGGCAGGTGAGTCATCATCGAGATCTCTGGCAGCTCTTTTCTTCACATTGCGGTTGTGTGAGGCAAAGATGTCTTCCTTCTTGGGACGTGGGCGTGATGTGGATGGGCGGGTGTTATTGGCGGAGGAGTTGGGGCCGGCTGAGATCAGGGACTGCAGCTGCGAAGTAAAGGCGAGCGTGTTTGAGGAGGATATCTCGCGTGACGACTTGTGCTTCTTTACAGGCTTGGGCGCGCCGTACAGGGGCGCATCTTTTGTTGATGTGTTTCGGTGCGACATTTTGGAAGGAGCAGAAGATAAAGATGACGATCGTATCGCGCCTTCTCGAGCTGTGTGGGGTCAAGAAGGTTCAGACGGTGCAGACGGTTCAGGCGGTTGCTGCTCCGAGACCGCTGCACCACCGAGAACTAGTCGACCAGCCGCAGGAATCCCACATGGTCCTCGAAAAGCTCCTTCCTCTTCATCACAACAGTCAAGACGCTGAATACGTGATTCGTCCTCTGTCCGAAATGCCCACTCCCCGTCAAGTCTACGTTGCCGTCATTGGTATGCTGCACCCAGAATCTGCCCCTCCACCCCCACCCCCCACCTACACTTCTAACAATGCACANGGTGTCGGCGGTGTTGGAAAATGCTTCCTGAACCAATTCCAGGCCCTGAGGACCCGCATGTCCCAGGCAAGATCGCCCACCTACCTTGACCTCATCTTCGTCTCGCGCTCCAAGAAGGTCCTCTTCAGCGAGAGCTTCCGCCCATTGAACCTCGACACCATCGAACAAGACCTCAATGACTCCAAGCAACCCATCCTCGAAGCCTCTGCTCTCGTCGAGTACCTTGCAACCGCTCCCGAGAAGGTCATTCTCGTCGACAACACCAGCTCCCTCGACATCGCACAGCAATACCCTACCTTCTTGCGCAGGGGCATCAGCATCGTCACTCCCAACAANAAGGGCTTCTCCGACAACTATGAACTCTGGGACGACATGTTCGCCGCTGCCTCTAACGGCTCTGGCAACGGTGGTTACGTCTTCCACGAGAGTACCGTTGGTGCTGGTCTTCCCGTCCTCTCCACCCTGAAAGAGCTTGTCGAGACTGGTGATGAGGTTACAAAGATCGAGGGTGTCTTCTCCGGTACCATGAGCTTCTTGTTCAACAGCTTCATGCCCGTCGGTGGCGGTGGTGGCTCTTTCGCTGCCGAGGTCAAGAAGGCAAAGGACCTGGGCTACACCGAGCCCGACCCGAGAGACGACTTGAACGGTCTGGATGTTGCCCGCAAGCTGACCATCCTCGCTCGTCTTACCGGCCTCAAGGTTCAGAACCCCACCAGCTTCCCCGTCCAGAGCTTGATTCCCAAGGAGCTGGAGTCGTGCAGCAGTGGTGACGAGTTCATGTCTCGCCTTCCCGAGTTCGACGACCAGATGGAGAAGCTCAAGCAAGAAGCCGCCAACGAGGGCAAGGTTGTCCGTTTCGTTGGTAGCATTGATGTTGCCAGCCAGAGCGTCAAGGTCGGCCTCGAAAAGTTCGACGCAAGCCACCCCATTGCCGCCCTTAAGGGCAGCGACAACATCATCAACTTCTACACCAAGAGATACGGTTCCAACCCTCTCATCATCCAAGGCGCTGGCGCTGGTGGTGAGGTTACTGCCATGGGTGTTACTGGCGACCTTCTCAAGGTCCTTCGTCTTCTTAACTGACGCCAGGAGAGATCTAGACTTTGAATATTACGCAGATACGAAAAGAGTTGGATGACAAAAGTTATGGGATACACAAGATAAATCTGACACTTGCTTCCACAAGCACAAACTTGCAAAAGACTTTCTATCGTGATTCCATGGAAAACGATAATGCTCGACTCATGAGCATTGTATACCAATAGTGCATGACTCGCTCATGACGTAGCATTTTGAGGCAGCCATGCGCGCATCACCGTTCCTTCTCTTTTGGAAACTCTATCTACTCACTTCTACTTTCACATCTGACATTCATCTCTCTCAGAAGCCAGCACTTCCCTGTCGCAGCTTGTCCCTCTTTGCTTGTCCTCCTTCTCCTTCTTCTCCGCACACAACTTCCGGCGCAAACATGGACGACTCAGAAGTGAAGCCAGAGGAGCCAGAAACACAACCCAACGAAGACCAAACCGCTGTCACAGAATCAACCCAGCCCGACCAACAATCTAACATGGAAGCCAATGATAGCACCACTGAACCAGCCGACCGACCCTACGACGATGACGCCGACGAAGCCACCCGCATCGCCTCCCTCGCAGCCGGCATCCGCGACCAAGACGACCTGGAGCGGGACATTGGCCGTCAAGCCGACGCCCTCCTCATCGAACAAGCAGACGAACGCGACAACAAACGTCTCGAGCGCACAAAAGCCGACAAAGCCCGTCTCGACGGCCAAGTCCACCGCTTGGAGAAGAAGTTGACCGAGTTCGGCAATCAAGCAACCAAGAACAGATATCGTGCCGAGATTGCGAATTACAAGACTCAGATTGAAGGTCTACAAACGGATCTAGATCAGATTCAGAAGAGAATCGATGATAGGAAGAATGAGGCTGCTGCGGAGGGAGATACTTTGCTGGGAGAGGCGGGTAATCAGAAGTTGCCTGGTGAGAGTCAGAGGGACTTCTTGATCAGGACAGGAAAAATCACGCCCTTTTCAAAGATGGGCAGGCAGTTGTTGCGAACTTCGTCAAGCCTCGCTGAAGTCATGTTTGATGCTGAAGAGGAAGAGGATGAAGAAATGGCTGATCAGGAACCTCAAGCCGACGCTCAACGGTCACATCGTAATCTGAGGATGCCTGGATTTGCCGAGGACGAAAAGAGCGAGCCCGAAGAGGAAGAAGAGTTTCCTGAGGAGCGACCTACCAAGAGACGAAGACTGCAATCAAAAGCCAAAGGTAAGGGTCTTGCAGAAAAGGACGAGGACGTCGAGCTGGAGTCCGCACAAGAGGAAGAGGATGAATACATACCGGACCTGGATGACAAGGAGCTTGCTGCTGTTGGAGAGTCGAACGATGATGAGGAGCCAGAAGATGAGGATGTCGATGGCGACTTCTCCTTGGGTACATCTGGAACCAACAAGCGCAAGAAGGGAGCGAAGAAGGTCACCAAGAAATCACAACAAGCAGCCGACGCCCAAGAAGATCTTGCTGGAATCGATGACGGCAATGAGAAGGTATACCAGGCCAGATTACAGAGCTGGATCAGAAGACGAAGTGCTGCTCGCCGGAAACACCAAGGTTCAGCCAAGTCTGGAGGAGAAGCAATCGACGTCGATATGGAACAAGATGAAGATGAAGAGGACAAGCCGAACCAGGAAGGTGAGCACGAATGGCACCTGCCACATCCAACTCAGACAGATGCAGAGTTTGAAGGCGGCTACCGGATACCTGGCGACATCTACCCATCACTCTTTGACTACCAAAAGACCGGTGTGCAATGGCTGTGGGAGCTCTACTCACAACAAGTCGGTGGTATCATCGGAGACGAAATGGGTCTGGGCAAGACCATTCAGATCATCTCCTTCATTGCTGGTCTGCACTACTCGAAGAAGGTCACGAAACCCATCCTCATTGTCTGTCCCGCAACAGTCATGAAGCAATGGGTGAACGAGTTTCATCGATGGTGGCCACCACTGCGAGTATCCATTCTCCATACTTCTGGAAGTGGTATGCTGGATGTGAAGCGAGAAGACAGGCTGGAGGACGATCTGGACAACTTCGACTTTGATGGCAACCCGATCAAGCCTTCGAAAGGCAATAAATCTGCCAAGCGTATTGTTGACAAGGTTCAGAGAGATGGTCACGTTTTGGTGACAACGTACTCTGGCTTGCAGACCTACGCTGAGCACCTCATCCCTATGGAGTGGGAATACTGCGTTCTAGACGAAGGCCACAAGATCAGAAACCCTAACACGGCAATCACAATCTACAGTAAAGAGATCCGCACACATAACAGAATCATCCTTTCTGGTACGCCCATGCAGAATAACTTGACCGAACTCTGGTCTCTCTTCGACTTTGTCTTCCCCATGAGACTCGGTACCCTGGTCAGCTTCAAGCAGCAATTCGAGACTCCAATCAAACAAGGTGGGTATGCGAACGCATCCAACCTGCAAGTCGAGACTGCCATGAAATGTGCAGAAACATTGAAAGACACGATCAGTCCTTACCTCCTCCAGCGATTCAAGGTCGATGTGGCATCCGATCTGCCCAAGAAGAGCGAAAGAGTCTTGTTCTGCAAGTTGACCAAACCTCAGCGTGACGCCTATGAGTACTTCTTAAATTCTGGTGACATGACTGCTATCTTGGCTGGCAAGCGACAGGCGCTCTATGGTATTGACATTCTGCGCAAGATTTGCAATCATCCCGACTTGACTGAGCACAAAACCCTGTCCATCAAAGCAGACTACAACTATGGTAATGCCAACAAGTCTGGAAAGATGCAAGTTGTCAAGGCTCTGCTCGAAATTTGGAAGAAAAACGGCCACAAGACTTTGTTGTTCGCCCAACATCGCATTATGCTCGATATTCTTGAAAGATTCGTCAGAGAAATGGGTGGCATCAATTATCTCCGCATGGATGGTAATACATCCATCAAGGATAGACAAACACTTGTCGACAAGTTCAACAAGAATCCTGACTTACATGTCTTCCTCCTCACAACGAAAGTTGGTGGTCTAGGTGTGAACCTTACTGGCGCAGACCGAGTCATCATCTATGATCCCGATTGGAACCCATCTACTGATGTCCAAGCCCGAGAACGAGCCTGGCGACTTGGTCAGAAGCGCGAAGTCGAAATCTACCGTTTAATGACCGCGGGCACTATCGAAGAGAAGATCTACCACCGACAAATCTTCAAGCAATTCCTGACCAACAAGATTCTGAGAGATCCCAAACAGAGACAGACATTCCAATTGAGAGATCTACACGATCTGTTCACGTTGGGCGAGGCAACTGCAGATGGACAGACTGAAACAGGCAGTATCTTCAAAGGCACAGAAGTCCAACTCTCAGGCCCAAAAGCCGATATCTCAGACCCCAAAGCTCAAGAACAAGAGCAAGCCTCAACAACGACCGCAGCCGAAAAAGCCGCAAAAGAAAAAGAAATGCAATCCATCATCGGCGTCTCCCACGCCGAAGATTTCCAAGGCGAAGAAGAAAAGCCCACACCCGCCACAGATGACGGCACAGAAAACGGAACAAATACCAGAGACGAACGCATGCTCGGTGCCATCTTTGCCCGTTCAGGTGTCACCTCCGCCCTCTCCCACGACGACATCATCTCCGGAAACTCTGGCACCCGCAAAGTCACCGCGGACCCTGAGATCATCGCCAAAGAAGCCAAGCGTGTCGCCGCAATCGCAGCAGCCGAGCTCAAGAAGGCAGGAGAAATTGCCAGGAATTTGCCTGCTGGGAGTGTGTCTTGGACAGGCACATTCGGTACTGCAGGTCGTCCTTCCACTCCCTCTCGTCGCGGCGGATTCGGTGCGTCAAGGGGCAGAGGTGGGATGAGTAGAGGTGGGCCCTCAAGCACAAGCATCCTCAGCCATCTTTCTGCTCGTCAAGGCATCACTTCTTCGCGTCCTTCCACTCCCTCGACCTCTACCTCGCGAGCAGCAACACCTTCAACGCAATCGCAGCCAAAAGGCAGAGAGTTCCTGGCGCTGATCAGGGATTACCTATTAGCGCATGGAGGCAAAGTCTACACGCAAAACTTGATTGATCATTTCAATCGGTTCTGTGGTAGCGCGCAGAGGACGGCAGAGTTCAAGGAGATGCTGAAGGTTATTGCGGTCTTGGAGAAGGGGTCTAGGGGAAGAGGCAAGTGGGTGCTTAGAGAAGAGTATAAGAAGGGTGTTTGAGCTTTGAGGGAGAAATAAGAAGAGAGATGGGAAGGGGAGGTGATGGAAGCATGAGAATTGGTAATGCATGATGGCTCCAGCGAAACAGACATGGCTACAACGACAAGAAGACGACAATGGCATTTCTATACGACTAAAAAGAAGAATACGCAAGCTCAAACAAGGTCTAACTACAGCAAATAAAAAAGCCTTCATGTACATGGTAAACATCATCTGACGATCTTCAAGACGCGTATTGGGAATCGAAGAGGTCTCCGCTCTTCTTGATAGTCTTCTTCTGGAAAGGAGCTTCTTGAGCAGCAGGAGCTTGGGTCCTGGGAGCAGGCACGGGAACCTCGATCTCCTTAGCTTCTTTGACAGGCTTATCCACAGGCGCGGCAGCTGAACCGAACAAGGAACGCGAAGCAGACCCGAACAAGGAGACCGGAGCTGGCACTGGAGCAGAAGCAGGAATACCAACACTCACAGGCGCCGCAGTCGAAGCAGATGTAGAGGTCAGGCCAGGGCCCAACATAGACACTGGAGCTGGTAGTAGTTCTGCGTTGGCTGTTATTGGAACTTTGACGTTGAAAGAGACGGGCTCTGAAGAAAACAAGGATGCCTTTGGCACTACCACAGGTCCTGGTTGCCCTGCCGCAGCTCTTATGGCAGCGGCAAACCCAAGAGTTTCAGAATCTTTGGCGGAAGACTCGGAAACAGCTTCAGTGCCAGCAGGATTATGCTCAGCAGATTCAGCAGGTGCAGCATACTTAGAATCCATGAGACCACCCCCACTCGACACTACATTCTTCTTAGCAGCGCGAGCAGAGGCTTGAATGTCTGGGTTTGAGCTTACTGGGTTTGAGACGTTGGCCGTTGGAGTCGAGGGAGCAGATCTGTCCACAGCCTTACCCTTATTTGAGTTGCTGTTTCCGGCGTCGTTGGTACCTGGAGGGAAAGGTGCATCCTCTACTGTTGCAGAAGAAAGACCTACAGGAGCACCAAAAGGAGTGCCGCGAAATGGTTTTGCTTCAAAGGATCCGAAACCAGCATAGAGACCACCATTGGACATTCTTCGTGCAGGCATACCAAATAAAGTGGTAGGTGTAGGGGTTGCTCCAAATATGCCACTAGGAGGCACTTCAGGATTTCTACCCGCAGCTATATCTGCCATTGCAGCCTTGAAGGCAGAACTGCTTCCAAAAGTATGTTGCTCAGGATCTTGAGCAGAAGACCCGAACAATCCACCCTGAGTATGAGCCTCACAAGCCGAGCTTGGGAACGACTCTCTTGGTATAGGCTCTGGCTGGCCATCGTCTTTGAAGGTGTTGCTTGTAGAAGCACTGTTCTGGTTGTTTTGTGCCTGAGGAAAGTCTTCAAACAAACGTTTTCTGGCAACATTCGGGTTTCCGAAATGCTGATAGTCACCCTGGGTGCTGTCCGAGACAATAGAGTAAGATCCGAATATGCCCTGGCTTGATGGTTTGGTATCAGAGATGGCGGAACCGTTCAAGTTTACTGTCACTGTAGTGTTGTATCCCGGGTGTTGTGCAAAAAGAGCCTGTCGAACAGGAGGGTTTGAAGCATCAGGATTGGAGTCGAAGGTTCCGAAGATACCATTTCGGTTCCCATTTCCATTTCCGTTGTGTCTGAACAAGCCCTGGCCGTTTGAGTTGTTCCCAAACAGACCGCCAGCGGGAACGGTACGAGGTCCATTGGAAGGGCCTTGTATATTCGTGTTGTGCCCGAACATACCAGAAGAACCTTGACCATTTATATGGTTACTTCCGAACATGGATAAACCTTGGCCATTTGTATTGTTGCTCCCAAATAGTCCTCCATCTTGATTCTTATTGCGGCCAAACAGACCTTCATTTGCTCTGGCGCCAAAGAGGCCATCAGCGGTTGAAGCAGAACCAGGTCCACAAGAAGGCCCTTGAGAGATATCATGTTCCTTTGATGAAGAGCCGGTCAGACCCACATTCTTGTTGACATCTTCACGGAATTTCTGCATAACCATGAAGCTGGTTTGATGGAGTAAAGTTTGCAAAGCCTCTGTTGCAGAATCGTAAAAGTCTTGCTGATCTGTGGCGCACACGGTTCCGGATTCGAAGTCGAGGGCGATGGCTCGATATCCTCCTTCAGCATAGACGGTAAGGATCTTGGGATCGTTCATTTCCAGCGATGAACTCCATGTTTGCTTTCGCGCTGTTAGTTGTGTTTTCTAGAGAATGTGTAAAGGGTGGAGAGTACCTGATATCTGGGCACGCATGCCTTCAATGTCGAAAGTCTCCTGGAAACACATGATGCTTGATTGCTCTCCGATATTGTTTAAGCACGTCCCGTAAGTGTTGAGTCATAGAAGGAAGGATGGTCGTTTGTTGATGTGAGGACTATAGTATGGCTGTCTGTTTGTTCCACCTGTCAAAGCATCGACCTGGATTTGCACAGTGAGCTGCAAACGGAAGTATCTTGCAATATCTTACAAAGAAAAGCCGCAGCCACATGATCTTGGACACTGTGTTTCGAGAACGACAGTCATGCTGGTTGTCTGGGCATTGTCGACAGGTGGTGATTCGCAGCACGTATTGGTTGTCTGGAGATTGGGTCAAGAAGCTGCCATAACGCATTGTATGAAGTTTTGAGTCAGGCGAGCTGATTGAATCGAAGTAACGAGCCTGAGCTGGGAATGAAGATTTCCTGGGAGATTAAAGTGCTTCATCAGGAAGTCGCCCTCGACTGCATTCTTTCTACGGGGCTTCACAACATTCCACCTCGCAGAGGAAGTCACACCCCAGGCCTGACCAATGAACAGAAACAAAGATTTCGGCATTCATCCCTTGCTTCTTGCCACAACTCATGAACAACAGAAGAACTTCTGATCAAACCACTGAGCCTTTCTCTCAAGCATCAAGCATAAATCCGTCCTTGTGGAACTTGTCATACACCAGATCGCTTGACGAAACCAACATTTTGCGCAGAGCCAGCTCAGCAGTGTCGCAGCCCTTGCCAGTCTTCCGAATAGGCTTGTTGTCGTTGCCGTAGACGATGCACCACCAAGTGTCAGTGCGATGGGCGAGAACGATCTTAGTCTTGAGTTCGTTGGGCATGGCGATAGAGAAATTGTCTGTATCGTAACGTCTTAATTGTGTATTCAGTCTGCGTGTCTATAGATGTTCTTACCCAGGACCTGAGCGCGCAGAGCTTGCATGGCTTGGAGAGTGTCTGTAGAGGCCATGGCTTTTGTGCTTGTGGTTGATGACGATAGACGGTTGCTTGTCTGCGTTGAAGCAGAAGTGATCGGTGCTGTTGTGGTGGTAGATCTTGTGTTGCGCGAACGAAGAAGACCTCAAGGTGTGTCCATGGATGGCTTGAGATGCGGAAAGTGACTGTTCGCCTTCTGATAAGATATTCCGATCAACGTGAGCAGCACTGTGCATCTACATGAGACATTTTTGTGTACAACCAGACTGGTAAAATTTACTGGACTGTAGTTTTATTTAGAATCTCTCGGCTCTGTCTTGTCGTTAAGATCACAAGTCATTTGCAAACCTCCTGAACGATTTCATCCTATTTCTGGTCCGCCCTCTTGTATTCTTCATCTACTTCTCCAGCGTTTAGCATCCTGAGCAACTCCCTCACCAGTAGCGGTCAGCATGTTTGCGCTCCGCTTGGGAACTTCCAATTCCTCAACGACCGAACCTTTTCAGCTCGAGCAATCTAAGAGGAGGATAGACCAGAGCTGCCCAAGCGAATCCGACATAGTTGCCCATCTAGATCGAATCAGCATACTCCCTGTCAATCAACTTCGTTCCACTTACGTCGGCGCCATATTCTCCAACCTGCTTAGCCAGAGGACCAATATACCAGACCTGAGCCATACAGAGAATTGCTATCATGAATCAGATTGTGCGTTGAGAAGAAGACACAATTTGACACTCACCTCCGGCCCAGCCAACAAGGAAGGCAATGATGGCGGCAATGCCAATAGGTAGCTTGCTCTTATCATTCCAAGAGCTCCAGTTGAACCCAAGACCTTTCCAATTACGGAAGATGAAATGTTCCTCAAGACTGATGGCAATCCAGATTGATACCCAATATCCCATGAGCGCGAGGAAGTTGGTGAAGATGGCTGCGAGACTCTCACGACCAGCGATGGCGCATACAGTATAGATGACAACACCCAATGTGTTCCAAACGATACGAGGAACAATGGTCATCCACTGACCGAGGACTTGGAAGTCCATACCTGCGCTGTAGGTAGGAGCGATCATATTGGCGATCAGACCGAGAGCGACAATGACGCCACAGAATTTGCCGAAACTTCCCAGTGGAGCAAATCCCTCAACGATCAGAGCACCTTGAGAGACCTTGTATGCATCGCCCCAAGCGGCGTTCGTGGCAATGCCAGAACCCAGTCCAATGCCGACAATGAAAGCGAAGGTGAAGGACAAGGCCAGACCGCACATGGTAACGGAGAAGATCTTCCAGCGAGGTGTCTCTTCTGGATAGTAGACGAAGAAATCCGCTGCACCACCTGCATAGGTAATCGCAGCAGAAAGGCACAAACTGAAGAATGATAAGCGATTGCCAATAATGGTCAGATGATCGCCGCTCGAGGGCGTCTCAAGATCGAACTTGGGTCCAGCAACACCAGCGAGCAAAGACAGAACGACGAGTTGAGGAAGCCATGCATAACGCTCGTAAAAGTGAAAGACGCTGTAGCCGAAGATGGTGACAGCCCAGGTCAGGACAGCAACGATTACGATACCAACGATGACAGACAGGGATCCATGCGGTGAGACAGCAGAGAGAATTTGGCCTGCCACTACAGCATCAATCAAGCAGTAACCGAGCAGGACGATGATGTTGAGAACAACAACCAGTTTCGCCGGATACCAGCCCATGGTGTAGCGAGCAAAGACCATACTTCTGTTGCCACTCACGGGTCCAAAAGTAGCGATATATGCCACTGGTAGGCATCCAACAAGCATACCGAAGACAGCACACAGGGAGCAGTCCAGGAAGGAGAGATAGTAGACAGCCGGACCAAGCATCCCAAGGGTGATGTTGTTGGCAGCAAGATTGACGCTGAACCACAGCAGACCAACTTGAGAGTATCCCAAGTTCTTCAAACTGTGGCGTTCATTGGGCATGACGCGATGGATGCCACGAGCTTCGAGGTTATAATGAGCCAAGCTGTGCTCGAGGTTCTTGATCTGGCGTCTCAACCCAGAAGTACCGCCGGCGAGAGTAGAGGTATCATCGAGCTCGGTGGGCATTAAGGAAGGGCCGTCTTTCTCGACATCCTTGGCTGACCTTCTCATCTGAGATCGTTCGTCCATGGCGAGATACCTGTAACGGCGTCAGCCTTCAAGACAGACAGGGAGAAGATGATGATAAAGCATGATTCTTTCGCAGGTATTATCCTGAAATCAAGTTCAACCGTGTCTCTCAGAACAACCGACTCTCGAAAGGGTCGATTGAACACCGGTTCATGCTCTACGTTACCTAGTACCTCGGCCTTGATCATTGGATAATTGCCTGCTGTTCGACATCATGACTGTTGTAGTCCGTACTTTAGAAGTGTGCAGGCGTGATGCACGTTAAGACGTGTGGAAACGAGTACAATTGATCTTGTGAGAAGATGACGATAATCTTGTCAGTTTACAAGTACAAAGAGAAAATGTTGAGGAGGATGAAGAAAGTGAGTCGAAAGCTCTCCGGCCTCGCTCTTCGAGCCGCATTTTCAAGCTTGACCAATAGCACCGCACTATTATGACCACAACCTTATCACGTCAAGCATCTTTGTATCAATGTAGAAGCCAAGCGAACTGAGCATGTTTGTTTCCAGAGCATATATTTGGTTTAGGGAACCATCCTGCGAGAGTCGAGGTGGTTAAATAATAGCAAAGCAGCTGGGCGGAAGACGAGTCACAGAATCCACCTTCGTCATCGGTCGCTCCAAGAAATCAAGCGGCGCTTTCTTCTAAACTTCGATTCTTCCAACACAATCACACGTACACAAAATGAGGCTAATCAAACAGAGTATCGAGAAGAAAGATGGTTCGGGCAGTGCGACGCTCCTGCCTGAGGAGCCCGAGGACATGTGGCACGCATACAATCTCATCCGACCGACCGACCTTCTTCGCGCCTCGGCCATCCGCCGCGTAACCACCGAGTCCATGACGGGGTCCAGCACATCCAAAAGAGTCCAAACCACCTTGACGCTTCGTGTCACCTCTCTGGACTTTGATCCGCAAGCCGCCCAGCTCCATGTCAGCGGTACCGTCGCCGAAGAAAATGAATGGGTCAAGCGCGGCTCCTACCACACCCTCGACCTCGAGCTGCAACGCAACTTTACTCTCGAAAAGGCAGATGGCTGGGACAGTATTGCTCTGGAGATCTTGAAAGAGTCGATTGACCAAACACAAAAGGCCGAGCTATGGGCCGTCGTCATGCAAGAGGGTCTTGCCAACATCTGTCTCGTCACAAACCACCAGACTATCTTGCGCCAACGAGTCGAAACTGCCTTGCCTAAGAAGCGTCCTGGCAAACCTAGCGCAGACCACGACAAGGCTACTCAACGCTTCTACTCCACCATCCTCGAGTCGCTCCTCCGCCAACTCAACATGGCCGACCTGAAACCATTATTGTTGGCAAGTCCTGGCTTCACCGCGGGCGCTTTCCAGCAATACATTAAGACCACTGCTTCTACAAAAGCCGACAAGAACCTATCAGCTCTGGCTGCAAAGACTATTGTCGCACACTCTGCCAGTGGACACCTGCACTCGCTCGCCGAGGTCATGGCTTCTCCTGCAGTCACTGCCAAGCTGAGCGACACTCGTTTCGCAAAAGAGACAGCCCTCATGGACAAGTTCTTTGACCTACTGAGAAAAGACGACGGCCGTGCGTGGTACGGTCCGAAAGAGGTCGAGTCTGCTGTCGAGAAGGGTGCTGTAGGAAGAGGCGGCGGTGCCTTACTCATCTCAAATGCCCTCTTTAGAGCTCAAGACGTCGCCGTTAGACGGCGCTGGGTATCTCTGGTTGATAAGGTCAGCCAGGAACACGGAGGCGACGTCAGAGTCCTGAGCAGTATGCACGAAAGCGGCAAGCGCTTAGAAGGCCTCGGTGGCATTGCCGCTATCCTCACCTTCCCAATCGAGGATATGGACGATGTCGAAGGCGGAGAAGACATTGACGTAGAAGAGCCGGCTAACGGGGTCGAAGGAAGACCAGGAATGCATGAAGACATTGAGATATAGAGAGAGCATCATGACAAACGAAATGACGATGAGACGATAGACGGAAAAAATACACATTCGATCCACGACTTCGCCCTGAGAGTGGAGAAAATGGTCAGCACAGCCCGCGACGGTTTTTCTAGCATCATGCCTTGCTTTGAGGATGATATGAGCATACCGGTATACTGCGCCTCGACGGATGGACTGCGCATTCTCCACATCAGAAGGAAAAGTAAAGGCCTGAGGTTCAGGCCGACTTGGCGTCGTCTCTACAGCGCTAAATCTGCAAAGCTTCGTTCGTGCTTGCGCAAGTCAAGACGCGATTTGAGCAGTTCGGCTGCAGAGTAACTCAAATCTTGGAGGTGAAATTATCTGGTGATTAGGGCTGTAAATAAATGATTCCATGGAAAACCTGGTGGCAGTAAGTTAGAGGGCTTCCCAACCACCGAGACAGCACCTGCCTCTTTTGGTACACTCACCTGCTATAACATATTCCTTCCCATCTAACAAGCTTTCTTCGAGTATTGAGATTCCAAATTCCACACGCAGCAATACATACGTAGGCGGGCCGTCAGACCGCTTTTACTCAGGTGGTACTTGATTCAAGGGTCAACCGGTCAGGCATTCATGTTCTTTCTGCCCCCTGCGACACCCGTCGTATCGGATACTTCTTTGAGCAATAGAGGCATCCAGGCCGAGGATCAGCCTTGTTTCAGCATAAGCATAACACATATGTCTCATTAGAATGTAGAGGTGGTGAGAGTAATATATTAACCGCCATTCTTGAAACACACAGCCATGCAACCAGGAACGGAGTATTAGTCGACATTCCTTCCAATGCAATCTATTTTGAGAGCAATATACACGACTAATTAGCGGCCATGCCCCCGCATATTGTAGTTTATTTTTACTCTTCCACCCTCCTGCACATCCATGACCTGTCAGTCGATCAGCCGCACGTTGCTTAGTCGTGAGTAGACCAATCAATTGCCATGAAACACTCCAGAATGCGTGTTATCGAACATACACCCCAGGCCAGTTCATCTCCTTCCCACCGCACATCATCGCACGCGATTGCATCCGAGATGTCTGCAAGATCGGTAAACGCGCTTGGAAGCCTACTCGAGTAATATGTCAGTCAAACCGGATTTGCAAGCATTTCTACCTTGATTCTATTTCTGGATCCAAGACTACCTGCCTCCTCCACCAAAATCGAGATAGAGGTCGACGAGTTACTGTACCACTCACTATGCTCTGACAAGAACAAACTGTACCAAGTGGTCTACAACGTTTGAAATATGCAAAAGACTACGCATAAGCCTACGCAGCTCTCCCGTCCGACTATCAATGTCAGATCATGACGACCAATGACTTCTGACAGCGCGCGTGTCCTGCGCCAGCTTCGTGCTGCGGTTGCTCCCGAGCACGTCCCGCTACCACGGGAGGTCCACCGATTTCAATTTAGATACATGGCGCGCTTATGCACTGGGCGTGTATGGAAAGTCTGCGTGCCTCTCAGTACCAGTCCTTTGCAAAGGTGAATGGTGCTTGTGTCTCTCCCAACAGGCTGCACAGGTAGTTTATTGATCCTCCAGAGACATTGTCCTGGGAGTCGTGTGTTCTCAAAATATCTCACCTCCACCAGTTCGGCAGAGGCTCAGACATGGAGGCTCAGTCCGTGGTCTTTCGGCATACTAACGTTGAGTCTGCCACCGATCCTACAAAACGACCAACATGCCCGTCCGTCGTTACTCAGGCAGGTACCACTACACAGACACAGCATCAGCATCATCCACCAACATTCAAGTATCTCTCTGCATCCTCCGACACTAGTGTCTGTTGCTCCTTTCCCACCTAGTTCATCAAGCCAGCAAATCTCTACTTATAACAACAACAACTCATCATCCTCATCATGGACCAATTCGAGTCTACAACATCGAGTGAGAAGAATGTGTGCACTGATAGCTATCCAACATCATGGTATGCACCGACACCAGTAAGTCCAGACAACTCCTCAGCATGTAGGAACATTTACTCATCCTCCTAGCTTACCTACAACACTCCATTCATGACACCGTTCCCTGCATTCAACCAATATGACTTGACTGGATACTCTACTGGCACAGCTCAATGGCCAACACCACCGACATACAACGACCTGGCCATTCTTCCACCAGGCCATGCGAACAACCTAATTGAGAGACCTCGCAGCAGCCCCAGCACTTTCGGACCTTCGTCAAATGAGATTATGTGGCCAGAGAACCCTCTCGGCATCCGTTACCCGATGACCGAGCCTCAGATGATCCCAGCTACCACTGCCATTCCCACAGCGACTTATCAGACTCCTGCAGCAGAGTTCACCACTCCCAGCCCACCACAGAGGCGCAGCTCAGCAGACACCCAACGCTACTACCCGTCAATCGCACCCAACCCTGCCGGCCTTGTTTCGAAACGCCGTCAAGAACAGGAAGATGAGGAGGCCATGCTCCGCTCAAACTCCAAGCGCCGCAAGCGCACACCCTCGCTTGAACATCTCAACGACGAAGAGCGTCTTCTGATCACATTGAAAGAGGACGAAGCCCTACCTTGGAAGGACATTGCTGCCCGTTTCAGCAACCAGCTGGGTCAGTCAATCACCGTTGCTACACTGCAGATGCGGTACCTTCGCCTGAGACAGCGATTCCGAAACTGGGAAGAGCGCGACATTGAGGCATTGAGACAGGCGCACGAGTACTGGGAGAAGTGCAAGTGGGACATAATCAGTGCAAAGGTAAGTCACCATCATGTTTATGGCTTTGATCATATTTCTCACAAGTTATTCTAGATGCTCGAATTTGGCGTCGAAGAGAAATGGCCTTCAAGACACTGCGCCCGCAAATGGGCGGATATCGCGCCTCAGCATCTGCACACCAGGGGCCAGACGCCTCAGCAGCATACGCCTTCGTCTCAGCAACACACTCCGACACCCAATTACGTCACCATGGCTGAAGGTTTTACAAATTATGGATATGCTCTTTCTCTCTAAACGTGTTATTCGGAATCTTCTTTCTGGTATTCAAAAACGAAAAAGCATCGCACAACGTCTACATACTTTCTGCATCATGACGGCTCCGTCGTGGATTTTCCGACCTTGCATCTGCATTTGCATATGTCCGGAGTTTCTGGTTTCTTGTTTTATTCCTTTGCTTTTTGTGGTTCCTGCATTGTACTTTGGATTGTTTTCTTGTTTTCTGTCCCTTCGAAGATACCCAACAATCGCTCGCTTTTCTTCTCATTCGTTGGCCTTCTGTTATACAGATGGTCCCTTCTTTTCTTCTCCTTGTATGGGCTGCTTGTTTTTGTTTCCAAGATACCCCTACCACTCGCTTCTTGCTCATACTTCTTATTGCATATTCATCCGAGATACTCAGACCACTCGCTTTGTTAGCATTTGCTTCTGGAACATATTGCGCTTCACTATATAGACATTTTTTGTTTTGATATATAGAGACATACTATAGCTCTTGCCCTACCACCGTTGCCCATATGCAGTACTCAAAGTGACACAAAAGGCTGAAGACAAAATCTCCGGTCCCGGGTTCTTGGGTCAGGTGTCTTGAGACGCGCAAGCCCCCTTCTTTTAACCAAAAGACAAATATAGGTCTGGCTTCTTTTGGTATACATCATGCACTTGATGCATGTATGCATGTCAGATCGGGGGAAATAACTTGCACCACGAGATGTTTTCCGTCCAATTAACGTGCATCGGAGATTTTTGTTGTTTTGTGTTGCTTTTATGGTTTTTGTTTCTGTTTACAGTACCGTTCCTGATGCATGAGTATATGAACGTTTTCGTTCGACACTATATACAACTAGAACAAATCTGTCATTGCACCTGGGGGTTATTGTCAGTAAGAGAGGCCGGCAGGAATGATAACAATAACTTACCATGACTGGCATCACCGACCAAGCGTTGATACTTGGCCAGCACACCACGAGTGACGTTCGACCTGGGCTTCTTCCACACCTTCAATCTCTGCTGGATCTCCTCATCTGAAACATTCATAGAGAGCGTATTGTTTGTGGCGTCAATAGTAATCATATCGCCATCTTCAACAACAGCAATAGGTCCACCAACAGCAGCTTCGGGACAAATATGACCGACGATGAAGCCGTGTGATGCGCCACTGTACCTTCCATCCGTGATCAAAGCAACGTTGGTGAGCTTGGCACCCATGATGGCTGCACTGGCCTTGAGCTGCTCAGGCATACCCGGACCACCCTTGGGACCCTCGTAGCGGACGACAATGACCAAGTTCTCCCCACGAGGGATCTGACCCTTGTTCAAGGCATCATCGAGTTCGTGCTCCTTGTTGAAGACACGGGCCTTGCCGGTGAAGCTCATGCCTTCCTTTCCTGTGATTTTGGCCACGGCACCTTCGGGTGCGAGGTTGCCGCGGAGAATCTCGATGTGACCTGTGGGCTTAATGGGGTTGTCCAGGCTGCGGATGATTTCTTGACCCTGAGGTAGAGAATCGAATGAAGCGACGTTCTCGGCCAGTGTCTTGCCTGTGATTGTAGGGACGCTACCGTCAAGAAGACCTCCTGCAATGAGCAGCTTCATGACAGAGGGGATACCACCAATATCATATAGATCGGCCATCAGATACTTGCCTGAAGGTGCCATGTTTGCAATGAATGGAATGCGATTGGACACTCTCTGGAAGTCATCGAGGGAAAGATCGACACCTGCCGTACCAGCCATAGCGAGAAGATGGAGCACTCCGTTTGTGCTACCTCCCAGTGCCATCATCATAACCAGAGCATTTTCAAATGACTTCTTAGTGAGCAAGTCAAGGGGACGGATGTTCTTCTCCATGCAGATCTTGATCGCTTCTGCTGCCTTCTGGCACTCTCGCATCTTGGCTGGCGAAGTGGCAGGCGTACTTGAAGACCCAGGAAGAGTTAAACCAAGAGTCTCGATTGCCATGGCCATAGTGTTTGCCGTAAACATGCCACCACAAGCTCCAGAACCAGGACATGCGTTTCTCTCGATGTCAGTCAGAATTTCATCCTTGGTGATCGAAGGGTCGTCTGGGTTCTTGAGGGTGTCGAAGTTGTAAGCGCCATGTGCCTCTGATTGTGTTAGCATAGAGACACTTCAAGGGAGAGTTGATTTCGTACCATAGCATGTTGTGATGTTGATCGTCTTTCGGAGTGTCTTGGAATACCCAGGGTTGATAGTGCCTCCGTAGATCATCACAGATGGTCGGTTATGTCTTGCCATTGCCATNNCTGAGCCACAGGTCAGCCTCAAGTATCTGCTCACGGCTGTATCAGCACTTACTACAACACCTGGCATGTTCTTGTCACATCCAGGGATGGAGATATTGGCATCGTGGAACTGGGCACATGTGATAGTCTCGATACTGTCTGCAATAATCTCACGAGACTGTAGAGAAAATCGCATGCCTTCGCCACNCCCTTTTTCCTGTTAGCTTTTTACTAGGATAAAGATTCGAGCAACTCACATTGTAATGCCATCTGACACTCCAATGGTACCGTACTGCCATCCTAGCATACCCTGCTTCTCTACAGCTTGCTTCACAGTCTTTCCCAGATCGTGTACTGACACCCGTGTTAGATTCCTTTCATTTGTGCTTGTCATGAATGTTGCCTACAATGATTGCTTCGTCGTTGTCAGTATGCGTTTAAACAATGGCATATCAATGCCCTTACTNNTGCAAGGGTTCCCCTCCCACCAAACAGATGCGATGCCAACCTGAGGAGCTGTCTTCAACACCTTCTCGTTTGGCACACCTGCTGCATAGAGCATGGCCTGTGCACCAGGGAAATTATGACCTCTGGTCAAAGTGGAAGAGTATTTGTTCAGAATTGGCGTTCCATCCTCATATCTGGCATCATCGGGAAGATGTGGGAAGCTCAAGAAACGTGGTTCTTCTGGCTGAAACTGTGCTTCGAGGTTTGCGGGATCCATGGCGAGTAATACAATGTAGAGGACAGTTTGGTTTTGGAGGAAAGTGTGGTCTTAGAGTATGTAGTCGTCTTGACCTTTTTTCCACACGCATTCGTCAAGTGGATCATCGGCCTTCTCACCTCTGGTGCCCCGCGCACCCCACAAGCTAGAGCCGAAGCCGGCCGCTCGGTTAGATCCGAGGGCACTCGGTGAAGAAATCCACCGAAGAACCGATGTGAGGCTCTTCTGTCAATCTCAAGCCTCTCAAGCGCCATGGTCCATTATTCTTATCAAAACAAAACGCATACAGCAATACTGACTTTGACAGTCTTGGTATCAACAGAATGACTAGTAAGTTCTGAAATCAGTATGGCCTTGGACTGTACGCGCACTTCGCCTACGCATGCTAGTATGATGCGACTAATGAAAAGGAAAGTTGAGAAGGCTGGGGCCATCGAGGGTACCCGAATGAACAGCTCATCCTGAGCCTGATGAGCGATTTGAAGTTGGTCTTAGCAACGACTTGATCACGGACACCCCAGAATTGACACACGTGCATATAAGGTTATACGGATGGTCCTACCGATGGTGCCTAGGGATGATCCATGAGAGCCGGTCTTCTCGTGGCCCAATAAGCGGCCAAATCGAGACCACCACTCAGATCTGGACACGCTCTATCCGGGGACATGGAAACAGCATCGGTGTGATGTGTTCTAGAAAGAGAGCGATATAACGGGGATGATACATGGTATTTTTCGTGATACCAAACAAAGAAGGGTGGTCGACCAGTGGTTCCGCCCACATTTCCGACCGCGCGCGATCATTGGCCGCATCTTCCTTCGCCAATCCTACCTGTATCGCTTCGTCTTGGACCTCTTCGTCCAACTCCATATTCAAAGACAACTCACTAGTGCTAACTGAATCAACTGAAACATTCGTTGCGCCTTTGTACGCCGTGCGTCGTTCCAGATACTTCCGTCGCCCTTGCGATTTTCTTCGCGTCGACCAAAATCTTCGACTTCTGCGTCATCGCATCATTTCCCTTTACCAAAACGCATCCACATTTCTCCAACCGCATAACCATACTTTTCGACAAGGTTTCGGGACCCGTTCCTGTCAGCGCGTCGGACACAGATGTCTACCCTCGTGGTATTCGGAGGCACGATGGTGTTGGCAACTGCGTCAGTATATTACCTGTCTCGACTCGCTAGTGCAAAACGTGATGTTGATGCCAGAGGTGAGTTGGCTGTACATAACTCCTTTCATTTCGATGCACTCTCCCTCTCTCTCCATCCTGATCTATCTTTCCATCACATCCATTGTTTCCTCCGTTTACTATGAAGGAGTTTGAGCAAACAGCAGACTTATACGACCCANTTAGATCCCTCAGCCTCCGAACCTGGACTACTAAGAAAACACTCTTCTCAAAGATCTTACACTGCCGCTGGATTTGTATACCCATCAATCAGGACATTCTATCATCCTCATCCACAAGCCGACAAGCTCCCGACTAAGCCTACACCACTACCGCTTCTTGTTTTTGTTCATGGTCTTGGAGGAAGTGCTGCTCAATTTGCACCACTCTTAACTGGACTGATCAACGCTGCGCCATGCCTTGCTATCGACCTTCCCGGATGTGGCTTGTCTGACTTTCTTCCTCAAACACGAGAAGCATACAAGTCAGAAGCTCTGGCAGCCTTGATCGCCGAGGCTATTACCCAACACAGAGACGCCGAAAATGATCAGAAGGCGGTTCTGATAGGTCACAGCATGGGATGTTCTCTATCAACACTGCTGGCATCATCGACATCGCCGTTGTCCGACCTCATCTCGGAGCATATCGTTGGTTTCATCGCCATCTGCCCTCGTGCTGAGACCCTGACAGCCAGCCAAGTATCACGTCTACAGCATATGCGTTACATGCCTATTCCTCTGTTCGAGATCTTCCGTTGGTGGGACAGACGAGGAGGTGCTGAGAGTGCCAGTGTTGCTCGCTACGCAGGCAAAGAGGCAGACTCGGAGACCAAACGACTTCAACTACGATTCAACGAGCAAAGTAAATCTGAAGTGTTCATGGCAATGGCTCTTGGATCGATGCCAAGGTATCAGAATGACGAGGCCGTTGGAGGATTGCCTGGTGAGGCTATTTGGTCTGGTCTTCGTATTCCTACATTCTGTATCGGTGGAGAGCAGGACCACGTAACGCCGCCCGAGAACGTCGAATTGATTGCCAAATGGCTAGGACGACAGGTGCCACGAGAGCATACAGTCACCAAGGATAACTCCCTGCCCAGTTCTGCTGGCGAGATCCCTATCATCGACAACACTCCAATCGAAGAGAACGGCAGAAGTTTCGTCCCCGCTGCAACCAATCAGGACCTGGTATCCGAAACTCGATCAGACAGTGCGACATCAGGTCTCCCGAAGAAGCCGAAGTTCGTTCTCAAGACAACGGTACTGCCTCAACCTGCTTCTCATGCCTTGCTGTACGCTACCTCGACTGTGCGCATCCTTTCAGGCTTGATCCAGTCCTTCGCCGCCACACATATCGATCATCGTCTCTCTCTCGGCTGGCAGTTGCAACACCTGAGCACAGAAGGCAAGTGGGATGTGAAGAATCTCCAGAAGTGGCAAGCCATCAACCCTGTCTCTGAGCCCATTGCCGGTATCTTCAGAGCACAGAAGACACTGCGCGAGATTGACGAAGAACACACACCAACTGTGTACGTGAAGCGATGGGGTACCAAGAGCGGCATCAAGCATGGTGTCCGCATGGTCGTCGATATCAGTCATGAGAGTCCTGTCTACGATCCCAAGGGACTGGAAGAAGGTGGCATAGAATACCACAAGTTTCCTACAGTCAGCAAGCTGCCGCCAACAGTGGAAGAGGTCGCAGCATTCATCGCTCTGATAGATACGTTGAGAGAGCAGCTTAAGAAGCCAGAGGAACCGGAGGGTGCAGTGATTGCTGTACACTGTCACTATGGCTTCAACAGAACCGGCTTCTTCTTGGTCAGCTACATGGTAGAGAAATTGGGGTGGAGACTACAGGATGCTCTGGAAGAGTTTGCAGAGAAGAGAGCTCCAGGCATTAGACACGAGCATTTCGTGAACGAGCTTTACGTGCGCTACATGGTCAGTATGGAGAGAAGACCAACACTTTCGTAGATATTCTAGCGCTCATTTTCGATTCTCTGGGCGGTGGGAGGCGTACATGGGGGCTCAGTGGTTCTGGCTTGGTTTAGCCCATGATTTCCGCACGCCTCACCTCTGGCTACGGTCAGCTGGTATCAGTCCAGTATGCAAACATAGCATACTTTAATGAAGACTCAATCAATCGACTTAATTTTCAGTTTCTTTCTCCGATGCCAGTGGTGCTTCCTTGCTCGAGAGTGAGGAGCAAGTCAAGCGGGAAGGTCGAAAGTCTTGGCGTCACGGCTAGCTCCGCAAAAATTCGGCACACGAGGATCGCAAAATCCTCAGCACGCCCGCGACGCCTGACCTTCTCCTCCGACCGAGACGACCTTTTCGCACGCCTACAGACCTTACCACCGTCGACAACCCCCTTCACAACCGCCAAAATGCCCGGTGTCTCCGTTCGCGATGTCCCCGCCGACAAGTTCATCCAGAACTGTTAGTCTACGCCCCTGGAGCCGGAGAGGAGTTTTCGCATAAGAGATGGAAGTCGTTTTGTCAAACACAACATCAGAGCGCTTGCCAACAACCACGCTGCGCTGTCGACCGATCGTTCTGGCATTGCGCAGTGTGGAAAGTGGCAATGGTTGGAAGGCGTTTCGAAACTGCAGAAATGCCCGACGATCACCATCTCAATGCGACATACTCCCTCCTTCTCCAATCTTCTACTTTTTGAGAGCCATGTGCTAACACACAACAGACGCTTCCTTCTTGAAGAGACAGGGAAAGCTCGCCGTTCCCGTAAGTCCACCGACTGGGTCAACTTGAATCCCGCGAAATATCGGGGCCCATAGAGTCCAACTAACTCTTGTCCGCTATCAGGGTTGGGTCGACACTGTCAAGACTGGTACCGCCAAGGAGCTTCCTCCCCAGAACGTTGACTGGTACTACGTCCGCGCCGCTGCCGTCGCCCGTCACATCTACATGCGCAAGACCGTCGGTATCGGCCGTCTGCGCAAGGTCCACGGTTCCCCCAAGAACCGCGGTTCCCGCCCCAGCCGTCACGTTGACGCCTCCGGCTCCGTTGACCGCAAGGTCTGCCAGTCTCTCGAGAAGATCGGTGTCCTTGAGATCGATGAGGACAAGGGTGGCCGCCGCATCACCCAGTCCGGCCAGCGTGATTTGGACCGTATCGCCATGTCCACCCTCGAGGCCGAGCAGGAGGAGGATGACGAGTAAATTACTCTCCCTCCACAGCGGTTGATGAACAAAAAGATGGTGTAACAAGGCAACTTTAAAAGCTTTGGGGACTGGGCCGGCGTTGAGGATCTGGCTACGGCCATGGAAATGTAACTCATGGTTGAGCTTATATGCATGCGGTACTGCGTTTTTCTTTGCGGCGACACAGCACAGCGCAGCATTCCTTCAATTCGACCTCGCCTGTCTCTCTACCATCTGTTTCATCAACCTGCAAAAGTTTAACAATTTCGATCATGTTGATACCCCCATTGATTTTCTCTTCTTTCAATATGTGCCATTTTTCTGCCATCATATCAAATGTGCCTTCTGGTTTTTCTCGAGTTGTTGAACACGAAGAAAAGGTTTTGTAGTGATCATGTCGTGACAGTTGAATAACGATATATACACATCAAAATGTGGGTACACAAGGAGTCATACTTCCCACTGAAGACGTCTCGAGGACGGTGAAAGTATGAACTATGAGGCAACCAAGATTTCGTCTTGCAACGTTTCAGCAGAAAGTACAAGCCTTTCCACCTCCCCTATACCATCCCACGGCATTGCCTGGACGCAAGACGCGAAACAGACAGACCGCTCTTCCCACCGGAGCAGAAAGACCTCGACACTGTCCTGATGATGGAGCAAGTGGCTGGGTTTGGGGTGTTGCGTGTTCTACCGACACAGTTACTTACCATGAGCCTACGAGCATGGACAAGCAGATGACAGCACATTCAAGTCTCGAGTAACTGCCATAGCATGCCATGCATGTGAAGCGCAACAGAAGGAAATTTGCTGCTGAGCGGAGAAGGAAGTAACGCGACAAGCAGGACACGGGACATGCCGTTCTGCAGCTTCAAGCATCGTCACTTCCTTGAACGCGGTCATCGATAGCTGCTCCTTCGACCATATCACGTATTCACCCATTGCCTCCTCTTCCTCTCAACTCTCTTTACCTCACATACACAATGGGCAAGAAGAAGCGCGGTCATCCCGATATCGAGGAGGTTCTCGCGCGTCCTTGGTGTTACTACTGCGAGCGCGACTTTGATGATCTGAAGATTCTAATCTCACATCAAAAGGCAAAGCATTACAAGTGCGACAGATGTGGACGCAGACTCAACACAGCTGGAGGTAAGTTGACGCGATTGACTAGAGGGAGGCTTCAACTGACTTCGAGCNNAGGTTTGTCCGTTCACATGAACCAAGTACACAAGGAGAATCTGACTACGGTGGAGAATGCTCTGCCCAATCGCTCCGCTCCCGACATTGAGATCTTCGGCATGGAAGGCATTCCCGACGATGTTATGCAGCAACACAACCAGCGTGTTAGCCACGAGTTCTTCGCCGCCGAGGCTGATCGACGCGCTGCTACAGGCAATCCTGTTCCTGGTTCGTCGATACAAGGAGCTGCAGGTACGAAGAAGCCGAAGCTCGAGTCACCAGCCGAGTTGAAGGCACGCTTGGCTGAACACAAGGCAAGAAAGGCGGCTGAGAGGTCGGGTCTGGGGAGCGCTCCTGACACGCCTGTAAGTTGGACCGTCATGTCGAACTGCTATTCTGAATGCTTACACGCCGATAAGGCCGACGTTGCCACTCCTCCTCAATACCAGTCAAGCTTNCCCCCTCCTTCGGCACCACAAGCCGCCAGCCCACCGCCTACCGCTTACCCTCCCCAATCCTACGGCCAAGCCCCTGCTGGGTATGGTCAACAACCTCCGCCCTTCAACTATGGCGAATCGCCGTATGGAGCACCTCCAGGGCCCTTCCCGCCAGGTCAGTTTGGATCCCAGCCATCATATTCACCCTCACAGCCCTATGGCGGTCAAGGCCCTCCTGCGCCTTTTGTTCCTCCTGCTCAGTATGCCTATCCTCCACACTCTGCAAGTCCATCTCAATACCAGAACTCCCGCCATGCTCCGCCCATGAGTCCGCCTGCACAGGAATTGCCGACCCGCCAGAATAGCCTTCCTTCAGCCCCAGGCCTTCCGCAGCGCCCTACCTTCAATGCGCCTCATGTCAGCAGAGAGCAACTCGCCGAGATGCACAGTGGAAACATGGGTGGCCCTGTTGCTCCTCCGCAAGAGTCTGGTGCTAACGCAACAAGCGTGGACGAACTTATCTCAGGCGTTGCGGCTCAACAATCCGCAAAGTCTGCTCCTTCACAACAACCCACGCCTACTCCAGCTCCAGAAAAAGAAACCGAGAGCGCCGGCAAGAAGTCTAAGAAGGCCACACGTCTGGTCTACTCTGATCAAGAAGTGTCTCCTGAAGANAAAATGGCCCAAATGCCCAGGTATGCCTTTACTCCAGACAAAGGTGGCGAAACTTACCTGGCACCCGTCGAGGCAAATGTCACTGGCATTGTCCGAGGTCCCGACGATGTGATCGATGCACAGGGTTAGGCTCCGATGCACCAATTGCGTCTTCAAAGACTTTCCTGATGGATGAAAAACAAAGGTGGGCAAAGCAGCGCCTTGGAACGGTCTCGGAAAGAAGCGACTGCTCAGCAGCTAAGTGTTGCTCTCTTTGCTTGGCGACGGAAGACGATGACTTGAGAGAGCCAGTATTACTAACAGCGTCTCATTGTTATGCCACTGAAGAATTGAAGGCAATGATTATGAACAGGAAGCAATCAGCATAAATAGCTTCCTTTCAATTGTAAGTCTGGTGAATATTGGTTTTCTCTTTCGAATATATGATGAACAGACTTCCTTTCTTCTTACGTGCAGAGGTTTATGTTTGACCGTTGTTGAGCATCAGATGGCTCATTCTGGATCCAGACACTTGTCGCAACTCCATTTTCCTGGCTTTGGTTCAATCCTCAGAGCAGCACCACCACCACCACCATTGTTGTCGATCCTGGAGCATTTGAGATTTCGATAGCTCATCCTACCAGCGAATAAAGTCAGTAGCCAAGTCGTGATGGATCTTCGACTACACTTTCACCGATGCTTGTTCTTCTGGGGCTGCTGATTCCTGAAGACTCGGTATCGAATATGCAACTTTTCCATGGTAGTACCAACGTTAGCAGTGCAATCAGCCTTTGGTTCTTAGATAGTCTGTGATACGTATGTAACTCGTAGCGATGTCTACACAAAGCCCATGATCACGAGCTGAATGGGTTCAACATCCATAAAGAGTCCTGGTATTACTTGCAGGCGTTAGATGTGTAACTGAAAGCTGTTGTTTCTGGCGACATGCCTTGATTGGTGGGCTTTTTGGTCGGACGATTGATAGTGCTCGACCATAATCCAATTCTCTCATGCAGCAATCGAATTTCCCTTCTCAATCACTGTCGGCGAGATGTAATAAGCATCGTCGGGGCTCACTATAGGAGTAATTGTTCACTATCGTCGATGTGATCTACATGACCTTCATCGGATGAGCTGTTTCTTCTCTGGATGATACTGCTTGCTATCTCTTCGAGTTCATGTTCAAACAAGGCTTCAGTACATGGCCTCACAACCTAAGCCAGTGATACACTGTAATTGCCCAAATAGTATCACATAGCATGTTACTTGATGTTACAACCTTCACATGACCATATTCGACGTCGAGTCGACGACGAAGGTTGAGAGCGAGGAGGATATATTCGGGGCCAGGGTGATAGATTTAGCCAGAAATTCGGATATCGGAACCGAGATTGACCGAGCACCGACAATTCGTCAGTGAGCTCTCGCAACGCGACAGCATTTGTACCTGCAGCAAGACATCAATCAATCACCCACCCATTTCTCCCTCTAGATTATACCGTTTGTATCGTTCAACGCGTCCCACGCGACCAGTATATCAGTCCCAGCATCACCTACTTTGTCACCAACAAAACACACACACACACACGTACCAGAACACTTTCTCTCGCGACCATGGCCGACAGCGAAATGGACATCGATCAGCAGCCCCAGCAAGACGAGCAGGAACAGCAGCAACCACAAGATGAAGGCCGCTCACCCTCTCCATCTCAGTCACCCGAAGCTAAGCGCAACGCCCCTACTGGACCTGAGACACGCACTTCCACTGGAGCTGTGGCCGTTCGCTCCATTGAAGGCTGGATTGTCATGGCCACCAATGTCCACGAAGAGGCCAGTGAAGAGGATCTTCAAGAGCTGTTTGGCGACTACGGCGAGATCAAGAACCTGCACATGAACCTGGACCGCAGAACCGGTTACGTCAAGGTGTGTTTCCGGAACATGGCAGGAGTAAGACCAAATACTGATGCATCGAACAGGGCTACGTCTTGATCGAATTCCCCACACTAGACGAAGCAAAGGCTGCCGTCGAAGGAGCAAACGGTACCAAGTTGCTCGACCAGACCATCTCTGTCGACTTTGCCTTTGTGCGCCCACCCCTGCTAAGAGCAGCAACCAGTCGCGTGGTGGCCCTGCTCGTGGCGGAAAGTCCAGAAACAGAAGCAGAAGTCCTGGCGCCCGCAGAGATGACGACGACGAGGATATCGAGTAGAGATCGAAAAGAACCGAGCAAAAGGACTTGAGTGTGCAACGCGTCCTGGACTGGTTGAAGGCACCTGAAGAACAGCCAGAAATGCGAGAACCACCAGAATGATCGGATACGAAGGCAAAGGAAGACCGAGAGGAGGATGGAGCTGCTGGATCAGGGGCACTGTCTCTATGAGGAAACGAAGGATGAAGTACAGGGGAGCAGACAGTATCAACATGTTGCCGACTTGTCTCGCACATCATGACAGACAGGTCGGTGGTAATCAAAAGTCTCGTTCGGTAAGTTGAGAGCTGCTCTAATCCCGGCTTCACATGGTCACCGTCGCTAGCCCCGTAGCGATGCGTTGATGATGTCGCCGGCGCCTCCGTTATTGCGTCCACTGCTAACAACTCTTTCAGTTTCACCTCTCTCTATCTCTCGTGTCTTTGCGCAACACGTTCTTTCTGTGTCACCAAGCAACTCTATACAAGACAACACTACCACTAGCAACCATGAACAGAGGAAGATCTGTTTTCAGCCCTCCTCCCAAGAAGCGTAAGTATTTCGTTCCGATCACTGCACGCACGAAAATCGGGTGCTAACACACTCAAAGCTCTNNCACCCTCGCCGCTCTCGACAAGCCTCCCATCCTGCGTCGTGGCAGAGATGGCATGTTCATGACGACCGAGGAGATTGAGCGCGACGACGCTCGCATGGCTGCCGAGGAGAGAGCCCGCCCTTCTTCTCGCCCTCCGGTCAACAAGCCCGAGGAAGTCTTTCCCGCTTCGGGATGGCCCACTGCNCCCCAAGCTCACGTTCGTGCATTCCGACCGTAGTTTGTAGTAGCAGTAGCCTAACATATATCAAAGCAGGAGAGCACCGAGGAGGAGATCCTCGCCCTGGCCCCCACCACNCCCTCCCCCATCCCCGTCAGAAGCCCTCTCCGCCCCCGCCGCGCCCCTCCCGCCGCCACCGTGCAGCCCGACAGCCCCTCCTCCTCGCTGTTCGGGCCCGGNCCCGGATTCCAGCANGGGACCCCCTGGTCAATGACAGGNGCTCTACCTCCCGTGGTCGTCCTGGCTTCCCCCTCCCTGCCCCCCCTCGGCTCCCTCGGAGTATCTGGGNNTGGTTCTTCTGCTGCTGCCTCTGTTGTCGAGGACGAGGGACCTCGTGGTGTCGACTACAACCCCGACACCACGGGGTTGGCCTCTGGCTTTTCGTCTTCGTCGTCGTCGGGAGCCTCGCTCCTTGTGAGTGACGGCACGGTGGTGGTTCCCCGCCGTAGAGTGACTCTGTAGGAGTAGGTGTAGGAGTATCTTGAATTGTAACAGTACCCCCAAAAATTTGACCATGACAGCGCAGAGTGATTCCGAGGTGTGGTAGGTGTCCAGTGAGATGTAGTAGAGTAAGTGATTTCACCCCTATCTCTGTGTAACTGACGTGTGGATATAGGGTTATAGAAATACACGATACTATCGAGATCTAAGCGATGTCCAGAGAGAGCACGAAAAATGACAACTCTCTCTGGACAACCTCCGAGCTTGCAATATACTATGCATTTCGATAGATATACTTCTCCTCATCTTCACAGCGGAGAGTTGGTTAGTCCTCTTCATCTCACACAGACTGCCATGTTGACATAGGACTATAAAAATGCATGAAGCTATCGAGAATCGAGCAATATTCAGAGAGAGCACGAGCATCGACAGCTCTCTCTGGACACATCTCTGAACCTGTAGTATACTATGCATTTCGATAGCTTGTTCTGGAGTCCCTAGCACACATTAGAAGCAGTGAGTCTTGGTTCCGATGTTCGTTTCTAGTCTCGGCTGACACGTTGATATAGGACTATAGAAATGCAAGAATGTATGTACATGCTGGAGAGTATCCAGAGAGATTATGCCAATTGGCCACTCTCTCTGGACGTTCCTCTGCATTGCGAAGATATTGTGCATTTCTATAGCGGTACAATCGCACTTGATCTGAAGAGGAAGTTCAATTCGCATTCTTGGTATGGTCTACTAACAAGCAAAGCAACATGTGTCTTTTCATTCTCTTCGCTGGCTTGTCTCAACAGCAACGACATCTAGCACTAGTACACCGCACCTTCGAAACCGATCTCAGCCTCGTGCTCACGAAGAACGTCCTGGGAGTCCTCGGGGGCATCCTTTGCAACCTTCATCTGACGACAGACAAACTTCTTGACCTCAACCAACTCGTCATCGCAGACAATGTTGGGGTCTTGGACAACGGCGTTGCTGATGGCTTCAGCAAATCTTGGAGAGAAGAGCAGGTTGTCCGCAGCTTCGGTGGCTGTGTCGTAGATGTCTCCTTCAATGTCCTCTTGCAGGATGTCGAAGTTTTCGTTTTGCTTCTCGACGAGGGAGGCTTCCATCATACGCAACTTTTCCTCGATCTNGCTCGCTGTATTGCATCAGTATCGGAGTGGATGATGTGGTCAGAGTGGTATGTCTTACTCACGATCGGCTTCATCGGCATCTTGCTTTCCCACCAGCTTGATAGCCAGGCTTCCACTGTACATGGCCGACTTGACAACGCTCAAGAAATTGGTGTTTGCATCGCCTAGCTTGTCTTCGCCACCCTTGAGTCTGATCCAAATGGCTGTGGCCTTCTCGATTTGCTGCTGCTGGAAGTTCATCGTTTCGAGAAGTTGATCGACGGCGTCGGGATGATGGCGTTTGGGTGCTGAGGCTTCCATGTTGGCATTGGCGCGTCTTTTACGGCTGATGGTGGCGTCTTGGGCGATGTCATCGCTGGAAGACATGGTAGAAGGTGTGTGACAGCTGCTGAAGTGGTAGGTTGATATTGAGGTTGATTCTGGGGTGGAGGCTGAAGGAGAGATGAAGAGGGATTGAGATCAAAATTGGCTGAAGATGTGGAGCACAAGAAGAGATCAGGCAACAGGCTGTCGCGTCACATGAAAGTGATTGTTGGGAAGGTGCATTTGGGGAAAGAGCTGACCCCTGGTTTCAGAAGCAGGGACGGAAGGCACACTCGATCCGAGCAAAAACTTGACACACATCTCGAAACAACGTCAAGTCAGATCAACGCTGTGGATTACGAGCTTATGCTCTAGCGAAGCGTGTTGATTTGTATTCATGAAGTACAAGAGAGCAACGAGATGAGCAACAAGTCCTGGAGCTCAAATTTTGAGCAGCGTTAATGGACAATCCATCACTCCTTGACATCCTCTGCCAGAGCCTCTGATGGCATCTCCTCAACGGTGCTAAGATTGAATTCTGAGGAATCTGCCCAGACCTCGTCTTGTTTCCGTCTCCCTCCATTGCAGGATGGTGTCGACGATGAACGGCTCGGCATGTTCTTTGAAGAAATCCTCGTCATCAATCTCATCAATGTTGTCGACTGTTCTGATGACAGTGGCGAGGAGCTTCTCGCCTTCTGCATCACCGGATGGGCCGTTGAAGAAGGACAGAGCGTGTGCAACATTCTCATTCTTTGGTGTCGCTGACTTTGTGCGTGCGAGCGCAGACTTGACCATGGTTTCTAGGATCTCCTCGTTCTTCGCCGCTATGATGATGTAGGACATTTCGCTTTTTCTGATGCGCTCTTGGTACTTCCAAAGCTTGTCGGAAGATCAGTATGAGATATCAATTTATCAAATGCAACTTACCCTTCATAGTCATCTGCACTGATGGTGTGGATGATTTCCTCAAGTTCTTTGTCGCTGAAGTCGCACTTGATGTCTTGCGGAGTACTCTTCATTGACTCTAACAGTTTCTCGAGTTCTTGTCTGCGGGTACTGCGTTCCAGATCGGTCTCATCCTCCTCATCGTCGTCCGCCTCATCGTCAACTTCTTCTTCGTCACTACTATGCTCTTCTGGGTCGGCCTTATCTGAAGGTTCATGCTTGCGTTTGCGGGATGTGGTTGGTAGTGAAATTTCATCGTCTGTTATGTCAAAGATGCTCAGTGGCGTCGAAGAGGTAGACATGATGTGTATAGGTAAAGACGCAGAGAGTCAAGGCAAAGAAAGGTGAGAATATTGCGACGAAGAAGGAGGGACTTGAGGGCGAGTTTGTGTGAGCGCACTGTCACATGCAAGTGGAGAGAGAAAGAGCGCTGTTGCCTGAGGAAGGCGCGAAGACTGTCCAGCTCAAGACAGCCTTCCCTTACAAGACTTTCTATCTATAGGCTCTTTCAAAGCGTGTTATGCACCCTCCACAAGCGCTGGTTATTGCACTGTCGAAGCAAAACCTGTACTTCCTAAACACAAAACCATACCGACCCATGATACGTCACAACTCAGTTTCGAACCACCATCACCACTGAAGGCATGGACTATTTGGATCTAAGAAAGTAGTCTTCGCCATATACGGCGGTTCCTTGATCACCAGGCAAGTCTAGTATTTTGAACTCGATTCGTTTCAGTCCAGACCCTTGTTTGGTATAAATCACGATTGCTGACCTTCGAGAGAAAGTCAGCCACATCAAAAGACGTTGCTTACAGCTATTGTATGCTTGTTTGATGTCTGTCCAGTTCCCCCACCACGGGTGGAAGGTGAGAAGTTGGCGTTCGCATCACAGGTATTTGCAGCGCACCGCTCACCGCCTTGGAGTTCGCCGCAATGCATGGGGACAACTGCTCCAAAATCTGTCTTCCGCTTTGCCTACTTCACGTCCATGGCGTCTACCTTCTTGTCTTTGAGGTCATGCCATCAGTGCGACACATACCAGACAACAAGCGACGATCTCGTACGGGATGTCTGACCTGTCGTAAGCGGCGAAGAAAATGTAAGACCGCTCTTGTTCCATCCACAACGCAACATCAATAGACCGCGACATTTTCGTTGCTCTTCGCGCTACAGCAGTTACTGAGAGCGAAATCAGGCGACGANGGGAAGCCAAGTTGTCAGAATTGCTCTGAAAGGAGTGTGACATGCAGATACGGTGATTGGACATTTGTGTCTGATGGGCCACAAAGATCTCTCGCAGATGGTGGCGCGTCGCAAGTGGATGTCGGCGATGACTCTCGTGCTACTACGGCGGCATCGCCATCAGTGACAGCACCGCAATTACGTAGCGACACTGTCAACTATCAGCATGTCGGCGGTTCTGATTCATCACTCAGCCATGTTCGGGAACCCTCTACCCCTCAGTCTATGACCTCCACTGCCACGGTGGTAATTGCCACTAGACAAGGTGTCATTGACAGCGACCTGACTACGGCCTGGACGTCAAACACCTTTGCGGGTAACATGACCTATGCACCAGTCACACCTCGGCAGCCGATCGAAGAGCGCTCGTGGCAACAGCGTTCAACGAACAGACAACCTGCCTTGCTACATTTCAGATATCAATTCGTACCTTGGATCGAATCCAACAACTGCAAGTCGATGTTTGGGCCGGCAATCATGACTCTAGCTCGCGACAGCAAGATTATTTCCGATTGCATCTCCGCCTGCGTACAATTGAGAGACGAAAGTCTTGATCTGGGAAGTACCACGTCCACTGGCTTGACTGTACCCTCAAGGCTTCTGGAACAGTTGACTCGTGAAGATACTTTCACCGCAGAAGTCGGATTTGCGCTGCTCACGGTTAGTAGCGTGTTCTACATACCAACCTCGGATTGGGCCACCATCGCCTCTACCTGTGAAGCGCGCCTGGCCGAGTCTGTCCTGTCAGACGGGAAATTCGAGCTCACACCGGAGCCTTTGAAGTCGCTCTTGCGGTTGCAATTGAAAGTCGGTAGGTCATCACCAAGTCCAGAATACATCTGAATCTTACTGAAGTGCATGGCGTTCNNAGATCTTGCCGCCTCCATCGTAACGAACAAGCCTCCTTCGGCCAATCTTATGATTCCCTCAGAAAGCTTGATGATCAGCGACATTGATGATCCTCTCACTTCTTACGATGGCTGTCTCTGTTGCCTCGCACTATCTATGCGACTGGTTCACTTCGAACTTATTCCTGTGCTATCCGGTTTCCACGAATCGCGTCTACAGCCTGTCGGTTCTCACGTTTCCAGGTGGGATCGGTGGTTTGAACTCTGGAGTAGTTGTATGTCGTGGTTCCAGGACCGACCTCGCAAGATGAGGCCTGTACTCGAAAGCCCAGATGAAGACCCCCGGCGCAAACAACCTTTCCCCATTGATGTGTTTACAAGCGCCACTGCTCTGCAAGCAAATCTTGTCATGCATATGTCAGCAGTAACTCTGCTATCACAAAAACCTCGTCTCACCAACGCAACCTCGATTCTACAGCGTTTTAGATCACGGAGCTGGCACGTTCAAAAGATTGCACGCATGTTAGTCGGTAATCATTTCAATGGGCAGTGGGACCCGGTAGTCATTGCTGCACTGCTTTTTATTGCCAAGGAAATGTCGCACCCCTCCCAGCAGGAAGCGCTTCTACCATGCTTCCATGAGATCTCGAATACAACACATATTCCCATTGGAAAGGATGTCGCCAATCTTCGCGCACTCTGGCAATCAATCCAACAAGATGATCCACCAAACCTGCGGCATGCGTTCTGAGATACGATAGCTTTGCGAACGTGCAGCAATTTTCCTTTGCCATCAATCGAGCGTCGCCGCTACTTCTTCGACAGGCACACAAGCGCAAGTACACGGGATCAAGATGGAAGAATTCAGATTCTCTCGTCCAGAGTCTATTACAAGACCAACTCATCCTTCCACGGTATCGAAACCTGAGCTCCCCTCCTGGAGACCGTCTTGGCAGAAGCAAACGTGCTCTTGGTGACAGCGGCACAAATGTCAAACTCCAGATTGCGAGAAGAGGCCTCAACAGCAAGCACCGAATACATGCCGATGAAAGTATCTCCGGCAGCAGTTGTATCCACTACATCGACTTTAAGCGCTGGCACAAGACCTTNTTGCCCATTTCTGCTCATGTAGTAAGCGCCTCTCGCACCAAGCGTTATGACGAGATTTTGGACACCCTTTGCCATAATCTTAGTAGCCGTTTTCTCCACCATACTGGGATTTTCGAGCTCAGCCTCGTCGACTTGCGCAAGCAGAGCCACTTCGGTCTCGTTCAGGATGAGATGTGATAATCCATCGTATGTCTCTTCTGGAAGTTGAATAGCCGGAGCCGGGTTCAAGAGGACTGGCACTCCTGCCGACTTGGCTGCTGCCAGTGCCTCCAAGACAGTGTCGAGAGGAATCTCCAATTGCATAACCAACAAGGAAGGCCTCAAGTTGGCAAGATTGGTGACACTTTCAGGTCGCAGAGAGGCGTTAGCGCCGGGAGTCAAGATGATGCGGTTCTGGCCGGTGCGCTCGTCCACCATGACGATAGCATTGCCGGTCATCGAGTGTTCGGGGTGACCTTGTCTGCGTGCAACCTCCGAGGTATCGACACCATACGATTGAAGGCTGTTCAACAACGTTGAGCCGTGAGCATCTGCGCCGACAGCACCAAACATGGCCACTTTGATCCTTGCGTCTTCTAGCGAGCGAGATCTTGATAGTTTTGCGCAAGCTACCGCTTGATTGGCGCCTTTGCCTCCAGGAGAGACATCAGATTGAGTCGATGTGAGTGTTTCGCCAGGTAGCGGGTGGTGGGGGATGTAGTAAACAAGGTCGATGTTGAGGGACCCGAGAACACAAATAGTCGGTATAGGTGAGACCATAGTCGAAGTTACCGCAATGTTGCGGTTCGATTTTGATCTTGCAGCTGGTGTGTTGTTCTGACTGGCGGTTCTCAAAGCTTTATAGTACTGGGTTGGTTCAAAGCGCGCAACCTTGTGGGTCTGGAGCACGCCCCACTACCAGTAGTTTAACCAGAGCTAGTGGGAGACTGGTCCCGCTTGCAACCAATAAATCGGAAGCCAGATGCAGAAGATAGACTGTTAATCCAACTACCCACCAGACGACCTCTCCAAGGTTTTCAAACATGCCCCCAGTCAACTACACCCTCGTATCCCCACTCAACCTCGAGATCTCTAAGCCGCCAAAGAGCCGCCCATCCAGTCTCGCGCTCTATACTATCTAGCAGTTGGGCTATCTTCTGTCGCTCACTACCGTGAGTGAGTAACCTACCTGCAATATAAAGAGGCTGTATCGAGTTTACCATACTCCCTGGATGTGGATTCGCACACGAAATGCCACAGACTTGCCTCGCATGCCATAGTGATAAAGTCTGAGGATCAAGTCTACTCCCCGGTGGCTGCATCTCCAGCATCAAGATACAGGCAGCGTGGTATACCTGGTTGCTTGAGATTGCTGCCCAATGTGGAAAGATGATGGATGGGAAATTGAGCTCGGCGTCTTCATCGACAAGAGAAATTGGTCTCATGGTCGCAGGACGCTCATCGAGCCAGAACTGCAGATCCAGCCAAAGCTGTTGCCATTGTTGTAAAAATGGTCTCTTGTCGGTGAAGTCTGTGCGACCAAGCTCCAGATAACTCGTCCTGCGGAACTTTAGATCGCATACTCTTGCGCATAGGTATATTGCCCAATTGGCATGCGCATCATGGTACTCTCGACTCTTTTCGTGAAAGAGAGACCTTACGAACTCTTCGCCCTCTCCTGCCGTCACTACGGATCGATTCAGATCAGGCACCCACTTCTCGAGCGCCAAAACCAGTTCGGCACCATCAGACGTAAAGCTTCCACACAGTATCATTCTGGCATAACACCAGAAGACGGCCTGCAGCAAACCGCCCGAGAAGCCATTGACACCAAAGACTTCGAACAGCGAAGCACAGCCTTCGACATGGCGTTTCCAGTTTCCTGTTTCGCTAGACATCAATTCAAAGACGGCAAGCACGCATGCCGTCACCAAGGTGACTGGGTCTTTGGCCTGGAGTGCAGGTGCCAACAATCTTATACTTTCTTGATACAGTTCGAGGCTGTCGTAGCATCCTTGCACCATACCTCTTCTTTCCATCTGTCGCGAGGAAAAGGCCAGGATGGCATAGAGTAGAGCAGGAGACCTCTGCGCGACAAGAGGAACTTCAATCTGGAAGTGTTGCTCTTCGTCAAACTTGTCCAGCTGTGGCGCGCACTCGGTGATCCAGTTTTGGAGGTACCGTACAAGGCGTTCTTGCGGTATCTTGACTGTTGCGGATGAAAAGTCCAAGCTTGGTGATGCTTCGGAGGCGCCGACTTGGATGATACGCGGTTGAGTAGGAGAGAGATGGGACAAGCCATTGAAGAGCACAGATCTGAGTTCCTCGTGAAGATTGTGGAACCGTGGGTCCATTGACGGATCTTCAGTCGCCATAACGCTTATTGAGATGAATCTGATCAGCTGTCGCGCATGGGATACCAGTTAGGCATGGAGAGCGCGAGAAAAGATGTCTATTGCCGAAATTATGCCCAGAAGAGGGGGCGTAGCCACGCTCGGGTGGTCCGTGCTCGCGTGCCGTGGGGGCTCGCCGAGATCCGGAAAGACGTCGCGTGACGATATTACATTATTGAAGCATCAACCCTGAACGACTTGTAATAGGTACATGCAAAGTGAATGCATGACTCTGGCCATTCAAGCATCGCCATTACAAGACGCTGCCGTGCAAAGTGTGCCTCTCGGGCATTGCTATACTCTGACGCGTAGCCACTACTCATAATTCTACCTTGCCGAGGCAAGACAGCGTGTCGGCGGCAGTGGTGATTATCTCGAAATTCCGAGGTTTGATTCTTCTTGGTGTCATGATGAAACTTTTGGTTCATTATCCGTCGCTAATTATTCCTATTACCCCCTGTTGCAATGATTTCACACCACTTGAACCTCCTCCATATGCCCCTTTTCACCCTTCTCCATCCTAATTGAAAGCATGCTGAGCTCCTGCTTGGCCTCTGCAAGCAACGCAGCATCTCTCTCACCGGCCTGACTCTTGAACACACGGTCCATCTCTTCCAGAGTGGCATTCTTTGTCTCGGGAAGGAAAAACCACACCCACAGGATAGCGGCACCGAGGAAGACGCTGAAGAAGATGTACGTACCCCAATGCCATGCCTCCAACATGGGAGGGACGAAGAACGCAATGGCGAAGTTGTTGAGCCAGTTCGACGAAGCGCCTATTGAAGTTCGAGTCAGTGATTGCCAAAGAATCGTGGCTGAGGCATGTCATTTGCTTACCGATTGAAGCGNCCCTTTGCTCCTAATAGAGAGGGGGAAAATCTCAGAAACGAGCGTCCAAGACACGGGACCCCAAGTTGCTCCAAAGCCGGCGATGTAGACCCAGATGAGAGCGACGGCAGTCCAACCAGCGGCAACGTGACTGGGCCAGTCGTGGCTGAACTTGGCGACGATGATACCGACAATAATCATGCAAACGCCCATGACGACAGAGCCTACCAGCAACATGGGTTTACGACCGACTTTATCGATGATCAANNCTGTATACCGCATCAGCGCTCAGACTTCTCGATTCGCAGGTTGGACATATCAAGATAGACGTACCATGGCAGGAATAGTGCTGATGAGGAATACTACACCAGTGACACCAGTGGCCAGCAAAGCATTCGTGCCACCAGTGAGACCGAGACTGATGAATACGTTAGACGCATAGTATATGATCGCGTCGATGCCCGACCACTGTTGCCAGAACATGACGAGCCATGCGGTGCAGATGCGCTTGAAGTTGTCCTTCGATCGGAAGCACATACGGTACTGTGCAAGTTGATGCTTGAGGCGGCTCTGGCGCTGCTCGGCGAGAACAGNGAAGTCGCGAGCAAAGGCCTTCTGCTCGAACAGTGCTTCCGCCTTGATCTCGAGGTATTCGGCATCGACTTCATCGTGATCGATTGGGAGCTTGCGCAGCCATGCGAGCGTGTTCTTGGCTTCATCGTCACGGCCCATCTTAACCAGCCATCTGGGCGAGAATGGCATGAACCAGATTCCAACAGCAAGACAGACAGCGGGAATGCCTTGAATGATTGAAGNGAGGCGCCATGCGAGATTCGACTGGCCACTGCCAGTGCCACCGATATAGTTGCTGCCGTAACCAACCCAGAAAGAAAGCATGATGCCAAGGATGGTTGCCAGTTGGTAGAAGGAGACGAGCAATCCTCTCATATGAGGAGCGGAGAGCTCAGCATTGTAAAGCGGTCCGACACCACTGAAAAGTCCAACACCGACACCAGTGAAAAATCTGCCGGCATATAAAAGCGATGGCATGCCAGGTTGAGCACCGACATAGAGAAAACTGCCCAAGATGACCCAGCAGCAGGCCACAAACATAGTGTACTTTCTCGAGATGAGCTCGCTCAGAACGCCGGCCGTAAGAGATCCGAGAAGACCGCCCAGTTGAAGGATCGAAGTAAGCCAGCCGGTGGCTCCAGCAGATTTGACAACGGTCGGAAAGTTCTCAGTGAATCGGGTCATGACCAACGACTGGCCNNTATATTCGAAAGTCAGCTCGGAACGGTCTCAACACTGTACCAAGGAGCTCGACCTACCCAGGACACCTTGCTGATAACCATATTCGAAACCGCCGANGTCTGCTCAACTATGAGTGGATGATCCTTGAAGGTGAGGCGTGCGATCTTACGAGGCGAATAGAGCGATGAACAAGACCTTGGGGTTGCCCTTGATCGAGTGCCAAATTGTCGCGTTTGAGTGTTCACCCATATTGTCAGTCTGTCAGAGGACGTGAAGTGTCGTGCAGTGGAAGACCATTTCAAGGAGACTGGCTGGTCTTTATATAACTTCCTCATAAAGAACACTCCGCGCAGATCTCAGGTAACATATTCACTAGCCCCAGACCCGCCATGCAGCCCCAGAGAAAGATTTTGCGGAGTGTGGTGGAAAGTGGAGTCGGGTGGCAGGTCGTAGGCTATGACCCCCAAATTGAGATTAGCTTTATCCACTCCCCAGACGCGTCCTTTGGGAGAACGGCCCCTTCCGATTATTATTGACAAGGAGAATGTCGTTCATGCACCTAAGAACCATGGACGGTCAGCCATATTGCCATTCCCTTTACAACGCCATCCGAAAAGCTTTGCAGATATACTTGAACGACACATCAATGACCGGCGGTTTGCTCTGATCCACTTGAAATGAGTGCATGAGCTGACTGGCTTGCTGTGTGCATGAAGTCGCCAGTGATCGAAACAATTTGCAAGTCGTAAAAAGTGGTATCATTTGGATTAAGAACGAGAAAATGTGATCAGATCACCTAATGCTTGCCGCGAGAAGAACCGCTGATGAGCTTCTTCTTGAGATGCTTGGGCATCTTCTCCTTTCTCTTCTCGCGCTTCTCCTCTTTGACTGCCTTTTTGTGCTCCTTTTTGGTATCTTTGTCTACGAAACGCTTGCCTCTGGGTCTCTCGCCCTCGTTGCGCTTCCTACGCGGTCGGTCAGGGTCTTCTGAATCGTACTCTTCGCTTTCTGAGCCCTCGGCATCGCTGTCATTCTCAGCGTCTTCGGTGCCGTTGGCGGTCTTGTTTGCAAGAAGGGCTTTGTAGACGAGGTCATCGCCTTCTCCTTTTTGCACTCGTGCAGCATCGCGCTCGACATCGTAAACTTGCTCGAGAGTCTGGGGGATGTATTGTTGTCTGAAAACTTGGTTGTCGACTTCCTCGTCATCTTGGTTACCTTGTTGTTCTCTGGTCTCGTACATCTTGGCAATGAGGTCCTCCATCTGAGAAGTCTCAACACCGCCTTGTTCAGATGTGATGAAACCGAAGATGGCTCTCTCGGGCAGACAGTCGATGCCCTTGCGAGCGAAGAAATCGCTAATGTTCTTGATATCCATACGCAGGAACTCGAGGGAACGCGGGTGGTCGTGCTCAACACTTTGACTAACGTCAATGACGAAGATGCGACCTTGGTGGTACATCAGGTTGTATTCACTCAAATCACCATGGACCAGGCGACAGGTCTGGTACATAACGCGCATGTAGCCGAGCAACTGAATGTACATCTCTCTCCACTTGGCGGCATTCTCCTCTTCGGTGGATAATTGGAAGTCGACGTCTCTCAGACGAGGTGCGGGCCATCCCTTCTTGTTGCCCAGGAAGCTCATGACCATGACGTGTTGACGGAGGTAAAGAGGGTCAGGGCAGGGAATACCGGCGGCGTGTAGAATACGCAAGTTTCTGAACTCCTTCTCCGCCCAGACCTTGACCATGGCGCGGTTGTCGCTCTTGTTATAGCCGCCACGGAATCTAAAGTCTCCAGTGACGTACTTGTCGCGGTCCTTGAAGACCAGAATACTCGTCTTGTAGACCTTGATGGCTCTGTGTAGAGGGGCAGCAGGACCTTCGGAGTCGTCGTGGGACTCGGGGATTGTTGCAGCATGGTAGACGTTGGCTTCCTTTCCGGTTGACAAAACGCCGTTGATCTCGGAAACAACATTCTTGTTCAGGAGTTGCAGAAGAATCATGCGTGTTCTAGGATCCAAGACTTGTTCGCTGGTGGCGCGGTCGCTCTTGTCCTTGCCGCCTCCTCTTTCTTGCTTGCCGCCGCCAAAGCCAGCCTCGAGATTGTTAAGGCGCAGCTTAGAAGCATGTTGGGCCAAGCTTTGGACCTGATCATCGACGCTCGAACGAGTATTGGCGGTAGGCTTGTGGCCGGCAGGATTGGTCTTGGGCTTTTGGATCGAGGAGACTTGATCGTCGTTCAGACGTCTCTGGCGGTTGTATGATTTGGTGAAGTCGGCAGGGTTGGAAAAAGTAATTTCTGAGTCGTTGACCTCGTCGGCGCTGTCCTCGAACAAGTCATCGTAGTAGTCGTCCTGTTCATCCTCAATGCCCTCGTCCAGTAAAACACCACCAGCTTGTTCTTGGTCGTTGTTGGCATAATCGTATCCTTGGTTTGGCGCAAATGTGTGAGCTGGCTCCAAAGCCGCTGCTGGCGATTCGTTCGTCGACATATTTGGTGCTCTGATAGAAGGCAAAAAGATGTCGCAAGCAGTCGCAAAGAAAAAAGATATCGGGCTGAAAGTTGCGTCAATATACACGGAGCTAGCGGCCTTACCTGATTCAGGGACTCCATGTTGCCAACTCGATGAGAGCATGTGAGAAACACCCTCGTACACAACATCTTGATTCAGAACACCTTCCATATCCCCCGCTGTTCTCTAACGCCTTCCCCCACCCCCACGTTACACAAGCCGCATGCGGTGCCGACTCCATCCATCATCACATGTTGACCACATCTTCCTCATCTTCAGCATGGCGATTGTCCTGTACAGCCCGACAAGACGGCGCCATGATACTGTCTACAAAGATGCCTACTCGGTTTGCTCCCATTCTCAACATTCGCCGCTGCTCTCGCCCCCACGCCACTTGCTTTCAAGACACGCCTGTTGACCAAGTCGATCTTGACTTGATTCAACATCAACTCAACCTGAAATCTCCTGTCGATACCCTGCGAAGTCTTCTTCTGAACGACACGCGTTCGCTCTTTCGGCAGATGCATTTACGCTCCGTAGTCAAGGAGGCTCTGAAAGTTGACTTTCCTATCAATGGCCAAATGCTCGACCCTCACGAGTTCCGCCAGTATGTATTTCCAAGTTTCGAGCTGCTTTGAAATCTCACATGTCTACATTGGTAGTAGGCCCGGCTGACTTGCTTNAGACACATGGCTGTGAAAACAGCTTACAAATTTCGCCGAAGACTCCTGAGGGAGCAATTCTTGAGGTGTCAAACAACCCAAGATGTCATGCGCGTTCTTGCTGTAGCGTTACAGCGCAAGGAGACCACTCGTGATCTAGCCGATATGGATCTTTGCATCGTGCGAGCTCTTTACCGCGCCAGAGACAACACAACCGATCTTAAGATTTTCGGTGCCATAACCACAATCATCTCCCGTTTCCGAAAGGAGAACCTACCCATCACACGCCACCTCTTGGCCGTTGGCATCAAGTTCGCTGCTCGCACACGCAGCTTGCCCGGCATGAAGAGATATCTGAAGCTACATAGAGAACTAGGCTTTCCGATTGCAAAGACTTTGTTCAGAGCCATCATCGCAAAATTCAGTGTTGGAAGTAACGGGTTTGGTGAGATTCGTAATGGAAGATGGTCACGTCGTGATCTGCTACAAGTCCTCCTTGGCTTCGAAGATACTGCTCCGGAAGACCAACACCACCTAGGTCTGTTCCTCGATAGGACCGAATGGACTCAATTATATGGATGGATTGTCGTCTTGTCCCGCTGCAAGGCATCCGACGAGCTCTGGAAGGAGTGGTTGCTGTGGCAGGAGAACGCTTTACGCCTGAAAACAGGCAAAGTGGCATCCCTGTATAGCGAAAGCAAGCTCAGAGGCGATTATTCGTTCATCGAGATGATGGCTGACGCAGGAGACTCTCGTCGAGCTTGGAACATACTCGGCGCCAGTGGGATCCCTTTCAAGGATTGTCGAAGTCGGCTGAGGCGTACACTTCTTCGCGATATTCAGCATGCAACCGTTTGGGACGATCAGATGTCCCTCGACCTGCTCGAACAGTATGACTTCGAGTTGAGAAAGGTGGAGAATGCTTTAGGCGTGGAGTGGGTCAATCTTGGTAACGATGAAGGCTACCATAAGCCTACAGAATCTATGCAGGGATCCCTCGAAGCTCTTTCGTCACCCTTCTTCAAGCTAGAACCGGACTTCGGTTATCCTCACGATCTCAGTGCAGAAGGTATGTCTCAGGCTCTGTCACCAGTATAGGAGTTTTACTCACTGGCACCAGAAATCAAGAAACAGAACGAGGAAATGATGTTACATGTCGAAGACATATCGATCTATCTTCCGAAAACTGCTCGCAGGCCTAAGAAGCGCGACTAGAACATAACGTCCTAATGACCTAACGAAACACCCATAGAACAGCATAGCATAGCATGACATGATACCCTAAGCATATTTTAATACTTTGATCAGATCTAATAACTGTCCGTCTCCATTTATTGATAGGAACATTGGGTTGACCTGGTCAGCTGTCTGTCACGCGCACGACAGATGCAACTGGTGAGGATCGAGCTGATGGTGAGAACCGAATCCGTATCCGAGCCGGCAGTGATGGCATCCGCTACACATCCCGCGACCACTCATCCGTAATCTATCGTGATTCGTGAATGCCACCCCTCGCTACAAGTTTCCCCACTCAGATCAAAGCGGAGACACTCCATGGGGCGAAGTGGAAACGTGAGATGAATGCGTGATCCTTCTTCGCCAACTGGGCACGCACTGTTGGTGCCAGACCTGCAGTAGTGAGCATGCCAGCTCGGTGTCATTGCGGTGCTTTAAGCTTCTACCAAGCTTGCAACGGCTTGCGGGTTCTTGTCAGCTCTTTTAGAAGGGGCGTTCGGGAGGCTTGCTTGCCGCATCTCGGGGCGACTTGTTGCGGCCGAGGATTACGGACCGAGAAGGGAGCCAACTACACCTCGAGGCTTGAAGGAGGCTTCGAGGCAAATTTCTCATGCATAATACAAGGATGTTTGAGTGGAATGGTTGACAAGTGGCCGAGTCTGTTTCTCGAGTGGTTCCTGTTTGACGATGATCTTTCTGGGGGTGCCATGGGGATGCATCGAGATGGGTACGCGTATGCAACACTGTGCACAGTGCGAGGTCCACTCGCAAAGACCCACGCATGTTTCTAGTCTGACCCTAGAAAGAATGATCGGCAGGCAAGAGCACGCGACTTTGGTGCGAGCGTAAGATCTTGGAATTGGCAATCACCTCTTGCTTCTGTCACACAAGACTTTGCTTGGCCTGGTTCTCACCGCCGCGCTTCAGAGGTACACACTCGTACACGCCAGTCCGTATGTTCTTCTTTTCGACACGGCCACCGTCAGAAGGTGATATACCCGACATGGCTTCCGTACTCGGCGCGACTCGTGCATAGAACCGCCGAGTTTGTGGCTGGAACTCTGCTAGCTTAGGGCACGCCCCTCCCCCAGACCGTCGTAAAGGCTTGGCCATGAGCTTAGGAGCGCTTGTCCACTGCTTGGGTGTTCTGTTCTTTGCTTCAGAGGTTCGCGGTCTCGCTCTTTAGTATACGGTCCTATTATGAAGTCTCGTATGAGTCGCAATACGACATCTAGACTGTCTAAATAGAGGCAGAAAGAGGCAATGGAGAGGCCTCAGGCAAGTCCCCGTCATCAAGCATGAGCTTTTGTGCTCGAGGTACGTACTTGCGTGTTCATGTATCGGGTAGTGTCAGGCGAAACGGCAAGTCAGAAGTACCTTAGCGGTATGCCGATGCTCAAGCCTCCTTACCAACTCCAACCTAACTCTACAGGTATCGATTTTCTTTGCCGCAACCCGGGTCACCAAGGTACCGGTCTCCACAATCCAGAGCCTGGAGAGTATGCACGGAGAAGTCGAGCCCATGGGGTGAGTCGGCAGTCCCTGCCTTTTCCTTCTCCTATATAAACACCAACGTCCACCTGTCGTTCGTCTCTTTCCCTCATTGTCAGTCACTTCTTCTTTTCTACTCTCGCTACTATTCTCTACACAGGGTTCTCGACCCGATCTACACATCACAATGCCTTTCGCCATTAGACGGCCTGAGGGCGAGGTCGGTGCCGTTTGGCCCGCCATTGCTGTCGGTGCATTCGTTGCTTTTGGTGGTGTCCTATATGGTTATGACACAGGTACTATTCTACTGCCATTCACCTTCGGGAGATCATGCTAATTGTACCANGGCACCATCAGTGATATCCTAGCAATGGATTACTGGCTGAGATTGTTCGCTACCCACACCGACGCTGCAGGCAAACATTACCTCACTGCCAGCCAGTCATCCGAGATTGTCTCCTTGCTCTCAGTTGGTACTTTCTTCGGTGCCCTCCTGGCAGCCCCCAGCGGTGATTTCCTTGGTCGCAAGTTGGGTTTGATGGCTTGGTTGTGTGTCTTCAGCGTTGGTGTTGTCCTTCAGACTGCTGCAACTGCGATTCCCCTCTTCGTTGCTGGTCGTACTATCGCTGGTCTCGGTGTCGGTGGTATCTCAGCCTTGATTCCTCTCTACCAATCTGAGACTGCACCCAAGTGGATCAGAGGAACTATCGTTGGTACGTACCAGTTATATTGTCCATTGACGGTCTTTTGCTTACATTGAACCCANGGTGCCTACCAACTGGCAATTACCATCGGTCTCTTGCTCGCCTCCATCGTCGGTAACGCTACCAAGAATCGCCAGGACACCGGATCATACCGCATTCCTATCGCCGTGCAATTCGCTTGGGCCATCATCCTGTTCAGCGGCCTCCTCATTCTTCCCGAGACTCCAAGATTCTACATCAAGCAGGGCAAGCACGAGAAAGCTGCTCGTGCTCTTGCCAAGCTCAGACGTCTTCCTGTCGACCACCCTGCCATCGAGGGCGAGCTGGCTGAGATCACCGCCAACCACGAATACGAAATGTCTCTCGGAAAGGCCAGCTACATCGATTGCTTCAAGGGAAATCTTGGCAAGCGTCTTGCTACCGGCTGTGGTCTTCAAGCCCTCCAACAGTTGAGCGGTGTCAACTTCATTTTCTACTACGGAACTCCCTTCTTCCAGAACTCTGGTATTGCCAATGGTTTCACCATCAGCTTGATCACTTCTTGCATCAACGTCGCCTCCACCTTCCCTGGCTTGTACCTGGTTGAGAAGTGGGGCAGAAGAAAGCTTCTGCTTTTCGGAGCTGCTGGTATGGCTGTCTGTCAGCTTATCGTTGCTGGTGTCGGTCTCATGCCTACCTCCAACCATGCCGCCCAGAGCGCTCTCGTGGCCTTTGTTTGTATCTACATCTTCTTCTTCGCCTCTTCCTGGGGACCCTGTGCTTGGGTTGTTACTGGTGAGATCTTCCCTTTGAAGGTCAGAGCCAAGTCCCTCTCTATGACCACCGCCTCCAACTGGCTCCTCAACTGGGCCATTGCCTATGCTACGCCCTACATGACGAACGCGATCCACACCAACGTCTTCTGGCTCTGGGCTGCATTCTGCTGCATGTAAGTACCATGCAATATCATCCCTGTCCATCGAACCATACTAATGACTTGCGTCCAGNNTTGCGTAGCCTTCGTTTGGTTCTGCATCTACGAGACCAAGGGACTCTCCCTGGAACAGGTCGACGAGCTCTACGGCAAGGTTTCCAAAGCCTGGCAGTCCGAAGGCTTCGTTCCCACCGTTTCCTTCCAAGAAGTGCAGGATGTCACGGGCGGAGCCTCTCGCAACCAGTCTCTTGCCGACATTGAGAGCGCCGCCATGCGCAAGAAGAGCATTACTCACCACGAGAGCGTTATGGGTGAGAAGATGTAAAAGCATCTTTGGCCCTTTTGCACCACCAGGCTTGATTTTTTTCTGTTTTTAGATATCCCATTGTCATGATTAACGTAACGAGATCGCATTTGGCGAATTATATAATGTAGTTGTTCAACAAAGACTACAATTATTTTACTCATCTTCTCAGCTTTGTTCTCGAACACTCTCTAACACTGCGACTTCGTGGAAAGCTTTCTGTCCAGGAAGGAACTTCGCGGATACTTGCACCTCGGCATTGACACTTGCAAACCTCGAGGAGTACTCCCTGTTGGGCAAGGTATTGGATCGACGCAGAAAACAACTGTGATGTTGCACTTCTCTGATTTGCTTAAGAGCACTACACTACAAGATTTGGTACTTGATTCGATGCTTCCGGTCTGATCGATAATGTTGCACTGTCTGATGCCGATAATTCTCCAATTCTATGCCTTCACATCACCACTCTCATAACATCTACTAATCTAGAAGAACACAACCAATTTCTCGATCCGAAAACTCCGCAAGACTGTCATATTCTAGCCACAAAAGCCATCCAGACAGCAACGCAAAACAGAAACAGCTCACCCTCCAATTCGAACACTGGCCCCCTTTCCCAACCCATATATCTATCACGATCTCCTTTATCACTGTCACCGGTGCAGTGATGTACCGGCATATACACCCACCATTCGTAATGAAACACATCTCCACCTTGTACGTCTTGATTCATTGACCCCCAGATGACCGACATCTGTGTGACTGTAATCAAGGAGTGACATGGGTGGTTTTCCCAGAGTACAACTCTGATTTTTGCTGGTTTGTTTTGATGGGGATTTGGGTTTGAGTGCAGAAGGCTTGTGTATTCATGACTTGTTGTGCTATTTAGGTCGGTTGAGGATATTTTCATTGACTGCTCTGCATGTAGACATCCACGATGGCTGACGGGGACTATTGTATGCTAACTTTCAGTAGCTCGACGGGATTATGGCCTGCCTCCCTGAGAGACGTAGCTGCTGCCCTCTTAAACCAGCTCAAGCTTTGCAATCTCTCCTTCTGTTGATTCGTGCTCCTTTGGCTCAAAACTGACGCTGGCTGTCCCTTAGCTGAACTTGCGCTGGATTTGAACTCTGCCACTTTACAAGCACGTCATAGTTGTCCTCTGCGAGCTCTGCCGCATCCTCTCAGTACTATCCTTACTAAATTTTGATCTGGAGCAAATCCGTAGTTCAGAAAGGGTAATCACATAAAGTGCCACGATTAAACAAGGATCACAAAGACTTGAGTGGTCGAGTTGAAAACGATGTTATAGGTGAGCAAGGTAACATGATTACCCACCACTTTTCGATTTCCTAGCGCGCTCAAACAAAGCCATCCCAAGCAAGCAGTACTAGAGATCAAATCCAAAGCACGCAACTGTTCATATAAACACAAGAAGACAAAGGCATGAGATGCAAGCCAGGAGCAGAAAATACATTACACATTATATTCACTCGTCAGAAGTGCCTCCACGAGTGCCATAGTCGGCTCTTCTCACGCCAGTCGCACGCCCGGTAATATCAGACCAAGTAGCGCCGAAACGACGGCCGGTACTGGCAAGAAGGCCTTCCTCCTCCTCTTCAGCAAGGTCATCATCAAGCTGTTCCTCATCAAGACGGGGAGTGCGGAACAGCATGACGACAAAGACAATGAAGAAGATGCCGAGGAAAGCAAATTGAGCCCAGAAGTCGACGAGTCCAAAGAAGGNGAAGTTGATGGTGATGCGGTTCAGGAAGGAGCTGACAACTGAAGGTGTGCAGACCATACGAGCGACAGGGTTGTCAGCAGCCTCGCGACAAGAACGGATGGCCTTGTGGTGGTTGCTGCAGTCAGGCTGAGCATCGGGATGATGAGTAGGTCTGTCACAGTAGGTCTGGGGACCAAAGGTGGCATATTGAGGAGCGACCATCATGGCGACAGCATAGTTGATGGCGAAGACGATCAAGGTGAGCAGAACCGTACCCATAAGAAGAGCTTGGGGAGCGGTGTGGCCCTTGCGAATCTTGAACAAACTGACCCACAAGAAGCGGATGCCAATAGTGGCAACACCAACAACAGACCCAGCGAAGAAGAGAAGAGTCAGGAGGAGGAAGATGACATAGTCGATAGGGAAGACCTTGGAGGTAACAACAAAGAGCCAGTTGATGGGCTGGAAGATCTTGTTGTGGCCAAGCAAGTAACCACAACCAGTCTTGCACACCGAGTTCTTGATCTTGTCAACACCGGTGACCAGCATGCTGGCCCAGACGATGAGGACGATGACGATTAGCAAAAGCCCACCGAGAAGCTTCAGGGGTCTGAAGACGGCCTCTGTCTTGAGCCAGACACGGATGAAGAAGTTCTGACCCTCGCCCATATCTTCGGCAGCAAGACGCTCGCGACGAACAAGAGTGCGTTCTTCGCGGATAAGAGCTTCGAGTTCACGACGGTCACGAGTGTCGAGACCGCTGTCACGGCCCTCGTTGCGGTTCTCGAGTTGTCTTTGACGCTCACGGTTTTGCGTCAGCTGAGAAAATGTGTTGGCAGCCAAGGTGGGAGCAGAGACGCGAGGAGCGGTCTTGATCAGAGTGAGGGGAAGGAGAGCCAGGCCAGGAGCTGTGTAGATGCAGTAGAGGAGGGTTCCGAGGGTCAAGAGAAGACCAACGCAGAAGGTCAAGGCACGCTCGCNCATCTGTAACGAGTCAGTGGTCGGGTCGCTGGTAGGGGAAAGAACGAACTTACGGTTCTCAGCCAGGAGATCCTTGAAGAAGTCGAGGTCGAGATGCTTCTGCGGCCTATTCTTGGCGACAGGTATGAAGAAGCCTACGAGGAAGATGATGACGACGAACAGGATAAAGGCGGTTGTGTACTTGAAAGCACCCCAGAGACGGCCAGCGGCAGTCTGGGTGCCCTCCTCAGCAGCTACTTCATCGTGTTCCTCGTACCAGAAGTAGGTGAAGGGAACGACGATCAGACACAAGACGGCGTCCAGGCTGTAAAGGGTGTAGTAGACGATCTTGAGCTGGAACAAGATGTTGTCAACAGCATCAGGAGTAGCCCAGTCTTTCTTTCTGCCGAGCTTGGACGAGGTAGTCGAGGATACCAGGGCGACATCGACGGGCAGCAGCAGGACGGTAGCCAGGAGAGACAGTACGGTGACAATGCAGACGATTGAGACGACGGCAGAGCGTTCGCGAGNGGCCTGGTAAAGGTAGACGAAGATGGATGCCACGACTAGCAGGATTGCAAGTGCGACAGCGTATGCGACCCAGATGAGGGAAGTCTGGATGAGTGCCATGATGCTAGGCAGGCAGGAGCTATGCAAAAGCTCAGAGGAAAGTCACAGAGAAGCGGCGCTGTTTCACACAAGGCGCATAGAAGGCTTACAAGAAGAAGGAGCTTCCCACGGCAGCCGCAAGTCTAGAGGTTCCTTCCCTGATTGTCACTCTCTCCACGATTGGAAGGCAGACGTCATCTTGGCGCTCCATCCCGCTCGCCCGTCCGTGCGCTGATATAGGTAGCAGCAGGCTTGGCACATGCAGCTCCGTGTTGTCTCGGGCGTGAGCTTCGGCCAGACACGACCATCTCCTCGACAATTGCATGCAATGCGCGACGACACATAATGCAATGCTATACAGAACTCGTGGCGCCAACCGCCGTGTCCAACGCCGTCGCCCTACCATTCATCGCTCCCGGCGCAACTAATCTCGTCGTTGCAAAGACTTCATTGCTCCAGGTCTTCACTCTCAAGACTATCGCGACCGACGTCAAGCCATCATTGCTCGTTCCCAATGCCGACACGGGCGCCATCGAAGGTCCTGAAAGTCTTCATCGCGTCGAAAACACGGCCAAACTGATTCTGTTGGGCGAGTACCCCGTGTCAGGAACCATCACTTCGCTACAGAGAGTCAAGGCCCTGAACACAAAGACTGGCGCTGAAGCCCTGTTGGTCTCTACACAGGATGCAAAGATCAGTTTGATCGAGTGGGACCCTCTCAACCACCGTATCTCGACCCTATCCATCCATTACTACGAGCGCGAGACGACAAACACTCTTCCCTTCGGGCCATCCCTTGCCGACACACCTAGCTATCTCAGCGTCGATCCAAGCAGCAGATGCGCCGCTCTTAAGTTTGGCACCAAACACCTCGCCATTATCCCATTCCGCCAATCTGCCGACGATCTGGCTGGAGAAGATGATCTTGATACCCCTCCACCCACCAAAGCTCCCGCCACAGGAAACGAAGCCCAACCCGAGACTCCCTACTCGGCCTCCTTCGTCCTACCCTTGACCGCTCTCGACCCCGCCCTTACACATCCTGTCCATCTTGCCTTTTTTACACGAGTATAGAGAACCCACATTCGGCATTGTCTCGTCAAACAAGGCGCCCAGTCATGGTCTGCTTGAAGAGCGCAAGGACATCTTGAACTATACAGTCTTTACTCTAGACTTGGATCAACGCGCTTCCACGACTTTGCTCTCCGTTACGGGCCTGCCTTTCGACATCTTCCGCGTCGTCCCGCTTCCCTTGCCCGTCGGTGGCGCTCTTCTCGTTGGCGCAAACGAGCTGGTACATGTTGATCAAGCCGGAAAGACAAATGCTGTGGCCGTGAACGAATTCGCCAAGCTGAGCTCCAACTTCGCTATGGCTGATCAGTCTGATCTTGGCTTGCGTTTGGAGGATTGTGTGGTCGAGGCCTTGGACCACACTAACGGCAACATGCTGATCGTCTTGAACACTGGCCGTCTCGCCGTATTGTCTTTCCGTATCGATGGTCGCTCGGTTTCTGGTTTATCTGTTCATTTGGTAGACTCTGCCCATGGCGGCCATCAGTTAAAGACTGCTGCAAACTGCGCTGCCTCATTGGGACGTGGTCGATTGTTTTTGGGCAGCGAGGACGGCGACTCCACTCTGATTGGCTGGTCCAAGAAGACTGCGCAATCACGCAAACGAAGTCATGCCCAGATGATTGCCGAAGATGCCGAACTCTCACTGGACGAGGAAGACCTCGACGACGACGCAGATGACGATTTGTACGCTGACGAAGCTCCGGTCGTAAAACAGATGGCCTCCCAGACTGCTGATGTCAGCGGTCCCGACAGCTACTCCTTCAGGGTACACGACAATCTGTTCAGTCTGGGTCCTATCAAAAATGTCTGTCTGGGCAAATACGCCACTGAGCTCCCCGAAAACGGTACCGAACCACAACTATCCCTCCTCGCAAGTGTTGGTCGGGAGCGTGCGTCGAAGCTTGCATTCATCAATCGTGAACTAACCCCTAGCCCACTTCGAACAGCAGAACTCCCTCATGCCCAAGCCGTCTGGACCGCATGTGCAAAGCAGGCAGCTTCACGTGGCTTACCCAAACCTACAGATGGTACTCAGAATCCGGAGGCACAACTTGCATCTGACATGCAGTTCGACCAGTATCTCATCACTTGTCATGCTGATGAGGACGGTTCTGAAAGCTCAAAAGTTTTCAAGATTGACAATGAAGTTACCGATACCAAACAGGGCGATGAAAGTATGATCTACACTGAGGTGACCGGGACCGAGTTTGAGGGTGAAGGTGAGACTTTGGATGTTGGGGTCTTGGCCTCTGGCACAAGAATTGTCCAGGTGAGAAAGCATGAAGTCAGGAGTTATGACGCAGGTAAGTCTCGAAATTATCCCCCACTCACAGATCATCTTGCCCATATCCAAGCATTTCCCCCATTTGTCTATCATTCAACACGGCCTCAAGGTTATCTCACCTGGAAGCAGCGCCTTCATGGAGAATCTCAGATGCACAGTCATTCGAGGATACCAACACTGAGGATGTCGTATATGTCATCATGTGTACTATAGCCTTTCCAATACAAAACTGTCATCTGCCCATTGCTTGCCACTTGCCACTATACTCGTCTGTCCCAAGATTGTGTACTAATCAATGCGCTTATAGATCTTGGTCTTTCCCAGATTTTTCCAATCATCGATGAGGAGACCGACGCAGAGCTCACTGTCGTACATTCGTCGTTCTGCGATCCCTATCTCCTACTGCTCAGGGAAGACTCGAGTCTGCAGATCCTGCAAGTGGACAAGAGTGGTGACCTCGACGAACTTGAGCGTGGTGATGCCGCTTTGGCCTCGAAATGGTTGTCTGGCAGTGTCTACAAGTCCGAGAAGACGGGTGATAAGGCATTAGCTTTCTTGCTCAACGCAGATGGAGGTCTTGTAGTAAGATTCAACTCGTGTTCATCACCTCAACACACAGTACGCTAATGTCATTCCCATAGGTCTTCGAGCTTCCGAACCTTGATCGACCTGTCTACGAGGCTCCAAGTCTCTCGGTCTTGTCGCCCGTAGTCTCAAATGAGAGTGCGCCTCGTCGCAATGTTGGCAAGGAAACTCTGACCGAACTCATCTTTGCGGACCTGGGCGATGAAACAGCTAAATCACCATATCTCATTGTAAGACTGTTCTCCAAGGCCTAGTAATCAAGTGCTTACTGATGTATCTAGTTGCGCTCATCAGCCGACGATCTGATCGTATACGAGCCCTTCCACCATCCTGCAGCTCCTTCTTCGCCTTTCACCACGAATTTGAGATTTCGCAAAGTGCCTGGATTGCACATGCCCAAATTTAGCGAGGATCCCTCTCTTCAAAAGCCTGCTGCTCTCAGATTGTTGCCCAATGTTGGTGGATATTCTGCTGTCTTTATGGCAGGTGGCTCGCCAAGCTTTGTGGTCAAAGATGCTTCGAGCCTGCCGCGCATCGTCAGTCTACGAGGAAAGGGCGTCCGTAGACTTTCTGGCCTCAACAGCCGCAAGTGCGAAGCTGGATTTGTGTGGGTTGACACTGCTGTAAGTCATGGAATCCCATACCCTCCGGCATTACTGACCATGACACCAGGGCACAATACGTGAAGGCCAAATTCCCGTTGGTACAAGATTCGCTTCCAACGGATGGTCTGTCCGCAGATTCTCGCCCTTCTCTGAGCATATCGAAGTCCAGAAGATCGCGTACCATTCGGAGCGCGACATCTATGTTATCACAACGCAAGAGGAAATCGACTTCTATCCCCCTGAGGACGACCCAAGGCACCCAGCAGCAGATGAAGGTATGATTACTCAGACATTCACAGAGAGCAAGGCTAACACTGTTCGCAGAAATCACACTTCGACCAAAGACACTGCAATGCCGCGTACACTTGTATGATGCCAGAGCAGATCGCGTCATTGACACTTATGAAATTTCTCCGTACGAACTGGTCACATCGATGGAGGTCATGCCTCTCGAGGTCTCAGAAATCACGCACCAGCATAGGCTGCTAGTCGCTCTAGGTACCATTTCACAGCGAGCAGAAAACTACGCCGCCAAGGGTTGCATCTACACGCTCGAGATTATCGATGTTGTGCCAGAGCCTGGTCAACCAGAAACAGGCAAGAAGTTCCGTGTCTTCGGCAGAGAAGAAACTAAGAGCGGCATCACGGCATTGATGGGCATAGCTGGTCTTGTTGGTACTGCTCAAGGACAGAAACTTATGATCCGTGGACTGAGAGAGGACGGATCATGTTTGCCTATTGCCTTCCTCGACGCGCAATGCTACATCACATCATTGAAGACTTTGGCAAGCAGTAAGCTCTGGATTGCTGCAGATGCTTGGAAGGGTCTTTGGTTTGGTGGCTTCGGAGTAAGCAATTCTGCAAACCACTCTTAGAGAATATCGCTAACACACTCGTAGGAGGAGCCGTATAAGCTCTCGCTCTTCGGAAAGTCACGCTCGCAGATGGAGGTCGTATCGGCTGAGTTCCTGCCCTTCGAGGGCCAGCTGTATGTTCTCATTATCGACGCGGATCTTGACATTCACGTATTGCAATACGATCCTGAACGTATGTGCTATGGGATATTGTTTCAGATTCCAGTGTGCTGACTTGTGTAGATCCCAAATCATTGTCCGGCCAACGCCTGCTACATAGAAGCACCTTCCATCTTGGTCATATGCCTACTTCGATGACACTACTCCCGTCTACCCTATCTCCTTTCACCGAGCAGAATCCAGACGAAGATATGGCAGACAGCGACAGCGAATCTTCCAAGACATCTGCACTGAACCACATCCTGATCACCACACAGACTGGCGGTATTGCACTGCTGACACCTCTTGACGAGGCCACCTACCGTCGTCTCTCAGCACTGCAAACAACACTATCCAGCATCCTCGAGCACTCGGCTGGTCTCAACCCGCGAGCCTACCGTGCAGTTGAGAGTGAAGGGCTCGGTGCTAGAGGCATTGTTGACGGAGACTTGATAACCAGAATCTACGAGTTGGGTGCTGGTAAAAGACTTGAAGTGCTCGGCAGAGCTGGTGCCGAGGTCTGGGGTATGAGAAGCGATTTGGAGATCATCGCAGGTGAGGGATTGGGATATTTGTAGATTTGCTAGTTGCAATGGTATCCGAGGTTATTCCTTTGCATGGGATCTGCTGTGCTTAGACTGGATGTGCTATCGAGATCGATTCTCCAGTTTTCCCGTCGTGTCTAACTTCCATGAAAAAAGCGCTGCATCCGAACGCAATCGACTTTGTTTGATTGCAAGAGTCCACTCTTTCCCATACTTATTACTGCATCGCTCCTCCCTTACAATCGCACCCGCCTAATCATATCGCTCCGTGTCAATGATCGCTCCTAATTAATAATCTATCGCTCTTTCCTAATGATCGCTCTTTTAACAAACACACCTTGCTGATCTTAGAAACTGTATCACTCCTTCCCGATCTTATAGATCGAGTCGCCCAAACCAGATCGCCACGTCCTCGTCATATATCTCCTTTCCATCCACATCTGCATCGCCCGACTATTCCTTAACCACTTCTCCATTGACCACCTTCACCTCGACGGTATCCTCAGACTTGATCGCTAACGGCGATATGTCCCTACTAAACAATCCTTTCTTGACCTTCGCATCATCACTTTCCTCGCAAATGTCTTCCTTGCCTCCTATACGCCACCAATGTTTCTGCTCCCTCAATCCGATAACGTAGACCCCATCATCATGTCCATGGAGTATAGAATCAAGAGTAATGTGTCTGAGTATCTGTTGTCCAGGCTCTAGAGTCAAGAGGTCTTTACCTCTGGGTCGTGGATCAACATTTCCTGCCGTTACGCCCAGACATCCTGCGCGTCGTCTATTNNAGTCGTAAAAGTCTTTTTTGGTGCTGGTGTTTGTGATGACGAGACCGAACGAGGAGAGTGGTGTTTCTGGTTCTAGGGTACGGTATAGACGTGGCTGTGTGGGTTGGCGATCACCCAGGAGATCTCGGGGAGCTAGGTAGCGTTGCGTACTTCGAAATTGTATTGTTGTTGGTTGTGAGGTGGGATTCGCGATGCAGATTTGGAGGAGGGATGGAGAAGTGTCTTTTGCTGGTATGAGGCAGAGGTGTGCAGATATCTCCGGTGGCCAAGGCAAACGATCCACGACTTTGAAACTAGCATTGCCGGCTGAGGGTTTACTGTTGACCAATTTTGGCGTCTCCGAGGGTCGTGATAGTAGTTTGTCGTCTAGCGGGAGTGAAGGATCGTCAATATAAGTCCACCAATTTATGCCTAGGTCCTTGGTTGCAAGCTTGATCCTGTATTCCTTGCCCTCTCGTAGCAGAGCAGCAAGTTCACTGTCCTTATCGACTACATACTCAAACATCGTAAAACAATCTTTATAGTGTTTCGTCCTTCCCACTGGCGAAGAGAGCGTAATATATCGTTTCTCTCCAACCTCCTTGCCAAATCTTGCTTCCTTCAATCTCTGTTTATCGCTTTGCAGTGTGTTGATGCCATGCGAAGTCAACAGTCCAAGGTCAAGGGCATAAGGCACATCCAAAGCCGAACCAGAAATATCCAGCACCAAAGCCCTAGGATCAGTATCTAGAGGCGAGTGGCGGCAGAGTCCAAAGTCAATCGTAAAGGGGAGTTTTCCAGAAGCGTCAAAGAGCCGATAGTTGCTTTGGATGAGAGTATGTATCTTGAGTTCCTCCATGGCTTCCATGTTTCGTGTCTGTCTTATGCGGAAAATTTTCAACATATATAGGTGAGGTGGTTGAAGAAAGGAAGGCTGCAGTTGTGATGACTCAAAATAGTAGTGGATGCGTGTGATTGGCCACTGAGATTTAGAAGGAGCGAACCTCCATGACCTGAAGAAGCATGTTCGTTAGACTGCTTGGACAGGAAAGTGCGCCAAATCAAAATATGAAAAGGACGATCTAAAGAATCTCGAAATGTGATTAACTATTTTTTATCTGTATAAAGGTAGAGTAGAGATGATATGATAAAATGACTCGATCATGCAAAAGCGCAAACAACATGCTTGAACGAGAGTCAAAAAAGTAATGTAGAAAAATCATTAACAGAGAATGCTGCTGTAGACAAGAACTCCATCTTCCCGAATATTGTAAGAAAATGAAACAAGGACATTTACATGTACACCGAATCGTCATCAAATCTATGCCGACGACAAAACCTTGAGAATCTCCTCCTTCTCCTCGACGGGCAGCATGCTAAGCATCTGGGCAATACCCTTGAGACCACCCTCCTTGTTGGCGCGCAGCATGGCGGCGACGTCGTAGGCGATCGAGTCCTGCTTGAGGTTCTCGATCTTGGAGTAGATGTCTTGGCGGTTCTTCTCGTACCACTCGGCGACCTGCTGGTCTTCGGTGCCGAACTGAGGAATGCCTGACCAGGACTCGAGGGTCTGGAGATTCTTGGTGCGCGAGACCAACTCCTTCGATGACGACAGAGCCATGGCCTTGAGCACGTACTCCTCGTCCAATCTACGGCGGAGACGCCAGTAGAAGAAGCGACGAGCGTTTTGCCATTGCAGAGGCATGCGGATGGTGTCCTTGGCCTTCATGCGGCCTGCACGGTCGTGCAAGTCGGCGTACTGCAGAGAGATCTGCATGTACACAGGCAACAAAAGCTTCTCACGTTCAGTCATCTTAGCCTTGACCTCGTGGGCCTCCTCAGCAGACAGCGACTTGTCGGCCGATCTGGCCTTGAGCTCGCCGTATGTGGGGTCGAGACGGGCCATGACATCAAGCTGCTTCTCCTTGCGGAACTTGATACCGACAATACCCTCGGGCTCGAGAACACCACCACGAGACTCCTCGTCGGCGTACATCTCCATGTATTGAGGGTTGATGGTAGGATCGACGACGACNNCTGTAATGTATGTTAGTATCTTGTACAAACAGGAGAAATATTCATTAAAACTTACCCATGAACCACCACGAAGCTCTCCGAAGGGAGGAATGTAGACGAAGATGGGCTGCTCGTATTTGACGAGAGCATCGACGATGTATGAACCGTACTTGAGGACCTCGTTGTACATATCTCGCTGACCACCAGAGAAACCTCTCCAGTTGGCAAGAATCATCAAAGGCAATTGCTCACCGTTGTTGAAGTCCTTGATAGCCTGGGCAGTCTTGAAGGCTGAGTTGGGGTACCAAACACCACCAGCCTCGTTGGTGACTTGCTCGATCGAGTCGGGGTTGGCAGGGTCAGCGGGTGTGACGTTCTCAACAGAGCGAGTCTCAACACCAATGACACCGACGGGGATACCACCAAGGCGAGCACGACCAACAACGACAGTACGAGCCCAGCCACCAAGAGCCTCCTCGAAGGAGCCCTTGTCGAACAGACCGGAGGCGAAGCCGTCGTCGTCCTGCTTACCATGGATGAGCCATCTGACATCGTAGGGCTGCTTCTGGGGAGGGAAGAAGGTAATGTCACGGTCCCAAGAGTCGGTCGAGGGCGAGATGGGGATAGGGTTGTTCTTCTTGTCAGGGATGAAAGACATCCACTTGACAATCTTCGAAACACCCTCGAAGTCGTCACCAGCAGTCATGTGAGAAACACCGTTCTTGTACATGATCTGGGTACCACCAAGCTGCAAGTTGGAGGTGTAGACCTCACGACCCAGAAGCTTGTTGATAGCAGGAGCACCAGTGAGAATGATGGGCTGACCCTCAATCTGGATGGCGCGCTGACCAAGACGGACGAGGTAGGCACCGATACCGACGGAACGGCAGGTAACGAGGGTGATGGTGAAGATGTCCTCGTAAGCTCTTGATGTCTCACCAGCGATGAGACCAGAGCCCTTCAAACACTCAACACCAAGACCGTCCTCAGCACCAACAATGGTGGTGATGACGTGTCTGATCTCACCGTTGACGGTGGTCTCCTTGGTGATAACGTGCTTGAGCTCACCATCCTCGAAGCGAGCCTTCTTCTCGGGGGTCAGGTAGAGGTAGTCGAAGCCAGCCTCAGGTCTGGATGCATCCTTCCATGCAACGGAGAAGTGGGGAATGAGCTCCTCGGCCATACCGATACGGGCACCGGAGTTGGCAGACAGGTAGATTCTGGGGATACCAAGCTTTCTGGCCAGCTCAGTACACTTGTGGAAGAATCTATCTTCCGAAGGACCGAATGAACCGATCTTGAAGGTGATGTCGTTGGCGATGATGATGAAACGTCTGCCACGAGGGTACTCGGGAGTCTTGGCGGTGATGAGCCATGCGACCATACCGATAGTATTGGTACCAGGGTCACGGTTGACCTCAGCAAGGTTGTCTGTGTCGTCAAGAACAAGCTCGTTGTACTCGATGCACTCGCCTGAGATGGGCTGCTTCTCCTTGAGACCAGGGTGGGCAGCGGTGACTTGGTTCCAGCTGTTCTCGATAGCTTGTCTGAAGAGCTCGGNGAAGTCGTAAACGTACTGAGTGCCCATGATGTGAGCCTTGTAACGCTTGGGCTGCAGAGCACCCTTGGTAGTGTAGGGGGTCGACACGGGACGCAAGTGCATAGAGCCGATCTTGGTGCTGCCACCAATGCTCTGGAAGTACCAGTCATTGCCCTTCTCTGACTTGCGCTCAGCGTACAGCTCAACCTGGATGATGTAACCAGAGGTGTTGTTGATCAGGACGCGAACGGGGTAGGCCTCGCCAGTGGTGGGGTCGGTGCAGATGATGCGAACCTCAACACCAGTAACGCGGAGGCGCCAAGCACGACGACCGAATCTGTCGAGGAATCCGGCAAGAGCCTCCTCAACCTCACTGGGAGTCAGGGGNNGGAAGACAGGAGAGAAGTTGATGAAGATGTGGTTCAAGTCGGAGTTGTTGTTGCCAATAATCTCCAGAGCGTCAAGAATGTCGGTCATGAGTCTATCGGCTTCGGAGATCATGTACTCGACAGTCGAGATGTCGTCGCGAACACGACCGGGACGGACGACAGCGCGGGTGAAGTAACGCTTGTCGTTCTCAACGCCCTTGCCGACAGCCTCATAGATGTGGATGTTACGGTTCTCGGTAAAGACGGGCTTGATGTTGAACTTGGACAAACGTCCGAGCTCAAGCTGGAAGGCAAGAGCAGGCTCGATGTGACGAATGCTAGAGTCTTCCTCGTAGGCGGGGCCACGGAAAGTGTAGTATCCGGGGTAGGTGCCGTCCTTGTGACCACAGATGAATGTCAGGCGACGAACGCGGCGTGCGAGTAGCTCCTCCTTGTACTCGTTAACGATAGGAACGAGACGGGCAAGGATCTCAGGGTCGTCGAGGGACTCGGCGTCCTTAACAGCGACATTGCAGACTGCGGTGAGCTCATCAGTGGAGTCGATCTTGGGGGCAGCAGGCTTGCGCTGTCTGGACAGATCGGCCATGAAGCCAGCGTTTGAACCACGCTGCTTGCCACCATGGCTGCCAGCAAGAGGGAAGACCTCCAGGGCCTTGGACAGGTACTCCTCGATCTCGTCGATGTACTGGACAGGGATGACTGCACCCTTGCGGGTAGGCTCGTCCTTGGTACGGGCGTCGAGGTAGCTCATGTCGCTGATAGAGTGCACACGGCTGAAGCCCCCAGGTCCGGCAGGAGTGCCAGGGGTGGAGGGGTGTGATGACTCGATAGGCAGACCGAACTCAGACTGGCCAACCTTGCGGAGGGAGAAGTCCCAAGTCAGAACGTAGGGAGTGTCGTTCTCGGTAACGTACTCAATAGTCTTGAGCTGGTAGGCACGGTAAGCGCGGCGAGTGTAGACCTCGAGAGCAGCCAATGAGACCCAAGGGTCAGTGTGGACGAAGAACTGAGAGAGCACATCGAACACAGTGTACTTCGAGTCGACAACCTCCTTGATGATCTCGAAGCTAGGCTCACGGTGGTCCCAACCGGCCTCACCGTAGCGAGACTCGAGAACAGAGGAGCGGAGAATGTGCTCCATCTGCGAGGTACGCTCCTCAAGCGAAGGCATAGCACACTGGATGAGCAGCTCGCGAGCCTTCAATGAGACCTTGGCGGTCTGTCTGGACTCGAGCTCGGCAAGCTGGCGGAGCGAAGAACGCAGGTACTTGGCGACATTACCAGCACCGGGCTTGTTGGGGCGATAGTAGTCAAGGATGGCGATGATGAGGTTGTTCTTCGAGTTGACGCGGGTGTGCGACAAAGCAGTGTGGACAACCTTGATCAAGCTGTCCTTGTTCTGGTCTCTGAGAGCAAGAATGACCTCCTCGTCGCGGTTCTGTCTGGCAGCGAACAGGCTCTCGACGTCGTAGTATTGCTGGAAGAGCGAAGACATGACAGTGAACTCGTAACCCTTGAGGCCGTCATTGAACTTGGTCATGACCTCAAGGATGGGGCCAAGTCCAGCGCGGAGGGTGTCAACATCGCTAGGAGCAACGTTCTCCTCGAGGAAGCGGACGAAAGCCTTCTGGAGCTGCTTGCTAGGGAACTCAGAGCCGCGGCTGTGTGCACGCTCAACAATCTGTTCCAACTGAGCATCGAGCTTCTGGGGCATACGAGAGTGGAGAGCAGATGCTTGAGCGTTCCACTCGCCATATGGCAGCTCGGGATTGCGGAGAACAGCGACAAGCTCCTGCAGGGTGTCCTGCATGATGACCGAGTTGTCGAAACCTTGCATGATGCTCTGGAGGATGTTATGAAGGAAGGCAAAGCGCTGAGGAGCCTTGTTGCCCAAAACTTGGGGAGGGCCCATCTCAGGGAGTTGACCAAGGAAAGGCTGAGCCGACTTGACTCTGGAAGGGTCGTCAAGAGCGAGTATACCAAGGATATCTCCAGCCTCGAGGGTGGCTCCGGGCTGCTTGATGAGGTTGACAATACCGTCTTCTTGGGCAATTAGAGGCATGTACATCTTCATGACTTCGACCTCAGCGAAGGCCTGACCCTTCTTGACGTGCTCGCCGTTCTGAATAGTGAACTTAACAAGCTTACCAGGCGAGGGAGTGCGAAGCTGAGTGGGGTCGTTCTCCTGCTCGAGCAGGCAAGTCTTGCCATCGACACTGAGACGAGTGGCACCGACTTCCTCCTTCCAGTAGGCATTGTGACTGCGGCCGTTAAGCAGGATGAGCAGACCACCGTCGGAAAGAGGTCTCACGCCAACGGAACATCTCGAGCCGTTGATGAAGAGTGTGTAGCTGTCGAGGCCGGAACGAGTGACAGTGAACTTGTAACGCGATCCATCGTAGATGAAATCGATGGGGAAGACGGTCTTCAGGACGTCCTTGGAGGGGACTTGACCCTTCTCCAAGCTGACACGGTACTCGGTTGTGCAGATGTCGCTGGCAATGTGAGCCTTGGTGACGGCACCGCAGATGACGGCCAGGATGGGGTCGGGGCGCTCGGCGGTGAGCTTCTTGGAGATCAGCTCGTCGAGCCATCCAGTAGTGATGGTATTGTCCTCGAAGGCAGGGGTCTCGAGCAGCTTGATGAGGTACTCGACGGTGGTTCTGAAGTCACCACGAATGCTCAATTCCTTGAGGGCGACAACCATCTGCTTACGCGAAGCCTGTCTGTTCTCGCCGTAGGCGAAGATGTGACCGAATTGCGAATCGGAGAAACTGTGAATGGAGGAAGCAGCACCGACCGAGAAGTAACCCCAGACGTTTGCGCTGGATCTGAAGTTCAACTCGTGCATGGTACCGCTGGAAGGCTTGAAGCCCTCACCAGGGTCCTCGGAAGTGATACGACAGGCAGTGGTGTGGCCCTTGGGCTGGGGTCTGCGCTGGTTGAGAGTGCTGCTCTCCTTGGAGAAGTCGAAATCGATCTCGGTAGAGGTGTGGGGGTCAACACCGTAGAGGAGACGAATGTCGCGAATGCGGTGCAGAGGAAGACCCATGGCAATTTGTAGCTGGGCGGCGGGAAGGTTGACACCCGAAACCATCTCGGTGGTGGGATGTTCGACTTGGAGACGAGGGTTCAACTCGAGGAAGTAGAACTTGTCGTCGGAGTGCGAGTAAAGGTACTCGACGGTACCAGCAGACACGTAACCGACCAGACGACCCAGCGACACAGCAGCCTTCTCCATCTGTTGGAAAGTCTTTGAGCTGGCAATGGTGACGGGAGCCTCCTCGATAATCTTCTGGTGTCTACGCTGTACCGAACAATCACGACCGAACAGCGAGATGTTGTTGCCGTACTGATCGGCCAGCAGCTGCACCTCCAAATGTCTGGCGTTGCCGGCAAGCTTCATGACGAAGATGGGCGAACCAGGGATTTCGCTGGCAGCGGCCTTGTACATGGCAGCGAACTCCTCCTCGTTGTCGACCTTGCGAATACCCTTGCCACCACCACCCTCGGAGGCCTTGACCATGACAGGGAAACCGATCTTCTTGGCTGCAACGAGACCCTCCTCGGCGGAGGTCACGCAACCCTTGGCGTAGATCTCGTCCCTGACGGTGACGATGTTGTTGTCGTCGACCTCGACTTGGTCGACACCCTCTCCTGACCACGGGATGCAGGGTACACCGGCGTGTTGTGCGACAATGGTCGAGGAAATCTTGTCACCGAGCGATCTCATGGCAGAGCCAGGAGGACCGATGAAGACAATCTTGTTTGGTGATGCGGCGAGGGACTCGGGCAGCTTGGGGTTCTCGGAGGCGTGACCNNCCTACTCGTATGTCAGCTGTGGCTCAATGAGGTGAAAATAGCTACAGGGGACTCACCATCCAGCCCAGACGGCGTGAACGCCCATACGCTCAGCAACATCAACAATGAGTTCGACGTTGGCGTAGTTGTTGTTGTTTGTACCACCAGGCANCCTGTGAGCCAGTGTCAGTCCGCCATTCCGTAGGTCCGAGAGCTCGAGTCTTGGGGTGTTACATACCTCGACGTACTTGTCTGCCATTCTGATGTAGTCGGCGTTGGCAGCCAAGTCCTCAGGGGTGGCCATGACGGTGAATTGGATGGCACGCTCGTCACCAAAGGTCTCGTACGCCCATCTTCGGACGGATCTGATCTCCTTGACGGCGGCGATACCGTTGTTTGCAATCAGGACNNCTACAGACGGTCTGTCAGCATGTTGGAGCTTGAATTGAGGCCTCTGGAGGTCCCAGGAGGTCCCAGGATGCCCCTGGAGAAGTCTGTCACTTACATTGGTGATGACCGTGTGTCCGTCGTTTGCGGCGACAAAATCCTTGACTGATGAAGNGGGAGCCTGGCTGAGCTCATTGCCGCCAATGAAGTGTGAAGCCAAGTTGAACTTTGAGGCGTAGGAACTTGGTTGTCCGTTCATGTTGCCATTTACCGCTGGCGCTCCTCCCACTGCGTCCGCCATGGTTGTGGTTGGAAGGCCCATTCACGGAACTGCACAGCGAGACTTTGAAAAGAGGGCCGAGAGTGCGGAGAAAGAAAGAAGCTAATGCCGGCCCGGTACTGAGCTGCTCGGGACTCGGAGGCCAGTTGTTCTGAGTAAGAACTCCGACCTTTGGGTATCAAGAAACAAAAAGAACAAAAAAGAAGAAACTGGTCGCGTGTGAATGGCGATCAGCGGCTTGCGGCCTTCAAATACTTCGTCGGCGTTGGTGCGTCGGGCGAGTGTTGGGGTTGGTATTAGCAATTGTCCGGAAGGTCACCGAGTCTATGCGTCCTTCATAGAACTGAAAAGAGGCTAGTCTGGAGCTGCTGGGAAATTGGTCCCACGGTAGTTCGACCAGCGACGAGAAGGCGACGGGGGAAAGGGAGACGACGAGGGAAAGGAGGGTTCGAAAGGTCGGTCTGGGAGACTGGGCGAGTGCTTCTCTACTTGTACATGGTGTGATACCCTTGCTACCTATATGCTACACCTTCGGCACGAGGGGGCGGCCAGTTGAGCTGTGCCAACAAGCGCTAGCTCACCACCTTTGTCCGGAGCTCCATGCTTGCTCCCGGCAACACAAGAGTACGGGGCCGCCCGCACGCCTCTCGCTCTCTCAAAGAGGTATTCGTTGATGACACGCAGACGGTGCATGTGTTGAGCTCTCGGACTGCATGCCTGGGGACAACACTATTGATCCTCAGCCAACCCATCAAGAACTCAACGGCCCAGCGCAGACAACCTGCATCCCAATGGAAGTGGCACGCAACAAGCTGGCTCTGTCATCTTTGACGATCACAGCAGTCAAACGTTTCTCACCCCATCCTTCGTTCAAACTCGACATCTCAGACATTCTTTGCTTCAGATTTGATGGTAGCATGTCCACATAAGCCCCAACTACAAGCTCACAGTAGCGCCCTCGTAGTGTGCGGGTTATTAAATTTAGCACCAATTTACCGCAAGGTACGGAGAATTTTGGCTTGATCTCTGTCCCTTTCCCGACCGATGCTCATCGGGGTCCGAGAATCTCTCGTGGAGAGCCGAACATTCCATCAACATGTCCACTGTTGCTCATCTCTTGTCTCGCTTTGATGACGAGCCATTTGCCATGTCGAAATCCCGGTCTACTTGATAGTCTTCTCTCTATGATACTGATAAGCTGTTCCCTCTCGATCAGCAGTGCAGTTCGTGGTACCCGTGGCATATCGTTCTAGATGCCGTACCACGACCATCAGTCTTGGCAGGCTTCGGAGCTTTAACTCGATGATTACAACTGACTTGGACGGACGGTAAAGGATATCTCGGGAACGCATGTTTCGGAGAATTTCCCACCACTGCCTGAATGGAGAGAGTGGATAGACGCATTAATTCATGTAAGTCTCTAATTCGGAATGGATCGTATCGACAGTATGCAGCCACATGTACAGCAATGAAATATCCAGCCTCTCTGACACCTGCAACACCATGAAGAAAGCAAAATCCCAACATCGTAATCATAACTAGAATGTTTCTCCCAAGTCGCTCAGCTTTCGAGATGACTTGTCAGACGCCGCACCATCATAGGAGTGTTCTGATTGACGACTTGGCGCAAGGCTTGACCGGCGGCCAGAAACGCTGTGTCCGAAGCCTGTTCCACTTTGCCGTTTCAAACCTGGTGTTGGAATCCCACTCCCGCCAATTGCTGTTACTGTTCTCTTGATTGTAGGTGTGACTACTTCTTCGGCATCTCTTGCCTCAGACACACTGTTAGACTGACGGTGCACCCGGTTGCGCTGTGATGATGCGAAAGTTCCTCCCATCGAAGTGCGAGGCCTTGAAGGGAGGACCGAAGTTTGTGATTGACCATATGGTGCATTAGCCGATCGCGAGGGTGGTCGAGCGAACGATCCAGTCTCCCCACGTTGTTGGCCCGGCTGCTTGGNGCGGCTAGACTCTCGGGTGGCTGTAGATGTTGATGTGATGGATGTACTGGATCTTTCCAGTGGATGTGGTCGCTGACCGCCAAGTGACAAGTGCTTCACGTGTAGACTCGTGCTCGTCGATCTAGGTGTTGGCGGAGGTAACTTGCTATCTTCCTGCCTTGTGGATGAGCTTGTGCTGTTGCTTGTGCGATTGGTCCTGTTTCTAACAGTAATACTATTGGGCATGAATGAGCCACCGGCGAGCGCGCCGATCCGAGGCGATCCTTTCGGTGTGACTGCTGCTCTCGGAGTATTTGCACTCGTGGGCGGCAACTTTGAACGAACCGAGTGTACTCTCTCTTCGATTTTCTGCATTCTGCCGATCAAGCCCTTGATCTGATACAGGGAACTTGATCTTGGAACGCCTTCTGAGCCAACGCTAGGTCGTGATTGCAGAGTTGTGCGTCGTTTTCCTGAAGGAGTTGTGCTAGTCGCATATGATGGACCACGTGAATGGCGAGCAGGTCTGACGGTATTCACGTTGAGACTGGCGCGAGGAGTCGAAGTCGATTCTGGTACGAGGGNGTTCTTCCTTGGAGGAGGAAGCATCTTGGACATTGGGTTCCCAGATGCATCTGAAAGGGGCGGAGATGGTGGTGTGGGAGTGTCTGAGAGAGTAGACATTTCGGATCTGACTGGCGGAGGGGTGGAGACGGTAGGCGACGAGGCAGCAGTGCGCGACGACGTGGGCGAGCGGGCGTGGAGTGCAGACGGGCGTCGTACAGGCGTCAGGTCGCGGTAGCGGCGGGAACCTGATTCGGACAGGCGTAGCTTCTCTTGAGTGATGTCTGCCTCGATGCGAAGGTCCGACAACTCATCACGGAGTCGTTGTGTCTGGATGCGCAAGTCTTCTCGTTCCTGCTCGCCGGCGCGCATTTCCTCCTCCATGAGAACGCCTCTCTCGATTGCGACATTGTACTTGGTTTCGAGCTCTTCTAGCGATGAAGTTGTGTTGCGAGCCTGGCGCTCGTAGTCGTCGTTGTCCACTTCGATGTCCCTAAGTTTCAACTGTAGCGCGCGGTTGGTCTCGCGCATGGTTGTGATCTCTTTCTGTAGTTTGGTTTGCGCCGAATTCCCCTCGGCCTTCGATTGTTTGTACTTGGTCTGTAGCAGCCGGTCAGTGTAGGCAAACCTAAAGGGCAGAAGACGAGCAATCGCACCTTCCATTCTTCGACCTCGAAGCCTAGACTTTCGACCCGTTCTTTCAGCTTTCGCTCTCTCTTCTCGGATGCCTCGACATCCTTCTCGAGCTCGGCCTCAAGCTCTCTACTAGACTGTTGAAACTCCTGCAATTCAACTTCCAGNTTGTTCGTATTGTGCCTTGTAGTATGCAAGTTCTTGCTCGACAGTGGTGCCATGGCGGAAGGGTGAGGACGGTGGGTTGCTCATATTGTTGTGCGCTTATTGTGGAGGGCAGATCAAGATGTCATATCCGGGTGTTTACTGTTGAGGGGCAGTGATTGCGATTTGGCGAGACTTTGCGCAACCAGGCTCGTTGGGAGGCGGGGCAGCAGTCAGGATATCGGTGAGTGGTAAGGGCGGTGTAAGAATGCTATGTCAGTCGTCGCGGCACTGTCTCGGGTGTTGTCGTGTCAGTCGCTGGGTGTCGCTGAGGAGTCGCTGGGTGTGATGTCGATGAGATCAGGTTCGCAGTGTTGTGCGCAGTGTTTACCTGCCACATGCACGAGCAGCCTTAGCGTTGTTGTCCGGGGACGCTCTGGCCGAGGAGTCAAGAAAGACCTGATCCGAAGAAAAAGCACTTCAATCTCCTCCGCGGCTGCCTGACCACCCTCTACGACTTGGTAGAACTGTCTGTTGGATTGTGAGACAAGAGATACGTCGATATATTGACATTTGACACTGTTTCTCATTGTCGCAACTCGCATGCTATTGTTATCAATACTACGGCCGGCTCAACGGTCGGATGCCATCCTTGTCTCTCAGCCTCCAACCCGCAGCCGTGACAGGAGGGGTTTCTTCATAACAATCGCTGATAGCACAAGTTATCTATGCAGCGTGTACGATATGTGCCAGAGATACGTTGATAGGAAAGATATCCTGTGCCAACTTCATGGGCATGCTGTAGCGTAGGATACCATAGTGGCCGAATGACGGTTACTGAATCATATATTGAAATTTACCACCATCCCCTTTTCTTATGGCAATCATGCCATTGAAGTGACAAAACACCAGCAGTGCGGTCGAACAGACAGACACATGGCTGATTGAAAATTTACAAAAGCCTCAAGATCGATCGTGACCTGTTCAGCATGGTAGAGAAAGGCCTTGACCAGGACGCCAGGGTTGCTCCAGAAACATGAATATTCGGGGATACTAAGGAATGATCGAATGATCTTGGCAGGAGCAGAGCAACAAATCAACATGATTGTAATACATCGTTCTAAAGCTCTTTTGACCACTCAAGAATATTTTGAAACCGTGTGAATATACATCACCCAGAATGAGAACGCCAATGCTATGCGCGCGAAACCCGACAAATTAAACACCCAACCCATTCTTTTTACAGACCCATGAACGCCCCGTTCCTCAAAGCTAGCACTCAGGCTACCTCATCAAGTCGTTCAGGTTNNTTCTCTTGAAGCGCTCACACTTGAGCTTGAGTGCGCGGACAGACTCCAGGAAGACCTCGTCACTGTCGATCTGGCCAGTGCTCTCAACACTGAAGATGAAGTGGTCGCGGATACGGCCGAGTTGCACCTTGTCCTTGAACTCGTCGTGACGAAGACATTCTCGCGAAACGGTGTCCTTCATTGGGTCTGCAACAACAGCCTTCTTTTCGCCCGAAGCCGCGTCATCCTCCAATGCAATAACTCCACGAGGGAAGCAGCGAGCAAACTTCTTTGCGTCTGCGCCGAGAATGGGCTCCTTAATGTTGATGGACGGTAGAAGACGGTATGAAGCAGTGGCGACGGGAGAGAATTTGGCATGGTCGGCTCCAATGCCCTTGATGCAGTGGCATTGCAGGTGAATAGTTTGGCCAGGTCTCAGCTTTGCGATAAGAATGTCGGGGTTGACAGGGCGGATGGCATCGGGGCCGCTGAAGTATTCGGATTGTTGGCCTTGAGGGTGGAACTGGAATTGATGGGCGTAGACGGAGCTGTTGATGTAGAGCTTGTTGGGGTCGCGCTCTCCTTGTCTTGCGAGTTCCTTGCCTTCTTGACGCCATTCGCAAGTGACGTTAAGCTCGAGAACGATGGTGTTGTTGTCGCGAGGAACGGAAGCGTTGGGGTCAATGACTTCGCCAGACTGCTGGAAGATGTGCTGTTGAGCGGGATCATCCTTGGGAGGGCCCTTCTTGTACCACTGCATCCAGCGGAGACCTTCACGAGAGCCAGTGAAAGGAATAAGACCAAGACGGTGACAGAGGACCTCGTCCTGGATGATGGAAGTGTTGTCGTAAACAAATACGTCTTCTATGGCCAGAGTAGGGATTTCGGACAGCATGATACGACGATATGCGTTTGCGACAGAGGCATCGATGCCGACGAGCGAGAAGACGGAATCGTACTGGTCGTTCTTGTGGAAGTTTACTTGGAGTTNTCTTGAAGACGGTCAGAGAGGGATGCGATCGAGCTCGAAACGGGCAAGGCGTACCTGCTTGAAGGAGTCGAGGTTCCACGAATTGTCCTCGCCGGGGTAGTGGCCAGGAAAATCGGTAGAAACGACATTTGAGACGGTCTCGGGGTTGATGCCAACGAGCTACACCAAGATCAGTGGCTGGAAATGTACATAGGATGAGTCGCGTACTCTTCGTCTCTCGACTTNCTCTTGCGAGGGCTGCTTGTACGATCTGGCCGACATGGTTGTTTGACTCGACTTTTCTCGAACAGCGTCAGTCAAGCTCGAAGAAATTCTGGAAGCACGACCGCAAGAAGAATGCCAAGGTTGAGAGCGGAGCGGAGTGGAGCGGAGGGCTGATGACCAAAGGAAAGTCTGTCGATGCGTCGTTGATTGCCCGCAGCTCAAGAGTCCACGCCTTCACCTTTCGCGTCCGCCCTACAACCTCTCCACTCCCCGTCTGCCTCTTCTATTGCGACACAATGGCAGCCAACTTTGCTCGTATCGCATCCAGGCGACTCTACCAGCGCCCGGCCCTGCCTCGCCCCTCGACCGGCCTCCGCTCGCTGTCGACCTCTCTCCCTCGTCACTTCGCCGCTCCAATCGACAACCCCAATGCTACTCGCCTCATCCCCGTCGACCCCAACTTCGTTCCTGGATCCCAGAATGCCGATAACTCGAACGTCAACTTGGCCAGCGATGCCGACGAGGACCCGAACCAACGCAAGATCCGCCACTACACTGTCAACTTCGGTCCTCAGCATCCCGCCGCCCACGGTGTGTTGCGTTTGATTCTTGAGCTCAACGGTGAAGAGATTGTCCGCGCAGACCCCCACGTCGGTCTGTTGCACCGTGGTACCGAGAAGTTGATCGAGTACAAGACGTACCTCCAGGCCTTGCCTTACTTTGATCGTCTCGACTACGTTTCCATGATGACCAACGAGCAATGTTTCTCCCTGGCCGTCGAAAAGCTGCTCAACATCGAGGTTCCCGAGCGTGCCAAGTGGATCCGTACTCTGTTCGGTGAAATCACCCGTGTCTTGAACCACCTCATGTCTATCCTCTCCCACGCCATGGATGTTGGTGCTCTGACTCCTTTCCTGTGGGGTTTCGAGGAGCGCGAGAAGCTCATGGTGCGTTCGAGAATCCATATTTGAATATGGCACATTTACTGATGATTTGCCACANNGGAGTTCTACGAGCGTGTATCCGGTGCCCGTCTCCACGCTGCTTACGTCCGTCCCGGTGGTGTTTCTCAGGATCTTCCCGTTGGTATTCTTGACGACATCTACCAATGGGCCACTCAATTCGGTGACCGCATCGACGAGACCGAGGAGCTTTTGACCGACAACCGTATCTGGAAGGGCCGTACCCAGGGTGTTGGTGTTGTTTCCGCCGCTGATGCTCTCAACTACTCTTTCACTGGTGTCATGCTTCGTGGCTCCGGTGTCCCATGGGATGTCCGCAAGTCCCAGCCCTATGACGCCTACGACCAGGTCGAGTTCGATGTGCCCGTTGGTGTTAACGGTGACTGCTACGACCGCTACCTCTGCCGTATGGAGGAGTTCCGCCAGTCGCTGCGCATCATCTTCCAGTGCTTGAACAAGATCACCCCTGGACCCATCAAGGTCGAGGACTACAAGATCGCCCCACCNCCGCGTGCTGCCATGAAGGAGAACATGGAGGCCCTTATTCACCACTTCTTGCTCTACAGCAAGGGTTACACCGTTCCTCCTGGCGAGACCTACTCTGCCATCGAGGCCCCTAAGGGTGAGATGGGTGTCTTCGTCGTCTCGGACGGTTCCGAGAGACCCTACAGATGCAAGATTCGTGCCCCTGGATTTGCCCATTTGGGATGCTTCGATCAAATCTCAAGAGGTCACTTGTTGGCCGATGCTGTCGCCATCATCGGTACTATGTAAGTTCAATCCCGCTTCCCATTATCCCGCCTTCTCCCTCTCCCGCCTCCCCTCCCCTCTCTCACCTCAAGCCAAACCACACATATACATTGCCGAACACTATACTAACGTCGTTGGCGCCGTAGGGATCTGGTCTTTGGTGAAGTCGATAGATGATAAGGCAGATTCATCGTCCTAAAAACAATATTCACGATGCAGAGAGCGAGGTGCGTTCAGTGGTGTAAATATGCGGCGTTTATTATATCAATTTTCTTCGTTGGAATGGTTCAACGGCATTATGTACTTTACTTTAGACAAGTAAACTCGATCCTTTTCTTTTGTATATCTCATTCTTCGCTTACGGGACGCACATGGTCTGCTAGTTCCAGTATCGTTTTGGTCTGGGTCGAGGCTTTATGTAGTACTACGGTTCGACTCCTGACGATCATCCGCCTCACATCTACCGACCAACCAAAGCCCAGAACCCTACGGCGCCAACGACGTTAGTATAGTGTTCGGCAATGTATGTGTGTGGTTTGGCTTGGTGCTAATGATGGCTTCGCCATCATTGGTTGCAACTCCGCGAACATAAAGGTAATTCACTGAGAATTTCGAACCTTTCAACTCTCTCTGCACAAGTCTCTATTCAGCACACAGCCATACATCTTCATAGCTCGTAATTTGCCTCATGATCTTCAGGGAGAACAGGGAATGGCGTTGGCAGGCATATCTACACGGCCACCGATTGAGGTTTCGACAATCTGTATATGTCGTTGGTTCGGCTTGTGAGGATTGCCCGTCCCCTCTTTGAAGACCTACCTCTTCGACAAGAATCTGGACTCTTAGGAATGCGTGAACTCGAGTGTCGTCGTGAGATTCCATTCCCAACTCATAACACAGACAGACTAAACCAAAGTCTCGTTCTAGCATAACCTACGCAGACTTTCTGGATGTCTACATTAGCGGTTATCATAGGATGTCGAGAAATGGATATCACAAGTCAGGGTCCCCCACTCCAGGAACCAAAATTTCGACCAGCAACTTTTGAATGCTCCCGCGAAAGCGACCGCGGCAGCTAACTTACTCATACTGACTGAACTTTCGACATCCTCCATAGAGTAATATCAAATCGCATACCTACCAGCCACTTGAAAACAACTAGTTGTAAAACCATCGGCTTCCTCATCGCATCTCCCCACCGCTACACTCTCGACCCATCACCAGCGACTCACCTCGATACCGAACATCCAACCACAAGTCGCAACCTGTATCGCATAAACCAAGTCGCATAAACCAAGTCGCATAAACCAAGTCGCATAGACAAGTCAAACGCAACACCAAGAACACACAAGACACACCACAACAATGTCAAGAGGAGGCGGCTGGGGCGGCGGCGGTGGAAAGAACGACCTAGGCAAAATGGGCGGACAAGCTCTCCCTGGGAATACGACCCAGAGCTCGAAGGAAAACTAGACACCAAGCCGAGCGAGAAGTTTCCTGTTCGCCACCTCCCTCCCACCTCTTCTCTTCCTCACCACTAACACGACGCTCGAAATCAGCCAATTCAGCCTCCCATAGCCGAACCACCTTCCCACCACGAACGCCAATTGGTATCTCACTACCGCACTTTGCGCGCACGAATTCACGATGGGCCTTTCTACGCAATCCTAGACTCCTCGGCGCGTGTACACAAGTCTGGAAAAAGAGTCCGCCGACCGCGCATTATGATCCGTTCGAGTCTATGCCGACATATTCGCAACGCTACACGAAGAAGAAGAATACACTTCCAAAGCTCAGCAGCCGGCCGTTCGTAAAATCATTCTTCCCAGAGGAACTGTGGGCGATTATTGAGCCGGGGAGTGTCGCAGGGACGGAGGGACAGAGGAGAAAGGTGTTGAATTTGAGCACGAGGACGAGGTTGGACAGATTCGACACTGAACTCGACGACGACGAAGATGCAGATGCGGATGATGCTGGAGATGAAGACAAAGTGGAGGGGGAAGACGAGGACAAGGAAGAGGAAGATCCAGATCAGTTCGACGAGGACGACGAGGACGATAACGACGATTATAACGCAGAGCAGTACTTCGACGGTGGAGACGATGACGAGTTTGGTGGAGATGATGGCGGTGGTGACGGGGATGATTATTGAGGAAGATGAAAAGAGGTTATACACAATTCTGGTCGCTTGCTCTACTCATACCCGTCATGCAAGACCATACCCATCAAACGCCTTCAATGCAACTCTTACGCCAGCAATGCATCCAGTCATAACTTCGTGACATTCCAGCAACATCAAGTCCCCTTGGGTTTCCTGATAACTACCACTCCGTCATCCCTCAGGATCCACCCGACCTTGTCCCGTTCAACCAACTCATCCCACCCTCTCTCAGCGCTTCTCTCCACAAAGGCCTTGTCCACCATCATATAACTCCTGCCCAGGCACTTCAAGGCATGCAACCTCACGCCATCCTCGGCCCAACTCATCAAACACCTCTGGTATCCATCCACCACCCTCCTCGTTCGCCAGAACAAGACCCAATCATCGTGCACCAACGCCTTCAGCACAGAATCCAATTTCCGATCTCTGATCCCATATCCCTTTCGCAGGCGATAGGCATCCACAAATTCACCTTGCCTGCACGCAAGATCTAGAATCAGATAACTCGCAAACTCTTGCAACTCGGGTCGCGACAGAGGCGTCCGTGGATGGATCTTGTGGAGTAGGTATTGTAGTGCTGGATGGTAGGTCTCGAGGTGCCGGCAGAGGATTGCGGCGCGGATTTGGAAGGTGTAGACTCTTTGCGCGAAGGCATCGACGCGATGGCAGGACACGAGGGCTTCGCGGATTTTGCGCATGGCCATGAGGATTGTAGACATTTCTTGTGGAGGTTGTTGAGTGGCAGAGTGAGGTTGTGGTTTTGCTGCATTGGGAGGGAGCGGTGTGGAAGGCGTAGAAGCAGAGTTGATGTCGAGGTTGTGGAAGGCGGCCTCGAGTGTTTCGCCGCTGGGGTGAGAGGCGCAGAACTTCATGTAGCGGGCCACGATGCGTTCAAAGTATGTCTCTTGCGTCTTGAGGTCTGCCAATCTTGTAGATGTCTGTCAGTCCTCTGAATCATGGACAGACGAGGGGTCAGGAAGAGTATACCTTGTCTCGCCCTTCGAGGGCAGACCGTAGACTTCCAGAGGGTCAATCTGCGGTTGGCGAAGTCGGCCCCAGGCACCCGAAGGCCCTCGCCGAGCTGGCGGTCGTGTACTCGAGGATGACATGTTTGCTGTCGAGGTTGTCGTTGCGATGGACGGGCTGCTTGTTGTTTACGCTGACGTAGTCGCGGCTCTCCCAAAGAGGCAAGTCTTGCGAAACCTTCCTCACGAACGCCAGATACATCAGTCCACTGTCGCTGTCTGGATAACTGTTGGGCTTCTTGCATTTGCGATTAGGCAGCATCTATCGAGACTGCAGTCTGTTTTTCTCTTTCTCTTGATATGCAGTGTTGAAACTCGCCCCTCTTTCTGTTGAGAATCTTCAACCATCTTTCCAACATTACTACCACTCATTCCAAACAGCAATTCTACAAGATCGTGATCTCTTCGCTCGATCATCAACAAAAATCATCTCAGATATACTAGATCTCATGCAAGCATGAACCATCGGAAGCCTACACCCCTCACGTCCATCCAGGAACAGAACGAAGTAGAAGAAAACGACATCGTCATAAGGGCCGAGAAGAAGATATCCCACGCTCTGACTGTCCTCTGGGCGGATCTACCCTCGTGGCAACAAGACAATCACTACATTCAATCCGGCTACCGACCAGCGAGCAATTCCTTCTATCGCTCATTCTCTTCCTTGTCTTACGTCCACAATGAGACTGTAAACATCTACACTCATCTTCTCGGAGCTATTGCCTCCTTGGTCTGCTCTACCTACTTGCATTCACTCATCAAGCCGAGATATGACAGAGCGAGCACAGAGGACGTTGTCGTCTTCGGATGCTTCTTTGGTGGCGCCATTGCTTGTCTAGGCATGAGTGCTACCTACCACACCATTTCCAACCACTCGCCCAAAGTCAACAAGATTGGAAACCAGCTGGACTATGTCGGTATCGTGTGTCTAATCTGGGGCAGCTTTATCCCCAGCATCTTCTATGGGTTTGCTAGAGAGCCAGGATATATTGCTGTGTACTGGTCAATGGTAAGTGTCGTCTTGTCCCACACGATTGCATAGTCATTGACCGTCATANNGATCACACTCATTGGCATCGGCTGTGCGATTGTGTCCATTATGCCCAGTTTCAGGACACCCAAGTGGCGTCCCTTCCGCGCCGGCATGTTCGTTGCAATGGGTGCAAGTGCTGTTATCCCAGTGCTGCATGGCATCTTCTTATTTGGAGTCGGTCAACTCGAGCGACAGATGGGTCTCTCTTGGCTAGTGTTGCAAGGAGTCTTGTATATCTCTGGTGCTGCTATTTATGCAGTAAGTTCATTTTATAAAGTGTTGTCGTAGAATTGTGCTGATAAGCTACAGGCACGTTTCCCAGAGCGTCTGAAGCCTGGTTCTTTCGACATCTGGGGCAGTTCTCATCAGATTTTCCATGTCCTGGTTTTACTTGCTGCGGCATCTCACTTCGTCGGTCTTGTCAAGGCATTCGACTATGAGCATAGCGCGAGAGCTCAGGCCGATAACATCGTATATGGTTTCGGCCATATCTTCACAAAGAACTAGATGTTTCTTCGAGATTCTTGCGAGATCAAATTCACCATGTATCTCGTTCAGCACTCGTAAAACTCGCTGAGAGTCAACATAGACAAGTGTCAATCGACAAACTCAAGCGACTGAGGTTGAACTGGGCTCCTGCGAACAAATCCGCAATGGATGAGAAATGCGGAACGATTTGGGCCGGAAAGCCGACAACCTTGACGATCACCAGCCCACTTCCCCGGCCGACCCCATCTGTGGAGCCCCATACCATTGACCCCACATGACTGAATATCAGCCGGTATAGACTCTTATCAAGAGTCAAGACATGTCATTGTATTGGCGGAAAAACTTTGAGAACCAAGGATCATGCAAGAAGAACCATCACCCATGCAGTAATGGGTGTCTTCCTGCCACCTCCGCATCATGCATCAGTGTCTTGGCTGGTCACCCCGCAACGACCACTCCATGTTTACTAGCAATGTGATCGAGCGACGTCAGCATCACTTGGATGGCAGAGGATCTCAATTCTTTCTCATCACCTATTCTCCGCCTTGGCTTTCGGTCTTGCATAGCCAAGATGGAGAAATGTTGCTCAATCTTGTCCTTGCTCAATTGAGGGCCAGAGGACTGGCTACTTAATCAGTTTCGAGCCCGCGTGGACATGTCGAGGCCTAGATATTCACTCGATTGTCATTATGAGAGTCTTTTCTTGTCTGTTGGTTGCGGCTACGGCCATCACCTCCGCTGCCGCCTTCGATATCCCAGACGGAGCATCTATCACACAACCTTGGACGCACAAGGGACGACCATACTTTGGCTGGAACCGCAAAGATCGATGGGGCAATAGTGTCGAAGACGATCGCCGCAAGATCACAATTCGTGCGTCCGAAGACGAAGCTGACGACGTCTCGGCAGACTTCGTCTGGGCGCTCGAACAAGCACAAGATGGAGGACTTGTGCATCTTGAGGAAGGCAAGACATACATCATTGGCAAGAAGGTTGATCTTCCTGTACTCAATGACGTGTACGTCAAGCTCGATGGTACCTTGAAGGTGAGTAATAACGATAAATCGTATAGCTTTTTGTCTGACGCGATCAATACANNGTTCACCGACGACATCGAATATTGGCAGAGCAACTATTTCTACTACCCCTTCCAGAAGAGCATCACCTTCATGGTCTGGAGTGGTAAGAATATCAAGATTTATGGTAAGGGAACGATGGATGGAAACGGACAGGCCTGGTACAATGGCTTCGCTGGCCGCGAGATTCTGGTAAGTCGCGGATCTGTCATAATGATAATGAGCCTATCACTGATTCTCGAACAGGATACTAGCAATACATACTACCGCCCCATCCTCTTCNNCCTGACCGACAATGCCACCAATGTTGATGTTGAAGGTATCACCTTCCTCAACAGTCCCTGCTGGACGACCTTNTTGGTCCGTACTAAGGACGTCTCGTTCGATAACGTATACATTGAAGCTTTTAGCAACAACGCTTCAGTGAGTGCGTCCTCTTACCAAACTCGCGAGATAGTACTGATCTTGCTANNGGCTCTTCCAAAGAACACTGACGGCTTCGATTCGCTCAATGTTGACGGTTTGACTGTGACAAACACTCGCGTCAATGTTGGCGATGATTGCTTCTCACCCAAGCCAAACACTACCAATATCTACGTTGAGAATCTTTGGTGCAACGGTACTCACGGTGTATCAATGGGCTCAATTGGCCAATACCCTGGTGTCAAAGACTATATCTCGAACGCCTACATGAAGAACATCACCTTGCTCAATGGCCAAAACGGTGCCAGACTGAAGTAAGTTCAACCAACCTTCATCGCATAGAAGTATACTCACAAAGTCAACAGGGCATGGGCAGGACCAGAAGTAGGGTATGGCTACATCGACAACATCACTTACGAGAACGTGCACATTGAGAACACCGACGCCCCCATTGTCCTTGACCAGTGCTACTTCAATATAAACGAGACAACATGCGCTGCTTACCCCTCAAATGTCAACATCACCAATGTCAAATTCATCAACTTCACCGGCTCCTCATCGGGAAAGGACAACAGAGTGGTTGCAGACTTGACTTGCAGTCCCGGCGCTACTTGTAGTGGAATCGAGTTACAGGGAATTGAGCTGACCAGTCCCAATGGCACAGCGGAGATTGTATGCAATAATATTGAGGGGGATATTGGAGTGCCTTGTGTTTCCGAGGCTGATTCTGACAACTAATTTACGACGGCTGTATGATGCGATAACCCTAATATATGAGGACTCTTGTTTGAAAGAAGGTCCAATATTCAATCTGATTAGTTCAACAAAGCATAAGGTTGACATATGGCAATCCCTGTTCTCCCAGGAATGGTGATGCTGATTGGGAACCCGCCGTAGTCCGGGTTCACGTTCGGCATGACACAAGACTTGCCACTCCTCGTCTCATCGCCATTGAGAAGTCGTACTGTCCGCATCTCGCCTGTTTCGTAGTCTGAAATATCACATTCTTCAAACTTAAGAATGCCTGTGAAGTGTGCTTTCGGGTTTGATGACTCGAAAGAGACTTGGAAACCAAATCCTATCAGAAGGAACTGGTCTTTGTCTTCGAGATAAATCACCATTCCTGCGCCAGCTGACGGCTTACCGAAAACAAAAGAACGTTCGATGGTGAGTTTCCATGACTCGAGGGAGGCCGAGATTGGTTGCGAGTTATCTTTGCCATCTGCGGATATGTCATCGAAGAAGAAGCCCACGCTTGCATTGCCTTTTGCTTGCGCGGTCAATATATGGCGAGAGACTTTTGCCAACAAGCCATAAGTTGCTGTGAAAGGGCTGTCTGTGTAGTGTACCGTGTCGACACCAAATGGTGCTGTGCCGATGCATTGGTATGAACCAAACGCTGCCCAAACACGCAGGGCACCGTAATCATCGCGCCGTTGCTCTGGAATGAGGAGGACTTGGTTGTTGTGTCTGTACTTCGCACACGAGGCCGTGTAGTTATTGAGATAGATGTCAGGGGCGATTGTATCGAGAGAAGGTGCAAAGGTTTGCCAGATATCGAGGACGTCGGTTACACCGCCTCCTGAGGGGTAATCGCCGGGTGAGTTGCCGCCGCCGGCGATGGTGGGCGCATTGATGTCTGCATCTTCATCGGCGTAGTTTTGCCATACGTTGGTGTACATTGGGAGTGGGTATTCCTTCTTGCCAGCAGAGGTGATGTGCTCAAGATAGTGTGCGTAGTGATAAGCCATGAAAAGCTCATCAACGCTCTCTTTTGGACCACCAAGATCTGCCCAAGACATGTCTTGAGAGAATGTTTTGGTCTCAATATCCTTGAAATTGGCTTGAAATTTAGGTGTCTTCTTTGACCAGTCGCTGTTTAAGAATTGAATCATGTCTGCTGGCATCGGAGCATTGAAATGCTTTTCGGCGGCTGGGCTGCAGTCTCTCGAGTCTCCGAGGACACCGACTTCGTTCTCTACTTGTACCATTATTACGGTCGAGTGGTCGCCGTCTATCTTGTTGAGATGTCGCATGAGTTGCGTGAAAGCTCTTGCATCTGCGGCTATGCTCTCTTTGCCAAAGACAGACAAGACGTCACCGGTGATGAGATTGCCTGTGGAGTCTCTAAGCTTTGTTCGAGGGAACCGCTTATCGTCTTGCTTGACCCATGCCGGAGTGTACGACGAAAGTCCNNTAACCAAGATCCAACGGTCAGCAACAATTAGGAAGATTCCAGTCATTGCTAATAAACTACCATTCTTGAAACTCCCGAACCACAGCAGGATGATTCGTAATCCCCAGCGACGAGCAGCTTCGATCTGTACATCCAAGACGCCAAAGTCAAAAGTGCCTTCGATGGACTCAATCTGCTCCCAGCCAACACTCCCCAATACTGTGTTGTAATTGTTGGCAGCCAGACTTGACCATACCGTGTTCATGTATTCGACAGAACTGAATGACGAGTTCTGCAACTCTCCGCCGAGAATGAGGAATGGCTTTCCATTGACGACAAGTTGTTTTGACGTTGGGGTGTCACGAAGATACGGTATTTGGGGTTTGGAAGTCATGGTTGATGGGCAGCAACTTTCGGTGAAGCGTGAGCTGCGAGACTCTTTCTTTTCACCATGTTTTCTGGTGACAGCACCGGGAAAATGCACATCGAGGACAGGTTGTGTTCGTGGCTAAAGGTCAAGTGCGGTGCAGGATACGGCGGGGTTCTGCCCCACTTGCCCTCCAAGTCGGGCACCATGCCGTTCTTTGTCGGCGTCCCACGCCGCTCTCTTCCTGTTTCCTGCCTTCCCAAGCGCTCCTTTCCATCGGATTGGACTCTTGAAAGGACCGCAGTTACGAAGATTTACACATGAAGTTACTCAAGATGGTAACATCGGGGTGAGTCTAAACCCTTGGCACCCCAAACGCCCCCTGCGTGAATGCCCATGGGGTCCCCATAATCGACACCTTGCCAAGGCTTTCGCTAGACTACTGGTATGCACATGCAGATCTGTGCCACAACAATGTAGTACCCTCGGCTTGACCATGGACTCTAGAGTCAAGAATTGAATCCTCCAAGCCACAGCATTCTGGCAGCCAAGATGTAAAATCATACAAGAAAGCGATCGCCGAGTGATTTGGTATAGACATTTCAGATCAGCACGAACATCTCCAATCCATCATGGCGTCCAAGATCCTCGACAAGAGCACTGCAATGAAACATGAGGCAGAGGTCGACAATCCCGAACAACCGGCCTTTGACATAATTCCTCCTGTTGCATGGTACACAGATGCTGGCCTGCTAAAGCTCTATGCTATGATCATCATTCCATTTCTTAGTGCCACGACAAATGGATATGATGGCAGTCTGCTGAACGGATTACAAACTATGGAGCCCTGGCAGAACTATTTCAACAATCCTAGTGGCAGCACTCTGGGCCTGTTCAGCGCTATATTGCAAGTTGGATCTTTCTGTGCCATATTCTTCTCATCATACCTCGCGGATCTTCTCGGTCGTAGAGCTGGCATCACAGTAGGCATGGTTGTCCTGCTGATCGGTGTCGTCCTTCAAGTCGTCCCAACAGTGGACACAGGCATGTATATTGGTGGTAGATTCTTAGTGGGTATNGGGGTGAGTAACCACTGTTGTCACATCTTTCAGAATTACCACTGACTGCTTTTCACTAGATCGAATATTGCTCAAGGCTCAGCACCGCTCCTCATCTTGGAACTTGCCCACCCAGCTCATCGAGGCAAGGTTACGACAATGTACAACACGCTTTGGTGTGTCGGCGCAATCGTCGCCGCTTGGACTGTCTTTGGAACAACGACTTATACCACAAGCGCGGCTTGGAGAATTCCCACAGCTGTTCAGGCAGTCATGCCGTTGATTCAGTTGGTCGGTACGTGGAAAATATCTCTTATACTACTTCGGCGGCCTGCTGACATGCTGAACTCCNNAGGCATTTGGCTCCTTCCGGAAAGTCCCAGATGGCTCGTCTCAAAGGACCGCCACGAACAAGCTCTGAAAGTTCTCGCNAAAAGTTAGTATTCCACATCTCTTCCCATCTACACAGAATTCTGGCTAACAGGACAACACTGTAAACAGTACCACGCAAACGGCAACGATCAAGACCCTTTGGTACAGAGTGAATATCTCGAGATTCGCGAAACTCTGCGCGCCGAAAAAGAATTCTCCACTCAAGGCTGGAAAGGCATGCTCAGCAACAAAGGCAACAGAAGACGCATCACACTCATCGCCCTCGTCTCTTTCTTCTCCCAATGCTCTGGCAACGGACTGGTATCTTACTACCTTCACGACATCCTCGAGAGCGTCGGCATGACAGATTCCTACGATCAAGCCCTTTTCAATGGAGGTCTCCAGATTTACAACTTCCTGATCGCGGTACTATTCTCAGTCACGCTTGTCGACAAACTCGGACGCAGAAAATTGTTCTTGATTGCTGCTGTTGGTATGTTGATAACTTTTAGCATTTGGACGGCGTGTTCGGCTGTGTACAGTCAAACTGGCAATGAGGCAGCCGGAAAAGCAGTATTAGCCATGATTTTCCTCTTTTATGGTATGGCTGGTTTTGCATGGCCAGGTCTGACGGTTGCGTACCCTGCTGAGATTCTACCCTTCAACATCAGAGCCAAGGGAATGGCATTGCTTATGGCGTTCCAGTCTCTTGCATCGGTGAGTCTAATCTACTGACATCCATGTAAAGCTCGATACTGATGAGATATCTAGGTGTTGAACCAATACGTCAATCCGATCGGCTTGGAGAGCATTGCATGGAAGTTCTACTTTGTCTACATCGTCATCTTGGTCATCGAGTGTGTGGTTATCTACATGTACTTCCCAGAGACCCGCGGACTCACTCTGGAAGAAGTCGGACATCTTCTTGACGATGATGAGATGAGTGATGTTGTTCATGCGCGCTTGGAAAAGGTTGCTTCGATCGAGGCTGTGCATCAAGAAGTGGTTGGAGAAAAACAAAAAAGTGTAGACAGAAAGTCATGATAGTTCTGGAATTCAGATTATCCGCTTGCTTATATGTTCTGGAGTCTCAACTTCTCGCTCAATGATGTTATGTTCACGTCAAGCTGGTCGTAAGACAGAGTCTGGTGTTGTGGCTCACGGTAAACCGTAATTCACTCGATGGAATCTGGCGTGAATAGAATCCAGAGGTGGCGAGTTCGACCACTTGCCTTGATTGGTCGAACTGTTTCCCCAAGATGATGTTTGGGGTTTTTTGTTTGGGTTCTGTTGAACATAGTCAACTTCCCAGCGTTTGAGCATGTAGGCTTGTAAGCCATTGTGAGAATTGTCTTAGACAGCTGTGTTGTCTGAGCTATCATCTTCAAACAAAGAACATGGAAGACATTTTGGATAGGTCTCATAATGCTATTCTTGTGTAAGACAGGTTGTGCTTATCGCATTGTGTATAAAAGCAAGTGGGATAGTCGTTACCTTGCTATCTCAAACTAAATTCACCAGAATCGTCTTTCAGACCACCTCCGTCATCAATTCAAAGGAAATGCTTTCGTGGGCAGAGAAAACAATCCTTCGTACGTACTGTCCTCCACCAAACGGAACAACGACACAGCCTAACAGTAGTAGGATCCTATCGCAACAGATACCAAGACCGTGCTGATGCCAGAATCATCACTTCTCGCGGAGAAAGATGATGGTCATTATGGATAGGCCATGGTGACGAGCACCAGCATTACTTTTTCTGCAGCATGGATAGCGAGTATAAGGCCCTTAATGAAGCTCTAGAACTCTTGAGGCAAGATGCACTACACAACATCAGACTTGAAGATTATACCGATGATGCTGATAACTCTAATGACTCCGATGATTACGACAGCTCCGACGACTGCGACGACTGCGACGACTCTGACGACTGGAACCAATCTGACGGCGAGGATGAGTTTGACGACTCTCAGAACTCAGAGGACTCGGACGATTTGCACGACTCTGATTCTGATAATCCAGATGACGCGGGCTTTTACCAGGATGAGTACTATTCAGATGATTCGGAACGTGGGTCAGTTGGGGTTTCAAAGTTACCGTCGGTAGTTGGAAGAGATCGATACCTACTGTCCGTCGTGGCTGTGTCTTTGAATCAAGGGGGATTTGAGATTGTTCACTTTGGAGTCACAGATCATCCTGATGGGGAGGTCAACTTCCCGTAGCCTATGACGCTTATGTAAAGCAGTTGAGGGATGATAGATAGAACCTACCAGCAAAACAAGCATCCTTTGTGATACTTACTCTCGATTCAGCAGCTTTCTCCAGGATGCCTTTCCATAAGATGTGCCCGCATGCTATAGCTTGCACATTTCTTTGCGCCAGACAAGGATCACGATCATCGTGATCCTGGGACTGGTAAACCTGCAATCTTTGGCGAGACAACAAGAATCATTCTAAAGAGGACCCGTCACAGATGCTCATGGAAGGAGCAAACAGCTCAAGCAGGTTGATACAAAGGAAAGGACGAAGACATCGAAGAGGGAATATAGCACGTTGATGGTGTCAAAACCTAATCTCAGGGCATCAATGTAGTCAGATTCTGCTTGCAGTAATCAGCAACGATATCAGAAGGACCATTATAGCAAGATGAAGCACGGCTTATACTCACGTTCGCATCGAGAATCCAACAGGCATGAGCAGAATCATACATTCGCGAGCCTTCATCTTTTCTTCCATGTCACTCATGCAATCATAAACCTTTATATAAAACCTAGGTCTCAACTTCCCGCCACTGGCCCAAGGGAAGGACGAAAAACCCAGAGAAAAAAAAGAAAAAAAGAAATATCGTATGAATAACTGATGTAGCGTGGAGGAGACCTTGGGCAGTGTGCGAAAATCTTTGGAACAATGCGGCTGGTGTTCAAACCAGCTGCCCGACACTTCTTTTCGTACTTCGTTTTGGTGTTCGATTCAAGAGGGAAATTCATCCAAGGAGTTTGACAACATTTTGGGTAGTGGTTCTGGGCTTCCAGAGTCTTGTGTGCTCTAGTGACTTCGGGCTGACAGAGAGATGCCTCCACGGTTCGAGCACACAGAATATGAGATACATTAGTTCATGTGGAGGTCTCACATTGCAAATCTTTGGCGTGAGAACAATGTTCATCATCCGAGAGATCGGAAACCCATTCTCAACACGTGCTCGTTTGTTGCTCGCCGACGGGGTCGATACCGCCAGCTGACCCCGGCTTCTTAGTGCTTCCTGATTAAATTGAGAGCCTGACGGGTATGTCAAACCAGCAGGAAGATCCTTTGGCATCCATGTCGATGGGCTGGTACGCCATGCTTTGCCAACGTCCTCAAGCTCTTCGGCGTATCCTATCAGCCAGGTACAGTCCAGTCCAGCCTCATAGGCGATACGTGACAGAAGGACTCCTCCCTCAGATGGGTCCAGCCTGGGCATGGTGTATAATTCGTAGAGCAATTTGCTTGCTGGATTAGAGACCTCTGATGAAAGTGACCCACAGGCAACAGCAGCAATCCTCGCATCTCCAATCGGGGGTAGTAGTACACTGGCATCCAGGGACATGCCTTCAAGTTTCGTCCAAAGTTTCTGACTGAGTTCTGGGCGACGTTTGAAGCCACAAAATCTGTCAGATATGGTTCTCGGCATCCGGTTGTTAGAAACCATAGCAGAGGCGGGTCGCTTTCGACCACGCATCTCTAGGGACGATGAGCCAGATCCGGGAACCACTCGATCGTCCACCTATCCAAGACCATCAGGTAGATCTGCAGATGATGGGTTTATGCTGTCTTGATTCTCTTCAATCTCAAACTGGTTTAGCTCTTCATCATCTGATGCTGATCTTTGCCCAGCAACCAGCCTGCGCCATCTGACTGGATCTTCTCGCTCCTTCTGTATCATAACGCAGGTGTAAATCAGCAGCGCTTCCAGGGCCTGGGTTATCGTGCCTTGAACACCACGAGCATCGATGAGTCTCTTCCGAGAAAGTTTGTCTGTGATGACAGCATTGTAGCTTTCGTCTCTAAAAGCTTCTACTATAATATTAGCTCTGGAAGCTGGTGTCGCAAAACCGAGATGCTCGTAATTTGCTGGAGTTGTGGTTGGCCATGGCGATCAAGAGACGGCAGATAGGTGTTCCAAAGCTCTTACCTAGAATTTGCTCTCTCAAGCCTTGTATCTCTGACATGATTACTCTATGGTTGGAGACGGGATCAATGTTGGAAGAAAGAGCTATTGAAACACGCGTCGTGGACGCGATTCGGCAAGAGCAGCGGAGAAACTTATGCAATACTGTGCACATGTGATGGTTCATGCATCAACTATGTATGATGCTTGAAACCGAAAGCAACTGGGGTCAAAAGATGCTTTAACATAGGATAAAAACGCATTCTCGCTTGGAGCCAAGATGAAAGCAAATGCTGGTCACCAAACTCATTCCTCTTCATCCTCCCACTCATCAAGCACTGTCCACTTATAATCATCACCAATAGCGGGAATGATACCTCCCTTTTCGCTCAATTGCATGATACCAGCGTTGATATCGCTGTCTGACAGTCCAATACGCGTCATCATCTCGTCTTCGGTCAATCCTCCAGCCGGTCCGTCTGCAATGCAGTGGTAGATAACCCTAGCAATCCTTGACACGTAAGTTGGGAACCATACTTGAGGAGTGAACGGAGCAGTCTGACCTGCTTCTTCGACTTCACCAAGCTCGTCCGCGCTGATACGGTCTTGCATCTCTTCGTCGCTGATCGTCTTGTGTGACTTATTGGCGGCGGGTTCGTCATCTTCCAGGGCAGCTGCATTCCGCTTCGAACCAGTTGTTGTTGCTGCTGCTGCTGCTGGCGTGGAGTCAGACTTCTTGGGTCTGCCTCTGCCACGCTTGGCGGGCGCGGCGGCACCATCTTTCGTCGCCTCGGCCGCAGGAGCAGTCGACACAGGATTCTTGCGAGGTCTGCCTCGAGGGCGACCAGTCGATGTGGGCACAACGACATCAGACTTTCTGGGTCTTCCACGACCACGAGTGGCTTTCGGAGTGACAGCCGCAGAGACCTTTGCCTTCGTAGCAGGAGCAGTCTTCTTTGCCCTGGGCTTGACAGCGGATGAGGCAGCAGAAGGGAGAATGCTCTTGGGTCTTCCGCGACTACGCTTAGCCACTGGACTTCCTAGGGTTTGTGTAGCACCAGCACCGATCAAATTGGGAGGGTTTCCAAGGTGTGCACAGGTATGAGCGAGTAAGGCTGTCAATGCACGCTCGACACTTTTTGCTTCGTGAGGCTCTCCAACGATATCCTCGCCTGAGGACTTGTCCGCAATAGTGGCTTGGTAGTACTTCTGCTCGAGATATCTGACAACAACATCGACTTCGGAGGTGGGCTGATCGAATCCCATGAAATTGTAATTCGNCTGCAAATCATCAGTTGTGATCGAATGTGATTTGATCCACCATGGATTACCAAGAATCTGCTCTCTGAGTCCAGAGATCTCAGCCATGATGAACAAGGATCAGTAGAGTGGTTGGTAGTGTTTGAGTCGATAGCGACAAAATCGCGATGAATTGCGCGCAAGCATGGAAACACGTGTTTGACTTCGATGATTGTGCTTGACTTGTTTGCTGAAATTGCCTGGTCAACGACGCGTGTAAAAATGTCAAGTTGGGTTGTTGCAGCGATGGTGTTCGAACTTGCCTTGTGAGACGCGTTTGGGGGCTGGACATAGCACAACGTCATGGTTGTGCCGCTTTGTGCAAAGCATAGTTTCGATTTATGCAGTATCGGGAAGTAGCACCAATGTGACGAAGAACACTTTCAGAATGGACCTTACTTGAGTTGTTCAAGCTAAGCAATGTTGTTCCTCTCTCGCACTCTACGAGTGGTATGCGGAGATCTTGCACGCTGCCTGTCTGCAAACCTGCGTAGACCCTTCTCTCTTCTCTTCGGCAGCTTAGCTGCATGAGTTGGCGAAGTGGCGAAGCTGCNTATCTCCTCTCTCGTGATGATATGTTGCTGAGCTTCAGGCGGCGTCTCAGAGACCCAGCGTCCATGGTGACGCAATTCGTGCTCCTCGTTGCGAGCCTGGATTTCATCCAACCATGTGCAACTTCTTTTGAGTAATGCCTTCAGAGCATCTATGACTGTCAGACTTCTGCCTCCAATATCTGCGAGTAGAGGGAATTGGTTCGATTCGGCAACTACGCAAGCGTGGTATTGCCCGTCGAGATGTTGGCGAACAATAATCAGGGTCTTGGTCCTCATGTTGACGTATCGATAATCGTCTTTGCGAGAATTAGTATTGGGTACAATTCTGCTATCTCCGCTTATCATGGATTTGTGCTTTGAGACCTTGGATGTCAGACAATTTGTGAGTATCAGATTGGTCAATGGATGTCCTTGAGCAGAGATATCAGGAGGTCGCAAGAGCTTCCCTCTCTGAAAGGATAAACGAGCCAAGCACATATATCGAAACTCACACACTTCTTACTTAAAAATAGTGTTCGTGACGCCAAGTGAACACCATTCGATGTCATACTGAAGTCTATGACTAATCATCCCAAAGATCCAAAGGCCACCCAATATATCTTCCTATTGAAGCTGTTCTCGTCGGGTGTCGCACAATGACTGATCGGAGAGGCGCTCTTAGTGTCGTAACGACTGGGAGTAGTCAACTACTCTGAGACCACGTGGAGTAGATATCGAGGAGCGGCTGCTACTGAAGGCATTGATAGAACCATGACCAGTAACTTGTTGCGACCATGCTAACGGACGACGGCAGCATCATTTGTTCCATCTCTCTTCATGATGGTGATGTTGCAGGATACGCTTGAAATTCCAGCTGGCAGTGTGAATTTGTTTGAGCGTAGAGTATACGTAGTAATCTGATGCTTGGAAAAGGTGAGAGCAAGCTGTGCTTTGGAGCTACCCTTTTTGAGCGTCAAGGTCAACGACAAGATTACCAGGCTGGGGAGGAGTAGCTCTTTGCATGCGTTTGTGGAGAATGACAAGCTGTCTATACAAAACATGCTTCCATCATGCTTTTGAGGTTTGGCGGTTTCGGGTACTTCTGCGTAAGGTGTTACATCGTTCTGAGTCCTCTGCAACCGGGTCGTCCATTGCGGAAGTACGACGCGTTTGGACTCTCGAGGCAGAGACCAGTGGGGATACAATTGGAGTGAGCGAACTGCTTGCAAGCCTTTCCTGTGGTTGTACAATTTCGGGCTCGAACGATATCGGCTCAGAGATCTCACGTTCCATAGATTCTGAGGAACCCGGACAGATCGACTCGGAAGAACCAGAACAAATTGGTTCCGAGGACTCAGAGTAGACTAATTCTGAACTCTCACGTTTGATATTCGGAACAGATTCTGAACAACCGTGACAGATTGATTCTGAGGACGATGGATTATGCGCCACAGATGGGCTCGAGGCTTGCTCGGGAAGTCTCTGTTCATTAGTATAAAATGAACTGTCGTCGATTTCACAAAGTTCATCTGGTGACGTTTGATTGTTGGCGTAGGAAGTATCCTGGACATTGCTCAAAACCTCGGCAGTCACGTCGAGAAGATGCTCCAGAGCAGCGGTGACGGTGGGACTTGGTTCTTGTATGCTAACGATATGGTTTGCACAACCCCTTGCCGCTATGACAGCGCGATAGAAGTCGCCGTTTTTCAGAACTATAGTTTCTGGATGCTCAACGCGCATGTCCATGTGGCTGAAGTTTGCTTCACGTGAAATCGTTGGTATGTCGAATGCGAACACATGGAAGAACAAGCTTACCAGCGATTATTCTCTGAGTCCCTGTATAGCCGCCATGATGTGTTAGGTGTTCTTCCACGTTGGACCGTTGTTTGCTATCATATGGATCAATAGAGTGGAGGGAAAAGCTCAGACCTTTCATGTGAGAGCAGTGACGTTGTCGTGAATCTGGAGCGGACCAAGTCAGCATCGTCTTTCTTTCCATACCACAACCATCATGCGACATGTCCGACTATGCTGATGACGAGCCGCAGGGCGTGGTGACTCGTGTCAAGGTTGATATCATGTTATAGCTCTCGCAGACCACAATTGACCAGGCGNNACAGAACACAGCTCTTCTCCCGCTCCGCATCGCCGTCTCCAAACCCGCCCAGCGCGCATACCTGACTTCGGTCCTCTTCTTTAGCACCTGCTTCTTTCTCCTCATCGTTTCAATCGCCGCCTACCTCGCCTTCTACTGGACCTACATCCCTCGCATAGGCTTCAGCCGCCCCATCCACCTTCAGTTCGATAGCCCCGAGTCTCCGCCATGGGGTATCGCGAATCTAGCCCCCGAGCTGGTCAGTCTCCAGCCGTATGATGTTAAGATCCAGATACGTCTACCGCGCACAAAGACCAATACTGAGATTGGCAACTTCATGGTCGAGACTGCTCTGTTTGCTCCTGGTGAGAAAGGCTCCGTCATTGACGACTCGCGCATTCCTGTCGCAAAGGACCCGACCACCACCAAAGTTCTCGCTAGTTCGAGGAGATCTGCCATCTTGACATACTACTCGCCCGTCGTCGATCTCGCTCGTAAGGCTACCGAGCTGCACTGGCTGATTCTGGGCTGGCGACTTGAAGCAGAGACTCTCGAGATTCCTGTCTTCAAAGGCGTCTCGTTTGCAAAAGGTTGGAGGAATGTGCCTGACACCATGCAGATTCGGGTGCAAAGTTCTGCACGCATGCAGATTTACGAGGCCAATGTCGTCTTCAAGGCTCGTTTCCAGGGCCTCAGGTGGATCATGTACAACCACCGTATTACCAGCGCCGCCGTGTTCATCGGCGCTTTCTGGGGCACCGAGGTCCTCTTTACTGCCATCTGCTGGGCTATTTTGAGTGTCTGGATCTTTTCTTCAAGCGACAACACTCCAGTCAAGAGGGAACCCGAGGACAGCAAACGCATCAAGGCAGAAGATTCGGAAGGAGAAGAGCAGGCCAGACTTTCAGATACAGAGCGCACATATCCTACCTATAGCAAAGGTCCTGCTATGCGCTACAACTCCCCTGCCATCAAGAAGGAGGAAACAGAGCCCGAGCCCTTCCCTCAGCTCCTGACTACTGCTCTGGAAGCAGATGACGAGGACGAGAGCGACGATTTTCTCGACTCCGGTCTAGGCACTAGTTTGGAAAGCAGCACTGGTCACGGCAGCTCAAAGGAAGCTTTGCGCAAGAGAAAGAACAAGTCGCGAGGTTGAGCATTTTTCGAAGGTCATGTAATGATACCCTATGATGAATGTATCTTTCGATTCTGCGATCGTCCGTCTTACATTCTCAGTTCCCGTGCACCTGCGACTTTCTATCAATCCACTTGGTGTTCCCAAATTTGCCCGTGAAGGGGAACTGGAACACCTTCTCCAACGTGCTGTAAGGAGCATACTGCTCGTCCGTCATAACAATCGTGACGTTAGCCACTGCTCTACCGGTAGCATTCCACCCAGGCCCAAAGTCCTTGTACTCGGCCATTGTCGTGTTCGCCGATATCCTCGGATCGGTTGCACTCCACTTGATGTAACCTCCAGGCACAATCGAGTCATCCAAGTACGTATCCGCGAAAATGCTTCTGTGGCCAGCGTTCCAAGGTCTTCCTAGAGCGCACTTGCCCACAATATCGAGAGAGCTGTTTGCAGCACGTACAGAAGAATCGTGAATGTAGGCGCCGTAGTGGTTGACAAAAGTCGTGTTTGTGCCTTTCCAGGCTGTGATACCACCACCGCAGTTGCGGAGACTGAGGAGGGAAGATTGGATCCACAAAGTGCCGAAGCCGTAGAGGAAGTCGGTTTGGCCGGCTATGGTGCTGTTGTACATATATGTGCTGCCGAGTTTGCCGATATATACNNCTGACAATTATGATTAGTGAAAGATGATAAGATGACTAGGAATAGAGCTTACAGTATCTTGGTAGCTGTAAAAGCCACAGTAGTAGAAGCCGGCGTTTGCATAGCTGACACTCAGAGCCAAACTAGGTCCAGCAGAGTATGGCAAGTAATCATTGATGAAGTTGAGGTTGTAAGCTCTGAAGTCTGTGTTGCCAAATGGTGTGCCGTCAGGTACATGGTTGCCAGTTGGCCCACTGCCAGTAAGACTACTGTTGAAAGTCGGCGCTACCGTGAGTGTAGATGTATATGCATTGTCGTAGCTTCCTGTGCTGGCAGTTCCTGTAGCGTTGTGCCAGATCACATTGACTGTGTTCTTGGTATTGTCGTTGGGGAACTTGGTCTGAGCGAGTAGAGTCAAAGGGCCTGGACGGGTGACGTTGACTTGTTCAGTGTAGTTGCCGGGGAGAACGAGGATATAGTAAGGTACAGTGTTGTTTGGTATAGAAAGCACGGCGGATTGGATGCTGGTGAACTTTGCATTGGGACCGACGAGTAGGGTCCCTTGTGGACAACCTTGGAGTGGATTCTGAGTTGGATATTGGCATTCACCTCGGCTGTATGCTTGGCTTGTACCAAGCAGACCCAGAGAGAGCACAGGTAGAATGGTCTTGGAGGCAACCATCTTGGATAGTCGAAGGATGATGACTTACAAGACTTGGTAATGCTTGTTTTTATACCTCATACATCATTACTCCCCGGAAGATCTTCTGGGCTACATTGTCGACTCCGCATTCTACCCCCAGACGCCTTCTTTACTGCATATCAAGGCAAAATTGCTCTGTCTGCCATGCGGAGATTTTCTGGGGGTGGGTGGAGATGGGGTATGATCTGCAGGCTGGAGTAGATCCACCAATAGCATGAGAGGAGCGTTGGTCCCCAGCGTGGCCTCTTTTTTCTTGTTGGAAGATGATCTGGCAGCTCTGGTGGGCTCGGAAAGTCCGTGCCGTGTGAGCATCAGTCTTCTAGATTGACTAAGAACGTGTGTTGTATGGTATGAACGAAGGTGGAGAGAGAAGAAACAAGCTTCGCCGAGCTGGGCGCGCTTCTGATTGCCAACCAATCAGCGAAACAGGTTCAGAACTGAGTGTATTGATGTTGATAGGATGCCAACCGAAGTTGACGAAGGACGGGATAGCTGATCGACCAAGTCAAGGCGTCGCGTACACGCTCCATCAAAAAACAAACGGCACGCTTTCGAATCGATCAAACAAACCAGGAAAACGTCAATCCTGATTCGAATTGCACGCCATCACGTTCAGGATGAGGCTTTGTTGAGGCGAGCGTCTACTGGGGTGTATGCTTGCTCGTTCAAGTAGACCCAGAACGTGCCCGTTGGCTTTGCCTCATTGGCGGCGTCAAAACATAGGTACAGTAACGAGGCATGATTGTCCGAGACACACATGCCGCTCGCTCACGTAGACTTTGCAAAGTACAGAGAGGAGAGCCGTGTCCATGCTGATCGCAGAGAGTGACCGTTCGTTTAGTGTGGCCGCACTCCCATCATCTAGGATACAATGGAACAAGCTCTGCTCAAGAGAACAGACGATTAACAAAACAGCCTGAGCAAGTACTCGATATAATTTTCTGCCACTGGGGAGAACGTGCAAAAAGGTGCCAACCTGAGAACCGCTGGGGGTCAGACACGACTCTTGGCAACAGCTGGCAAGCCCATGGGCTCAAGATGCTTGACGCCTCAAGCGACATCTCCACAACGCTCAAATCGAAACCAACGTCGAACAAGTACGAGTCCAGATGCCCCAGAGATAGGATCAACAAGACTCACTATGCGCAACGGTGGTTGTGTGCTGTGAAGTGTGCGGTCCGGACTGTTGAAAGTCTAGGCTCGAGATTAGCCACGCGGCAGCTCCGACGACGCCTCCGTCAGCTATCGATTCCTTCCAGAAACAGCTTTCATTTGAGCTGAGCCAGCTGATAGTAATCATGACTTGTCCCAAACACGGAGAGTGCACATTGGACTGCCCGTTATTGGATGAGCTGTCTTTGATTATTCAGACTCGATACGCGTCTGATGTGCAGGGCTATGATAGGAATGCCCTGCCACCGTTCGTAACCAATCCGACTTTCGGTATCGATTTGAGTTCGACTTGTCGAAACCAACAGCGGCTGTGGCAGCCCTCGATAACCGGTTTAGAAACGATGTCTTACGATCACAGCTGTACGAGCTGGCAACCATTGTTATGCTTCAGCTAGATACCGGCGACAAATGTAGTGATATGACGAATACAGGTCAGCCCTGGTATAACTCACGGGTATCCCAAGTTCAGCCTCCTTTGATCTTGTTTTCGCCCTTTCCCATTTGACTACCCTTACAGATATCACACTCTGTACCGACCAGACTTACAGGGCTGGGAACCACTAGAATGAGAGGACTGGACACACTCGACCCAATGACAGGACTTCTAAGCCCGCGCTTCGAAAAGCTCGACCCTGATTCGTTTGCGAATTATGTCAGCAGTCCTTCTAGATGCCTTAAGATTGTCAAAGGACTTGCATTCACTGGGTGTGCTGTGTTTTGTGTTCTTCTATACGCAAGCGTAGCTACGCGTTCGGACTGGAACTATGTCACTTCAAGCATTGCCACTAACACAAGTTCCACCACTACAATGTCAACGATACCCTACAAGTCGACGACAAAACCTAAAGAGGGGGTCAAAGGATCATTATGGGCGACGAAAAAGCCGCAATACTATACCATCCACACAAACGAGCCTTACGACATCGATACAGCTCTTCGTACAGTGTTAAATCTGTGTCCGGATGAGGTCTACTACAACGCATTGACGCAGCCTATCAAGACTGGTGGCGAGAAGAAGCTTCACGAAACCGGTGTACGGGTACGCATGTTCAAGAAGTACTTTGATGCCTGGGAAGCATTGCACGTCGTGACAGACAGTCTGTCTGATACGGCCTTTGTACGGGACGATATTCTGCGCCACATCCGAGACTCCAAAGATCTCTCTCATTTCACCTCCGGATCACGACTTGAGGCTATGCGACAGTATGAAACCTATCGCTCTTTCCTGTCGAACATGTCCACAATCCTATTTCCTTGGACCAGTCCTTACTTCTCAGACCATATGACGCTACATGGACACATGTACAACGCTGGACGTGGCATTGTGATCTCAGGCAGCACCTCGCAGGCTCCGTACATCAAGACTGCAATCTCTTCGTTTCGTGCAATGGGCTGCACTCTGCCGGTCGAGATCATGTATCTTGGCGACTCCGACTTGAGCGAAGACACACGCACAGAGCTCGAAACTATCCCGGACGTCATTACTCGCGACATCAAAAAGATGGTCAACGATCAAGGCTGGGCACTTCAGGGTTGGGCCGGCAAAGCGTTCGCGGCGTTCCTGAGCTCTTTCCGTGAGGTCATCTTGCTCGATGCGGACGTCTTGTTCTTCAACAATCCTGAGCTTCTGTTCAGCGAGCCTGGATATGTCGATACGGGTGCCCTTTTCTTTTCCGACCGTACAGTCTTTCCTCAAGACAAAAGATCTTTCCTACGCAAGATTTTGCCTAAGCCTGTCTCCAGCAAGGCCAGAGAGAGCAGATGGTGGAAAGGCGAGACTGGCGAAAACCAAGAATCTGGCGTAGTGGTGGTTGATAAATGGAGACACTTNTTAAGTGTCTTCTTGACTGCAAGATTGAACGGACCAGACCGTGATGATACCGATGCTGGGCAGGGAACTTACAGCTTCTGGTGGGGTGATAAGGAGACTTGGTGGATTGGTTTCGAGCTCGCTGGCGATACTGATTACCACTTCCATCAAGGTGGCACCGGTAACATGGGCACTGTGAGCAACACGGAACCTATCGACAAGCCCGAGGACAAACCTGAGGAAAAGCCCGACGACAAGCCCGAAGACAAGCCCGAAGACAAGCCCGAAGACAAGCCTGAAGACAAGCCCGAAGACAAGCCTGAAGACAAGCCCGAAGACAAGCCCGAAGACAAGCCTGAAGACAAACACGAGGCTGAGAATTTCGGCGTCAAAAGGAGGAGGAAGAGAACGCGCCTGCAGAGGAGACAGCGACTGGAGAGCCCTTGCATAAGACTGACAGCGAAGAATTCGAAGCAAACCTGAGAGTCTTGCAAGAATCTCAGTCGAACCAGGCCGAGGAAGCCAAAACGGAACAAGTCACTCCAGAGCCCACGGATTCAAGCACAGAAACAAAAGTCNGAGTTTCTCTCTCCCGCTCCAGACGCTGACGATGTGATGAAGGCCATCAAAGCAGCAGAGGCTGCAAGAGCGGCTCGACTTCCTACTGAAGAAGGCCATTATCTACCAGTAGAGGACAACAACCAATCTGGCGACAACCCTCCCGCCGCAGAGCCCACAACCCTACCAGAAACGCCTGCTGCTGCCGCTGAAGAGTCTGATCCTGGTCGAACCCTCTCTCGTCGCCATTTGACCAAACGTGACAGCTGGTTCGACACTGCGTTGGAGAAAAAACGTACCAATCTCACTGGTCCTGGCATGCTCGACCTTCCTGGTCAGAACATCATCCTCTGTTCCCCACAACTTTTGCATTTGTCTCGCGACGGCAGGCCTTTGTGGTTCAATGGCTGGATCCAGAACAACAAACACGACGCCAGCTCCGACATATCAGTCTTCGAGTTCTTCATGGCCGAAAAGAGANNAAAAGACGGAGAGTGGGCTGAATGGGCCATTGGTGCAAATAACATGTGTTGTCTCAAAAGCGATGATTTGTACGCGATGAATGAGAAGGAGTTGAAGGCTCTGGAGATGATTGTCGATATCGCAAAGGAGAACGGATCATTGAAGGAAGTCTTGGAGAAGGACAGGAAAGCAAATAAGAATATTGCGGACTAGAGATAGCCTAATAGGTGTGTGAATCTTTGTTTTTCTATACTGGCTAGCGTGGCGTTATGGATCTCTGGGTAGAGCAAACACTATCATTGACGAATCTCTTTCTTGTTGCACGTCTCGCTCTTTCCGTCCACTGTGTCCAATGACTTCGAAGCGGCTTGACATATACATAATCTGCTGGCAAGTGTGATTTGGGCTCTGACTTGGACTTCTCAACCGCTGAGTGAACCCCCTGGATGAAAGACGTTCTGTCTTTGTTTGCTCCGCATCATCACGATCACATGTCTTTGCTTGGTTAAGGGATGATTTTAGGAGGAAACAACGACCTTTAGCCTTCTCTCGCCTTGGCATGTGATATAAGCGATCCCGACCAGCATCGCGACTGCCTGTCTAGACCACGCGCCAAGTCACATCCACTTTCCAGACCCTCGGTGCCTGGACAGGTTCGTCTGTTTCGGCATCCCAAACATCCCCATCGCAGTACACGTCAGTCGTGCGCACCAACGACCCATCACTTCATCGCACTGGCGCCTTTCCCAACTACCATCACATCACTACGTCGCTGAGCTCGGACTTGACTTCCTATCAGTGTCCAACATGAACACGACCGATGGAATCTCCAGTCTCGTGGGTCGTATCAACAGTACCAAACCCATCATCTCTATTCATGGTTCAAATTTGCTGACAGATTTCATCGCAGATGCCTACAATCACAAATGGGCAAAACCCGAAGAAGGAAAGCCGCAGATAACCTTCGACAAGGAGACTTGCTGCAAGCCACCAATCAACTTTGCGCACAACCTGTGGTGGGCCTATGTGCAACCCTAAGACCACCCTTGTGTCGCTGGCTATGGTAGAACCCTCGACGAGGCTTTGCAGGCCCTGATCGATCAACTCAAGCCGAGTCCACAGGAGTGGCTGGCAAGGCGTGATGCAGAGCATGAGATGAGACTGTCGGCAGATCTGAATGGTATCACAACCGCCATGCAGTTCGGCAAGCTCAATACGAAGACAGTACCAAAACCAAAGCCGAATGTCATCCTTCGTAGCCAGACTACACCCTCTGGCTGCGGTAGCCAAGCATCCATGTTCTCAGCCATGCCCACTCTGTCAATGCCGAACTCTGGATCAGTTCCTCAGCTTCCCTTGAGCAAAAAGGCCAAGAAGGCCGCTAAGCGGGCTGAGGGTCTTCTCGCCGCGAATACAAGCTACAACGTTGGGGATGCCGCCGTCACCGTTCTGAACATACCCAAGTTTGGCGGCAATGAGAATGCTCGCCCAAATGTTCAGACAACCACTGTTGCCGAGCTGTGGAAGACTTTCGTTGCACAAAGAGCATCCCAGAAGGTGCCCGCTACCACATCTGGTGTTCTACAGAGTCCAAACCCCAACCCTAATGCCTACTCCACCGAGATTACCAAGAAGCTTGTGTTGATGATGGGCGACATTATGTTGTAGTTCAGCGTATGCGGCGTGTGGTGTGTTTTGTAAGAAGATTGGAGTGTACTCGAGTGCGACAAATAATTTAGAGACGCGAGTGTGATTAAGAACATGCAAGAACCGTCGACCTCTTTCCTCTGAGGCTCTGAACTTGACTGACTCACTTTCTAAACATTCCCGTCACTTGCTCGAAGTAGCAGTGTAAACAACAAAATCAAGAACTACACGTGGTAACTACACGTGGGAGTCAATTAGTAGCAATTCACTCGATTTGAGTGCGGCAGCCCAACTAGACCAGCAAGTTTGTTTCATCATCCCAGAGATACTGTACTACTTTGAGAATGGTATTTGCCTCAAGGAGCAGGTTTGCACACGATTTTGTGGTCGCTCTTTCTTGAGATGAGCAGTCTTTCGCCTAACAGCCTGTCGCCAACCGCCACAGAAACATCGGGACCCCAGATGAATCAGGAAACCTATCGCCGGCCAGATTTGGAAGGGAAAAAACTTTTGAGTCACGCATCGTCAATCGCACTTGCACCTTGACCGACAACGAATGGATGATACCAAGGGGAGGAGCGAGGTTGCCACATGTCCGGTGCTCAGAATACCGTACCCTGCTTTTGAGCGGCCAACAGCGGTTTCGCAGAAGCCCTCGTCCGAACTGTTCAAACTTGGCTATGCATGTTGCTCCCAAGATACTCTCTCGTGCAGGATTGTTTGCGTTGTTACAAAGACTCAGTATCATCACGATGTGACGCGAGTGAGATCTGCTTTTCGGAACGGGGCGGAAGCGGGACATGATCGTGGGCATGATTAGATAAGATTCGGATCAACTTGGCCGCAGGGGCAACCTTGCCTCGACCTTTGGACAGAGGACACTCTCTTTGATCTTTGTCTCTTCGTCGTTGACATGGAATCCTGTTTAATACAATTTAGCTATGTGAAAACTTTGACTGCTTACTGACCTTGGCTTCCAGGTGCACTTTCGTTGAGCGATGTTAGACAAATATGTTCTTTGGATGACATGGCAGTGAAAGTTCGCAACAACTACCACCTTACGATCAAATCAAGCCCTCTACGATGAGTCGCGCAACCAAGGGAGCAAGTTTAGGTAGGACGTTTATAGTATGGATGTTGTTCTATATTCATAAGGAAGAAGAAAGTAGCTGCTATACATTTATTCAACACAAGAAGACCCAAAATCACAAACCAGAAAATCGGCACCATCTGAACTACCTTTTTATGATGCAACCAAAATCTTACCAGCCAAGAACCCAGCAATCGTTATATCGTGATATGGAGAAGTATCTATGTTCAAAATAAGTGTGAATAGAATAGTAAGAGGGATGCTCGGTACTCAAGAGCCTCTACCAGAGATCATATGTTGCTTGGTCGCTCTTGACCTTGTCCCAGCTCGAAGATAGCTTTGTGGATATCGTGGGGCGCTCTGGAGCTACTTTTACGTTGCCTGAGTCCTGAGGCTCGGGCGACATCGCGGGTCGTTCTGCATTGGCGTTCTCGTTGCCATCTGTCGCCGAGGATGGGTTCGTTCTCTCAACCAATTTCCTCATCTGCGGTACAAGCTCAGGGATGCGGAAGGGCTTCGTTACCACCGAGTCCATGCCAGCTTGCATCATGACTGTGATCTGCTCGCTTCTTGCGTTTGCCGTGACAGCAATGACAGGCACATGTCCGTTGAACTCTTGGATCTTTTGTCGAGTTCGAATCTCTCGTACGCAAGTTATGCCGTCCATTACAGGCATCTCTTGATCCATAAGCACCACGTCCAAAGGCGTCGAAGGGTTTGCTGAAGAGTAGGCGGAGGTTGCAAGGAAAGTCAGTGCTTCGAGTCCATGGTTAGCAATGTGGACGATACAGCCCTGCTTTCTAAGTTGTTGAGACATGACTCGTTGGTTAATCAAGTTGTCTTCGACAACGAGAACATGCAGCGGTCTATCAGGTGTGGCAAATTTCGGCTGAGAGTTGAGTTTCGCGGCTGATGCCGTGCGTATCGGAAGTGATGGAATAGTCCCAGCGCCATTGGAACCGGCAGGTTGAGGCATAGCTGTCGAGCCAGTGACAGGTGTGTTCCAGACATGTTGCAAGGCAACGGGTGACTCGGGAACAGAAGTCGCGTCTTGCGGGCATCGGCGAGCGCGTACATAGAAGGCAAAGGTAGTCCCGTGTCCTAGACCAGGACTACTAACACCGATCTGACCTCCTTGCAGCTCACACAGTTCTCTGCTAATGAACAATCCAAGACCGCTTCCTCCGTACTGTTTATAAGTCTTGGGACTAGCTTGGGAAAAGCGTTGGAACAGAAGACTCATCTCCTCTTCGCTAAGGCCTCGGCCGGTATCCTGTACAGCAATCTGTAAATATATGTCTTTGCCCTGGCCCCATTCCGTGGACAAAGCTGTCGAGTGTTCGTGTCGAGCATTACGAGGTTTGATGAAAGCTAGCTTGTGACGGGCTCCAGTCGGTCTCGTATATGAGGCACCAAGGTATATCTTGAGTCCTCGGTTTTCGGAGAACTGAGTGAACTTGATTGCGTTCGTGAGCAGGTTTATAATTACCTGAAGCAAGCGACTCGGATCCAGCATGGCGTTGCGAGAGTTCATAATGTCATGGTAGCTCTGTTCAATTTCTAACTTACCCTTGACCGACGCTCTCGCCAGCTCAGCCTCATACATCTTGAGAACTTTTCCGATCAATTGTGGTGGCGAGACTTTGTCCGGGGTGATAACCAAGAGATTCGAATCGAGCTTCGAGAGGCACAAGATGTCGTCGACAATGCATTTTTGATGTTGAGCACACAAGATAATAGTCTGGGCAGCTTCAAGGACTCCATCGAGCATTTCAGTGCCCTTCTTCCTCCGTGCTTCCTGGTCGTCAAGGCCAGTGATTATGCCGTCTGCTGACTGCAGAATTGCTGAAAGCGGGTTGCGGAGTTCGTGAGAGACCATGTCGATGAAGTTTTCGGAGGCACGCTTTGTTTCCAGTGCTTCTTGGAGACGACTGGATAGCAATGTCTCCGTGTAATGTCGAAAAGAGGTTTCATGCAGCCAGGCATGGATATACACCACATCGCCATTCTCATCATACTCTGCCGCGGCGTTGTTCATGAGCCATGTTTCTCCAGTCAGGGTTTGGCCAGTAGCTTTGTCCACAGAGCGCCAGGGCCTTGTAACTCTGTACTCGACAGCCACTGATGTCTTCTCCTTGTCCAACAACGACTTCCAGGCTACTGCAATCCCGTGTATATCGTCGGAGTGGACATGTTCTTGCCATGTTGCTTGTGTATCCCAGAGCGCCTTCCAGTCGTACTCTCGGGACACACCAACAAGACTGAGATACTCATCGTTACAGTAAAGAGGCTTGCCGTCGGGGCGGAAGGTACATATACCGATGGGTGCCGACTCAGCCATTCGCGTGAACTTCTCCTCGTTGCGTGCTGCCCTTAACGTGCTGATCTTTAATTGTGTCGAAAGGTTGTCGTGTATCTCTTCAAACCTGGCCTGGTTGAGAAGAGAGCTAGATTTCGTGAGCACATCGCGAAGATTATGCGCAAACTGAAGAGAGTCTTCGTTGAACGGCCTTCGGGNGTTGAGTCCAAGTATAAAGAACGCTAGGGCACCAGCGGCATTTACAGCGATTGGCATCACGCAGACCGCTTCGACCGGGTCTTCCCAGCCTCGGCCGGCTATTGCTGTTGCAAGATCGGCCGGTAGCGTGTTGTCATGACGGCGCAGAATCACAGTCTTCCCACCAAGCATGGTGCTTCGACAAGCTCTAGCCAACCCATAGACTGATTTTCTATCCGTCAAATCAAATGTCTTGGGTATGGCCGTATTGTTCTGGTTAATACCGAGCGATCCATGGAGCTGGTAATTCCTCAGAGAGTTTGCCCAAGAGCTGGAAGCTGAAGATATGCTGTCATCGTCGCTATTTGAGTATATCAGTGCATAAGGAATGTCCTCTGGGTACGTCTCGAGGGATTCCAAGCATCGATCCCAGATCTGAGATATGGTTGCGCTGGTGGAGACCCGCTCCTTCAGTTTCTCGACCACACCCCCTCTGCGTTCATTGATGACATGCCAGCTCAACTCTATCAAAGAATGTATTGCTCCATGGGCGTATCCGTCTGAGCCAATGATGGGGAAGATGACGAAGTTCCAGTAGGTCTCCTCCAGAATGCCGTTTCTTTCTTGGAAGGAAAGCTCTTTGGTAGACTTGATCGCTTTGCCCTCCAAAAGTGCGGGCTGGAAAAGCTTCGACATTTGGGGCCATATCTCTGCCTGTATCTCAGAACAACTCTTTCCCATAGCGTAAGGGTGCTTTTCGCCAAGTAAGGAAGCGCAAGCTGCATTATATATCATGGTGAGCTTTTCGCCCCATACGACAGCTCGTGGATCGGGGTTCGTGCATATACTGAGAACCATTGAACTCAAGCGACTAGGCCATCTATCAATAGGGCCTATTGAGGTCGAAGACCAGTCAAAGTCTTTGATGTATTGAATGTGAGGAGAGAGGTTCGGCACGTCAAACTTGGTCCAATCCAACAGTTCGGCAGACGTCTCTGGTGGTGGTGAAAGAATATCCCATGACGGTATTCCTCGCGTGCTCGCACGACCATTCTGCTGTGGCAGGTCGCCGAGTCCAGATTGCGGTTCTGCGTCCGTGGAGGCCGCTTGGGCACAGTAAATCACCAGCCAAATACCACTAAGCAGTGTACTTTTCCACGCTCTTCCAGCAAATGTCCATGTCCTGCCATACTCTTTTGGGCCAGTGATCAACGTCTGAGACCAACTTTCGAAGACGTTTGGCTGTGTATGTTCGACTAGGAATGTATCGAAGGCGTTGTTCTTAAACACAATATCTTGGTGGTGTTGGAATTTGGTATTCGTAGCCGATGGTCCAAGGACAAAAGTTGGGCGATCATCGTTCCGTAAGAGGTCAAGGATGCCCACGTCGGCGAGCCTTGGGACGTGTAGAGACGCCGACATTGGTTGGAGAGATGGATAGCAGGAGGAGTAAGAATGGTACCTCAACCTCTTGTCGCATTACCGCAGCGTTAGACGCTCGCAAAGTCGCAGCAGCACCTGCAGGCCGGGTGCAGAAACAACGCGCATGAACGAGAGATACAATTGCGACTGCCGCGTGCAGTTTGTGAAACGAAATTGTCACTGGCCAGCAATGACGAGGTCTGGCAGCCACGCCGTTGAGTCGGGAGCCGCCTCGTCCTTCTTTCAGCTCTGCTGTCAGGGATGCTGTGTCGAAAGAGGACGCCGTTGACGACCCCATTTCGAGCTAACATCTCAAATATCTTGTTATGACATCAACAACGGCGATTCCAACAATCGGAGGCTTGTCCGTCGGTATCCACTCCTCGGAGCTGTTGTTTGATCGGCTTCGAGAACATTGACCTTCTTATTGACATGGTTGATGACCGCCCATTCACTGAAATCGTGTCGCGCAGTGCATCGGTTGACTGCTTGCCTTGAGACAGTCATGTGTGCGCGTGGAGGTTGCAACGTCTGCGTCTACACTGCTTGTCCATCTTGCACGACGCTGGCGTAATTCGGGAGAATCAGACGGCTCGCCGTCATAGATTATATTGCGTAGAGCTCAGAATGTCCACCATCAACCAATACCAGCTCAGCTGGTTCGTCTTCATTGGTCTAGTGGTCATGATTTCCGCTTGTCAAGAGTTACATCTCGTCAAGCGCGGGAGACCAGGGTTCGATTCCCTGATGGAGAGCTTCCCTTTGCCAAAGTCCTCTGTACCCCGAACAATGGGCTTTTTACTGTACTGCAAGAAGTTCTTCTCGAGGTCATTTTGGCAGCCTAGATATTTTTTTCGCTTGAAGTCTTGCCGGAAGTACTCAAAATTGGATGCTAACATTTACCTGTACCACCCCTCGTATCTGACTGCGATCCTTAAACTGTCAATGTATAGTTGACAGCATTTCCAGGTACTCTAGGATAGAACTCGAAGGTGAAGATGACATCCTCACCCAGAGCTTGCACAGCACTGACAGCAGCAGCTGTAATAATCAAATTGTTCGAATCCCAGTTCCACTGAGAATTGTAGGTCTAAAATTGCATGTCAGAATCTGTACTTGTATCATGAGCATGAGCAGGGAAACTTACAGTTCTGGCATTTTGCAAAGGTCCGTAGTACTTTGTAAAGTCGTCAACTAGGTAGGTTCCGTTGGCGGTCACTGCCTTGACGGTTGCAGGTTTGTTGATGCCTTTCCATTGAACAGGGATGGAGATGCTTGAACCATTTGCTGCTGATATGGAGCTGGAAGTGCTATTGATAGTGGGTATGTCCCAAAGTACAAGATTCAGAGTCAAATTAACACCGGGCGAGAAGTCAAGCGTCAAATTTGTGATGGAGCCAGGCTTGGTGAAAGGAGTGAAGTAAGTACGCAGGAAAGAAGATGAGAAGGTAATGTCACCGCCGGAGATTGAGTAATCGGCTCCTCTAGTTAGTGTTGTGCCATTAGCTCCAGAGATCGAGACCAATGTGGTGTTGGATGGAATAAGGTAGGGTAGTTTCTGAGAAGTGACATTCTGACCCACACGAACGAAAAGGTCAGCACTGGTGAACTGCGTTATCGCGTTGGGGTCTGTCGTGCTGTCCGGCAGCGCGTTGGCCTCACCCGCAAGGGCAGACATGTATATGTCGACAGCAACCTGATCCCGCCAGACATGACTTGCACGATCCAAGAAATCAGCTCCATTGTCCCAAAGCACGGTGGTGGTGTTGTGTTTCGCTGCTGTGCGGACGAAGAAGTCAAAATACTTCCAACGGGCTGCTGTCTCAGTTGCCACTGGAGATGCAGCCCATTCACCGATAATCAGAGGCACGTCAGTGAAATTGTTGCGGATGTTGGCAAGGTCTGCTTCGAGAGCGGCTTTGTCGGCATCTGAGCCCCAAATTGTGCCTCCCCATGCAGAGAAGATGAATGGATAAGGCGAGTAGTAGTGGTACTGAATGCACCAGGGGTTGGTAATGTTTGTAGGGCGGACAAAGTATTGTGAGGTCAAATCACTGTTCTCTTGGGGCCCATTGAGAGTGACGACGCGTTTCGGATTGAAGCCACCAGCATCTGTGATGGCTTGCAAGAACAAATCCTCGAGCTTTCTCAGTTCAGCTGCATGTGCTGCGGTAGTCCCTACAGGTTCGTTGATGGGTTCGTAAGCTAACAGGCTTGATTTGCATGCTAGCTTGGCCCCGATCTGGTACCACAGACGGTAAAACTTCCCTTCGATTTGAGTGTAGTTCGCATTCGCTTGAGTAACATCGGCCCAGGTCCAGGAGTCATGATGGGCGTTGACGAGAATGTACATATCACGCTCGATAACCATGTCGACAACATCGGATACTCGTTGAAGCCAGTCGGGATTGACTGTATAGTCTGGTGCCTCGGTATCAAAGTGGTACGCCCAGGTCACTGTGGTTGTTAGATGCTTCACATTCGAAAGAAATCATCACGTGGCTATCTTACCTGGCAGTCGAATGCCCTTGAACCCGGCTTTTTNTACATCGTCGAACGTAGAGGGTACAACTGGAGGATTGTTCCAGCTTCCTTCATCAGGGGTGGCGTCCAGAGTATTTCCTAGGTTCCATCCAGGATTCATCCCGTCCACCCAAGTCTGAGCTGGAATGGGAGTGAACGTGCCATTGCAAACAATTGCAGACCCTGTCGAATTGGTGTATCGAGGCAAGAGTGGTGTACCCAAGACCGATCCAACCAGCGAAAAGACCAAAAGACTAGAGGACAAGCTGTATTGCATAGTGACTGTCAACACAACAAGAAGCGACTGAGGAGAATTCAGGATAACAGAGGACAGACAGAATATCAAGAGGCTACTTATACCTCCATGATCCCTATGATTTTGAGATCTTCCATGCGAAACAATCAAAGCTACTTAACCGACAATTCAAGAACTATACAAATGAACATGCAGGTTGGAGTCCGGGGCTTGCGCAGGTATACATGTGTAATGTACCTCGTTTAGGGCCTCGACATACGCATATTATGCACAGACTCGTATTGCTGCACCATACGAGGACTGTTTTCGAGACCCAAACCAGCGCGAGGCGTAAGTTCATCATTACAACAGGCAAAAGACGGCATGAACTCTAGAGTGGAGCGTCAAGGTGAAAGAAAGAAGGGGAGGAAGAAGAGCAGCCCTGGGTGTTGGTCATGAAACGAGAGTGTGGGGTTGTCGCGAAACGGCAAATCTATTCACCGCAGTCAACCTTCGCCTTGATGGTTCTGCATGCATGAGCATCGTTTATTGTATTCGCGCTGCCTCAGGAACTATATCTGTGATGCAGGGTTACGGACTGCGACGAGTTCCACCAATGACTTCTGGAGCAGATGCCGACAAGCAACTCGCTGAGGTGTTGGAAGCGAGGACGATTATCATATTCTGCAACAGATCGAAGTGCAATGCAGCCCAAGATCCTCGGCCTTTCTCACCTGGTATCAGTGCCCGAATCGTGCCTTCCTGGAGTCATGAATGGTATATACACAAAGGTTCGAATATGGTGACGGAAAAGGCGACCCGGATATCAGATTATCGATTAGATTGATTAGATAAGGAGGACGATTTGTTTACGCGGCAAGGAGGCTCAGCCACATCCTCCCGAAGCGAGCAGTTGCAGAGCACCAGCTCAACCCCTGACAAGAGTTTTGCGCAATCTTGTTATCGCGAACAACGTTACTCATCCCTTTCGACAAATTCTACCATAAAAAAACCATTTGGTAGCTCTGGTCTCTTCGTGTTCGACACGTCTCGAACTCGAACTCTTCCACAATGGCTGCAAACCAGGCTTACGCGAAAGTCTCCAACGACGAAGAAGAGGAGAAATATGACAATGGCCTAGATGCGTCACGCGAGATACCAATGGAGTCTACGAAGACGCATACTAGCTTGACCAATTCACCTATGGTCGCTATTTTGTCTTACTGCGGAAGCTCAATTTTGATGACTGTGACCAATAAGTACGTTTTGGGAGGGCGTGACTTCAATTTGAACTTCTTCCTTCTCTGCGTTCAGGTACGTTGTAGTTCATGACGATGACTGTTATATGATACTGAATATGTACAGAGTGTCATTTGTCTTGCCACCATCGAAAGCTGCAAGCGTGGTGGTCTCATCACATACCGCGAGTTCAACATTGACCAAGCCAAGAAATGGTTTCCTATCTCTGCACTCCTGGTTGGCATGATCTATACAGGCTCGAAGGCGCTGGCGTATCTCACCATTCCGGTCTACACCATCTTTAAGAACTTGACAATTATCTGCATTGCCTACGGCGAAGTTCTCTGCTTCGGAGGCTCAGTGACACGCATGGCTCTAGTGTCATTCGGCCTGATGGTCCTTAGTTCCGGCATTGCCGCATATGCAGATGTCAAGACTCCGGCTCAACCTACTGGAACCGCAAGCGATGGCGGCTTCTTCTCGATGTTCAATGCAGGCTACGTCTGGATGGGCTTAAACTGTATCTGCAACGCTGTCTTTGTTCTGGCAATGAAGGTCCGCATCAAGGTGACCAATTTCAAGGACTTTGATAGTAAGTACATCATAGAAGGAGTCATCAACATCGACTGACCCAATCTGCAGCCNATGTACTACAACAACCTTTTGAGTATTCCAATTCTCTTGGTGTTTTCGCTTCTGTTCGAAGACTGGTCTTCTGCCAACGTCGCATTGAATTTCCCTGCCGACAACCGCACTTGGGTGATCAGCGCCATGATCATTTCTGGACTATCTTCAGTCTTCATCTCATACACATCCGCGTGGTGCGTACGCGTCACTGGTTCCACTACATATTCCATGGTCGGCGCTTTGAACAAGCTGCCATTGGCGATCAGTGGTCTATTATTCTTTGGCAATCCTGTTACTCTCGGCGGCTGTACTGCTATTGCGCTTGGATTTGTTAGTGGCCTGGTGTATGCATATGCGAAGGTTAACGAGAAGAAGACTAAAGAGGCGGATATCTTGCCGATGACCAAGATGCCGACATCAAGGGAAACTTGAGTTCAGTCAAAAGTAGTATATCGAGCAGAGAGGTTCTCTCTCCTTTGGGTACAAGATCCATATCAACGTTCGGAAGGCTACTTACCAAATCTGCCCCGGAAACAAAAAGAATCATATCTGAGCACCTAACCAAATTTCTCGAGTCTGGAACTGTGCAAACATATATCAATTTCTTCTGTACTCGGGTAACTTCTAGTATTCTGCAAAATCAACAAAACACTTGAAAAGGCACGAATACCAAGACCCGGAATATCGTGTCTTACGGCCGAGCTAGACATGACGTCTTGGCTAGGCAACAACAATCCTGTCATCTGCACTTCCGACCGTTGTTTCCTTGGTGAATGACTTTTACGAAAACTCATCGATATCAATGGATCGCTATGCTCTACGACAGAGAGTCACCGATATGCAGGTCGACTCATCTGACCAGACAGTGGGTAGACCACAGCCAAGACCAGCCGGCAACACGAAAGAGAACATCTTTTTGTTCATCCCAAATCTTATAGGTATGTCAGAGCTGAAGATAAAGCATCCAAATACTGAAGGTGACTCTNNAGGCTATGCACGAATAATCCTCGCTGTAGTGTCTCTCTACTTCATGCCAATTCACCCTCGCCGCTGTAGTGCTATCTACGCAACATCATGTCTTCTCGACGCACTCGATGGCTATGCAGCTCGAAAATTGGATCAAGGCACTAAATTCGGTGCTGTGCTCGATATGGTGACCGATCGATGTACGACCACTTGCATGCTTGTGTTTCTGGCTACTGCAATGCCTAGATGGGCTATGCTGTTCCAATTGCTCATAAGTCTTGATCTGGCGAGCCATTATGTGCATATGTATGCTACACTCAGTATGGGTGGCAGTGAGCAAAGCCACAAGAAAGTAGATGCTGAGAGGAGCTGGTTACTGCATCTGTACTATTCGAACAANGGTGAATCTGGAGACTGCTGCTATCAGTTCTGATAGTCGAGCTGACGACATAATCAGATTGTTTTGTTTACGCTCTGTTTGATGAATGAGCTGTTCTTTATCGCCTTGTATCTCCTCACTTTTGCTGATCAAGATACTTCGCTGGTAGAGTCTCAGATGAGGGCAATCGTCCAAAGCCAGCCATGGTCCGCAGGAGCAATGGAAGTTGCTCGGTAAGAGAAGCCTCTTACTGTCTCACAGCTGGTTTGAGTGCTAACACATATTTTTGCANNCAGGGCAAACAAGATTCAAAGTTCTGTGCCAACGGTACTAGTGTGGCTGTCTCTATTCCCGATGCTGATTAAGCAATGGATCAATGTGCAGCAACTAATCATTGCATGTCAATGGCTTGCTGAAGGTGACGCTGCAGAGCGTGCAAGACGAGACTAGTATCCTATCGTTACATCAGAATTCGCTGGAGGTGACTCGAGTCTCTCCATAGGTATCGATCTTTTCGAAAGATATTAGAGCCGCTCACTGATTTTATGTCAAAGATCGCATGCGATACATGAGAGATAATGATCAACAAAGCATGAATTATGGATGCTGTCATGCAGTACGATGACGACAACGACAAGGGATGATGCTGGCATGGGGTGGATAGATAACCACCGATACAAGCGCCCTCTCTGCAGGTTCGCTACATTGCCGTTGCCAATAGCAATATACCCAACTTGATCTTCGCTCACAACATCTCCATATTTGGCATACCAACCTTTCATTAGCCAAGCCCTGTCTGAGCTACCAAGCGTAGTTGCGACAGAGTTTTGATCAAAGAATGGACTGTCTTTGACAAGTGATGAGATGTTGAATACGATATCTGGTCCACAGCAGCAAACAACTGCTATCAGGCCGCAAGCACCTATAACGGCTGTGATGGCTGATGACAACAGGAGAACCAGGAACCAGACAATGTTACATTCCAAGACTGATGTTGTCCGTGTCTCCGTAGTTGTCGTATTTGACAATAACGTTCTTATAGGTGCTGTATCTGCAGTAAGGTTTGCATTTCGAAGTCCTTTTGGCACCGCAGTCAGACTTGATATTGCCATCCAGTAGGTGTTGAAGAGCTGGCCCAGCCGTAAGGCAAAGGTAGCATTATACACTACCGTGATAGGTGGCATAGAGAGCGATGTATTGATTGAATTCTGCGGATCAACAATGAATGTCTAATACGGGGTTGCCATCACAGAATGGCCTAAGGCGAGAGCTATGACAAAAGGTGTGCTAAACGAGCGGAACGCGGAGGCAATGCCATCGGATGCTGTCCAGTATTCCGGCGTGCATGGTCTGCGTGATTTTCTCATCTTTACTGCTGTACATGTGCCTATTGAACAGAAGATGGAGACCTCGACGTATTTGGTCTTGATGGTGCAGTCCGCCGCCAAACTGGCAGGTTCGTTATTGTTGTCCATATAGTATATATGTCGCATTACCTGGTTGGTGTCTTCCAAACCTCCCGGGTTGTTTATAAAGAGCCCGAGAGGGCGAGAGAGGGTGCGTGTGGTCGCGATGTTGGTGCAAGCTGAGCCTCGCCCAGAGAGATATGTTTGGAAATAGCTTGTGTATATGCATGTCGATCTCGAGCCAGAACATGGATGAGGATGGAATCCTTCGGTGTGGAGGCGTCTCATGTTGTAATCGAGCTCCAGTGATTGGCCACTGTGCATTCATAGTCAAACATCATTTTTACAGATACTCTTCCTATTGGAGTACCGGATATATGAAAATGTAGAAGGATGAGGGGTATGCTATGACAAGAACAATGCCGATAAGAACAATGCCGATAAGGCTGGTGTGAATAGATTTGTAGGAGCATGAGCATTTATTTTACCTCACTCCAGCCCTTGTCATCCTTGCCGCCTTCCACCATGACCGACCCGTTTGTCTCCTTGCTCTTCTTTTCCAATGCCTCTTTGCAGGCTTCTTGAAAGACATGGACAAACTTTAACACATCAGACCAAGAATTGTAGAGAGGCGCAGGAGCCACGCGGATAACATCCGGTCGTCTCTCATCAACAACCACACCCTTCTTTTCCAGTACGTGCATAACGTTGTCTAGAAGGCCAGAGGATAGACGGACTGATAACTGCGCGCCTCTTTGTTCAGGGTCAGAAGGCGTGATAATGGAGAAGCAGTCTTTGATTCCCGTGCTTGCAAGAAGGAGCTTCTCAAGGTATCCGGTGAGGGCGACTGATTTGGTTCTGATGGCATCGAGTGAGGTTTTGTTAAAGATGTCTAGAGATGCACGGAGAGCTGTCATATCTGCGACTGATGGGTTGGAGAGCTGCCAGCCGCCTGCTCCTGCGATCGGGGTGAAGACATTGTCCATGGCGAAGCGGCTGCTCTTGTCGCTACCCCACCAACCACTAAGTCTAGGTGTATACTCTGGTCGTGAGGAGGCTGACGCAGTAGAAACCTCGGAGTGGCGCTCGTGGACGAAAAGTCCACCAATGCTTCCGGGACCACAGTTGAGATATTTGTAGCTGCACCAGGCTGCGAAGTCGACATTCCAGTCGTGGAGTTTGANGGGCATGTTTCCTGCTGCGTGGGCAAGATCCCATCCCACGACTATGCCCTTTTTCTGTGCATGAGCGGTAATGGTGGGGATGTCGAAGAATTGACCAGTGTAGAATTGGATTCCTGGCAGTAGAAGGAGGGCTGTAGAATCTGCGTGTTCGTCGATTGTGGTAAGGATTTGTTGGGTGCTGAGGATAGGGTTGTTTGAGTCTTCGGGTTCGAGGAGGATCATCGAGGTTGCAGGATCCTTGTTGTGGTGTAAGAGTTGTGATTCCGCCGCATACTGATATTAGATTCGGTGATTAGCAAAATTCTTAATCTTATCTTCGCGACACATGGCACAAAGGGGTAAAATGTGAAAAAGAATGAGACTCACATGATCGCTGGGAAACGCCTTTCCCTCGATGATAATCTTCCACCTCTTCTCAGTAGGACGATAGAAGCTCGCCATGGCGAAATGCAGATTTGCCGTCAAAGTCTGCATAACAGCAACTTCGTTATTCTTTGCTCCCACGATGTCACAAACATCACCAATCACATCGTCATCAACATGTAACCAAGGCGGCAATTTTGAGTCCTCGATTTCAGTAAAGTGGCCATAGACTCCCTTTGTTGCCCAGGTCTGAAGGTAGTTTTGTTGATATTGAGATGTCAAGCGTGGTTGGAGACCCAGCGAGTTGCCACAGAGGTAGGTGCATTGTTGTGGTTGATCTTGGGTTGAAGGCGTAAGGGTCTTGGAATGCAGGTCTGAGATTGTTGGGATGATGAATTGGCCCCGGAAAGAAGATAGCGGGTCTTGTTCATCCTGGGATTTGGCATACGACTCGCTGAAGAGATCCGCGACTTCCTTGTTACCATCTTGACTTGCCATCTTGAAGGGTGAGTGACGAGATTTTGGTGTATGCGGAAGTCGATGTCAGTTGCGATTTCCTCAAAGTCGCGATTCTAGAAGGCGAAGAGAAGTTGTGGGTGATGGCGCGCCCCCAGAATATCCGTGCTTCGAAATCGACGTGAGAAAACAATCTACTTGTTCTTCTTTGTAGTAATGTTCGACTATCACTCGACCTCGGATGCCGGTGGGACTGTATTTTCTTCTCTATTGTTGCAATGGCAGTGAACCTCGTCTTCAGTCCGTCAGAGTAGATGGTTGTGGTTTGGAAAGAACAATGGCCAACGTCATGACAGCTCTCCCCACGTTTTTCTCCGGCCTCGGTCTTTCCCAGGGACATCTTCAGTCTTGAGACCAACTGACATTCTCCAACAAGAAGCAGGATTGGTCATGTGCACCGGGATGACTGAGTCAAACTCCCGTCAGATGCCATTCGAACCTCTCTGTAGTGATACTTGCGTCGGACGTTGTCCAGGGACCTGAAGAAGGACCTGCCGAATTAGCCTCGGCATGTTCAACAGGTAGGTCTCCTCACTTGAAGACAGTATATCACGTACCTCGTCCTCGCATCTGCTCGCCAGACCAAACCATACAAAGCAGCAATCATGGCACCCAACGACCGCATCTCCCAAATCGCTTCCCATCTCAACTACCCCCGAGGTCTCCTCGCCGGTCAAGTCGCCATTGTGACTGGAGCAGGTCAGGGCATTGGAGCAGAAACAGCACGTCTGTTCGCCAATGAGGGAGCCAGAGTCGTCATCTCAGACATTGATGGTGAGAAGGCTGCCACTGTAGCCAACTCGATCAACAGCAGTGGAGGCAAGGCATTGGCCGTCGCTGGCGATATGCTAGATGACGCCTACCTCAAGACTCTTGTCGAAAAGACTGCCGAGTTTGGCGAAGGAAAGATCCACATCATTGTCAACAACGCAGGCTTCACATGGGATGGTGTAATCCACAAGGTATGCTTTGCCTCTTCCCTCGCCCTACTTCTCCGTCTCTAACACCACAAACACAGNACGACAGACAAACAATGGGACACCATAATGTCCCTCCACGTCTCGGCCCCCTTCAAACTCATCCGCAACGCCGCCCCTTACTTCCGCGTCAAAGACAAAGCCCCCAGAAACATCATCAATATCTCCTCAACCTCCGGCCTACACGGCAACGCAGGACAAGCAAACTACGCAGCCGCAAAAGCAGCGGTCACCGGCTTGACAAAGACAATCGCCAAAGAGTGGGGTCCAGCGTTCGGTGTGCGCTGCAACACTGTAGCTTTTGGCCACATTGCTACAAGATTGACAGCTGCAAAGGAGGAGGGTGCNTTTGTGACTACACCTGATGGTGAAAAGATTGCTTTGGGTATCCCCGGTGCACAAAAGAAGGGTAGAGAAGAAGGGGCCGGCGCATTCAAGGACATCCCTCTGGGTAGACCTGGCACTGCTACTGAAGCTGCTGGCGCAATCCTCGGTGTTGTCAGCCCTTACTTCTCGTACGTTAGTGGCCAGACCATCAGTGTTACTGGTGGACGTAACATTTGAGCACAATCGCAGCGAGTGTGATCTGCAACCATTTTCAGCTACGGATGTATAATGCTATCAATCAGAAAACTTGGCTATTTCGGCTATCAAACATCATCTTCCTGCCTCATGGTCGAGTATATTCCGTCTAATGTGGCTATCAGTTCATCAGACCAGGCATCGGAAGCTGAGCAGAAACTCTCTGGAGTTGTCTCGTGGCCGTCTGTACGTGTCGTGTCTGACAGCAGTCGAGCTTCGGCGATCGGTACCATGATTCTGCCAGTAAGAACCTTGCACGTGCTGGGATGCTCGACGCTGCAATCACCAGAAGTGCTGACTTGATAAACCTCAAATCCACACTTTCCATATTGCGCCACTGATCCTGAGATCATAGATGACCCAGCAGCTGGCGAAGTTCCCATAGCCCAACTCTTGTATTCCTCTACCTTGTGCTTCCAGCTCTCGATAGTTATTTCGTGCTTTGGTGTCTCAACTTTCACCTGGCTTCCGTGTCGAAAAGTCAGGTGTATGTCACTGCCAAGATCAATGGAGTCTTCTATCCTCCATAATCTCGGCTCCCAAAGCACGGCGTATATGGGTATTGTGTCGACTGCGTTGTTCTTGGACTTGCTCTCTTGCTGACTGGAACTCTGAATTCTGTACACAGCTTGCAAACTCTCCTCGACGATCCAGTTAGCCAGCACACTCTTCTCGAACAGCGTGCGTGGTTCGTGTCTGTGTCGCACGGCGTTCTCGTCCACTTCTGGCAGATCCGAGTTGTCTCGAGATGTTCCTCCTTCGGTCTCTGAGATGCGAGAGGTTTGCATCGCATAACCAAATTTCCGCAGAGGTACGCATGTGCTCACGCACTGTTTCTCTAGCAGTATTGGCACGGTCCAGTGCAGTGTCTCTTCTGTTAGGGATGCAGAGCTGAATGGCCTACGGTACGTCCAGCCAACCATTCTCTGTATCCTTGCAAAAGTACCCACATGAACATCGCTTTTGGCTTGGAACTCTCGAACGGGTACTGTGACATCGAGTTCATACATCGCCGACTGGCTACTGGCAGATCCGTTCAAGATTCGCGTTTTGATGGCCTCACTCGAGCGTTCCATGTGGTAAGAAGTCATTCTCTTGATGATCGCAGGATCGAAATAGACCAGGTCCTTGAGCTGAGCCATCATCCAGGCTAAACTAATATTGGCAAGTCCAAGCTTCTCATTGCCTCCTCCCACGTCGGAGTGAGAGCCTAAGAACCAACACTGCTTGAGGAATTGGTCCTGACTTCGACGGAACAGCAGAGGTTCAAATTGGCTTCTTTCTTCGTTCAGGGCAAGGGCGTGGATGGCCTGCTCGACGCATCTCGGTATGGTTTCATCCACGCACTCTAACCGACCACGTCTGAGCGCAGCTACTGTATCCCATACCGCACACGCGTTGATCCGAACTGGGTAGTGTTGCAACTCCAACCATGTGATCTTTGCCATGATTGTCTTAAGCGGATCGCTTCCATCAGCACTATTGCAAGGCTGCTTCGACCAGGCTTCGAAGACGTCACGCAAGAAACCTATACCCTCTTTCTTCAGCAAACCAACTCGATCGATCAGGAAAGCTAGTGCACGGACAGTAAAAGCTCCCCTTGAGAAGCCGATAAGGATTATCTCATCCATGTTGTTCCTGTAGTTTAGACAAAGGAAGTGGTATGCCTCGCGTATGTTGTTTTCGATACNCTGCACACCACCCCTGGTTACCACCAATTGTAGCAGTGCATTGTGGCTTGTTGGCGTACCTTTACCCATGACAGAATCGTACGCATTTGTGACCTGACTGGTGCCTGTGCCAACTCCAGCCTTGTAATAAACGATCTGTTGTATAGGTATCTGAGCGTCATGTGCGTTGACCGTGGTTCTCCCATCCTCATCATGGATGCAGCGTGCTATTCTGGCGACATTGGTCAGGGGTTTAGAAGTATTGATGCCATCGTTCTGGGTGCCGTCGCAGCATACAATGAGTCGCCTGCGGATCATTGGGTCGTACAAAAATTATCGGGACACACGAAGCATCTAGAGTGTAAGACTGATAAGAGGAGGATGTTCTTTGCGGCCCTGATCATGCGCCACTAACAGATCCTCACACTCTCATGCACGCCAAGCCCATGGCTGATATAGAGAACCTTGCCGACCCAAAGGAACAACGATAACAAGAGATCTATGCCGCCTTGAACTTCGGAGAGACCAGCTCTGTCAAGAATCAGCTTCCAGTTGGGACATTCAATGAAGAATCAGAAGAGGGATGGGCGTCAGTAGTTTTGTGTTTTGGTTCAACCATGATATGATTCTGTTTAGGAGAATGCTTCTTCGGTATTGCAAGCGAAGAAGGGAGGCAGAAAGGAACAAAAGAAGAAAAACACCCCAATAGCTTCCCGAATAGCCACGTAACAAAGAACAGATGCCCAAATACCTCACTCTTCTCCCGCTCGGCAGTCTCGCTGCTTGCCAGCTGCAGCGGCCTCTTGGCCATCTGCTCTATTTATACCCGTATCCAAGTGGCTCTCCTTAGATTTGGTAAGCAGGGTTGGCTGCCATGGCTCTGGCGGGGTCAAACTCCCAGACACCGTTTGTCTTGTCGGCCTCGAGACTGCCGCCGGGGACTTGATGGATCATGGCGTCGAAGCGTGGGCTGTTAGACACGCGGTTGAAGAATCTGCGCTGCCACTCAGAACCCTGCTCCTTTTCTGTCTTGCGCAACTCGCGCTGCTGGTTCTCGATGAGCGACTTCTCGGCCGAAGTGGTGTCCATATCACCACGATTGATGGCCTCAGCAACCTTGTACCAGGCGCGGCGCGACTCGAGAGGGTCCTGCTGTTCGATGGGAGCGACGGTGAGGGNGGTCTTTCGCATCTTTGAGGCGTCGTATGAGTCGACGACCTTCTTGTGGGCATCCTTGATGACAAAGCTACCGCTCCATTGGCCCTCGGCGTTGTAGATGACGTCCTTCTCGCGACCGTTGGGATACATTGTGGCGGTGAAGGAGTTCTTCTTGCCGCTGACCCAACCCTTGCCGCTGTAGTCGATCTTGCAGGTGTAACCAGTGGAGGAAACGATGTGGGTGTTCTTCTCGAGCTCGACGTATGGCGAACCGGTGATCAGACCCTCAATGTGGAGAGCAGGGAGAGTGATGAGGTAGTCCTCGTCGTACTCATCAATGTGGAGGACGGCGTGACCGATCTGCTTGACGTTGATGGTTCTGCCGAAAGAGGCCTTCTGGGCGTTGTATCCCTGGAGGCGGACACCGTGTTGCTTGTTCCAAATGCTGTATGCAGTGACTGGAGGGTGGTGGCTNNAGGGTTGTGGTCAGAATAGAGACGACTTTTCGCGGCAGGGTTTTACACACCTGACTTGCTCACTGACGAGCTCGGTGGTGCCGGCCTGATCAACCCACTTGCCCAAGAACAGCTCACCCAAGAAGGGGTTGANGGGCTTCTTCTCGCTACCGAGCTTCTCGTTGCGCGAGGTGTATTGTTGCTTAAGAGTGCTCAAGAACCACTTCAAGACGAGCATGCAGCGTCTCTGCTTGTCCTGTTCCGAGGCGGGAGCGACCAGGACGGAGGGCATTTCAGCCCAGTATGCCGAGAACTCGGTGAGCGAAGTTGTCGACAAGATGAAGGCAGGAGCGGTAAGAGACGAAAGGTCGCCATTAAAAGAGGCTATCGANNCTGTGTTGTCGCGTCAGTGGACCAAGTTGTGACAGAGGCGCAACACAAGGGGATGTTGTTGTACCTTGAGGAAAGAACCCCAAGAGCCCTTGCTGGCAGTGGGAACAGCTGAGCCTTCTGCCATGATGTAATGTGGGTTGCGTAGAGGTTGTGGTGTGGGTTGTTTGAGAGGGATGGGTCAACGAGACACGACGACGTGGACGGTGGATGAGGGGCTAGATGCGATTGCCAAATTACCGAAGCTGGCGTTGCGTTGCGTTACGTCGATGAAGCTTTGGGAACCGTGCGAATGGGATATCCACACGCTGCCTAAGACGACTTGTTGTGATGACTGGTGAGATCAGGAGATACGCAAGCAAAAGGGTCTGGTAGAGAGCTCAAATGTCACAACAACAATGGTTCGATTGCAAATGCACTGCTGCTAGAGTACGCACCACTTTGCCTCTTATTCCCATCGTCTTTCCATCCCCCGACTGTCGTCATGCTTGGCGTCTCAGCCTCACACTTATCCGAGGTGCCTGTTCGCTCATCTCTATCCAGCCTCCCCATGTACTGAAGTATGTAACGCGTATAATTACCTATAGAGATGCGCAATAGTCTTAAGAAGCAGGGCAGCACTCGCGGAGAGACATGATTGATCACCTCTCTTTGGCTATACCTTCGACGTTGGAAACTACGGTGTCTTTCTACAGTCCAAATGTGCCTCCATGTTGCAGCGGGAGCAGGCAAGGTAAGGTCACAGACTTTTGTACACGGAAAGGAGCAAAGCACCAGAAACATCACAACATTGGCAAACAACCTCACACTTGCATCGAACTTCTGGCTTTTTTGAACATGTGAATCTGGCATTTCAATCATTGTCATCGTCGTAGTTTGTTCCATCCAAACCACTCTTCCATCTTCTCTGTCTTGTTGAAATAAACGAGCGCCTACTCCCCCTTGTCCGCCTTCTAATGCTCTTTTTGCAATTCAAATCGACTCCCCAAGCCAAGAAATAACTACCACGCCGTTTGTTTTTGAATCGAGTGTAACCCCCAATATTATACACAGAAGATAGAATATAAAGAGAAAGAAAGCTTGAGAAGGCTGAGCTGAGCGAGCGCCGTGAACCATGTGTGTGTTTGTGTGTAAAATCATGTCGCTGGTTATGCTGACCCAAGATCATCCTGAAGCATTCAAATCTGCTTTCCCCAAAGCAAATCCGTGGATCGATGTGTCTCTGTAAAACCGCGTTGTATTGTGGCTGCTTGTCCAATGCTCGAAACGTGGTGATCAGATTCCCCCGAAATCTAGGTCATGGCACGTGGACTCTGTGCAAGGCCTGAGCTGTGTGCAACGTTCAGCATCATTCTCTCAACTTCGGGTGCTGCCTTCATCCAGCCAAGTTCCCAGATGTTGTAAGAGTTGTTCTTGACAAGTTCCAACACAGTCACGAGCAATCCCCAAGGGTGAGGTCTGCTAGACATGACACGTTCGACCAAAACTCTGGCGACTTGCTGTTGAAGGTCTTCAGAGCTGACTGTGAAGAGGTGGAGCAGTGCCGTCGAGAAATAGTGCGTGTGGGCGTTGGGGTAGCGAATCTGGTTGGTGATTGCGTTCAGAAGTTGGTAGCGTACTTCATGACGCGACTCGTGCAGCAGACGCTCAATCACCTTGCTGGGAGTGGCCGAGGGTGAAAAGACTGAAGATCCTGCGGTGGCAGTGTTGCCAATCTGCAGAATCAATGCATTGACAGTGAGAGCATCAGGCTTGCCTTCGTTGTCAATGCCATCAATGACGGTCTTGATGTCATCATCCTTGATTTCTTTGCCCTGAAGCATGTTTTCAACAGCAGTGTCGATGCCGGCTTCGGACAAGACACTTTCAAGCCCGCCACGAAGGTCTGGCAACTGGCGGACTTGTTCGAGGCGGTTCATCTTAAGACCTGGTGTGAAAGGGTCAGGCAACTCCTGGAAGGACGAAGGGTATGCACAGTTGATGACATTCTGCAACTGGAGCAAACCAGCAGGCACGCTGCTGTTGAGGCGCATGTGGTTCTCGGTGAGGAATTCCGGGAAATCATGCTGCAAAATCAGGAGAACACGCAGGACGCCACGATAGAATTCTGCGGCATGAATCGAGATTTCTTGCGTGCTGACCAAGTCACCAAGGAAGCTGAACAAGACTTGGAGAATCTGAAGGTAGATGTCCCAACCCTTTCTGTCCGCCGATCTCATGACCTCGGGCACAAACATGCGGTGGCTGATAAGTGCCAACCAAGAGAAGGTGAACATGGGGAAGAATCTGGGCTGCAATGCCAAGAAAGCTTTGCCGAAAACAAGGATAAGGTCTTGGTGGTCATCACCGAGGTGTGCTCTGAACGACGAGAGTTCGCACAACAGACTAGACATGAGTCTGAAGAAGATTCTGTCATTGAAGCGATCGACGGCACGGGATGCCTGGTGATGGTTCATGACAAGAACGAGCAGGCCAAGGATTGCCTTGAGATAATCGGTCTTGCTGCCCGAGAGGACGCCTTCGCCCTCACTCTGGTACGCAACAAGTGAAGCAATCAGCTTGGCGAGAGCGTCGATATGGATGTAAGCATGGTCGAGGCTGCCATAGGTGAGTGCCTCACGCTCGAAGCAGTCAATCGACATCTCGATGCATACACGCAAGAATGCAGAGAATTCTTCCTGGTTGCTGAGCAGACTACGACTCTGCAGTTGCTGGATAAACGCCACCATATAGCGTTCAGGAACCTCAGGTCTCTGGAGGCGTACCCACTCCTCGAAGACGTATTCGAGCTGATCTTGCTTCTCTGAAGCAGGAGGGCTTGGCGGAGGCGCACCATTGGACACATCCTGAAGTTTCTTGATAATATCCTTGCCCAGCTCTACGCTGGGATCCTCTGATAGCCACTGGCCGAGTGCACCAAAGGAGAGGACGAAGTCTGCACGAAGAGCAGCCGGATGCTCGCTAAGGATCAGCTCATCAATGAGGGCACCAAGGAACTCCACAGCAACAGCCTTCTTTTGTATGATCGCCTGAGATGTTTGAAGATCGACGTGATGAATATCGAGCAGGCCAGTCTTGAGCAAACATACAGTGACAGGACCGTTGTAGACCTTGTCATCATTGATTGATTGCAAATAGATAGTCAAATTGCGAGCCGTGGTAACGGAGATCAGACAAAGGTGGTTCAAGACTTCAACAAAGACCTCAATCTCGAGACGAGTCTCACTCTTAGTGTAGGCGAACAATGTTGCTCTCTGCACAGTGGCGAGAGCCAATTGCTCCTTGTCGGGAGAGCTTTCAATCATGCGCATCAGATGTGCGTATGCCTCGCGGACGGGCGAACTAGGTCCGATCTCGCCGATATGCTCTTCAGGTGCTTCATGGGCGACACGCTGGAGGTCAGCCAGAGCCTCGAAGACATGTGCGATGAGGACGTCGGTGCTCATGTAACCGTTAGTCTGGCCCTGTGCGGGGACGACACGCTGCTGCTGTTGTCCTTGTCTGGGAATAGCTGGGGCCTCTGCAGGGGTCGGGAGACTAGTCAGATAATTATCGGTGAGCTCCTGCAGTTGGCGAGTGTTATCCTGTGACACTGCATTGGCGTGAGGAGCAGCAGGCAAGCGCATTTGACGGCCAAAGTCCTCGTAGATGGCTAGCTGTTGTGGATTCAAGCCACCGGGTTCTTGGCGGTATGGATCAGGGATAAAGAAGGCCCATCGGCTGACGGCGGGGAAGTTGAAGGGTTCACTCGGGCGTTGTTCATTGTGTCTCTTGCGACGCTCCATGGATTCTTGGATCTGTGCATCAATCTCTGCCATAGATTGTGACTCCGCAGCATCTTCCACAAGCTTGCAAACTGTATCAAGGTTGTCGTTGACGAACATGAGAATGGAGCCCTCTGGGAGAGGCTCACGCAAGTTCTGAGCTGCCAGTATGCGAATGTTGTTAGAAATACTCATACGGAGAGGCTCCTTGCAGGTGACAAGTGCGAGGCTACCCGAAAGTGCCTTGACTACGTTGTGAGCGCACGACGAGAGACGGTCCGGGTCAGATTCCATAGCGAAATCTTTCTCGACGAGCTGCGATGTTGAGATGGCAGCAATTGTGACTGAACGTTCCACGACCGGAGCAATAATCTCAGTAATGGCACGCTGAGCAGCTTCGAGGAAGATGTTCTTGAGCTGCGCGTGAGAGATGCTGCCAGAGGAAGGAGGGTAGTTGAGCATAGCACCAAGATCTGGAAGAGACTTGAGGACATCCTGGGACGAGAAGCGCTCGCTGGGAGCTCTTTTAGATAGAGACATGAGGTGCATGTCACCAAATCCGTCCATGGTGTCAGTCGGGTACTGTTGTAGAAGCTCACCTTCGAGGTGAAGGGGCAGTGTTCGAATGATGGAAGCTGGCTCAACTGACTTATGGTCGAGGCCTAAGTCCTTGCACAAAACTTCGATCTCGAATTTGAGGTTGAGTTTGAGTTCAGCATAGTCGTAAAGCTCAACCAAAAAGCTGATCAGTTCCATCAACCACGGCTGTGGAGGTCTGAACACCTTCGAGTCCTTGGCCTGAGACAGAACCTTGCAGGTGAATGGAATAGCGATAAGCAGGCGCTGGGTCTGGTGGGCTTCGATCAGGAGATCCTTGAAGGAGAGGTTGCGGTGAAGAATAGGCTGGTCGCGGGCCAGAGTAAGCATACCCAACCAAGTAGCAAGGTTCTTCAGGTTAGTACGATCTTGGGAGTTGTTCATGGTTGCTTCGGCATTCAGGATTCTGGACACACTGCTGTAGGTCTCTCGCAACACTTCTGCATACAGAATTTTCTCATCGAACATCGTCAAGATCTGCAGGTAGAGACTCTGGAAGTTGGGCTGCGCTTTCGCAAGATCCTCAACAAGGTAGTTAGCGAACCACTGATGGTGACGTTCCTCAAGAGCAGATTCCAAGTCCTGGAACTTCTCCTCGATGTTGTGCTTTGAAACATTGTTGAGAACAAACATGACTTTGTCCGAGGTTTCCTCGTCAGGCTCTTCATAGAGTTCGGGTCTGAGCGGGGTCTCGACATGGATACTGTGGAAAGGAGGATACTGTGACTCAAGGACGAAATCATCCAAATTGCCGTTCGGAAGGGAAAGCTCTGGCTGCAAATCTCCACTGCTACGCAGGTCAAGGCCAGGCTGACGACGCACAACCTCCTCAGCCTTAGTCCACACGTCTGTTCCGCGCAGATGAGGGATTGCGGTGAGACGGTTGCAGAAGCTAGGCCATTCCTCAAGGCGGTTGATGAAATGAAGTAAAGCTTGAAGACCAAACTTATACATGGAATCGTCTGGAGAATATTCTGCAACAGCATCCAAGACCATGAACAAGGCAACACCAAGTGTGACGCGGGAAGAGAGTACACCGAAGTTGATGATACCACCAAACAGCACAGCGGTTGTAGCCAGGGCTTCCAGGGGGTATTCACCGAAGCAGTTGTACTCATCAAAGAGTCCGTGAATCATGCAAGCGAACAAATCCTGATCCGCAGGGTCTTCGGACTCCTTAAGATGTTGAAGACGCTCTATCATGCCTCTGGGATCCACCTCGTTGCTGTACATCATCTTATATTGCTCTTGCATCTTGGCATCGGCCTCTTCTGACAGGGAGTTGCCATTTTCACCATTAGCATCGATCACATGGTCAAACTTATAGCCATAGTTGATCAGACGAGGGTAAACCTGAAGACAGACACGTTGAATGGCGCCAATCTCCTCGTCACTCAGATGTCCATGGATGACGTTGAGCAAAGCGTAGACGGTCTTGACCTTCAGAGGCACAACCTGATGGGGGTGGTCGCGTTGAACTGATTGTTCATCCTCAGCTTTTATTCGCAGGAATGTAACAACTGCCCCAGCAAGCTGCTGGGGCGAGATCTCAAGATGACCCTGGGCCCAGACTTCCAGATCGACTTCTCCCTGGCCATGGCCATATGCAGCAAGATCCAGTCCAAACTCATTCGTGATGAGAAGGAGAGTGTCCGTCCATGCATGTTGACGAGCGTGCTCAAAGATGACGGCCAGTAAGGTTGGGTCAGCATTGTAAGCTTCGACCAGTTTGCTGGCCAGCCAGGATTTGTCGTGCTTCCAGAGGGCGTGCAGAACAAAGTCGTAGTTAGGGAGAGATTTGTGGAAGAAAGGACGGAAGAGCTGGTTAAGCGCCATTTCCTGAAGAGCTGCCCACGGTTTCTCACAAGCGGACGCGGCACACACAAAGATATCCGTGTTTGCGTTAATAACGATTTCGGGGATTCCAAGGTTCTGCGCCTGGTTGTATGCATCCTGCGATTGGAAGATAACATGGAAGAGGAACTTTGTAGCTTCCAAGGACACCATAGGGTGGCTGACAGCCTNTTGTGCATAAGCCTTGACTTCATCTGAGGCATCAGCAAATTCGTCCATTGAGAATGCGGCACGCAGACGGGGNNGGATCTGAGAGGCGTCAAGTTCCTGGGGCGAGCACGAGAGGAAGGCGGTAACGAAAGACAGCTGAGCATTAGTCGAGAGCCATGAACCGCCCCACAGACACTGAATGTCGAAGGTGTCGGTCTCGCGAGCAATGGGGAGCAAAGAGTTGTAAAGAGCCAGGAACTGCGATTTGGTGATGCGCATAAGAGCCATGTCGAATGCCTTCACAACGGCATACCAGTCAAGGTTTTGAGCCTGGGGGTGCTGGCGGACGGCGGAAACGAAGACGCCGATATCGTAAGACTCGTCAGAGAGGAGCATATACGCCAGTGCCACAGCAATCGACTGCGGCGAAATTTGGTCGACTCTGGACAGAACATCTTTGCAGCTGTCGACTGAGGATGTGGCCCGGGGACCGTCCCTCTGTACAGGGCGGACGAAGGCGGTGTTGGTAGGAATCAGGTCCATGAAGGCAATAAATGCGCTGACTTCGCTCGAGGGGTAGGTGCGAAGCTTTACGAAGCGTTCATTCAAGCTGCCAAGCAGGTGTTCCTGAGCATCCTTGTTCCATTGCCGTGGGGNGTCGAGGATCAGACGGAAGAGGATGCTGGACAGGAAGGAAGAGCTGATGTCGTCGGCAGTGGGGTTTGCGATGGCTTCTAGAAAGGGCGAGTAGTTGTTGCTCAGTATGGCATCGGCNNTGAAAGTTGTGTTAGCGGCGAAGCTTGAAGGAGGGGAGGTAAGCGGAGATGTGTCAGATGAGATACCCTTTGTCTTGATGTCTTGCTTCGAGACCAGCTTGCAGGCTAGCGCCAAGGTGACCTTTGCGGTGGGATCTAGTCTGAAGTGATCCATGAAGGTCGATAGGTCGAAGTCTTTGAAGAGGTCGCCATCGGTGTTGGTGTCGAGAGCATCGGCAATCTTTGCTGCTTGCGAAGGCAGGCGCGTCAGTTTCTGCATCTCGCTGACGAGCAGCGGGTAGCTCCCGCTGTCTGATGCTGAGCGCTGTGCATTTTGGTTTGCCGAGAAGATCAGAGGAGCATTGCTCTGCAACAGCCTCCGGAAATATGTTGTCGACACGTCCATTCCGTGCACATCCACCAANNCTACCATCGAGTCAGTCATGAGGCACAAGACAAGCTCCGCCAATGCGATGCTTACCTTCTGGATCTTTTCGGCCTGGATATCCCACTTCTTATCGTCCTTTAGGGTACTCAGCAGAATGTTCAGCTGGGTAATGACCAAGCTGGTCAACTGTCCGGACGGCGCGCCCGACGATTGAGCCGAGATTGGCGAGGCCGAGGTGGACTGCGGCTGCTGAGAGGCTCTTGCGAATCTCCTTCCAGCTGACTGGGGAGCTGGTGGCAGTGTCGCTGAAGTAGGTGTAGAGGTGACCCCACTCGAGATTGAGCGCTGCTGCTGCTGCTGGGTGGGCGACAGCACAGACGACGTCGACGAGGCGGACGAGTTGCGACTAAGAATATGGCGCGTCGCAGGCGAGTTGGCCGCAGACGGGGGCTGGGTTGAGATGGGAGGAAGGCCGCGGCGTGCTGGCCTCGAGGCGCGTGAGGTCGACTGCTGGGCTTGCGAAGACTGTTTGTCGGAAAGATTTTGCGTGTGGTTCGACGAGGGGAAGCTCATTAGTGACGACTACCCGCCCATTAGTCTCTGCTGCTCGCTGTCGAAGAGAAGGTGATTGAAGATGGTCGATCGGGTCGTGAACTATGTGTCGCCAGCAGACAGCAACCAGTTACAACGCTTGGCGGCATGTCGCGCGCCAAGGCCGACTGCACCGACCTCAAGTCATGCCTACCACCCTGGCCATCATCTTTCGATTCTCTTCACTTCGATTACAGGAACTTTTACAGCTTCTCAATACATCTACATCGTTCGTGATCAGAGACACGTATGCCTACTCTGTTCTAGTAGCCACACTGGAAGTGATCACACACCTTTGAAGCTTTATCTGAATGCACAACCGAATCATCGATTTCTGGCGTGAGCTACGGAAACAACTACTGCAGGCTGAACAAAACTCTCTCCATCAGAAAGGGTATAAAGGAAAATCAACGAGTGTAGGTTTCCAATGACAAACGAAAGAATCCTCAAGCAGCAACTAGGTAGTTGCTAGGAACAAGTCCTCGTCTGCCATCCTTGCCGGCCACCTCGGCTTCCCACCAACCGTCATCTTGCAATCTCAGGACTGCCAGGATATCTCCCTTTGCAAAGGTCAACTCCTCGGGGATAGCTGCCTGATACATATACATTGCTCGAGCTATCGACATGTGTTAGTCTTCGGTCATGTTGCTGATTTTGAATGTAAGCTTACAGAATTGAAGAATGGGTCTTCCGTCCTTTGTGAATTGTCTCTGTCCAGCAGAGCTCTGGCTGCGTACACGTGTACTCAACTGCTGCTGCTGTGGTAGCGGTGCTTGCTGTTGTTGCTGCTGAGGAGCGCCTCCACGAGGTGACGATGCCGCCGCCCAACCACCCTCTGCTCCGTAATATGCGCTGGTCGGTCTCAAAGGTGCACCCTGTGCTCCGCGAGATGATGGAGGATACCCTTGGTCGCCTGCTGGAGCCAACTGCATTGCCATGGCTGCAGGGTCGCCACGGCTACTTGAGGGTCTGCTGCCCGGTCCAGCCGAGCCGCGGAATTGCGGGTTAGGACTAGCAGATCGTGGCATGGTAGAGACTGGAGAGTTGCCGTGGGATACGTATGCCGGATTGTAGCCAGGACGTTGCTGTTGCTTTATCGGGCTAGTGGACTGTGCACGTGGTCTTGACATACTACCGGGAGGAGCTCCACCATACGGATTCGGCGAGGTTGAACGGTAGTCTTGGGGAACAGGTTGAGATCTGCGATCGTACCCTGTACTGGGACGAGGGCTTGTGGCACGTGGAGGTGCTGGTGAGCTTGTACGCAAAGGTGCTGGTGAGGCTGAGCGCATCATATCACCCGAGGCTCTTGGATCTCCACCCCTGCTAGCTGGACGAGATCCCATCTGAGAGGGCGTGTTGCGAGGAGGAGCATTGAACATATCTCTCTTCTGGGTCATGTAGCTGGCTGTTGTCTGCTGCATCTGCTTGCTAGTGAAAGCCGGCTGTGGTGCACCCAGTCGTCTCATCGGCTGGTCATACGATGGTGGTGGAGTGCCGCGTTGAGCGGCGCGGGCATCAGAATTTGCAAGAAGAGGTGATGGGGACGCTCTACCAGCGCCTGGGGCGGGTGTAGGGATACCAGCATAGCGATCTGCCGAGACACGAGTTGAGGCTTGCTTGGTGACGCCTTTCAATTCGGCCAGAGCTTGTGCAATAGGATCAAGCTCTCCAGTAGGCTCCTCTGCTGCGACTGATCTCTTGCGAGCGTCAGGAGTTGCGACATCGAAGACATTGTTGCCGATGTTCAGCTGGAAGTTGGCACGAGGATCCACGGGTTCTGGGTCAGGACTGGGCATAGGGTCATTGCCGAATCCAACATTCTTGGCTTCTCGTCCGAAAGGACGAGCTGGTGACGATGCAGACGCAGTCTGAGGCCTAGCAGCGGGTGCCCAGGTGTTTCTCTGGGCCGGACCGGTCGAGATTGAGGCAGGAGCAGCGTTTTCGTGCTTGCTCTTGCGACGTCCGAATGGGCTGTGGTTTTGGAAGAAGCCACTTCGTCTCTTCTGTAGCGTCTTATCCTCCTGTTGACTGCTGGTAGAGACTGTGGAGTCATTGAGCTGCTTCATGGGGGAGGTAGGAGGCTCGATGCTCGAGAAAGAGTTTGCATTGGAGATTTCACTATGCGAGTCATCTTCGGGCCGAGTGGGACTGGGAATGGAACTGCGATCAGATGGAGGACCAAGTCTGCAGAACTGAGTCATGCCATCCATAGGATACTCATTGTGAGGTACCTTGGGGAAATCTTGGTAAGCGTTGACGGGTGCAGCCTGTTGGCTGGATCGGCGCGGTAGCTGAGCAACAGTCGCAGATTGCTGGGATCTTGAGGATCTCTGAGATCTTTCAGAATTGACCGATGAGGCGAGAGCCATCTCCTGAGCCAGAGCCGAAGCAGGGTCATGGTGGGATGAGTAGGTCGAAGGCTGCGGCGAAGACGAACGGAAGGCTGGGTTCATGGTCCTTTGGAATTGAGCGACCGAATAGTTGGCGTCATCCGAAACGTCGGAAGCATTGTCGTTGATATCGCCACGACAGAAGTTGATGTACTTGGGCGGGTCGGGGATCTCCTGGCCTGTGCCGTTGTCCTTGATGAAAGCGGCAATGTCTTTCTCGACATCGCAGTCTTCCAGAGACAGGCGGATTTTCTCGCAAGAGGCGTCGTCACTGACACAGACAGTGGAGGAGATATTAGCAAAGCTCCACAGACTGCTCTTTGTGAAGTCAAGGCGTTCCTCCTCGAGGTCCTGGAACTTGTCGCAAGCGGCCTTCCATTCGCGGTTCCAGCGGGCGGTTGTCTCTTCCAGCACTTTTACAGCTTGCTCGTACTCGCTGCTGGTGGCCGACATCTGGATCTGTGTCTTTTCCAGCTTGGCCTTGTTCTTACGCTCCTCCTGACCCATGACCATGTGGCCTTGAGCAAGATAGCCCTTGATCTTCAGACAGTCTTGTTCGTAGCGGTCGCGGGCCTTGTTGACGGTGTGTGTTTGTTGCGTCTTGGTTTTGAGCAGTTTCTCGATACCGTTCTGAATGATCTTGCGACGCTCCTTGATGCCGCCGGAGAATGTCGAGAGTGGCTCTTCAAGTTCGCCCTTCATCTGTTGTGCGATGTGTTGATGTGATTTGCCCATGGCCTCCAGTTCTCCACGGACAACATCCATGGACATGCGCAAGGTGCCAGCCTCGGAGGAGCCTAGGGGTTTCCGGGCGAGGTTCAGAATCTTGCGGGAGTATTCCTCTTCGATGGCGGCTCGTTGAGTGTAGAAGGACTTGAGCTCGTCGCTAGTGATTTTGGCATTGTGCATGCGCTCGAGCAAAGGGTCGACGCCGGCGTCTTCCTTGCCCCAGAAGTTGTTCGCGACTGGAGACAGAGTCAGTCTTGCTTACTGCGTGTCTGACTGCAGACGAACTTACATGAGAGCGACACGCTGGGTGCCATCTCGGAACCTGGTGTCCCCGGCATAGCGCCTGTTTGTGTTGGTCGAGGTGCTCAGTGAATGTGGTGGGTGACTTTCAGAAGTAGTTTCGATGTTCGAATCACGCGATGTTCTGGCTACAGTATTGTATGGCAACGAGGTAGATGGTGTCCAGGATGGAGAAACGTGGGTGCATTTGGCGGGTTCGATTGTTGTCATCCAACACCTGCACACCGTCGACACAGCAACCAGAATCGTCATTCTGTTAGCGAACGCTGCGCGTCGCCGAACTCTTTGTCCAATTCGGCAACCAACCCATCTTATCTTCAACTGTTCGTCTCCAAGCAACCAAACTCAACCATCATCATCTCCAGTGTCGCCCGGATGGCGAGCCTGAACAGGCCTCGTCTCTGCTATCTCTGGAAGGGTACTGTCTCATCTGTCTCCACTTCTGTCGGCATGGAACGCGGCCGTTCTTTATCAAAACCTGGGGTTTAGCTGGCTCGTGCTTGCCGATCTGCCGTCTTCTCTCTGTGAATCACACTTTGAACCGTTCACGGCCTCCTCTATAGACGCCCGTCAGGCTGACACTGTGCTCTCATTGAGCCTAGGTAGCGCCGTGACTTTTGCTGATTATCTATAGAGTCTTCCTTGTACATCATGGTCCTTTTGCCAATCTATGCCGAAGCATCAATGGTTGTCGAAAAGGTTCATACCCTCTGAAGCTTCAGCCATGCTCTCCTGGCTCGTGATTCATCAGGTTATAGCTATGCTTCACTTCACCCTACATCTTGAGCAAAAATGCTCATCATTCTAGATATGTCCTCTTGGCTCATACGAGATTCAACATCCTCGCAGTATATATCCTGGCCATGCGCAAATCAACACCTCCCAATGTTGTATGGAAGCTTGTCAGGATTCATCACTTCTTCACAAGTCTCATTAGAATAAATCGAACATCATCCACATATATGGGCCATCATCAATCTGGACCAGTAACCCCTGTTAGGGACGTCCATGGTACGGACGTGGGCAGACGTGGTTTACACCTTGGTCGCCGACGAAGAGGAGAGATGCCTCAGTTTGCCAGGCATCACGTTCCACCTAACTTCGAGCCTCTACAAGACAGGACACACTCTTTCGGGTCTAGAAGCGTTTCCCCCAAAACACACGACAGAAGCCCACGAAGCTGTAATTGTCCTGACCAAGTTCAAGAGAATCCAACTACTCTCTCTTCCTTGCCTCCAGGTGCCATCGCTGCAGCCAGTACAGGCCTCACACCAATTGGTCCGGTCCCGGGCCTCATGCCGCAGGCTGCTTCTTCGCCGACGTGTTACAACCCTAGGCTTCCTACAGAAAAGCAGTCTCCTCTCCAGTCCCGCATTCACTCTTCAATTGGCGTCGCAGAGCATACTAGAGATCATGTGGTGGCCATGGAAACACTCCAAAGATGGCAGTCGGAAGAGGAAGAACAACTCGCGGCGCAACTAGCACGCGATCACAGCATGGCCTTGCAGTTACAGCAAGAGGAGGATAGTAGGCATGCTGCAGAATCGCAACCTGCGCTCAGAGAGTGTACAGTGTGTTGCGAGTCGTTCCATCCACTGGACTTCCCAGCCAAGCCTCCATCGAACGAATGTACACACACTGCACAAGTCTGCTCTCCATGTCTACAACAGTGGGTCGCTACAAGATTAGATGCAAACGCACGAGCAGCGATCGATTGTCCGCAATGTACCACACGTCTGAACCACGAGGATGTCCGTCGTGCCTGTAACTTCGAGAATTTTGCCAGATACGACAGATTCGCCACGCTGACCGTCGTGGATAGCTTGCGGGACTTCCACTGGTGTCTGCGTACTGGTTGTACAGTGGTTCAAGAACATGTCGGCGGCAACTTGGGATACATGAAATGCTACTCTTGCAACTATGAGCAGTGCCTCCAGCACAAAACAGGCTGGCATTCCGGCGAAAGCTGCAGGCAATACGATGTGCGCCTCAAGGATCAAGCCGACTCCAAGATCCGCGATCAAGAGGAACGCGAGACCGCGAGATTCATGAACGAACAACAGATGAAGACTGTCTGGAAAAAATGCCCGAGTTGCCAGGTCTTGATTGAAAAGAACGATGGCTGCGATCAGATTAAGTGTAAGGTAAGGATCACGATTCAAGCATCTGCTCACTCTTTGCAACCGGTCTCATGAACTGATGATGGACAGATGGAAAACTGCCAACAAAAGTTCTGCTGGGAATGTCTGGCGACCTGGGAAGCTATGTTGGAACATAAAGAGAAAGCGCATGCTGTCAGTTGCAAGTACAGATGGTCTAGAAGATATCCGTATAAGTATGTCTGATAGGCAGACTTCAAAAGATATAGTTAGATGTATTCAGCTATGTATACCTAACAGTTAATGTTGGCCACGAGACATGAAATTTTAGAGCACACGACCTCTTCATCTGTTGGCCCATCAACACGATTGAGCAATTGCTCCCTCAGCCACGACTCATGAAGAACATGTCACCAACCGGGCTCTCTTCTACTGGACTGCGACGACTCTATAGATCGAGTTAGATTATCAGTGACATGCTCGGTATAGCTTTCGGATAGCCGGAGGGCAAGATTAGGCGAGGCGACCCCGGACAATGGACCCCTTCGGCACTCGTCCTCGGTCGTGAGAGCAGCAAGCTCCAACCAAGACACTGACAATAGGCAGACACTTTTGGAACGGACGGCTCAAAAGAATAGTCTGAGCAGATGCCTTCGTGAGGTACCCAAGTCATCTCTCCAGCGCTTCAAGTCATGGTAGCGCTCAATCCCTTCAGAGTCCTCGGCGACGTCAGCCATACCGTGTCCAAGTGCATCTTGATATGGTCTATCCACACAAACAAGAGTGCTGAGGGTGCGTACCTTCTTGTCACTGCTGCTCAAGCGTCCTTCTGACTATGGCCATCTNNAGGTGTGTCCCTCATCACGCAAGCGCTATACTGCGTCGTCTTCATTGTACGATACCTGGACCTGTTCAGCAACTTCCATGGTTTCCTCGGGGTTTGGAATTTCTCGTTCGTAAATTCAACTCGTTCATCTTGTGAATGAATAATGCGGCCTGTTACTGACCAGTCGNNTAGTCTCAAGGTCTTCTACATCTCTACATCCCTATACATCGTGTTCCTCATGACCAGGGTCTACGCTCGTACAAGAGAACGCGAAAAGGCATGGAAGATGGGACTCTGGAGCGTGCTAGGATCGGTCGTGTGCGCACCTGTTGTCGCCGCCATCTTCATGCAGAAGACGCCCTTTAGCTCAAAAGGCTGGTTTGAGGTCAGCATTCCAACGATCCAAGTATTATAACCAGCCATGTTGACACTTGGACCANNGATTCCGTACACTTTCACGCTCATCCTCGAATCGCTCTGCATCCTGCCGCAGCTGCTTCTTCTCCGCCAGACCTCGGTCCCCACTGTTATCGACAGTTTCTACCTCGCTACTCTCGGCTCATATCGCGCCTTCTATATCCTGAACTGGATCCTTCGCAGTTTCACCGAAGACCGCCATGATTCCATCTTCCCCATCAGCTTTACCTTCGGCGTCATCCAGACTCTGTTCTACTTCGATTTTGCTTGGGTCTACTGGACAAGACAGCGCGTCAAGCTGCGATATGGCGGTGTTGTGGATGGCGACGACATCAGCAGAGGTTGGTTGATCAGCAAGGTCATTGGAAGAAGAGGAAACACCGAGCAAGACGATGACGACGATGCTGGTCTGGCTGGTCAGGAAGAGGGTATCATCCGTCCTGCTAGCAACAACCATCGCGCTTGGGGTCCGAGGGGCATTTCTGTCTCTGCGGACGATGGCACTCACGAAGCTGAGCACACGCGTCTGGCTGACCCGGCCGCCTTCGAGGACGACTACGAGGATGATGCAGTCGTGGTAAGTCCTGCTGTGTCCGAGGTCGATCGAGCTTCCATCAAAGCCAGAGAGGAAAGTACAGCTCAACAGGCTGGCGTCAGTGACGGTGTTGAGTGGCGCGACGATCATCATAGCTAAGTGTTGCAATGTGAGATTTATGCTACTTATTCGCTATCTTTCCCTCTGCTGGCGTGACACCATATCCTAGAAAAACGCTGTCTCCAAATTTCGCTTAGTTTGGTACACCTTTGACACATCCAAAGGAAGGAGTGCCTATTAGACACGACAAGATCCGTCGCTTGTTGCCTTACCATCCCTCACGCGCCACCATCTTCACATCTCACTCGCTGAACCACCGTTGTCCACTTACCCATCTTGTTTCAAGTCCGATATCATTTCGACATACACTCCAACGTCCAATAACACACTCCTCTATACATGCAAACTCAACTTCCTAGATACTCGTCTTCCTCGGACGCGTCTTGATATTTTTCGAGACTTTTCGACTCAGACATTCTTCGCAATCTACATCTTCCATCTTCACCTCCTCTTTCACTTTCACCTTCACCCGTGGAGCTTGTTTCTTAATCTTCAGGCAACAACTTCGACTCGATCGGGTCAACGGTCTATATATCCTGCTTGGATCGCCTTTTTCCAACTCATCTCGACCATCGAAATCATTCTTCACCCGCGATCTCGCTCCTACAACATACATACTCCTACGGCCTCGCATTTACGATCTATCGTACACGACCACGATCTACCATCATTTATACCCTCATACGATCTCTCGATTCCTTGAGCCTCCTCCAATCACCCTCCTTACCAGACTCGTGTTCTCTCGAACCCTTATTGCGACACAGCCTCAGGAGATCGCAAAGATGGTAAAGAGGAAGAACAAAGACGAAGAAGATGAGCACTATCAGAAGGAGAAGATCAAAAAGGCTCGCACAGACCTCTCAAACTACGACTTTTTCCATGACAAGCCCGAGTCNAGTCTGCAACTACACAATCCTCGCCTTGTTCGACGACTAACAAGATCCAGGTCGGTAAAGAAAGATATCCCCTCGGTACTTGTCTGCAATGGCGAACAATACAATGTCTTCCCACGGATCCTCGAAATCTGTTCGTCGTCATTCTCGCAACGATGGATGCATGTTATGCACGAAAGCCGCAACTATGTGAATCTGGACTCGCTGGACATCTGTTGTGTTCAGGTTTATGCCAACTGGGCGATGGATCATGAGAAGCCTGCCCTGATTGCGATCAACGACAATGAAGGAGATATCATGCACGATGTCATTGTGTGCTACCTTACAGCACGTAAGCTACGTGCTTATCTGCTCTGCGATCTTATCCTCTCCCAAGCTTGTGAGATTGGCAAGGAGACAGAGTTGATCGTACGCCACGCCCAAACCACAAAAACATATACCGAGACGAAGAATCCAGAGGCTGCTCTACGCAGTTTCCTTTCTGCTCTTGTGGCTTATCAATGCCACAATGGCTTGGACAACCCGATTGCTGGCAGAGACCCACGCCCTGATAAGCAGCGTGCCAGATTCGAAGCTTTGCCTGAAGACTTCCGATTCGATCTAATGAACGAGCTGTCCAAGAACACTGCACCTCAGAATCCCTGCCATCGACCCAGGAGATTCCTCAGAGTGGTGGTATACCACATGCAGAAGAAAGAAGAGAAGAGAGCGGCTGCAGAGCGAGCTCGTCTGGAGGCAAGGGGTACCGAAGCTTCTCCTCTATTCGTGGACGAAGAGGACGAGGAATGATCCTACGATATCTGCTTGATGAACTTTACGACGTTTGCTTTACAGTGTTTGCTTTATGAGATTTGCAGGATTTGGATTTTACCTACGAGACGATAGTATCGGAAAGAGCATCGAAGAACGAAACCATGATGCTGATTAACCACTCTCCAAATGCAGATAGTTCCATCACTCCTAGCAGTTACTTTAATCAAATTTATATCAATCCTTCACGAAATGTTGACTCGACAGTGTTTCAGGTGCAGTGACAATAAGAGCACAGAAATGTACCCGTGATGTATGCTCACGTTCAGGTCATGGTCAGTAATATACACATAGTTTTGGAAGTCGAGCAAAGGCGATATGTTCACCTTCATCTTGTGGTTCTTCTTCGATTCCGCAATGTTTCGTAACATAAAGGTCCGGTCTCGCTACAGCGACGTGCTATACGAAGACACAGAAGGAGATGATGATGACAGTGGTGATCTCGATTCCACGTTACATACAAAGGTAATCAAGTGCAAAGACTTTATACACATCTCGAATTCTCAAAAAGGTAGGCGTAATCCTGCAAACTTGCTTTTGTGTCTGGGAAGAAGCGGGCCAGGATAAGAAGGCCAGGTATTATGCAAAATACTGATGGCTGCCGTCTATCTCATTCGCTATCCAAAGCTGATACACGGTTTTCCCCCTCATGATGCGAATCTTCCAGAAGATGTACTGTTGAATACTGTGGCCTGACAGTGATATGTATATGCCACTGACGGTCGTCAAGCAGCTCGGCGGTCAAAGGTCGATTATTCATTTTCGCATAATCTTCGTTCGATGGCCAGATCATTCCGATATGTCTGCGACTTTCAGACAGTGTGCTATGCTGCGCCACCCTCGCGCTATGAAAGAACTTGCTTCGCTTGCTGAGGACTGCATGATCTCAGTGCCTGGATGTAGACTAGCCGGTATGGTGTGAGACATCGTGCCGAAAGGATGCCTGATGTGCAAGCGTGCTAGAAATACTGCCTGCATCCTGGCCGAGGATGCTTCCAGGTCTTGTGGTCCGAAAGTGTCCAAGACCTTGGGCGGCCAGATGTTGACTCTCAGAGTTGTAACGGTTGATTTTCTGACCGTACGTCACACGGTTTTGGTCTCGTGTGACTGCATGGTTGTTCCTCGGCCTGTTTTATGAACCGACGAGAGAGAAGCCTGTCGTACGAAGACTCAAGAGCAGTCTCTCCTCTTACAGCATTGAAATTTTTGGTAGTGTGTCTCAAGGTTGACGATGCGTTCAGATGGGTGAGGCTAGAACCTTCTTTTGCGACCCTTCTCTTACGCCAAAGAGCTGTCTCCTGACGAACTCGACATAGCCGACTCTTCTTCCTCTAGCGACGCTGAGAGCATCTTGCATGAGGCCAAAGACAAGACCAAACTTCAAGCCCATGGTAGCAGTCCTTGCAGCGGTTTGGACAGGGAAGCGATTCCAGGCGCTGAAGCCGCCAGCAGTGCCCATAGCAGCAACGACAGTGCTCATGAAGTCTCTCTGTACCCAAACACCTCTTTCGTTGTGCAAGTGTTCCAGACCAAGAGCTTGTTCGGCCGGGGTCTCATAGACATCATCACGCATCAATCTCTTTTGTCTTTCTTCTCTTCTGCGCTCTTTGAAGCCAACCAGATTCCTCACAAAAGCACCTCTGAATCTGTCGACAGCCTCCTCGAAGACGAAGAAGATGGCAGTCCAGAAGGAAAGGCGAGCACCCATGCGAAAGCCTTCTTTGATGCCGCCCAGCATGATGTGGTAATTTTTGGACTTGTGGTAGAGGTACCAACCGACTTGAGAGGTAGGGAGACGGTGGGCATTCTCGGCGCGGAAACGGAGACCAGCGAGTTGACCGCCGTGAGTGAGACCAAGACCAAAGCCAGCAAAGGAAGCGAGGACGGTGGTGAGCGGTAGTCGCCAGTTGAAGGCTATGCTTAGACGGTCATTGGGTGGTGGGCGCGTCGACGCTGTCGCTGCTATCGTGGGCTCCTCGGGGAGGGTGGGAGTCGGCACTGCCGTGTTGAGGGCAGCCTCCTTCTCTACTGACATGGTTTGTGATGTGCAGATTGACAGAGTTGGTTGCAAGAGGAAACAGCTCTCGGAGGTGCATTGAAGGTTCGCCAAAACTTGCCCCATCTGTCCAAACGCGACCTCTCGAATGCGCCTTCCACTTATTGCTCATTCCTTCCTTTCCCACTTTCACCCAAACACACCTGAATATCTTGCCACATCCTCAATCTCACTATCGAACTCGTGTTCTCGCAACAAACCACACCAGTCAAAGATCTGCGCGACCTCACAATGCCCGTCTACGATCCCACGCCCGATGTCTGGACCATCAAGTTCAAGAACGCCCGTACAACCATCGTTCTATACGTCTACCAACTTCAAACCCTCTCCAGCATCAAAGTCGAGCTCCTACACGCTCTCAAAACCGCAAATCCCTCTGGTCAGCTAAACGGCGCAACACTACCCGACTCACCAGACGATATTGAATTCGCCAAACCTCGCGACCTCTCAAACCCCGGCGCTTCAGGATGGCAAAGCATTGAAGCGAACGCTCCGGTGGAAGACTTTGATGTCGATCTACTCGGAGGAGGAGACGTCACACCCAAGGGCAAAGGCAAGGGAAAAGCAATGGCAAAAGGCGCAAGTCATAAGGATTGTATGCTGGGTGCGGGCTTGAAGGACAACTCGATCGTGGCCTTCAAGTTCAAGGGTCAGAAGACTGTCGCTAGACCTGTTGGCGATGACGTCGATGAGGGCTTGGGTTTGGATCTGGAAGACGAGGTTGCGCCCGATGCAGACGGCTGGAATGTCGAATTGCCCAAGTTCGAGGATGTCTACGGCTTGAACGATCTGGTGCCTGATGACCAGCTTCTTACCCCCAAGGCTGACAAGTTCACCTGGGCTGCTTGAGTGGTAAATGGTCAACGACTAACACCAACTCAATCCTCTACCGCTTCGCCTATATACAGAGCTTCCCATTGCTATACGACCAGAATGCTGCTCACCAATGGCATCATCATGGTTTGGAACATATCTGCCCAGGAGGTGACAGATCGCCAGCACCAACGAGCCTCGCCCGACAGGGGTTTCTGCATCAGGGCGTAGGACTAGAAGCTACCACAAGCCGTGGCTAGATCAGTGCTGCGAGAGAGTAGCCCTTGAACCCAGGAGCACACTGCATTCCATAGACACGGCTGCATGGCAACCAATGAGCTAAAACAAGACTGTACAAGCATCTAGCTAATGAGACAACGAACGACTACAATCCATATCCTTCTCAGTGGAGATGCAATGTTACTACAAAACGATTCTTTACTATACAAGACCTCCATGCCTATACCGCTGTACAAAATCCATGAATCTAATAATACGTATGAAGACGACGAAATCCAAAAGTGTTTAATTGCAAGAGAATGTATTCGACTTCCAATTCGGGTATACATAGCCGATCAATTCTTTGGTCATATCTATGAGAGAGCAATAGCCTCAATCTCGACGGGGACACCCTTGGGAAGCTCCTTAACTGCCACACAGCTGCGAGCAGGCTTGTGTGAGAAGTACTGCTCATACATGCCGTTCATTTCTGCAAAGTCCTTCATGTCGGTGAGGAAGACGGTGGTCTGTTGGGTAGGTATTATCAGTTACCATGTACAAGACAGTGAGGGGATTGATCTTGAGTAAGGCGAACAAGATGGGGAGGAGAGCAAACACACCTTGATGACTTTACTCATACTGCTACCAGCTTCTTCAAGAATAGCCTTCATACCCTCGCAAGATGCCTTTGTCTTGTCGGCAATGCTGCCTTCGACCAAGTTGCCGTTCTTGTCGGCGGGGATTTGACCAGAGACGAAGATGTGGTTGCCGACTTGGACTGCTTGGCTCTGTGAGAGTGTGTTAGACTACTGCTTTTGTACTTCTCGAAGGTGGCGATTGGAATGCACATACGTAAGGGCCAACAGCTGTAGTACTTGTCAGTCAATTGTTCTCGATAAGCAAAACAAGACATCTGGCTAGATGTACTCACGAGCCATGGAGTTGGAGGTAAAGATCTTCTTCATATCCGACATGTTGATGGTTGATGTGCGAAAGGATTTGAGAGAGGTTCTTGAGATATGAGTATATACGGAAGAGAGAGGGATTAATCTGGAAGATTGCAAGAGATAGCGTCGTAAAAGAAGCATGCCGTGTCAAGACCCTACGTCGGTTTGTATGGACGGTTTTGGGTCTGAGCTCCGCTTGCTGACAGAGGGGTTCTTCTGGTGGGGCAACTTGGCCGATCTCGGGCAAGGTGTCAAGCAACATAAACTGCTTCGAGTAATGTTTTGATTCTTCACAGAAGAGCAATTGAAGACCGATCAGCTTTCTGAACAGAAAGTATGCAAATGCGATGTTTGTTTGTACGACTCCATATATATAAAGCTGTCTTTGGGTATCGAGAATCTCTTTACAAATGCGCGACTGGCCAGCCCCAAGCAGTCTACCTACCTAGGTCCGAAAATGACGATGAAATATGAAGGTGAGGTTGTGTTTTTCGGTTTTCTCTCTCTCTTTCTCTATGGCTGCTTGCTGGCAGCAGCACCTCCGGCGTCTTGTACGCTCTGGTTTGCCTCCTCGGCAGACTCCTTGGTCTGACCAAGAGGAAGCTCCTTCTCGCGGCTCTCGGCGTCCTGGCCACTGAGCAGAGTAACGACGGGGGCGTTGAGCTTGTCTCTTCCGTGCAAGAACTCGAGCTCCATGAGGAAGAGGTAGCCCATGATGTCACCGCCAATCTTCTTAACGAGGTTTCCAGCAGCCATTGCGGAGCCACNCTGCGATTGTGTTAGTCTGAGATGAGGATACGAAGATCAACGGTAGTAGAACATACCAGTGGCCATAATGTCGTCGACAACAAGAACAGTCTGGCCCTTGGCGATGGCGTCGCTCTGGATCTGGAAGAAATCGGTGCCGTACTCCTTCTCGTAGCCCTCGGTCTCGAGCTTGCCGGGAAGCTTGCCCTGCTTTCTGACGGGCACAAAGCCAGCATCCAGACGCAGAGCAAGCGAAGGGCCGAACAGGAAACCGCGCGACTCGAGACCGACAATGACGTCGGGGGTCTTGTCAAACTTTGCGCGGACCTCGAGCTCGAGAGCCTTGACGAGGTCGGCGTGCAGCTTTGGTGACGAGAAGATGGGCATAATGTCCTCGAAGAGGATGCCCTTGGAGGGGAAGTCGGGGTATTGTCGCAGAGCATTTCTCAGTCTTACTTTAAGATCGGAGAGTTCGGCGGGACCGGAGGAAGAGGAGGAGGGCTCGCTTCCTTTGGCGCCATGGGGGTTCAACTTGGGGTGAGGTGCCGTGGTGGTGGGGTCGGGCTTGACGCTGGGAGGGTGCGAGGCAGTGGATGCGCGGTCGACGTTCTGGGTGCTGGGACCCTGGTTTTCAGGGTGGCCGTGAGGCGGGTGTGAGTCGAACGAGACGGGCTTTGCTGACATGGTGGGCGAGGGGGGGAGGGGTTCAGTTAAAAAGGACTTGGTGCGCGCGGCGGTGAGTGAGAGTGGGAAAAGTCGTGATAGAGCACAAGTTCGTGATATGCACGCACCATCCAAAATTTCATGCACGCAGCACTCTCCCGCCCGCCTTCCCGAAAGCTGCCCGCAAAGCCTAAGGGCCCATAAAGGAAACATGACAGCCACCGCTTCCCCGACGAATGAATTCTCTGTTCCTTTTGCATCTGCGACTTGCTTCAATGGCTCCATGATCGAATCTGCACGCTTCTGGCAGGTGCGCCTTCGAGAACCAATTCCCCACCACTCGGCGTGGCTTGCAGTAGTCGTCAACCCCCTCCACCATCCATGTGAATCCTCACTCCACTCCCACTCGTTCCAGCATGTGTTGGACCTCTTCAACATTTCTCTCCCAACAAGCGCGACCTGCCGAACCCGCAAGACTTCTGCGAGCAATCTACTTTGTCCGCCCAGCCACCAATGTAATCATTCATCTCGAGTTCTCGTCTCTTTGACGTTCCTTCCCGTGCGTCCTCCCATCGTCTCGGTCATCATCATTTCTTGCCTTGCAGATCATTGCTTTTCTGCTACTTGTTCATCACACTATTGTCTCGTTCTCGTACCATTGTGTCTTGATCAAGGATACATTCTGCAGAACATTTGTGATCAGATTCATGTCTACCGCTTTTTGGTGCATGATTGGTAGTACTTTGTGCCCCAGCCATCTGTGTGCTGCAACCATGATGGGCGCATATCTCGTATCTCCATGTTTTTTCTCAACCCGGAACCCTACTTGGAGACCCGTGGAACAAAGTCAACAGGTCAATCTACATGGGTTCTCGTCGATCCTGTGATACAGAAGTTGATGAGACAAATTACGATCTGTCCAGCGCATAAAGGACTATTGTACCTGGTCACAGCTATCCCCAATTTCGGGACTCTGCTGTGTACCCCTCTGTACAGTGGAGGGAATGGCTCTGCAGGATAGTCCTTCACTGCTGGCTACGTTCTGCGAAAGAAAACACATCAATGTGACAAATTGGAACACTTATACTAATGCCCAGACAGATAAGTGCTTTCAGATCAATGAAACGCTGTTCTTCGCCTTGACCTTAGCGTATGACCGTGAAGCGACACATTCACTGCTTTCGTTGAGCGACATGCTTATCCGAGCCCAGACAGGACATCCTCCAAGGTGAGCGATCTCAAACTATATTTGTGAAGTGATGAATTTTTGCATTATCTAAAGTAACCATGGGATATGGTATGTATGATATAAATCTAGAAGATGTTGAGAAGCTAAAGACCTCGTCCACACGCTGATGCTAGGTGTTAATGCTATCGTGAGACGCCATGGCTATGCAGAAAGGGGAAGCAATAGAGAAAATACACAAAGGGAAGAAAGTAGCAAGACAGAAACAACCCTATTCGTCCTTCTTCGAAGCCGCATGCGAAGAGTCAATTCTCTCCCGAGATGCTAGATCCGCAAATCCGCCATCAAAGAGGGGACTGAATCCATACCCATGCTGTTCTCTGAGAACCAACTTCTGTGCCGGCTCCAAGGACAGTGGGCTCACAGGCGTTTCTTCGACCTCTAGATGCTTCGCGGCTGTCTCAGCAGTGTTTCTGAATTGGCCAGAGCTCATGACGTGGAAGAACATTTGGTTGTCGCGGAACTCTTCTGGATGAATCGGAGGACAGAGGAAAGCAGAGCTTGTAGAGTTGGCTGAGGGAGCCATGCTAGGTCTTCGTCGTACTTCGCCAGCACCAACGCGTTGCACTGTTTGTGTCGTCGCTGTGGTAGTCTCGCTAAAGTCTATGGATTGATAGCGGGCGTGTGCCAGAGTTGCACGGCGAGAGACTGGGAAGTTGATGCTTTCATCCTCTGGAATAGAAACTACAGTACCGCGACGCGAGGATGGGAATTTACTGGCGGCGAGGACTTCGGGGTCGCGACAACGAATCAGGCTGAAGAAGTCGAAATCGGTTCCTGTTGCTGAAGGAAGAAAAGTCGGAGTAGGAGATGTGAGAAGACCGCAGTGATTAGGCACTGATAGAGAGGTGCGAGGCGTATTGGCTGTTGTCGTTGTAGCGGGAGAATCGACGCTGGTTGTTGACGCAGAAAATCTACTGTTTGACGGTTGAACATCATTTCGCTGTTCTTGAGACAAAGTCTCCGGATCTCTTCCCTTGACCAGGTTCAGGAAGCCGAGTTCGATCGCTGATGGTAGATAGGTTGGTGAAGGTGAAGTGAGAACTCCTCTCGCACAGGTCAATTCGAGAGAAGTTCTTCGACTCAGAGCTGCTGTGTTTAGAGGTGCCGGTCTATGCTTTCTCTTCGACTTTTGAGGCGGGGCGATGGCTGGCTTCGAAGAAAGCGGTGATGGAATTTCAATGTTCTGCGTCTCAAACCTGAACACCTTCGGCTGCTCAAAAGTGACCGGAATATCCGGCATCTCGTACTTGCTGACACTGCATATTTCGATTCGAGGGAAGTTTTGAGTGTTGTAGGTATTGAACTGCTGTCCGGTCTTCTCATCGAACTTGGGCGAATGTTCGCGAGGAGAGTGTAGTCCAGGCGAACCGGGGTGCAATGACTTTGCGATCGCTGCAGAAGTCAACAGTGTTGACTTTGCCTTGTCGAGAAAAGAGGCGATGAGAGGCTTCAAGCTGATCAGGCAAGTTGCAATGATTCCGACGTAGAGTTCGAGTGCTCCCCAGACAAAATAGCTGTTGTTGTAAAGACGATCGCGGTCTTCAAGGTAATGCCAGAGATGATAGGATTTCACAGCACCACAAATTGTTGCAGCACAGCCCGCCCCAAACGCAAGAAGCAGGCAGATCTTGGTGCGAATGTTCAGTTGCATGCCGGAGATGATCGAGATTGGGATCAAAGCCAGGAAAGCGTCTGCGAGCATGCCGAAAANCTGTAGTGAATTAGTTTGAGTAGCGTAGATTGATGGGATTTACTCACTGCTATAAGTCATGCCCAGGGCCCTGTAGGTTGTTAGAGAGATGCATTTTCCATTCCTGCCAGTCCAAGCAGCCGAGATCGGGGCACAGCTGAACAGGATGGTGAACCAAGAAACAGTAGTGTAGATGGTCATGAAGCCTAAGCATGGTCAGCGAATTTGTCTCTTGAAATCTGCTAGGCTTGCTCGAGACTTACACATGACAGCGAAAAGTGCTCTTCTGAAGAGTCTGCCGTTGCTGAGTCGGAGTAGGAAGATCGCAAAGGCAATCTTCATTCCGTGCAGGGCCCACACCATGAGCATACCATGTGCAAACTGCCACTTGCTGTACATCACCAGCATCTCCGGAGTGATCGCCTGCCAGTGCTTTCCGAGTGCCCACCGTGCTTCTCCAACGAAGCAGCCCCAGATGGCGACACCGAGTATCGTTGTTATGACCGCGAAGATATCATCCCAGCCTAGGTACTTGACCATGACTAGTCGTGTGTATACTCGCGTGGCCACGATGATGACCGCCAGGAAACACCAGGATCCTGTGATAGCAAGTATTGACCAGGCATTGTTGTCATGTGAGTGCATATCGTCCATGAGATCCCTTCGGGATAGTGTCGTTGAAGTTATGGCTGGCATTTTGTGTTTCGACCTTAGGTCGCAGCTCCCCTGGTGTGATCAAAATGTATACGCTTTTCCCTCCAAAGAGCAGATTCAATGTCAGATGCGCCGGATCCTGATGTTATGAGCGCTCGGAATTTGACTCAAATGTTGGGTCTAGATGCTGAAAAATTAGACAGGATGGTCTGGTGTGCTGTAGTGTCGAATCGTCTTAATGCTATCCAGGCAGACTCGAATGAAAGTTGAAATCAAAAGACCAGAAAAAGTACCAAGTGGAGGAGGATCAACGTGTACAAGTATAAAAGCAGGAAAACGAAGATGTCAACGGTCTTCCACAATTGTCCCACCTGGCCGTCTGGGCACTACGAAATTGTTTCAGATGAGCCGGACCAAGCAGCTGAGAGAATGTGTGATGTAGGTTCGTCCTCAGTCGTTGTGGCGTTCGGCCAAAGGTTCCACGACGGTTGGCAAGCCTTTTCTAGCGGTCGTTAAGATAGTCGAATCAAAACCCCAATATGGCAACTATGGACATGTGAGCGAGGAGTCACTACGTTGACTGCCATGTGTGCGATATCCGCTCCTCTGTGGTAAGACGAGAACATGCGAAATGTATGACGATCATGGATGTTGAGATCCAACATGTACTGGTCTTGTCATCGAGGATTTGGAAAGATTGTGGGGCTTCTGGACGATTCTTGCCTGAGAGAGGCATGAAGGCAGTTGTGACCGACTCGGTCTTGCCCGCGACGTTATACCGGGTGGGGAATGTGGTTTCCTGAGAGGATACAGACACTTTCGCTACAGTATCTGAAGCGTTCCAAGTTGTCCGAAATCCGGATAGTGAAAGACATCCCTTGAGCAGCTCACGACGAGGAGTCAATCAGTATACGAGAAACTGTTCGCCCGTTGAGATGTCTGCGAGTATTCTTTGCTGCCAACCAGCAAACCTTGAACAGCAGTGGACGAATATCGATAGACAACCGTTATCGCCGTTTGCAACTACTCTCGCGTGGCGTTGATCTTTGACTGGCCTCTCGTCCTCAATCCGTACATGCGACACTAGAAGCCATGCCAAAAGTGGTTTGCCCAAGGTGAGACACGTTCGAAAATGATTGTTTATTTGCTGCTGACGAGGAGATGATGGAGGATGAAGTGCGAGATGATGCGAAGAAGGACGTTCACCTTCCCCACCAAGTCCTGTCGGCATTCCCGAATCTGGACCCTGTTCTTCTGCTCACCGAGACAATTCACCTCACCCTATCCAGCTGCTAGTCACTCGGTCGCCTTCTAGAAGGCTTATGGTGCAGCTAGAAGGAAAGGAGGCAGCTGATGTCTCTTGTTCATAAGCTGAGAGTAAGAGCAAGCCCCAAGAGTGCCGACCGGGTGAGAATTGCCGGAAGAAAACTCATGGCTCTGTCTTACCTCGCCCATCCAGGTTTACAGCCTTATGATCTGCAGATGAGTGATCGCTAGGGACGCTTGCCCATATCAACCGATCGCAAAGCTTCACCATTGCTGGGAGCCGACCGTTGTTGCCCGAGCGAAAGTGCAAAAGCGACAAGGTCGTGCCAGAAGCATGATTGTATGTCACAGTATGTTAAGCTCAAGGCTGGTTTTGGCCTTCAAGCATACGTATGTCATGAAGGTGATGTTCGCAATCTTCAGAAGACTATCAGTCGCCGTAAGAGACGTCGGCAAACTAATGCCCCTCTCGTTGATCCGTCTGCATTCTCAAGCTCGGTACAACATCCTATATTTAGACGTCCTTTCTGCCATCTTGATCTCTTAGTCTCTGCTGGTAGTGGGGTCCCAAGCACATGGTTCGTACGACCCTATATCTAACACCTGCATGTCTTCTTCAGAAAGCTCGAAGTTGTAAATGTTTTTGTTCTCCTCGATACGAGCAGGTGTAACCGATTTTGGCAGGATAACGAAGTTNNCTGTCATGTCTCATTAGCAGATGACCGCATGAAACATAGCACATCAAGGATCAAATACCTTTTGCAGGCCCCAGCGGAGTAAAATCTGGGAGGTCGTCTTGGTGTACTTCTTTGCCAGGGGTGTAAGAAGAGGGTCATCGATCTTGGTTGCCCGGACCAGAGGACAGTATGCNNCTGTAGATGTCAGTCAAGTATCCCAAGTAGAAAACGGGTATAACAAGCGGCATACTTCCAGAACGACACCTCTCTTCTTGCACCATTCCACAATGTCGTCTCTAGCCAACCAAGGATGCAACTCTACCTGATTGACACTCAACAAACCGCCCTTCCCCTTGCCCTCCTTCTCCTCAGTCTGCTTGATCCACTCCTCAAGCTCATCGAGATGGTGTACGCCATAGTTGCTCACACCAATACTTCTTACCTTTCCGGCCTCTACCGCCTCAACCAACGCCTTCCAAGCACCCAATCTATTTTCTTTACCGCCATACGGCGCATGCAGGAGGTAAAGATCAATGTAGTCCAACCCGGTCAGTCGTAGCGACTCGTCAACGACAGCTTTGGCCGCATCATAGTTGACGGCTTTGGGAGGCACTTTAGATGTAAAGAAGAGCTCTGAGCGAGGGACTTGAGCCTTGAGTAGACCGGCCGCTGTAGGCGCCTCGTTGCGGTACGCAGCTGCTGAGTCGGCATGACGATAGCCGCACTTGACAGCATGGGCAGTGACTTCTTCAGCAATGTCCATGGGTGTTTGGTAGACTCCGTAGCCGAGGAGTGGGATCTCGTAACCTGAGTTCATGCGAACGGTCGAGTTGATGTCTAGCTTTGCCATACTGGATTTTGACAATGTGAAGCTCCTTGTTGGGTTGGTAAAGTGGTTTAGGACTTGACTGACTCTTGTCTTTGCACTCGTCAACATGGTTTGACTTTGATGGTACTGAGAAGTTGTGATACTGGCAGTTGGAGATACGAGGGCGAGTAGCTGAGTACGTCATGGTATTTGCGTCAAAGGTGGGGAATTTTGCTTGCGAAGGTGTTGGCTCGCTTCATCAACTTCATATTGTTCGGCCAGTCTTACAGACTTTGATTATTCTGGTTATGTATGTCTGAACGGTAATTACAACTGTCGCGCAGCAGGGCAGGACAGAAGTACAATTGTCGGTTGGGGAGTAGATTTCAGTTATCTATCAACCAGGTCCCACCAAACTCCAAGATACACTCCCGAACGGATGTCGAAGTTTTTATACCAAATCTCTCAATTGCACGCTCAAAGGTTCGTGAGACGGGTGATTCTCATGAGAGTCAAGCAACCATATCAGCCATCCCACACCTTAAGTGTCAAACTGCCACTTCTGCAAACCACCCTTGTGACCCTCCTTGGGTGCCGAACTTCTCACGGCAGGCTTGAAGACAGCAGTCTTGGAATACTCCTGGGCCAGCTTTGCACATTCCTTCTTGTGGACTTTGTAGTGTGCTTTTGTGCACTCTCGTGAGCAGTAGTAGACCGATTTGCAGGTGGTGCAGGCCTTGAGTGGTTTGTCTTCGGGGTCTTCTTCTAGCTTCTTGCACTGGGCACAGGTTTTACCGCCGGTTGTTGTGATTCTGTGTGTGATTAGGAGAAGTTCTGATGGTTGTGTGGTGGTGGTGGTGGTTGTGCCTGGGGTTCGAGATTTTTCTGTTACTTACCTGATATGGATTGGGCGCTGGATGAGCTGCTCGCCTCCGGCTGGTCTTGAGGCTGTGATGCAGACATCTTGATGGTCCGCTTTTCCTGATTAGTGAGTAGTGATTTAGCTGTATAGCAGTCGACACGGTGGTGGTGAGTTGCGTGGTTTCGTTAGGCAAGACGAGAGTGCAATAGTGATACAGAACACCCAGTGATTTTCACAGAGCGGAAAGTCTCTATCTGTCCGATGCCGTTCGCAACGCTTTCAATTCACTTTCACTTGGTGTACTTAGGCAATATAGGTGGGATATTTACTGAAAAACTCAGCTGCCGCGAAGCAGTCCTCCAGATCCGAAGGCCACACGAGGCTGATTGTATGTTTCGAGTTGGGCCCTGGTTATCGAGTTTGAAGTCTTGATGCTCAAGTCTCGCTGTCAAGCGTACTTTAGAGAAGCCTGAGTCTGGAGTTCTGTTGGCCAGGCTACTTGCTACCGGACAGATTTCACTATATACTTGTGATGACGATCTCTCTTAGAATAAGGATTGCTCACACCCGAGTGATGGTCAAGTCGATGAATACTGTCGAACGTGATAGTGATTGATTGAGTTTCGGGTCGGCTTAGTATTGATTACAGACGGTCATCTTGGCATTTCACTGCTAGCGTAAGCGCGGCGCAGCGAGTCAATTGGAGGTAATTGGCGCGCCCGATCACTCTCTTTCGTCTTTCTTTACACTCGAATACAGTACATATCGTGTAATCAAGCCCCCGGCTTCCGATTGCACAAGCTCGATCCATCATGGTAGGCTTGTTCACGACAGCGACACTCAACCTCCCGACACATCTGACTCGTACCACAGGGCAGGAACGCAAATGCGATCATCCAGAGAGCCTTCGTCGAATTTCAAGAGGATGACAATCCCACAAAGGTAGCGTACCGCTGCCATCAGGACGCGTCGCTGCCCGATGGCTGACGCGATGCCATACAGTGCAACAAGGTTCGCTGCACCTACTGCGGTTTCGTTCGCGCAAAGAACACGACCCGCCAGGTCGAGCATCTGCAAGAGTGCCAACAGTACCTGAGCTCCCCTGACTACGTCGAGTCACTCAACGACATCGACGCTTCACAGCAGGACGAGGGCAATACCAGCATCATGTCCGGAATCGCCAATTCACCACTCCAAGCTACGCCAAACTCGGCCCAGAGAAACCAGTTCTTGATGGGCAATAGACCCAACCCAAACCTTCAGGTCAACCGCCGTGGGCCCAACAAGCGTACGCGCGATGGTCAGATCAAGAATGGCCAGCGCGCTATGCCTCTTCCCATTGCTCCCAATCCACCCGCCCAGAGCCCAAGTCTGGCCGCCTACCTCTTGGCCCAGAACGCTGCCCCTTTTACAGCTGCCACTCAAACCTCGTTCCTCTCCCACGCTGGTTGCGGCACCCTTAGCGCTGGCGCAATGAGCCAATGGCTAGCACAAGACTCACACATCTCGCGTGGTTATATCGCCTTTGTCGGTCAGCTCATTGGCAAGATCCGCCTGCCTATCGTCGCGAACTCGCAATCGCACCCTCTTTATCGAGCTATGGACTTGCTGATTAGTGCTTTGAACAACGTTCGCAGAGAGATGAGCTTCTTCGAGATAACCGCAACCAAATACAATCTGCAGGTTCCGAAAGAGGAGCCCAACCCAATCACCAGAAGTTTCCTCGACTTGTTCGTGTCAGCAAGTTCGCCCGCTGCAAGTTTACTCGAAGGCGCTGTCGTGCTTTGGGCCATCGAACACTGTTATCGTGCATCATGGGCATACGCTGCTAGCTTCTCTTCAAGTCTCAACCAACCGATTCTGCCATACTCTTCCAATGGCGATTCGCACAACGCTGCTCTGCATCAGTCTTTGATCCCCAACTGGACATCAGCTGCCTTTGCAAAGTTTGTCGATGCATGTAAGGCTGTTGTCGACGAGCTTGCCAATGCCGAAACTTCTCCCAATGGTCGTGAGCAGATGTCTCGCTGTCTCAGTGCTTTCAACCAAGTCCTCTGGCTTTGGGAACGCACTTGGCCGTCGGTCGATGGAATGGGCGAAGAGAATGAGAGCGCAAGTGCAGAGCGTTTCAATAGCAATGGCATGAGACCACGGAGCTCGACTGGTGGTGGCCAGCAAGGCGGTGTGCCTGATCGTGACTCTCACGCAGGCGACGATGATGATGTTGTCGAGATCAGAAGAGAGAGCGCTATCGGTGCTAACTCGTACGTTAGTCCCTACGGCACTGATGGTCTGCGAGCAGTCGAGGCTGCCAACAATGCTTGAGACGTCTCCATTCTTTGGTTGACAGTTCGTGGATTCTGGGTCAATTGGCGTTGGTTGTGATTTTCCATATAGATATTTAGCATGGTGCTAGGGGAGTTGAGATCAGAATGAAAGGATGTTCTTCATAAGAGCAAACGCATCTTAGTTTGCCATACTGCATACTGGTCTGTCATCTTTTTTCCAGATTGTCCACCCGCCCATGTCTCTCGATGTGCACCTTTGTGGTATTGTCCCATAATGCGCCGCCCTGTATGCTTCCTCTGTCTCTGACCTGAACGCCAACGCTATGCATAACTCAAATTATCGTCCCACTCTTTCTCTTATGCATCTACTTCTTGTTGAAAGCCTTGTTCTTGGCCTTCTCGAGTCTGTCCTTCTTGCCACCCTTGAGCATCTCGAGATGACCGGCTTTTTCGGCGANGGAGCGCTCAGTCAAGGTGATCAGACCGGCGGAATGCTTNNCTAGTCGGGAGTCAGCTCTTCTGTTAGTCTTCCGCATGGGTCCACGGCTTGTACGAACCTTCTTCATGTTGGCCTGCTTCAGCATAGCAGCCTTCTTGGGCTTGATGACTCTGTTTCCAGTTTGAGGACCAGTAGGTCTTGCGCNCCCTAGACGCGAAAAGTATCAGTCGCAAGCTCTTCTGCCAGCAAGAGTTTCTTGGTAACCATACTTCTTGGGCTCAGTCTTGACCTTNNCCTGCTTGACGGTTCCTTGGGCCATGGCTTTATTGTGAGAGGAGGAATTTGTTTGGATAAAGTCGAGATGGCTTGGTTTGTTTGCTCGCCGCCTCACGCTTTGCTGCAAGCCCATGCATGTTTTTGTCACCCCGCATCTTCACAATTTCTCCGTGTGGGGAAGGAACGCCTTGGCCATTGCGCCTTCCTTAACACTGGGAGGGTCTTTTCATCTTCCTGCTGCTCTCCAACCCCTTGGCTACCTGAGAATTGATTCTCGGAGAGCACACTTGATGATCCAAAGCGTACTCACCGATTGAGACCATGCTGTAGACGATAGCTTATACTCATGATCTTGTGCTGGCATCCTCGGTCTTTGTCGGCCTTTGATGTCCACCCTCGCCTCATCTTTTACCCGGATATCCTGCCACCTCCATCTTCCAAGAAGGTTGCTCCACATCCGGCAACCGCAGCCAAGATCTGGCCTTGGTTCCTGTCCATCACGGCCTGCATGTTGATCCCATGCCTAAACCACTTCATGTCCCTCTGTAGATCACGAACTTATTCACTTTAACCAGAATACCCGGTACACCCCATCGTCTATCCATGCCACTCGAGATCGATACGAGAGTATGGCACTGCCTGAATGCTGTCAAGAGGGGTTCACGGATGACGATACCAGTATAAGTAGTTGGCGGTGACCATGTAGCAGCTAAGTTGGTCACTCTTGTATATCTTTGCCGATGACAGGGCGACCATGATACCACTACGACCATTACTATCGTTATTGTCCCTCGCCAGTACGGCGTTGGCCATCGGCCAGAATGCAACAGTTGCTTTCAATGCATCGGCCGGCTCGCACGAGTTGGCTTCGGGAGGCTCTTCCGTTCAGATCTTGGCAGACACCAATGACTGGCCTGCTGTACTGAAGGCCGCTCACGACTTGTCACAAGACTTTGGCAGAGTCACCGGCACCAATGGATCCGTCGTTCTCTCCAATACCTCCGACACCTCTGATGTACCTGCTTACAATGCCGGCTCGTACTTCAGCAGCAACCCACACAATGCCTCTATGATCTTCAACATTACTGGCCTGACCACGTTCAGCACCACTTCTCCCGGAGCAAAAGGAGGAGTCATCATTGCAGGAACGATTGGAAACTCTTCGCTCATCGATGCGTTGATCAAGGGCGGCAAGATTGACATCTCTGCCATCAACGGTACTTGGGAGGCTTTCACTTCCACTGTGGTCTCGAACCCAATGGATGGCGTGGATGAGGCTTTGGTCATTGCTGGCAGCGACAGACGAGGAACTGTATACGGTCTGTACGACGTGTCCGAGCAAATCGGTGTTTCGCCATGGTATTTTTGGGCCGACTCCCCTCCTCAAAAGCACGATTGCATCTATGCTATGAACGCCACCAAAGTCCAGCCTTCTCCCTCCGTCAAGTACAGAGGCTTCTTCCTCAATGACGAGGCACCTGCCTTGACCGGATATGTTAACGAAAAGTTCGGATTCAACAAGTACGGCTCGAACTTCGGTTCCGAGTTCTATCACAGCGTCTTCGAGCTGTTGCTTCGTCTGAGAGCAAATTATCTATGGCCCGCTCAATGGAATTCAATGTTCAACGTTGACGACCCAAGAAGTCAGGCCATGGCGGATGCTTACGGTATCGTGATGGGCACTTCGCACACTGAACCGATGATGAGATCCACCAAGGAGTGGAATGTTTTCGGCAACGGAACATGGTCATGGAGTNNAAGGTGTTCTTCCATCCAAGTGTTCAAAATCTTACTAACCGTACCTTTAGGTACGAACAATCAATCCATCTACCCTTTCTTCGTCGAGGGCGCTGAGAGACTGCGTCCGTATGAGGGTGTTATCACCATGGGTATGCGTGGTTCAGGTGATACTGCTCTCGGAGCCGGCATCGAGACTGCACTCCTGGAAAATGTTGTCTCTACTCAGCGCGACATACTTGCTCAAGTCTTCGGCAACGCTAGTGTTATGAACCCCGACGCTGTACCACAGCTATGGTGTTTGTGAGTTGTTCCTTCTTGCATTCTTGCTATCGTGAGACTCATGCTAATCATACTGGCGCTTTAGNNATACAAAGAAGTGCAAGGTTACTACGAAGCCGGCATGACTGTCCCTGAAGATATCACCCTACTCTGGACAGATGACAACTTCGGAAATATTAGGCGGCTGCCTGTTGGTAATGAGACATCGAGAAGCGGAGGCGCTGGTGTCTACTATCACTTCGATTATGTTGGTGATCCAAGAGATTACAAGTAAGAGACTGAAGATATCATGAGCCATTGACTTGAGTATACTGACAGAGCCGACTAGNNGTGGATCAACACGGTTCTCAATCAGAAGACCTGGGAGCAGATGCATCTCGCCTACGAAAGACAAGCCAGACAAATCTGGGTTGTCAACGTTGGAGACCTTAAGCCTCTTGAGCTGCCCATCTCGCATTTCTTCGATCTCGCGTACGACATCAACCGCTGGGACAAAGACAGCACTCCTGAATGGCTCGAACTCTGGGCCTCTCGTGAGTTTGGTCCTGAGGTCGCAGCTCAGACAGGAGCTCTTATGAACACATACTCAATCCTGGCTGGTCGCAGGAAGTTCGAAGAGGTGGACCCGAACACTTACAGTTTGATCAACTACGATGAGGCTAACAAAGTTCTGGCCGAATGGACCGCAATCCAAAAGACAGCTCAAAGCATCCTCGACGGACTGCCTGTGGCTACGCAGCCCGCTTTCTTCGAGATGGTCTACCACCCTGTCACCGCTGCTCGCACTTACTACGACATCATGATCTCGGCTGCCAAGAACAATGTCTATGCTCAACAGGGACGTACTTCCACGAACGCTATCGCACAACATGTGCAGAACCAGTTCTCGTATGATCATCAGCTCTCAAAGTCTTACAACGGACTGCTCAATGGGAAGTGGAACCACATGATGGACCAGACACACATTGGCTACATGTACTGGCAGCAACCTATGAGACAAGCTTTGCCTCCTCTGCAATACGTTCAAATGGCCGAACGAGCCTTGATTGGCGATCTGGGTGTTGCTGTTGAAGGTTCTAATGCCACCGTCCCTGGTGACGACAGATTCCATTCACTGTCATCCATGATACTGTACCTTCCAACACTTGATCCTTACGGACCTGCTCGATGGATTGATGTCTTCCATACCGGTACTCAGCAGATCACCTGGAATGTCCAGTCTAGCGTGCCCTACCTGAACTTCACACAAAAGACCGGCTCTCTATCTCCCAACGGTACCACAGACACTCGCATCTGGGTTTCAGTCGACTGGTCCAAGGTCACTCCTGGCGCAATCAACTCGACCAAGATTAATATCACAAGCTCTTCTGATTACGGCACTCAGTACAGCGTTCCACAGGTTGTGATTTCCTACAACAACACTGCTGTTCCGTCAAACTTCACCAACGGCCACGTTGAGTCTGACCGCACTGTGTCTATGGAAGCGGAGCACTACTCATCTATCTCGAACGGTGGCAATTCTTCGGTCTCGTACGAGGTCATTCCTGGCCTATCGCGCACGCTCTCGGGTGTCACTCTGTTCCCTGTTACTGCAGGCTCTCTAACCACATCAACTGCCCCTGCCCTTGAGTATGATTTCTATACCTTCACCAACTTGAGCTCCGGAGTTTTGATGGACCAGAACATGGGCACAAGTTCAGGGTACACTCCCAATACTGTTAACGTCACACTCTATCTCGGCACTTCTCTCAACACCAATCCCAACCGCCCTCTCCGCTTCGCTGTACAGCTCGATAGCCAAGAGCCGCAAACCCGCCAGTATGTTTTCGATCAGCCACAGGGTGCTAACCCGACCGGCTGGTTGGCTGCCGTTGCAGATGTCAATTGGTCCAACACAACCACTTTCAACTACTCAGGCCCTGGAGCGCACAAGCTGAAGATCTGGGAGCTTGAGCCTGATGTTGTGCTTCAAAAAGTTGTCGTTGATCTTGGTGGTGTAAGAAAGAGTTATTTGGGTCCTCCTGAGAGTTACAGAGTTTGAGGATTGGTGATGATAATGTCAAATGATGTAAGTTCATGTCACATAGCATAATGATGAAATGTCTAGAACCAACTTTCACTGAGATTCTGTTATTGCATGTTAGTGTCCAATCTATTTTATCAACAGCAGATCAATACAAGAGCGCTTGTTGGAAGGTGGTGGTAACTGTCTCTCTTGCCCTCCTGTATCTTTTCGATCTCAATTCGAGAACGTATCAGGGACGACCCTGAATGGTAGCTTCCTTCCAGGCTATTTTTTTTTTTTGGCGAGCCATTCTGCAGTCGACGTCCTTGCTCCCTTCCATGATATTGTCTCACTTGCTTCTTGTTTCGGTGATTCCGGAATATTGTATAAGCATAGTCGTCAAAAGCTGTCAAACACAACACTCCTGTATTTGTCTTTGAAAGCATGGTCGCGCCCCATCCAAATGGGTATCTCGGTCTACACCACGGCCGCCTACCAGTCCATGAAACCTTCATCTCTCTGCACTCAGGTAGACAGCATGAGGATGATATTGATCTCTCCAACGAGTCGCAGTGAGTTCGTGTTTGGCAGACTGTTATGTGGACATGAGTCGTTGGTCGCTCTGTGCGTTCGGCTCGATGGGTCTTCAGCTGAACACTAGACCTCTAGGAACGCCACGACAAGTCTACCACTTTCCACATATCCATTCAAACCTCGACCGCAAGATCTTGGACAATTGTCACTTCCTGGAAGAAGAAATGGTCTCGTGTAGCTAAGGGCTATAGTACGCTATGACAATGCTCACCAACAAGCTACGATGGTCCATTGTCATGACTGTGCTCGCGACCCGAGCAGGCGAAGAATCACAAGACGGTCATATCCGGGTCTCTCATGCTAGGCGAATCCAAAGATACTTAGGTAGGTGGTATAAAGCTCTGTTGATAACCTTCCAGATGTCGACCACATCTCAAACATCATATCTCCTCCAAGATGCGTTCCTTCTTCACCTTGCACGTCCTAGCTGCAGTCGTTGCGGCTGCTCCCAGACCCCAAGATATCGACTTTGATCTGGTCGAACAGGCCGCAGATCCTGTTCTCATCACTCCTGCGCTCGATGTTGCTACGCAAGTGGCTACAGTAGCCGCTGTCACTGAGCAGGCTGCCGCAGCATCTGGTGCGGTCTCGGCAGAGCCTGCTATCAACAGTGCTTCTCCTGTCACTGAGCGCGATCTCGTCGCGAGAGACTCGACTTGCGCAAAGCAGAAAGCAGGAAGAGGACCTGTCGCCAGCCCTGATACGCCAGAGGCCTTTTTGGTGCTTGATCACTTGTCCGTGAGTTGTACTTGTTCTATATCGGCTTAGGCGTTGCTGACCCCAGAGAAGATTCTGAGTACAACCGTGGCTACTCCTTATGGCTACTCTCAAGTGTTCGCCAACCAGAAGGCTTCTCTCAGCGCTAGTGTATACATGGGCCTGCACACCTTGGACAGCTACGATGTTCCTGGATGCCAGTCCATCTGTGATCAGAACCCTGGATGTGTTGCATTCAACATGTACGCAGAGCGTGACCCTACTCTGGAACCAAACTCGACCAAGTGTCCTAATCCAGCCAGCACAACCAACTACAAGGTATGTAACATCNNCCGTGATCTGAGACGAATTAGACTAACATGCTTAGTGCACTATCTGGGGGCACCTGTCTCTGTCGAACAGGCAAACAACTTCGGTCAATGGCGTGCTTCATTCAACGTAGTTATTGCAGCATCGAATGCATACAACAAGGATGCCCCACCGCCTTCTGTCGCTGGTTTCACCGACCCAGTCGGCCTAGGCGGTGCCATTAACGCCCCACTGGACTCGAATCACAAGGACACCTTCATGGGCAGCAAGTTCTTCCCTTTTTCGCAGGACCAGGGCTTTACCCTCGAGTCTTGTACCAGCGCTTGCACAGCACAGACGGCTTACAACAAAGCACATCCTAACAAGGATGGTAGCTTCAAGACCTGCGCTTTCGTGAACGGTTATGTCTTGTCCAGAGCTGGTGTTCCTCAGGGTCTTTACTGCTCCATGTACAGCCAGATCTGGGCTGCTTCCTACGCCACCAATTATGTGAGTGTTGATTCAGCCGAACGACGGATGCATTACGTACTGACTATATCATACAGNGGCTAATACCGCGGTTCCGTGAGATACACCGTCAGCAACAGCTACGCATATTCAGTCGTCACTCGTCCCGAGATCCCTGCCGGAGTCTACTGCCCCCAAGGGCGCTCGGAAGCCCACAAGTCGTGCGGAAGATACTCTCTGCTCTTTGCATCTGTCACTGCCATCTCATCCATCTTTGCCACATCTGGCGATGTCACAACCTGCGCATTGGATTGTCTAGCCAACCCTGATTGTCTTGCTTGGTCCACAAATGACAACAAGTTGTCGTGGCAGTACAACGAGAACATCCCCGTCAAGCAAGGCCACTGCCAGTCCTACACACAGCGCGTGGCTGACATCATCAACGAGTACGACCACAAGGAGTGGAACTTCTACGACGATGATTCTTACGCTACATTGTTCGATTATGATTGCTTCGATGCTCAAGGCAATGGCTGCGGCGAAGGTAGGCAGAGGTAGAGGATGGAAAATTCTGGCAACGCCTATACCTATTTGTTCTAGCATAATGTAAATGTAATGTGATATTCAAGATATCGTAAATCCTTCATCTATATCGACTTTGAAGTTTCGGTATTTTTCGAATTGGATGTTTTTGGGATCGAGTCGAGTCACCCCAGCAATGACAAATCAAGAGACAAATAGAGGCCAATCGTGATATTGTGAAAATCTTCAGTATACGACAGAGCTGATGTTGCATTCGCAAGACAACCACCACTCTAGCCCAAATACTCTAAAATTAGCCTCGGCAGGGCCTCAACGGCCGTGGCTTGAGAGGAAAAAAGCAAGAGCCAGACTCGAAACATTAATAGCTCCTTTCAGTTTGCGATGCTCTAGGTTTATATCTAGTTCTCTTCCTCCTTCTTCACCTTTGGTTTCACCACAACCACGGAGAAGAGGTTACGATAATGTTCGTTTCTGTTGTTTTGTTGCCACTCTTCTGGGTATCAGCGTTGGCGGACCAACGCAGGACTCAGAAGTCGCTTGACAGGGACTGGTTTCCAAGATTTTGAGAACGACGTACAGCAGGGTTTCATGCAGATCGAGGTTGACGACATTGATCGATGGGGTGTGGAAGGCATTGCTGAGAGAATCATTGCCAGGGTCGGTACAGAGATCCCGGTATATCTCAGCATCGACATTGACGTTCTGGACGTGGCGTTTGCACCAGCAACAGGCACGCCTGAGGCAGGTGGCTGGTCTACCAGAGAGCTAATCAGGATATTGAGAGGCATTGAAGGATTAAATGTCGTTGGTGCGGACATTGTCGAAGTTGCACCAGCTTATGATGGTGCTGGAGAACCCACGTCTGTCGCGGCTGCACAGATCGTTTACGAGGTTGTGACGAGTATGGTGAAGAGAGGGCTAGCAGTTAGCAATGACAGCAAAGCAGACAAGCATCTCCTCAGAGATGAGCTTTGACGTGGTTGTATGCATTAATTACACCGAGACTGAGCTGACCATCTTGTTAGACTTCGACTCAATAATTATCAGGCATGACGTTCCAAGTTCATGATTGTTCAGTGCTTTTGCCGAACGTGTCATTGGCTGTCGTTGAAGAAGCAATGTGATAACTCACACTAGGGCTCTATTTTGATAGGAGCCCTTGACGTGTCGTCCGCGTCTTACAGGAATGTGGCTGCGGGTGTATGCTGTAGCACTTTCAGGTGCTTCATTAGTCGTGGTCAACATGAACATTAGTATCCGGGGGCCATTGACAAGTTGAAGGCCTGTCAGCTTCTGCAGGAAGCCGTCAAGGCTCGTTGAATCTGTACCACGCTGGGTGAGGTGTCGTTTCAAAAGAAGCCATCGGTTGTGTAGAGGCAAGTAGGTTGACGAGGTAGTGCAGAGGATCAGTTGTACAGCGGCGAGAAATTGCAGCAAGAATTGTTAAGGTTGGTTAGCCTTCATTTGCAGAGAATGAAGCGGACGCAAAGGTGTATGCGGGATGTGGCGAGATGAGCCGTCACTGTGTCGCTGGAAAGTGATTGGGCAGAAGGTCAGCACAACGATTCCGGACGTCTGGTATTTGATGAATGGAGACACGCGCGGAAGTGGAAAATGGTTTGAATTGACAGCCACAAGCGCGTTAGAATGCGGAGGGTGTGCATGAAGGCTGCAGCCACGACATGTCGAGCCTCGTGACGAGAATGCAAGACGGACAGTTTATTCGCTGTTTTGGTCACAATAGTTTGACGTTGAAGACAGATGCAAAGAAGACGGTAGATGTGCTTCGATGGTGGTTACAAATCCGCCAGGACGCGTCAAATCGGACTGACAGCTGACCGTCTCACAGCCCTTTTCAGTGGGGATGAAGGACAGCAGGCCTGATTAGAGTTTGTCGTTCTGGATGTGGTATGCATGCATCGCATGTGGAGTAATGGGTCAGCAAGCTGAGGAGTTGTTTTGCAGCAGGTAGCAAAAGTGACTGGTCGCGTGCAGCTGATTTGCAAGATAGATTAGTGCACTGGATAGGGTCATCTGTGCCCATAAACCTGGTCCGAAAGCGTGCGGTAGAGCAGGCACGCGCGCGAGATTGGTTCGGCTTGGGCGTCCGGCTGCCGGATCGAGTATCGCCACTTGCAATCGGCGCCGGCGCTGTCTGCAGGCCATGGCGTACCTGAAGAGGGCGCACGCCTGCTCGTCGTGACTTGCTACACTCCCAGAGCTGCCATAGACGGCAGTAGAAGATGCTGACTACCTAGTCCTCAAGCGGTGGCAATCGTAGTACCTGTTCAAGTCGTCCATCACTCTCGTCCCTACGCTTTTTGTTCTTCTGTTGCTTTTTTTCCATTCCGCCTCTTGTTCCGCCCCTCGACACCCCCACCCGAGGGCTTTCACACCCTGGTCATCATCATCATGGATCCAGCGCCGCTCGACACTGCCGCAGCGACAGTCTACATGAAACACCATCGACATGGCCATTGGGTTGCCGAACACAAAGCCCAGCGTCTCCTCTCCATTGTACACTTCGCATATCCGATCCTACTGCTCGTCTTCTTCCTCACCACCTTTACCATCCGCAGCATTCTGTCTGCCAGCAGTGATGAACCCGACGACACCAAGTCCGAACCACAACTAGGCCCTGGTGGCAAGCCTCTGCCAAAGAAGAAAGCACCAGCAGATGAATCCAAGAATACTTTCCTTGATTTCAGCAGACCGCGCAAGTTGCTGTTCGAGTGGCTGGCTCTAGCAGCTACCCTCACTCTCGCCGGCAATGCCGTCACTATAATAGTTCACGCCCTGTATGCGCGCAAGGAAGAGTGGTGGTGCGGACAAGCCACTGTTGTAAGCTACATCGTCAATGAAACTCATCCTCTTTCTGTACTAAGTATGCGCACTCTATAGGTCTACATTGTGGGTGCATTCATGGTCTACACTCTGATCCTCATTTCCATCTTTGATACGCAACCCTCCCCTACCTGGGTCCATGCCACATCATGGGCTCTCGCCGCCGCAATGGAAATCGTCCTGCTCGCCTCCTCCTTCGCCCTATATACCCACGCCCATCACGAACCCAAAGCCGGCGATCCATCAGGTGGTCACCTAGAAAGAGAAATGACCGAATGGGAGATTACTGGTGTCACATTGGATCTGGTCCGCATCATCCTGCTTCTCGCTCTCGTCGCCTTCTACATTCTGTTCGTCACGCTGCACGCTAGGAGTCAGAGAAAGCAAGATGCTAGCCAGGCTTCTGCAAGTGAGACCACTGGACTACTTGCTGAAGATCGTGCCGAAGCTGGTGCCGCCAACGGCTCTGCTAATGGCTCTACAAATGGCGCCAATGGATATGGTGCTACCCAGCCGAATGGCCACAACAAGCCGAAAAAGGCGGCAGATGCTCCTGCTGGTTGGGAAAAGCCAACAACGACACCTTCTAGAAGCTGGTGGGAATACATTAGGGGCTACTCCATGTTCTTCCCATACCTCTGGCCCTCCAAGGACCGCAGACTGCAAATCGTTGTTGTTGTCTGTTTCTTGATCATGCTTGTACAACGTGGTATTCAGATTTTGGTGCCCATTCAGGCCGGTAGAATTACCGACGAGCTTGCTGATGAGAAGAAGACCGGGATGCCCTGGAAGGCCATCTGCCTGTATATCTTCTATCGCCTTCTTCAGGGAAATAACGGTCTACTTGGTGCGACTCGGTCCATCATCTGGCTCCCTGTGAGCCAGTACTCGTTCCGCGAGCTTTCGATTGCCTCTTTCGAACATGTTCATAGTTTGAGCTTGGACTTCCATTTGGGCAAGAAGACTGGCGAGGTCCTGTCCGCTCTGGGCAAGGGCAATGCCATCAACAACTTCCTCGAATCTGTCACATTCCAAGTCATTCCCATGCTGGTTGACTTGTTTGTCGCTATCGGATACTTCCTGATCGAGTTTGATGTCTACTACGCCCTGATTGTCGCCGTTGTTACCTTCTGGTATATCTACCTGACCATTCGCATGGCTCAATGGCGTGCCGAGATCCGCAGACAGATGGTTAACTCGGACAGAGAGGTTGACGCTGTGAAGAATGACTCTATGGTCTCGTACGAGACTGTCAAGTACTTCAACGCCGAAGCGTACGAGTTTAACAGATACCGCGAGGCAGTTGAGAAGTACCAAAAGGCAGAGTACTCGGTCGTCATCTCACTCAACTTTATGAACGTCACGCAAAATATGGTCTTCATGGTTGGTTTGATGGTCGCTTGTTTTGTTGCTGCTTACCAAGTCACTACTGGTCAACGCAGTGTTGGTAAATTCGTTGTTCTGTTGACCTACATGGCTCAGTTGCAGGGACCTCTGAACTTCTTCGGCACCTTCTACCGCATGATTCAGAGCGCCATGATCAACTCTGAGCGAATGCTTGAGCTGTTCAAAGAGGAGCCCACTGTCGTTGACGCCCCAGGGGTCACGACTTTGCCCAGCTGTGAAGGCGACGTCCGCTTCAATGATGTTCACTTTGCTTATGATGCCCGCAAGCCTGCTCTCAAGGGACTCGACTTCCGCTGCAAGCCTGGTACCACAACTGCTCTGGTTGGAGAATCTGGAGGTGGCAAGTCCACAGTCTTCCGTCTGCTCTTCCGCTTCTACAACACCGAGTCTGGCACAATCCAGATTGATGGACATGATGTTGCGGACGTCTCTATCGACAGCGTACGCAGACATATTGGTGTCGTCCCCCAGGATACTGTTCTTTTCAACGAATCATTGATGTACAACCTCAAGTATGCCAATCCCTCGGCAAGCGACGAAGATGTGTATGAAGCCTGCAAAGCCGCCTCGATTCACGACAAGATTCTCTCCTTCCCTGACGGCTACAATACTAAGGTTGGTGAGCGTGGTCTTCGTCTCTCTGGTGGTGAGAAGCAGCGTGTCGCCATCGCTCGTACCATCATCAAAGATCCTCGCATCATCCTGCTCGATGAAGCCACTGCTGCTTTGGACACCGAGACAGAAGAGCATATCCAGGAGGCTCTCATGACTCTTGCCCAGGGCAGAACCATGCTTGTGATTGCCCACCGTCTTTCGACTATCACCATGGCTGACCAGATCTGTGTTCTCCACGAGGGCCGCGTCGCTGAGCGAGGTACACACCAGGAGCTACTTGACATGAAGGGCAAGTACTACTCAATGTGGCGCAAGCAGGTTCGCGCACAACGGGCAGCCGAAGAAGCAAAGGTCCTGAAGGACAAGGCTGAGAGACTGCGAAGAGAGAGCCGAAGTGGTGAAGTACCAAAACAAGGCGATGCTTCGGCTGGCAGCAGTGAGGACGAAAGAGAGCGACAGAGAAGCGCACAGAAGTCTCAGAACATGCAGGCTCCTGTAGACGCTGGCGAGGCTCCCACAGAGATTGCCCGACAGCAAGAACGAAGCAAAACACCACACGGGCATCCTTGAGTATGACTTTTCCTTCCTTTTCTTGTTTTTCTTTCCTTAATTGCATGGACGGGTAATAAAACGGTACATCCGGATTCACGTTTGCTTGGGTCTTCCACATTCCCTTCTTAAATGGTTGCATACTCGCGGCGTTGTTGTTCTTGTTTAGCCCACCGACCTCTGGTTCCTTCCTTTTGTACCCTCTGAGCGCACACACACACATACGAAAAATTGTATGGCAGAACATCGATTTTGGAAGACGGAAAGGAAAAGTATGTTCCCTAATCTCTGTGTATAGAAACGATGTCGACGCCGACAATCAAATTGGAAAATGTACTCATCTCTCTTGTGCCATATCTGTATACGGAGTTTGGGTTAAGACCGAGAGTAAATCTACCTCGGCTCAGCAAAGCCCCTCGACTTGTGATCTCATTGCCCTTGACCTTGACAACTCCGCGATATGGAGACACACCACTGTATACAACCATGGCAGCATTGTCACAAGCCTCAACAGTAAGTACATCACTCGACCCCCAACGTCTCACCATTTACCAGATCCATTGACCTCGTTCCAGGCCGCCCTAGCCCGCCTCCGCGCCTTCAAACCCCCATCATCGCAGTACACCAAACTGCCTCTTTCACGCCGCGCCGCCGTCCTCATTCTTCTCTTCGCCGACCGTCGCGGCGACCTCCGCGTCATCCTCACAATCCGCAGTGCCAAACTGCGCAACTATACCGGGCAAGCCGCTCTTCCCGGCGGAAAAGCAGATTTTGAAGCCGAAAGCGCGTGGCAGACTGCCAGACGGGAAGCAGAGGAAGAGATAGGGTTGCCGAGCAACGACGAGAATCTGCCCAAGGGCTATACAGTGGAGAATCTGACCGAGCTGCCGATGAATCTTGCAATGACAGAGTTGGGGGTGAGGCCTTGTGTTGCGTGGTTAAGGAGCTCGAACGCAACGTCAGATATCGCGAAGGATTTGTTGCCGAAGCTTGATGCGAGAGAAGTTGCTGCTGTGTTTACAGCACCGTTTGAGCAATTTTTGAAAGAGAAGGATGATGGTGTAGTAGAAGGGGAGTGGTATAGAGGNGCATGGCATAGTTGGTACCATGAACCTTGGCGCATGCACATGTTTCATGTGCCTGTGAGTCAGAGGACGGTATTCAGGAGTATTGAGGTGGAAAATACTCGCTTGGATGCAGCGACGGCGCCGTGTTCACCTGCGTCAAAAGCGCCAGTACTAATCGCCGACCGAGCTGCACAAGCCTATGGAAAACACGTCCCTGGCTCGAGTAAGACGCAAACAGTGGACAAGAGCTTGGCACGAAAAGATGCGTTGGACATGCCTAGGTATAGGGTTTTTGGCATGACGGCAAGGATCTTGGTGGATGCTGCAAGGGTGGCTTATGGCAGGGAGCCCGACTTTGAACACAACAGTCACTTTGGGGATGAGGATATGATTGTTCGATTAATGAAGATNGGGAGACTACAACCGAAGAGGGAGAANGGGGAGATTTTGACGAGAGATGTCATGCAAGCGGCTGCCAATGTTGAGCTGAGTGGAGAGGAAAAGGGCAAACTGTGAATGTTCGAATTCATGAGGCCGTCATACAAGCGATTAACTCCTACTGCTCTATATGCTGTGTTCGTCATACATCTACTTCTGGGCGCCATGGATCCAGAGTCTCTCCTCGATGGGCTGCTGCTGCTTGCCGCCCTTGTCGACGGCCTCACGAGCACCCTCTGCGTAGCCACCGAACACAAGTTGGGCCTGGAGCTCCCACTCCTGGGGGATGTTCCAGTGACCTTGTGCTTTCTGGTCAATNNCTGTGGGAAATCATGATTAGTATTTCTCCTTACGAACCCAGGCATTTGAGCAAGACAGGGGTCGACTTACGATAGGGTTGTAGTGCTGGAGGTTGCAAGCACAGCCTTCGGCCTCAAGGGCGGTCCAGAGGTGGTACTGGGACATGGCGTTGGACTGAGTAGCCCAGCCGGGGAAGTGTTGAGCGTAGAGAGCGAACTGAGACTGGAGCTTCTTGACAGGGTTGGGGTCGTTGAGGAAAAGAANTCTGATTGACCACGTCAGTCGTTGATTCCTTAGATTCGAAATCCCGATGTGAGAATCAGAAACACATACAGTGCCGTGACCAGCCTTGAAGCCATCGAGCTTCTTCTCGGTCTGGGGGAACTGGTCCTCGGGGACCTGGGGCTTCAAGACCTCCTTGACAAACTCCCAGAATTGCTTGTGCTCGTCGTTGAGCAAGACAACGATACGAGTGGACTGCGAGTTGAAACTGCTAGGGACGTGAAGAATGTTGTGTCTGGCAATCTCTTCGACACGAGCATCCGAGATGGGGATCTTGTCGGTCAGCTGGTAGATGGTTCTGCGGTTCTCGCAAGCGCTAAGGAAGTCCATGGTGGAGGCCATTGTTGCTATTCTAGAAGTACTGCTGAATTGTTTTGATGAAGTACGGAAAGGCGAGAGTGATTTAAATGAGAGAAGGCAAGAAGATGAGACAAGAGGGTTTGAAGAAGAGGAAGTCCGCGCAGTTAAAGCAGTATACAGTTGTGGGGCACGTCTGGTCAGGGCTCTCAGAAACGTCGACGTGGAGGCCATGATGTGATGGAACAGCTATTTCGTTCCGGCTGTGTGGCTTTCTTCTGGACCTCTCTGCGGAACAAGTTGATGGTTCTTAACGATGATTGTCAACTCGCGCCTTTCGGCTTCGAATGCTTATTCATCCTATCGTTCTTCCCATGCAACACAAGATAGGTATGATCGGCCATGCTTGGATGGTCGTAACTATGTTTCATCGACACCATACATAGCCACCTATAGCTGTATTTTCATTCGTGTTAGGTCCAGCCAGCTTACGAGTAATGCGACGACTGCTTTGTCATGTTCGCGCCCCGAAAACAGCGCAAGCCGGAACGGTTGCTCGTTGCCGTGGGATACCGCGGAATGCTTGAAGTGGGGTCCTGTTCATTGGCCAGAAATCCGAACTCCTGAGACCGTCAAATACCATGCCATGGACCTTTGATACCATGCTTTGCTGTCCCGATTGAAGGCTTGTATCGCAGAACTGCTCCTGTTGATGAGTCAGGATATCTGGCAGGACATTTCTTGTTTGAGGCGCAGCATAAAGCCATCGCCGATAGTCTCTACAAGATATATTGCCCATCAAGGTGTGGAGCGCGAAGACCAACAGTGAATGGGTGCAAGATAGATGCTCCGGGATGGATGATTTCGTTACGTTTGGGGAGCTTCCATGGTCCAATTTCGATGAATTCTATTCCTGGAAGCAGTCAATGCTTATGGCTTTCTTTACCGCCGCATGCACTGACAGCAAAGTTCAGAAGAACTCCTCTATGACTGGCATGCGACAACAGAGAAGTGTTGGATGGGAGACGTGGGGCGAACGGTCGTCTGTGTGGGGCCTGTGATAAACTAATGGAATTATACATCATCAAAAGAATATTGCTTCAAGTCGCCTCAATGGTCTAGTGGTATGATTCCTGCTTTGGGTTTATCTAAATTGCAGGAGGTCCCCGATTCGATCTCGGGTTGAGGCCTTTCTTTTGCAACTTTCGAGCATGTCACGATGGAATAGACCAACCTCCTCTTTGAAACTGATACGCACAAGCGACTGGGAACACATTTTCTCATTTTTCGAATGCTTTGTCATCTCATTTTGCTTTGGTTTTTGCAAAACATCTAAGTTGAGTTGAGACCATTGAGCGAATTTTTGAAGATAGTCAGAGATACTTCTATACACAATAGTGAGTGCAACTGAGACCCAGTAGTATGTGGAATGACTACAGCCCAGCCAACTCAGAACCTGCAATGAAAGTCTTATCTCCTAGACATTCTTCTCATCGACAATGGGGAATGATAATTGTTGACAGGGTTACCCTACCTCAGCGGCAAGCCTCGGCATTCGGGTAAACTCATTCCATCGCTCCATCATCTGGATCAAAGCATCCACATATCAACACTCCCAATCCAGCAACAACAATGTCATCACAAAGGTGTCTGAAATTTGTCCAAAGTGTCTTGTAGGTTCCGTGGTCTTTCCAATCTTGGTGTAAGCTAAGACGATACCTTTAGCGAGTCTTTTCAGGCCAACTCTGGATTGGAACCAAGGTGAGATGTTGTTGAGCATGAGGCGTTAAGAGTAATGGACTAATATTGTTGTTCAAGGCTTCTCAATGGTGTAAGTGATATGCGATGCGATATCTTTGATGATCACGTTTGGGCGATTTCCATTGAAGCCTTTCGCTATCATCGGATCTTCTCACCACCTTCTGCTGTCGATCCATCTGCTCAATTCCAGCAGACTAGTGCGGCCAAGCTTATACTTGGAAGACAATCGCTCTTTGCTCTTTAGAACTAAGAAGTTCCCCAGCTAATACGTTCTCATCACCCAGCTGCGTGTGACAGCAGCTCGCCCCGGCGTCGTGAACTTTGAGCTTCCCATCGAAAAACACCACACCGTCAGTCTATCCAGCCTTTCCTCTCAACTCGCCATAATACTGAACAAGACTTACAGNAACCGTCTCAATATCCTCCACGGCGGCACCATAGCCAGTATGGTTGATCTAGGCGGTTCATTGGCCGTAGCTTCTCGTGGACTCTTCGCTACAGGCGTTTCGACCGATCTCAATGGTATGCATACAATCACGAGATCATGTGTCTGGGTGGATTTCACAAAATGCTGACGAACGCAACTATANGTCACATACCTGAACTCTGGCGGTAAGATCGGAGACTTGATTCGTGCGGTATGCATCCCATCTTCTTACCTGCCTGTTCATGGCTAACACCATCTATTCGCTATACAGGAAGTTACCTGTGATAAATGTAAGCATTCATCGCCCTTCTCTGTTGGAGTCATACAGCTAACTTCAGCTGCAACAACAGTCGGCAAAACCCTCGCCTACACATCCATAAACTTCCACAACGAAAAGCAAGAATTGGTCGCTAGAGGAAGTCATACAAAGTCGGTCATACTCCCTCTACTTTTGACATCAGGCACTGACGATCATCTACAGNNATACGTCACTTTGGCTTGGAAAGACCCAAACAACATCGTCGAAGAGCTGTCGCCGAAGCCAGAGAAGTCTGGTTGATCAGAATGCGTGAGATGATGGCTGTGTGCTGAATGGAGCATTTGTCATGCATGCTGTCGATTTTGACTGCTGAAATATCGAATTAAAAAGATGCTATCATATAGACAAAACGTGTAAGAAGAATGTTGTCTCACTAAGTGGTCATAAGAAAACATTAATGTCCTTCTGTCATTACGATTAAGCTGCCATCATACAGGCACTAAAGTCATTACTTGTGGTGTCAATGAGTCATGCAACCTTACACAACCAGTCCCTCGAACCAGTATACACACCTTCAATGCCTTCCTTTCAGCTTCTCCATCAATGATGATCTTCTGGTCTTGAGGATGTTGTTCATCTTTCCCTCAACAACAATCGCAGACGAGACTCGTGGTCCAGCAGCAGTCTACGCTTCAACCATGTCTTTACCTCTCCTCTCAACTCCGCCCTCCGCCATGCCCGTAGTGCTACCCAATGTTCCTGCCTTGACGTGCACTCTGGCCTTGAACATCGCAAAGCTAAGCCTCGCAGCTTCCGTCACACACTTCTTCTGCAGCTCTCTCAGACAGGCGTTCAGGTCGTTCTCTGGATACGACAGTCCTAGCTCGGTGCGTCCCACGAGTGCCTGGAGTTCCTGGTTGCGTCGCCTGTCAAACTGTGACATTAAGCGGCCGCTCCAGTAAGCAGTAGACTGGGCTGAAGTGACAAAGCCACTGGCGATGCTGACGTTGCTGGTAGAGTCGTCGGGTCGGAGGTAGGAAGCCGAGGGACGTGGGCAGGAAGATGGTGAAAGTGTGGGTGCGGCGCGGGGTGTGAGAAGTTGACGGGACTGCAAGTCCGAGCTAAGAGAAGGCCGCTGCTTGACCTTGTCGCAGAGGGAGTGTAGAGGAACAACTTCGGGAGGAAGCATCGTCCGTCTTCTTAGTTTGGCTGTCACGGTGATTGGAGTTTGTGCAAGTTGGTCTGAGGGTACCTTGGATAGTGGAGTTCGAGGTGTAGGTGGCTGCAATGAGTCCCTCCTCGGCAAAGGCTTGGGTAGTTGACCAGCTGGGGTCCGTGGTCGTTGGAACGAATTGAGAGAGCGGACGTTGATGTCAAGTGGATCCAGCGGAACTTGCGGCAGTCTCATTGGCTTCGTATCCGCTCTGTTCCTACTAATTGAAGTGTTCTCCTTAAGAACGTGGGCCGAGTAGGAAAAGTCGTGCGAGTGATGAGGTTCCAGCAGTGTCTCGGTATCTGATCGGACAAGACCACGTCGATTACCGACCTTGAGAATGCTTTTGGTTGCACTGGCCAGTCTAGTTTTTGTATTGGAACCCATCGAAGGCGTTGGAATGCGTGATGGCGGCTTCATAGACAAGGGCGGCTTGGAGTTGTTGCGGTTTCGTGTCATGGGCAGGTTGCTGAAAGTGCTACTTTTGGGTAACGCAGGCAATGGCTCCTCAGACAGGGACATGTAGGTCTGCCGGCGTTGCTGGTTTTGCGGTCTTTGTTGATAGGTGTTGAGAAGATAGGGATCATCGTCAGAGTTCTGAGTGCTATGACTCGAGCGTCTGCGGTTGAAGGAATTGAACGGATTGATTTGATGGAGGTTGGCGAGAGAGCTTAGGCGGCGTAGAGAAGATCTGGGATTAGGCGAAGTTGGACTGGTTGACAAAGGGACTGCCGAGGTATTGGATGGATGTTGACGAGCAGGCATCTTGACCATGAGCAAAGTGCTGACCAGGTCTGTTGTTATTTTCAATGATTGTGATGATGGCGGATAAAGACAGTGATGCTCAATAGAGCGAGAAACAAGCAAGGAGTGTAGTGTGTTTCGTTCGTTTGTAAAAGCGATGTTGAAGTAAGCGCGATGCGGGACCGTCGTGGTTGCCACGAGGTTGTTTACCTAACGCCGACAAGACCAGCTCTCTTGTAATCCGCGTAGCTCCCAGTGCGCATCATCACAACTTTGCTGAGTGAATCACGACCTGAAAAGTTACCATTTCCAATTGGACATAGAATCTGCGTCGACTGGAAAATGCCCATATGTGAAAATCGGTTTCGCTAGATAACGGGATATACAACTAGGGGTGAATCGAGTTTTTGATCAGCTATCCAATACTAGGGGACTGGAGTCTAATAGTCATAGAAACCCTTTCCAGATTTCTTGCCTAGCCAGCCAGCATCGACCATCTTGGTCAATAGAACAGAAGGTCTGTATTTCGAGTCGCCAAGCTCCTCATGCAAGACGCGCATGATGGCCAGACATGTGTCGAGTCCAATAAAGTCTGCAAGCTGCAGAGGGCCCATGGGCACGTTTGTGCCGTTCTTCATGATGGCGTCAATGTCCTCCTTGGAACCGACTCCTGTCTCAAGACAGATGACAGCCTCGTTGATGTACGGCATGAGAATGCGGTTGGCAAGGAAACCCGGGCTGTCTTGGCTGACAGAGGGAATCTTGCCCATACGTTTGCAGAAGTTGACAGCTGTGGCAAGAGTTTCCTGAGAAGTTTGAAGGCCAGTGATGATCTCGACACCCTTCTGGACGGGCACAGGATTCATGAAGTGGGTTGAAACGACCCTGGATGCGGCAGATAGATCTGTGGGATCGGCTGTGGTGGCAGCAGCGATCTTGGTGATGCTAATGGAAGAAGTGTTGGTAGCGAGGATGGCATGGGATGGAGCCAGTTTTGCCAATTGTGAGAAGATGGAGGTCTTGAGGTCGATGATCTCGGGTACAGCTTCAATAACCATGTCGACGTCTGACAAAGCACCCATGTCATTTGCAGGCGTCAGACGTTGTCTAGCAGCATCTGCATCGTCCTGAGTGATTCTTTGCTTGGAGACGTCCTTTGCTAACAGCTTGTCCGCAAATTTGAGTCCCTTTTCGATTGAAGCCTGAGAGTTGTCGACCAACGTCACTGGTACCTTGGCCCTCAGAGCAGCAACCAGAGCAATACCTAAGCNCCTGTCACGGATAAGTCATTTTTTTCTGAATATGGCAGGCTTCATCCTTACCATCTGGCCAGCACCAATGACACCGAGCTTCTTGATTTCGGCATTGGATTGACTGGTCGCACTAAATTGTCGCTTGGCTGCTAATGTGACGTTTCTGGGTAGCTGCCTCAAGCAGAAACGGTATGAAAGAGAGGCCATTTTTAGAGGTTGATGGTTGGTGGCAGAACAGAAGCAGGACAATGAATTGGAAGATGATACGGCTCAATCACATGCGGCAGTCCGGGGCCGACCTGCCGAGGTCGTGCGTCAACGTGGGGAGAGTGACAAGGAGCTGTGTTTGCTCTGTTTGTTTCAATTAGACGCGCTACGCGTTGCTCGACGCGGGTCCATCGAATATTATCATCAGGGTCGATTTTGGTTGCATCACTACTATCACGACCGCCATGGAGGTGTTTGAAAAGAGCCAGACGGTCGACCCCGAGGTCAGAGCGCACATCTACTCGCTCATCTCGGCCATCGGTGGCAGTAGTACTGTCAAAGAAGGCCAATATGTTCTCGGAGACGACGCCCTGGCGTGCTTGAAGGACTTGTCGCGATGGATTCGATCATACGATGACCGGATGAACAGACACGATGTCAAGCGATGTATGGCCGAAGCGAACTTGATCAGAGGAGATCTACTACCCATCCTGGCCCAGCAAGGAGACAAGACAGAACGCAGCGCCCTCGCAACAAAAGTCGCCCTCAGCTGTCTCGACTTGCTCAACACCCTGACATGGCCAATTGAGCGAAAAGAAGAGACCATGACCGTCAACATCCACCGACATCTCCCATACATCAGACTCGCTCAGGTCGAATACAAGCGCTCCATTCTGCACTGGGAAACCGCCCAAATCCTCCGTACCGCAATCAGTGTCGCCATTCCGAGTATCACACAACCACGAGCCGATCGCAGTCAAAGAGATGAATCCATCCTCGGTGTCGTTCTTTACTTCCTTCGTAACGTCGCCATCATTGCTCAACCAGCAGACCTGCCGAGTGCAGCCGATGACAACGACATCAACAGACTGGAGACCATCCACGCATTTCACCAACAAAACGTCCTGCAGCTCCTGCTCACAATCGCCTCGAGTGTCACCGACGAGTATCCCATGCACGACATCGTCCTCTTAGACATCCTCTTCCAGCTGCTCAAGGGCATCGACCCCAAAGATTTGTTCAAGAATGAGAAACAACTGGAAGATGCCAGGAATGATGAGTTCAAGGCTCTCTTGGACAAAGAAAAAGCCATGAATGCCTCATATGCAAGGAACGCTCCCAGTCGTCACCACCGCTTTGGTACCATGATTTGGGTGAAGCGGCCTGACGAGAAGGTGTCGACTCTCAGCGGCCAAAATGTCATCTTTGATGAGCAAAAGACCATGCACCAGATGGACCAGTCAAAGCTCTGGAACAAGCCAAAGGGCCGAAAGAAGAATACAGAAGTCCAAGATGAGAACAACGATTTTGACAACAATGTCAACTTGGACGAACCCACTCGCAAACTTGTCCGCCACTTTGTCGAAGATTTCCTGGACTCTTCATTCAACCCCTTGTTCAACAGTCTCCGCCGTGCTCTAACCTCAGAAGCCGAACGAGCTCAGAAATACCACACTCGTCAATACTATTACCTGATGGGCTGGTTCTTGCAAGCCGAACGCGCTAGACAAGACTTGCTCAAGCGCAATGGCAAGGTGCACAATGCTGCCGTCGATGACTCGCCTTTTGCCTACATCGCTGCTGTCATGACCCAGGAAAACTTCATCTTGCTCGGACGAAAGATCCAGCAGAGTTTGGACGACAAAGAATGGTCTGATTTGCACGCTTGTATGCGAGCTTTTACCCAGATTCTATTGACTGTTGCTGCTATGGCAGACTCTGCTTCCGAAGACGACCAGGAGATTGCCGAGAACATCCAGAACAGAATCTTTTACGAGGAAACAACACATGACCAAGTCATTGCTGTGCTCAGAGGATACAACGGTCAAGGATTCGCATTCTTGGACGCATGCACAGATATGGCCCACACTTTCTTGCGCATGCTAGAACGTTACAGCAAACAGAATGTCGATATGCAAGTTCGCTCGAAACGACGTGCCAGGAAAAAGCGCAGAGTCGAGGCTCAAGCCAATGGTGCTGAAGATGAAGGTGCGGCATCTGAGGCTGAAGATCAAGCTGATGCTCAACGTGCAGTGAGCGAACGCAAGTTCGACTTCAACAGATTTGCCAGCAAGTTCATGACTGAAAGTGCCGTCAATACATTTGTCACATTCACAGGCTACTACAAGGATCTTGACCTTGAGCAGCTCAAACGATGTCACCGTTTCTTCTATCGTTGCGCTTTCAAGATGGAGCGATCGATCTTCTTGTACAGAGTTGATATCCTGCACTTGTTCAACCGTATGATCAAGGGCCCGGAAGGGTTGCCCAAGGAAATGCCTCTGTTCAAGGAGTGGGAAGAACTGGTCAAGCAAGTCTTCAGACGCTGTTTGAAGAACTTGGACCAACGCAGAGAGCTCATGGTTGAGATGCTCTTCACAAAGATGCCGAACACGATCTTCTACCTCGAGAACGGATATGACATGGAAACCACAAAGGCCAGACCCAGACCCCCGGCTGAGTTGGTAGTGAAGCCTGGATTGAGCCAAGAGGAGCAGATTGCTGTTGCTGTCAGTGTGCTCGTCAACCAAGGCAAATTAGATGCTTTGGCTTGGGTCAAGGACGTTCTCAATTCTGCTGCGGAAGAGAGAATGGCTTGGGAAGATCTACATGATGCGCAAGCAAGCATTGAAAACGCCGCAAATGGCGAGTCTGAAAACACCAACGGCGCAGACAACCAAGACCTTGAAGCACCAGTGGAGTCGGCTGAACCTGCAAACCAAGAAGACAAACCCAAAGCCCCCTTCATAACCCTCAAACCCGACACCGACGACCGTAAGCTCAGCCTCTTCAAGGACAAGTTCCTGCGTTTGCTCCTCAAGCTTCTTTCTTTCGACCGCCTCGGCGAAAACGACGACCCAGACGCTTCCTGGATCGTTCCTTCCTCCCTTCCCTCCTCCCTCCTGTTCTCCAACCTTGCACTGATCAAAAGATTCGAATTCGATCTCCCAACATTCGAAGGCGGCGTAGCNCCTGAATCTCTTCTTAGGAGCAAGAGTGCATCCGGTCTACACGCCCGAGCAGACAGAAGTGCTGCAGCCAGCGCAGTCAACAGCGACGAAGAAGGAGACACACTCTCCGATCTCGATGCTCAAGCAGCTGCATTGTTCGAACCTGGCGGTCCCACATCTCGATCCGCCGACTATGAGAAGCCTAAATCTAGAAAGAGATTGTTGCAGCGTAAAGCTCCCGATCTCACTGAAGCAGAGAGGTTACTGCGGCAGAAGGAAAGAGATGCCAAAGAGAGAGACAAGAACGCAAAGATCAAGTCTGCATTACGCATCACGGATTCGGATAATGAAGATGATGATGAGAAGGATGCGGCTTTCTTTGCTTTGGAGGAACAGAGAAGAAAGAAGATTAGTGGTATCATAAGAAATGCATTACTGAACGAGGTCGACGAGTCGGCTGGAGTGAAGAACAAGCGTAAGGCCAAGGTTACGAAAGAGAAGACGGCCAAGGGCAAGAAGAGGAAGACTATCACGATTGACAGCGATAGTGATCAGGACAGTGCGATTGCCGAAGATGAGGAGATGGAGGATATCGATGCTGTCGACGTGATCAGTGAAGTGGATGAGACACCTGAAGACACACCCATGGACACCGTGTCACCGCTTAAGAACAGTGCTGCAGCTGCAATGGATGCAGACGAGGACGAGGAAGATGTCGTGCAAGCTAGACCTGCGCGAGCAAGAGCAACAGCGAGACTGCCGTTCTTGGATGACAGTGACAGTGACTAGATCGCCGTCGGAACTTGTACATCGTCACATAATGATTTCATAGCGTGGAGTTTGGGCATGTTTGGGGTTTGAGGAAGGGGTATATAGCAATGAACGACATCATCTACATCATCGCGATTCCATACAGGCCGATTTAGTCCTTGTTGATGTGTTCGTAGAGGACATCTGCAACTGCCTTCATTCCTTCGCCGTTGGGATGATACCAGGTCTTTCCCGTCAGCTGTTCCATTGCTGTGCATCCAAACACCCATGGCTCTGCGCTACCGATTGCATGGTATTTACTCGGCTCGGCCATGGGTATAAGCTCACACCACTCTGATCGGGACTCGACGACTTTGCTAGTGGCGCCCTGGAGCTTCTTTGCAACTGCTTGATGGTGCTTCAATCTCTCAGCATCGAAGGGAACGTCAATCCCGGGCTTCGTGTCTGGTCCCAATAGTGTCAGGTACTCGACAACCATGACTCTTACTCTGGGCGCTTTGGCGTGGATGGCATCCAGAACTTTGCCATAGCGTCTGATGACTTCGTCTTCGTCGGCTGGAGATGGCATTTCTGGTGATGAAACACCCTTGAGACGGTTCATCAAAGAAAAAGCTGTCATCATCCACGTGTGTTCCATGAATAGACCTCCCACATACGACATATCGTTGCCTCCACCGAGGACGAGCACAATATCGGCATCCTCGGGAACACCTTGAATTTGAGGTTGAAATGTTTGACCGCCGGCGACTTGTGGTGTGTCTATTATGTTCAGGAGTGTGGCGGCAGATACGCTCAAGTCTGTCAGATCCGCATTGAGGCGTCTGGCCAGTAGGTGTGCAAAATTGGCGCCGGAACGACCTGCTGCGGTGTTGACCTGAGGAGGAATTCCAGGGCCGGCGGAGAAGGAGCTTCCCAGGTTGACAATCCGGACCATGTTGGTGAGGGAACAAGACGAAGCAAGGGCGATGATACAAGGTTAGATGATTAGAAGCAAAGGGATGAGGAGGACGTTGATAAAAGAAAGCAGCAGCCTGCGGAGCTTCCGGGAGCCGAGTTTCTTTATGAAGCAGTTGACGAAAGTGATTGATGAAGCAGCAAAAGCCTACGGGATTACCTGAGTTTCTAGAGGACAATCACGCGGTGAAGGACGACTCATGGGGTCCTCTGTGGCGTGCAGGTCGAGAGGACTAGGAAGAGAGGGTGAAGAGGTGAGTAAGGCTCAAAGAGTGAAAGGATGGTATGGAAAAACATCGGCAGTGATGACGTCTGATGTGAGAGGGTTTGTGTCGTTGTGGGAAACTTATCACTGTCTTGCACATGCTCACAATGCTCTACGAGGCAGGATAGTCATCATGTCGGTCGCGTCGAAGCGGGCGCTCGAATACCTCGAGGGCCAGCCGGGCATCATCTTCAACAGACTGTACCAGCAGCCCTCGACTGCCTTGGCCATCTTCCGTCGCATGTTGCCGCATCTGGGTCAGTCATGGTCACAAGGCAGCACTTGGAGAACAGTGAAGCTGACACGGAACNNAGCAAAGAATCTGGTCATGGCTATGCTGTTCATGCCTGCTCCGTTAGCAGTATCCGATCTCGAAACGTGGGTCAAGCCGGACGTCGACAGTGTGCGCGCAAGCGGCTACTCAAACAACATCCTCAATCGACTCAAGATCCTCGAAGAAACTCGCAACGACCAGAACAGACCCGCATACCAGCTCAACAAGGCCTTCCGAAAGTCTCTGCGTCTGGCTCTGACTGGTGGAGGAGATCATCGCTCCTTCGGTGTTCCATCAAGCACCCCAGACAAGAACGAAGTCACCATCGACTTTCTCGACACTTACGCCCGTCAACAATGGGAGGGCATCTTGTACTACGTCGTCGGAAGTGCAGGCCAGGGCTTGGGTGGTGCCGTCAACATCACAGCTGGAACAAAAGAGTTGCTGGAGAGTGGAGGCTTTGTCATGAGCAAGGGTCGGAATGCATACATCACTCGCGATGGCTTTTCTTTTCTGCTGCAAGAAACCAATGCTCAAATTTGGACGCTGCTCATCGAGTATCTCAAGCTGTCAGAAAGGCTTCAGATGGATGCTGTCGACGTCTTGAGTTTCCTCTTCACTCTGGGCTCGCTCGAACTCGGCGTTTCCTACACGACTGAGAATCTGACTCCAACACAAGCCCATATGTTGGATGACCTATCCGACTTTGGCGTCATCTACCGTCGTGCGTCTGACACCTCGCGCTACTACCCAACACGACTGGCCACCACTCTGACATCCGACTCGCCCGCCTTGCTAAACACTTCCGTCTCAGCCACCTCCCTCGGAGTCACACCAACAGGCGGAAACACAATCGCCCCGCAAGAAACAGAAAAAGGCTACATCATCGTCGAAACAAACTACCGCATCTACGCCTACACATCCTCCCCACTAAACATATCCATCCTCTCCCTCTTCGCAAACCTCAAAACCCGTTTTCCAAACATGTTCACCGCAACCCTCACAAAATCTTCCATCCAACAGGCCATCGCTGCAGGCATCACCGCTGATCAAATCATCACATATCTGACTACACACGCTCACCCCATTCTCCGCAAATCAACGCCAATCCTGCCGCCAACAGTAGTGGATCAAATCAGACTCTGGCAGTTGGAAAACGAGCGCATGAAAGCCACACCAGGATATTTGATCAGAGATGTGGGCACACAAGAAGAATATCTCAGAGCCGTGCAACATGCCGACACGATCGGAGTCTTGACGTGGCAGAACGACTCCAAGGGCATGTTTTTCGTCACAAAATTTGACCAGATGGCGCAGTACTTTAAAGCTATCGCTAGGAGGAGGAGAGAGGATGAGGGAGGTGCTGGAGACGTTACGCCGAGGTAGGAACTTATTCTTGATTCAGTAGAAGAAATGATAACGGGGAATTGATTGATTGCTTCCTCCTGTCCTTCGTCATGGGGTTTCGTGGAAGGGTCAGCAAGATCTTGGAACGAAGATCACATCAATAGCAAATCTCAAAATAAATTCAAGTCAGGATCGTTCGAAACACATGCTCGGTTTTTGGATATCATAAAAAGGAATATGAAAAATTTTATGCAGCAAATCAACCCTCGTCTCTGTCCATGGCATCTCTCTTGCCCTTTCCTCTGGGTCCACCTCTACCACCATTCTTCGCCTTTTCGTGCAGATCCTTCATTTCCCTAACAGCCACACGCTGAGCTTCAGACACCTTTTCAGCAAACACCATGACTTGATCCCTAGGAGCATCATGTTCAGGCAACTTCTTCGCCAGCGCCTTTTCTATCCTCTGGAAAACTTCAACATCATATTGTGTGACAAACGAAACAGCTCTGCCTGCTTTACCGGCACGGGCTGTACGACCCACTCTATGGACATAGGTCTTGCTGTCTGGGGGAAGGTCAAAGTTGAGCACCAGATCGACAGAGGGGATATCGAGACCACGGGCTGCGACATCGGTGGCCACCAAGATATCGCGGCTGCCGGCTCTGAATTTTGAGAGCGCGCCTAGACGTGCTGATTGGGAGAGTTGGCCGTGGAGGGNGATGGCGCCGAAGCCGAGAGCGCGGAGTAGGTATGCCAATCGTTGTGTTTCGTTGACAGTGCGGGTGAACAAGACGGTGCTTTGGCCGGCAAACTCGTTGAGGATGTAGACGAGGTAGATGTCCTTGAATTTGTGGGGGATGAAGAGGTAGGACTGGATCAAGGTGCTGACAGTCTGGTAGCTGGACGAGGAAATGCTGACTTTCATGGGGTTGGAAAGCGAGGCGCGTTGCAGAGACTCGACCTTGGAAGACATGGTGGCGGAGAAGAGGTAGGTGCGTCTCTCTTTGGGGATGACCTTCAAGATTTTGTCAAGGATGGGACCGAAGTCTAGATCCAGCAGTCTGTCGGCTTCGTCCATGACCAAATACTTCAGTGTACGTAGAGAGAAGCCCTTTGTGTTTTCCAAATGATCGAGCAGACGACCGGGAGTTGCGACAATAATATGCGGCTTCTTTCCGAGAGCAATGGCTTGAGGTACCATGTCCATACCACCAACAATGACGGCGCATTTCACACCGATCAAAGAGCCCAAGGCTTCGAACTGTTGACTGATCTGATAGGCGAGCTCTCTTGTGGGGGCCAAAACCAGACCAAACAGGGACGAGGGAGTCTCCATTAGCGCTTGTAGAATGGGCAATGCGAATGCGGCCGTCTTTCCTGAACCAGTCTCGGCCAGACCGATGATGTCCCTTCCTTGGAGCGCAAGAGNGATAGACTCTGTTTGAATGGGCGTGGGCTTTGTGTAATTCAAGGCTTCGCAGGACTCGGCCAAGGCATCGATGATTCCCAGTTCGCGGAACGACTTGGGTGTGGTTGTCTCCTCCTCCTCGTCCTCCTCATCGACCGGCGCAGAGACTTCCTCAGATAGCTCTTCTTCCTCTTCTTGTGCCTTTCGCTTCCTGTCTTTCTTTTCCTTCCTCTCCTTCTTCTCCTTGACGTCGTCGGTGGCGGCCTTCTTTACAGCCTTCTTGGCTAGGTTCTCTGCAGGTTCTTTGGTGTCATCTATGCGGTCCATGGTCTTTTTGGAGGGCTTGGGCTGGCGCGGGGCCTCCTCGCTGAAGCTGGAGCGCTCATGCTGCACTTTTCTCTTCTTCAGGGCTGACATGGTTGGCGCGTGAATATCGAATGCTAAGAAAATAAAAAGTTGTCAAAGGCAGGCGCCAGTTCGGGCAAGCCTCGGCGTTAACCCACGTCAGAGCATTTTTATCGCCGAAGCACAGACCTGCCTAGCAGCGACTGCAAAGAAATTTTGGAGCCACAAGACTCGACAAGACATTCACATTTCACAACAATCACAATGGCCAAGAGAAGAGTCAAGAAGCGTACCCATGCTGGCGCAAAGCCCGCCGCCCCTGGAATGGCCGGCGCCCACACCGCTGCCGCCCTGGCTAGCGAGACGAGGGCTCCCAAGAGCATGGTTATCCGAATCAACGCTGGAGAAGTCGGCCCAAGCATATCGCAGCTTGTCAGAGATACCCGTTTGATGATGGAGCCCGGTACTGCAAGTCGTCTGAAGGAGCGCAAGTCCAACAAGCTGCGCGACTTCATCACCATGGCCGGTCCTCTCGGTGTCTCCCACCTCATGCTCTTCTCTCGCTCCGACGCTGGAAACACAAACCTGCGCATCTGCACTACCCCTAGAGGTCCCACGTTACATTTCCGCGTTGAGAAATACTCGCTCTGCAAGGATGTCCAGAAAAGCATGCGCCGTCCCAAGGGCCAGAACGGTGCCGAATACCTGACCTCGCCCCTCCTCGTCATGAACAACTTCATGCAATCCGACAAGCAGCAAGATGANTCAAAAGACACAAAGTCCGAGTCGAACCCTATTCCAAAGAACCTCGAATCCCTGACGACGACAATCTTCCAATCTCTCTTCGCTCCCATCTCTCCTCACACCACCTCCCTCAAGACCATCAAGCGCGTTATGCTGCTTGACCGCAAGCCTTCCAACGATCCCAACGACCCTCATGCTTTTGTCCTACAATTGCGCCACTACGCCATCAACGCCGTCACGCCCAAGTCCGCCCTACCAAAAGCCTTGCGCAAACTCGAGCAGGCCGACCACCTCAAGCGCGGTGACAGCGCTCGCCTGCCCAACCTAGGAGCCCTGGACGATGTCGCAGACTACCTTTTGGACCCCACTGCTTCTGGTTTCACCACCGCCTCGGATACTGAAGCAGACACTGACGCCGAGATTGAGGTCCTGGCCGTCGAGAACCGCAAGGCCATGTCAAAAGATGAGCGTCAACGCATTCGTGACGCCCAGCGTGCAAAGGTCACTGGAGCCAATGCTGAAGGCGTCAACCCCGAAGGTGCCGCACGCCCAGCTCCCCAGCCTCGCAAGTCAAAGACACAAAAGAAAGCCATCAAGCTGCAAGAGTTGGGTCCCCGTATGACTCTTCGTCTGACAAAGGTTGAGGAGGGTCTTTGTGCCGGCAAGATCTTGTGGCACGAGTACATTAGCAAGAGCAAGGAAGAGCAGAAGAAACAAGACAAGGCATGGGAGATCAAGAACAAGGAGAAGGCTGAGAGAAGACGCATTCAAAAAGAGAACGTCGAGAGAAAGAAGAAAGAGAAGAAGGCCAAGGGCGAGGAGGTCGACGATGAAGATGATGAGATGCTCGACGACGACGACTTTGATGACGATGTCTGGCACGACGACGCTGATGCTGGTGGAGACGATGACGATGAAGGCGATGAGGATGAGTCTGAAGAGGACGAGGACATGGAGTAGGTCTCTCCACCTTCCATTGCATCTTTCTTCGTATCAGCATGCCTGTCTTTGCATCTCGTTTAAAGGTATGGAGTTTGTGGCGTCTCATCGGGGCAGGAACATTTGGCTATGATATCCAATAGTTGAGTTTGTAGGTATTGAGAAATCTAGATCTCTGCATCGCAGTTTCCTTGTCTCTTGTGGTGCAAGAAGCACTCAAACATGGAGCAATCATCCGCACAACTCTGCTGACCAACCAACAGAGGTCAATGAACCGAAGCAACATTCAGTTCACATTGCTGGTTGCTGATAAATCCTCCGAGTGAATCTAGCTCGGCTTTCAGCAAGGGGTGGAGGCTTGCAAGGTAGCTTGTTTGCACATTTACGTTTGTATGCAAGCAGCCGAGCGTTGTCAAAGGAACTATAACAACACACGACAACCAACTTTTGAAAGCTTGCGTGTTGTCTCGGAGGCTCACTCATCTGAGCCCAGCTGGTTTTCTGAGCCATCTCCTCTCTTCTCTCTGATACTGCCTTCCCACATCAGCATCTTGCTTCCTGCGATAGACTTCCATCATCACATCCACCATGGAGATGCACGCTGCTGTAGGCGAGGCTCTTGATGTCAAGTGGCAATTGACTGAGCGCGTCGATTCACGCAAGGGCAAGAAGCGCTCTTCTCAAGACAATCAGATACGTGGAGAGCTCGAGCACTATGGCGCCATCTCAAACCATACAACCGCGAAGATCAAGTTGACCGTCTTCTCGGAGCCCTACAAGCCCAGCGTGGCTCCGCTGCAGACGCTCACCAAGATCAACCTGGTGGACCTTCATGTGGAAACTCATCACTACGGCAACGTTCTCTTCCTCCGTACATTCGGCCGCTCGATCAACGTCTCTGATATCCAGACATTCATGCCAGTCGAAGATGAGATGGGCGACGTGGACAGAATTGCCATCCTCAACTTCGGTCTTGCATCCTGGCCTGCACAGAAGCTACCACCTGGTACCGTCTTTGCCATCAAGGAGCCATTCTACAGTTCTGCCTCAGAGGATTTCGGCATGGCATTGTGTGTCCATCATCCTTCCGACATCGTGTTTCTTGACGAAGATCANTCNCTCAGCCCCCCTGACTGGAAGTCATCAGCTCCACGCAAGACCGCTTCTGAGTGGAAGCTCGATGGCAACAATGCTCTGAAGAACAAGGACTACATCAAGGCCAATCACTGCTACACNAAAGGGTCTTGCTGCTCTAGCTCCTACCGACAGCGACCTCAAATCCGATCTGCTTCGCAACAAAGCCCAAGCTGGACTCTCACTCGGCTGTTACGAGACGGCAAGGGCGGATGCTATTGCTTCTGTCGGGGTATCGACGATCGTCACGATCCGAAGCACAGGAAGGCTCTTTATCGTGCCGGGCGCGCTGCATACGAGCTTCATGATTATGAATATGCCCAGGGCATGTACCAGCAACTACTGAGCAACCTCCCGTCTGACCTGGACGGTCTGAGGGAGCTCCAGCGCACCACATTGCGCATCCAAGAGGCTGCGAAGGGCGTCTTCGACTTTACCGCTATGCTCAAGAAGATCTCGGAGACAGCAGACTATCACGCCGAGCAAGCCAGCTACGTCCGTCGTACCAGCATTCGCAACGCTGGTCGCAGCTCCAAGGGTCTGTTTGCTACGGAGGCCATTGCTGCCGGAGAGGTCATCCTGCGTGAGAAGGCCTTCGTCGCCTCAAACACCCCTGACAACACGCCTGCCTTGAGCGCCATCATTAACCCCACCAACAATCGTGGGCTGCATGGCAGTCACGCCGCTATCTGGATCGATGCTGTACGCAAGTCTTTTCACAACCCATCTTGGAGTCGCGACCTTACGGACTTGCATGACGGTACACCTCGTTCCGCTGAATCAGCCTCGGTTTCCAGCCCTCTGATAGTCGATGGCATGCCAGTAGTTGATGTTTTCCGTCTCCAGAACATCATTGAGCACAACAGCTTTTGCTTTGAAGCCGACAAGGACAGGGCTCGCGTTGACGTACAGAAAGCTGTCAGGGCTGATTCTACTGGTGTCTGGACTCACGCTGCTTCCATGAACCATTCTTGTCTCTCCAACTCCAACCGTGGTTTTGTTGTTAACTTCATCGTCGTCCGCGCCAACAAGAGCATCGGCCAAGGAGAGGAGATCACCACCAGGTATTGCCCTGCCAACGGCGACTTTGGCCAGCTCAAACATAATCTGGAAAATTGGGGTTTCACTTGCGACTGCAAGTTGTGTAAGGCGGAGAACAAGTGTGAGGAAAGTCGCTCAAGCCTCATGTTCGAGGTCAAGTCATTCCTCAAGACTCACCCGCTTAAAGAAATCACGGCATTGATGGCCAAGGATGCCGTCCCTGCTAATCTTGTCGAAAAGGTCAAGCACTTCGAAAAGCTCCTTAAAAAGTCTTACCCTCTGAAGTTGTTCGCGATCTACATTCCGAAGACCAGGAGAATCCTTGGATTGCTCCCAACCATGGGCATGGCCAGCATTCACGAGTGGCTCATGTTCGCTCACTATCGTCAAATTCCACGCGCCCTCGACTACGCGACTTTTCTATTGATGGATCATGGCTACAAGGTTACCATGGACAAAGTCAAGGGCATCACCCTCGATCGCACCAATTGTGTACTCAGTGTGAAGGCCGTGCTCGCCATGCAGTACATCGAACACTTCTACACCATGGCAGGTATGAAGCCTATTGGAAAGACCGCTAGAGCATTGGCTGAGGAGATGCACACTACCATCAGGGGTAGCATGGTCGACTACAAGGGCTTCGAGGATTGTTGAAGTTGGACTGTGGCGGGGTTGGAGCAGAGAGGTAGAAGGAGGAAGAGCAAAACAGTCAAAGCATGTGATGAATCTATACCCTGCATCGGAGGGCCGTTATCATAGATCATACAAGTCTGTCTTATGAATGAGAGCTTTCTTCCAACCCACCTAGCTTTCTGGCCTTGTTGTCTTGTCGTAAGATATGACGCGAGACCTGAAAATAGCGGCGCCTAGCAATGTGCACTGTCTGATGTGACCAGTGGTATTTTCCTAGATCGAAGGCTGTCCATGTTTTTGGATGTCTGTGACAGAGCAAAAAGGTTGCAGTGTGCCAATTGTACTCGGAGCAAAGAGTGGCCGATCTGCGTATACATGACGCGTTGATGCCAAGACCTGAAGGACGGCAGCGAGGTCGAGAGTGTGACACCAATCTCTTGCTCTTTCTTCGAACTTGTCAATTTTGCAGTTCAGGCGGTGCCTTCCTCACAAACACATCGAAAATATGGTTGTGGTCATGAAACGCGCGATTCTGCTTGCAGCAGCAGCTGTATCCTTCTCGGTCAAATCATTCGCCCCCGAACGACTCTTACACGAATCAATATGGCAAACAACAGCAGCGATCTTCTTTGGTATACTCGCCGTTCGATTCTTCTGGGCCAGTTTTATCTATCCTTTCTTCTTTAGCCCTTTGCGTCATCTTCCACACCCTAAACAGACATCGCTTCTGTTTGGACAGTTCGCCAGGATCCTCAAGGAGCCCACCGGTTACCCCCAACGAGATTGGATGGAAGAGATCGAGAACGACGGATTGATCTACTACAGGAGTCTCTTCAATACAGAGAGAGTTATGGTGACCACGTCCAAGGCGCTCAGCGAAGCAGTAACCTTGAAGAGCTATGACTTGATCAAACCACCAACTTTGATCAAAGGCCTGGCTCGCATCCTTGGATATGGTGTTCTCCTAACAGAGGGCCAGGAACACAAGGCTCAGCGCAAGAACCTGACGCCGGCGTTCAGTTATCGCCACATCAAAGATTTGTATCCTGTTTTCTGGGATCAAGCTCGCGACATGATCTTGGGCATCGATAAGGACATTGCAAGCAAGACAAACGAGAAGAATGCCGAGGATGTAAAGAAAACCAGCAACGAAGTCAATGTTGATGGCTGGACCTCACGTGCCACGCTCGACATCATTGGTGTAGCCACGATCGGAAAGTCGTTCAACGCTATAGAAGACCCCAACAGCAAGCTATACCAAACCTATCAGACGATATTCAAACAGGACTGGCAAACACGTCTTGTTGGACTTTTGAATGTCTTCCTACCTTTCTGGTTCCTTAGAGCACTGCCGATACCGCGTAACATCAAGGTCGAAAGGGCGAGACTGTATCTTAGCAAGATCTGTTTTGACATGCTCGCAGAAAAGAGGTCAAATATCAGTACTGCTCAAGAGAAGGATAAATCGGACGAGACGGCAGGTGGAGTCGACATCCTGAGTGTTGCAATGCAGAGTGGAGGTTTTACTGACCAGCAGATTGTTGATCAATTGCTTACCTTCCTTGCTGCTGGACATGAGACTGTACGTTCTGCTCTTCCTTGTTTCTGGGTCCCAGCTCACCTCGTTACANNGACCGCCACAGCGATGACTTGGGCAGTCTATGTTCTCGGCAAGTATCCCGAAGTACAACAGAAGTTGCACGAAGAGTTGCGTGCATCAGATCTTCCGGACATTCGCGACGCCAGTGCGCAAGTTATTGCCGAGCAAATCGAACAACTCCCATACCTCCATGCCGTGACCAACGAAGTTTTGCGTTACTACTGTCCTGTACCGATGACTATTCGTGTCGCGGCGAAAGACGTTGTTCTCTCTGGCCAGCTGATACCTGAAGGCACCACTGTCATTACGCCTCTGATTGCCGCCAACCATAACTCGTCGATGTGGAGCGAAGATCCTAAGGTGTTCAACCCAGACAGATGGATGGGGCCTGGTAGAGCCAACACTGGCGGTGCCGAAAGCAACTATTCGAACATGTCCTTCTCTCATGGACCAAGAGGGTGTATTGGAGCCAGTAAGTGGGACTGAGGTCACAAAAGTCTTGAACACCATGTTGATTGATTCTTCCAGGTNTTTGCCAAAGCTGAATTCGCCTGCTTGCTTGCCGCTTGGGTACTTGGTTTCGAGACGACACTGGTTGATCCAGATATGAAAGCAGATGTGACTGGCGGCATCATCAGAAGAATCAAAGGNGGTCTTCGTGTGAAGGTTGCAAGGCCAAAGTCATGAGATGATTGAGAACACACAAATTGTGGCAACAATTTTACTCAAGAGGCCGATTAGCACCCACCACTTCATGACTCATATCACCTCCACTTTGATGCACCCTCGACTCCAGAATAAGAACGAACATGGCGTGATCCCAAGCACTTGGTAAGTTGTAATATCAAAGACGGCAAATTCTCGGCATCCTGATCGACATAGCGCAACAATCACGCAGATGCCTAAACACAATCATGCTCTATGAGTACCGTGGCGCAATATTAGTTCCAAAGGGTCTTCGCTTATATACAAACTAGACTTTGTTGCCGTTATGCGAGTGCTCAACCAGTCCTCTGCCGGAAGCGAGACTCAATAAAGTCCATTTATGAGCCGCCATCATACTCTAAAGACCCAACTCTTCGACCGTGTTAACATACTAGTGAAAGAACGAGAGGATAGTAGTACGTCTCATGAAATCAGCCACTTTGCCTCGAAAGCCGATGTTCGATCAGGTAGGTAAGCGAAGTTGTGAGCTGCTATCCTTTCAATCTCGCGGTGATGGACATTGAACCATGTCTACTACTCTTTGGGTTATCCCTCGCAGACCTTTGATACTCCCTTGGTCGTGTCAGGATGGGATATAATATCTCCGGCGAGGCCGTTATGGTGAGTTTCCGTGTCCTGCAATACTCGCGCTGTGTACTAACTCCTGGAAGGCCATCGAATGGACTCTTTTTGCGTTCGCATACACTTTCGTAGGATTACGAATCGGCGTGCGAGTTGCGCGGAGGCAGCAGAAACATGTCATAATCTCGGACTGCTTGCTGGTAGCATCTACACTTGGTTGTTTGGGTCTGATCATATGTAAGTTGTGTCTTGTTGCTGTGAAAATACGCATGACATGGTTGATGAAAAGCTCATAGGCNGATACTTGGACATATGCTCTGGGTGGCATGCGATACATACCACAGGGCGAAACATTATCAGCGGCCGATGCAAAGAACGAAGTCATTCTGGACAAGGTGATTTCTTTGTTGCTTCTCACAAAGCTTGTACTGATCGATCATCGTAGNATATCCTTCGCCTCGAACTACTTCTACAACGCGGGGATGTACTGGCTTAAAGCTGCGTTGATTGCTCTTTACTTCAAGATCATCCCAAGCACCATGCCACGACTACGGATGTCGTTGTATATTGTCACTGGACTTGTGGTCGCGTGCGCTGTATACACCTTCTTGCTCGACACTCTTTGGTGTGCGCCAAATATCTCGAGCAACTGATCACTGGAGGAAGGTGCATGCTCCACCTTCAACTCGCTCCTGGTCTTGCAGATCGACTGGGCGATGAATCTCTTTTCTGACACTGCGAGTAAGCATTGCCAAAATACATCAACTTTGCAAGTCTAGCTCGCTGATCTCCCATACTCTNNAGTCTTTGTCCTTCCATTTCCTCTTCTGCGCCAACTCTATCTCAATCGCAATCAGATATATGGACTACTGGTGACGTTCGCACTCGGTCTCACCACCATCGCCGTCAACCTCGCTCGCTTCATCACAATCCAAACCGGCAACAACCAGAATGCCGTGTCCATTTGGTCTATGGCCGAGATGGCCGTCGCAATTGTCGTCGTCTCACTTCCCGCACTCAAGACACTACTACGCCGCAAGAACAAGACTTCCACAAGCTCAAATTCGTATTCTAATGGTCATCATTATGTGGTCACGGCTTCGCACCGAAAGTCTGTGTTTGGGAGGGGAGATGCACTGGATGATAGCGGCAGTGATGTGGAGCTCAATCATGTCGGCAAGAAGGATGTTATCTACAAGACCAAGGAGGTCAGTGTGGATTCGAGGCCGATTTAGGAGAATGATGATGGAGGGCCAGTGGCTCTAGCTTGGACAAACAATGGGTATGATGGTGGTGCTGGTAAGAGTGGTGCTTGATACACTGTCCGACATTCAGGAACACATCTGCATGGTTAGTTCTTCGAGCACCAATCCATAACCAAGTAAGTAAATACCCAGGGCAGTACGTTTCACACAAAACACCGCCAATCCATTAGACCCAGACACACAATGAGTCTATGGTCATCCATTCAATCCGCCCTGGAGACACTAGAAACTGAACTTCGTTTCTCCATCAATGATCAGCGAATTCTAGATTCTGTCTCATGAAAAACACTCCATATAGATGAATAGATTGGTTCCATCGCTCAACCAACGTGGTCTATAGGATCTGGGTGGAACAAGGATGCAGAACGAAAATTGCTGGGCGGTGCTGCAGGTGTACCGGTGAATGGGTAAATGGATGGCAAGCCTGTATATGTAGCGACAACTTTCTTACCTTGCTGAGATTCGTCTTCTCTTTTCCTTCTCTGTGTGTTGACAAGAAAGATTTGAGTTGTTCTTGCTTTAGGACTTGCGAAGATGGCGAACTCGATTACTGGAAAGGATTGCATGGTTAGTTTTCTGCTTCTCGGCCGTGTGTTCTTTGGACATCACTGACTTTCGGTCTGACAACAGATCTCGGAATGGATTCTGTTGATTGCTGCATATGTCCTTGTGGGCTTGAGGATGTACACTCGTCTGCTAGTGCAGAGGCAGAAGTTGAGATTGTCTGAATACATTCTTTTGTTCTCTGCTTTAATTGGTCTGGGACATCATTTGCGAGTCAGTCCTTCTTTGCCTCTCTGACACAACTTTTGACGAACAATTTTNGCTGATGTTTGATTAAACAGCACATTGACTTATCAACTCGGAGTCATGGATGATTGGGAGTCATCGGTCACATTGTCGAAAATCTCGTTCGCCTCCAACTACTTCTATGACTTTGGCATGGTGAGTCCATACAAAACGTCAAGGGTATAGAATTGAAGTTACTGACATTTGATTGCANNGGGATTCCCCAAGTTGAGCATGCTAGCTTTCTACTGGAGCGTGTTTCCCGCCGACAGACCTATGCTGCGAAAGGCCATGTACGTGATCACTGCCTACGTGTGCTCTGCCTACATGACCGTTCTCTGGACAGACACTTTCTACTGCGAGACCCCAGTGTCTGTCCAATGGAGCCAGGAAGAAGGTGCCTGCAGTGTATTTTACGCGGAAACACCAGTCTACTTTAACTTTTCTGTCAACCTTTCTTCCTACATCTTCAGTGAGTTTATCCCGCTAACCTCCTCTTACACGATTTGGAAACGAAAGTTGCTGATAAGGTACNNAGTCTATGGTCTTCCTCTTTTCTTGCTTAAAGGAATGAGTAAGGAACACAAAGCCGCCATCTACTTTACCTTTTCCTTGGGTATCGTGCCTGCATTGACGACGTCGATCCGCTTTGTCACGCTGAACACTGATTCTAACGAGCCTAATTTGGTCTACATTTTGAGTATGGCTGAGATGGCTACGGCCATTGCTGCTGTCTCGGTGCCTGGATTGAAGCTGTTGCTTGATAGACGTGGTGCGACTGCTGATGATCGATCGCTTGTCAGTGGAGAGGTCGTTAGAGAGAACAAGCATGATGGCGAGGTCTGATGGAATGATATCAAAGTGCTAGAAGGCATAGCAGCTTTGCGATGCCTTTCTCAAACTTAACTGGGTTGGAAGAGTGTGAGCTCGAAGATACAAGAGAATAAAAGTATACTGATAAGCATTCCTGATCTACATGTGTTTTTGGTGGGTTGTAGCATCATCTGATTCATCTCGGACTCTGCCTCTGCCCAAAGAAGCATTATCTGGATTTCTCACATTGTTCATTCCTGTTCGCTGTTCTCGATTCTGATTTTGTTGATCTTTTCGTCAACGATGCACTTTCAAAAGGTACATGCACATTCTTCAGCTCGAGTCAGTTTTCGTGAATGCGATGTAAGTACTTCTCACTTGCTCTGTCCTATTTGGGTCCCCGCTGACGTTTTCTGTGTTACGGATTTGCTTTTCGATTTTGCTTTTGAGGAAGGTGTCAACCATCGCTCCTGCTTGGCATTCCTGGAACTTTCACAGACACAACCCGCTTTGACAATAATCAATGTCTAGATTTGGATTTGTCCCACTTCTTTGCCATCCCCGGTCGATTTTTCATTTCACGATGCGTCTTCATCTGGTCTTCATCGCCACCATTGGCATTGAATCTCGGACCCTTTGATAATGGCGGCTGTCTCAATAGAGAAGCTTTATTGTTGATCATGCTTCGATTCGTCCTACAAGCATCATCAGCCCATCGGCATTCTTTCTAACCAATTTTGTCGATATCGTACCAAGCCTCTAATGCATATTCCGTCCCTGACGCTGGCCAGTTGTGATGGGTTGCATCCTCCTTCGTCTGCCGGTCCGACAACTTTTGTGATACGGATTAGCTTATTCGGATACTCTGTTCGAGTCTTATACCCTTCCTTCAATACTTGCGCTTGTTGAAAGCCTTGGATGCTCATGGAACACTCTTCACGAAAAGCGAAAACAAGAAACACAGACTCGAGCCATGGAAACAACACCTATGACTTGGATGGGCGCATGAAGCTCCGGTCTCTTGACAGGATAATGCGCAGTTGAACTGGATGAGATCAGTGAATCTTTGGAATAATCCTTCGAAAGTGTGTTGGAATCTTGTCGGCAAGAACGAATTGGGACATGGACATAAATAGGTTGATCAGGGGCATCTGGGCTATGAGAATAATGCCAACTTATCAGAGTTCAGAATGTCCAACCAGTGAGAAACCCAGCTGAAGAAACGACTTGGACTTTTGGGTCCAATCACATTCGACTCGGCCGAGAAGGATTGAACAAACCTACACAAGATACCTATGGTCTCTTCATGAAACCTCTCCACGGAGTATGATTGGTTGGCCAACTCGCACAACTGAGAAACATTCTGCATCGCAAAAGCTTCAAGAAGTGTCTCCACAGAGTCCGATTGCAACTACCGTGAGTCCTCTTGTAGCGTCGGCGTGGTATAAGTATACAAAAAGAAGATCTCGAGCTGGAAAATTGAGCATAGAACTGGGACATCTGTCTCCGTCGATCTGACTCATAACAGCAGAGATTCACACCCGATGCGAATGCGATGTAGCACATGATTGCATTGAACATGTTCAAAAAACCTCTGTCGCTTCTTTGAGCCAAGTGAGATTAGAGGCGTCTAGCGTCGGAGAGGAAAGCCGCCAGCACGTGGAAATCCTGCCCTCCAGGTTTAGCCAGAGTTGAGCCTTTCAACGGTTTGTGGAACGCTAGACAGACAAACTCTGATACTTCGCTCCGGTGTTGCAGCAAACGGTGCTACCAACTGTGCTGATTACTGTCAGTTATTGCTTCGAACACCACTCATCGAGGCTCCTAATAGGGACAGATGTTGGGCAGATAGGATTGGAGTCTTGCTAGGGATGATCTGCAAGGGCTTCGGCGATCTGCAAGCGCGCGAGCGGCCCGGGAGATGAAATATAGTGCTCCCAATTTGGTCGGAGCCGCCTTCCTCATCTTCCCACTTCGCTTTCCTCCACTTCGCCTTCCAGAAGATGTGGAACGTTTTGCCAAGGGTTCAATGGGTTGCAACTGCCGGACCACAGTCAGCCATAACGAGTAGGGGCACCAGCATGCTGATTTTCCTACATACGACCGTCTACTTTGAGTCGGTACAAAGCAACATATACTGACTATCTGGCGTCTGTCATGGATGTTCGTTATCACTTAAGTGATATATACTTTTGTGAGCTTGATTCAGGGTCGATTCGGGACCTATCTCGTATCCAATGACCCACGTTGAATCGAACAGCCCTTACGATACCGTCCGCAAGCAGCGTTCAGCCTGGAACCTTAACGACTACCCTCAAATCAACTAGATCAGCCAGGGCCACATTTTTCAGTGCGAACAGAAACTGACACGACCTCGTCTGACAGTAACCGATCCAGCTCACCATAGGGCCCTTTTGTGGAAGCTTTAAGCTAAAGTCCAAGTCCATGACATGTGGTACAGCAACTGTACATTCGATTCAGTCGGTCTATATGGCGCTCTGCCCCCATATTCGAAACGAGGCCTCCTCTTCTCCCCTTCCCAGTCGTTCTGTTCTCTGTCAGCAGATCGATTCGCTACGAATTGATTGCTTGAAGTCATGTCTGATGGNGGCATGATCCCTGCGGACGCCCAGGGTTTGGCAGTCGTCGTCTTGTTATACACATTCGGCAATGCTTTCATTGCTGCGCTGGTGGTCCTGATGCACATGCGTCATGGCGATTCATTTGGNCTGTAAGGTCCCTTGCTCGGTTGAAGCGAATATGTTCGCATATACTAACACATGTCTATAGATGTCCCAGTGTGTGCGTGCTTCATGGTTGTCAGCATCCTTGCCTCCTTCATCCAGCAGATACACTTCTTCACTAGCTTCGAGAAAATTCAAACCGCTGGCTACAACTATCAGATCAGTGGACACTATACTGGAAAGCCAGCTTTTACTGGAACGCATACATCTCTGGATACTACGCTTTATGAGATCCAGCTGTATTGCTACAATGTTGAGTCACTGCTCTTCTTGTCCTGGATTGCTGGACTCTGGCGTCATGTTTGGCGTCTTCGTTTCGAGTTGTTGGACAGAGGTGGTCATGTTGTTTCCACAGTTGTCAAGGTCTCCTGTATGGTCGTGCCAGCAATACTGATCGGTATTGCTAATGCCTCTTCTGTGGACCGTACACCTGGAGTTTCTCTGATTCTCTGCAATCTTATGTGTAAGTTACACCTATCCTGGAAACGCCGTTGGCAATTCACTGATGATCGTAACNNAGTGGCTGGCAGTGTCGCAGTTGGACTGATTCTCCTGGCACTCGTCTTCTACAAATACATTTCCATCCAGAAGTATCTCAGCGATTCAAATTCGGCGAAGAATGGCTTCTTCGCACGCTTCGGATGGCGCATCAAGTTCTCCTTGCCGAGCTCTTCGAAGACACAAAGTCAGAGGAGCAGAGCTATGGCGAGTCAAGTTCAAAGTGGCATGCATAGTCAACTGCAGAGTGGCAACTTCAATCGCAGCGTCAACGATCAAACAGAATCCCAACTTCCCGCTCGCCAACCGAAAACTGCGCCACGCAAGAACGACTCGATGTACGACAAATGGCTTTTGATTCGTTTCTGTATCTGTTTCGTCCTGCTATGGTAAGATATCCCGGTCTCATGCTTCAAAATCGTTCTTTGACTAACCATATCTTCTTCAATCAACAGCATCATGCAAACCTACCTCATCTACTACTCCATCGCACGCTATTTCGGCTCGACTGCAGACGCCAAAACCGCAAAACTGGACTTGTCCGCAGGAGCCGCCACAATTTCCATTGTGATGTTCATTCCTGGAGTAACATTGGGGCTGTTGATCTTCATTGTTTTCGGCACAACAGGTCCCTTCCGCAGGGACTATGCTCGCTGGGCCCGGTTTATCGTCTCTACCTGTCTCGGTCGCCGCAGTACCAGAGACTCGCTCGCGTCTGGAAGCCTGCATCGCACAGAGAGTGTAGTGCGCTTGACAAATCTAGACCGCAAGACCAGTCAGAACAATGGCAACGTAGAGGCAGGACTAGGTGTCAAGGGGGCTGATGGAGAGTATAGGGTTTCTGTCACGCCTGTTGCTGGTGAAGAGGGCGACTATGAGGAGAGGCAGATGAATATGGGGATCATGATGACTAGAAGCATCAAGCAGAGTGATGAGAGATGAACAGACTCGCATCATTATGGCAATTTCACCTTCTTTTGTCCGTCTCTGACAATTTGACCAGTCTACCAATCTCATGTCTGTCATTTTTTATCATATCTCGGTGAAGAGGTCGTCGTCTATTCAAATGTCTTATCAGCTGATATCCATCGAAGCCCGATACATTTATCTGGTCGCTAAGAAATGGATCCGATGGCGGGTCTTGAATCCGCGACTTCACCAAACCGGGTCGAAGCCGCGCCTTTGGCTGGCCTCTAAAGAAGACGCAAGCAATGTTTACATGTTGGCATTGCTAAATGCTTCCCACATGAACGGAATCTTGGGTTGCTCATAAGACCTGATACAGGATCAGATGAGGAACGGGGTAATAGGTGATAGGGAGAAAATTCACAAGTGCCGCGCCCGAGTCAAACCGCGACCCTGCCTGCCAAGCCAAAATCCTCAACCAAGAAAAAATTCTCGAAGCCCCAAATTTTCCACCACCTCTTTGCCAACTCAGGAAAGAAAGATGCAAAAGGGAATGTCAACTGATGGTTTAGGAATAGCCGAAGGCGGGGCTCGAACCCGCGACCTTGAGGTTTGGAATATCTGAGAAGATAAGAGCCACACGCTCTACCGATTGAGCTACCCCGGCAGGTCTGATGATCTAGTTCACTGTGTGAACTGGCTGTTGNACGATGAAAGCACACGCAATGGATGAGTATATGTATTCTGATACATGAGAGGGCCTTCCAGAATACACATGGCGTGCCTCCGGCCTGTTGCCTTGTGTGTACGAGTAACATAGGTGGCGCTGCGGCGTATGCTTGTTGTTGTCCTGTTTATTGGGTATCGTGCGACGAGGTGTTCGTGATTACGTCGATTCACGTTGAAGGTGAGCGGATGTAATAGGTCCTTGTCGTCATGATCCCCGATGGTCACCGGAGGCCGCTCTTCATGTTGAGTTTCCCATGTCCCCGATGTCCGTATCGTTGTATAAGGACAACATCAATGGGCCGGAGGTGTTGTGCTAAGGTGTTTCAGTGGCAGGAAGCCAGAGCTGAGAGAGGCGAAATCAAGATGGTATGGTGACGGCCCGACGGTCAGATTACCCAATTGGAGTGCTTTGTCTTCTCTCGATCATGATGAAATTCGGATTTCTGGAATCTCATATTGTAAAGAGAAGAGGACGAGATCAGAAGGGGATAGAGAAGTGGTGTTGAAGATGGTGGACTTGCTTTGCGTTGTGGACACGTCGAGTCTTGTTGAAGTTGCATGTGACAGCGCTCGTGGAAAGCTCGAATGACCTGCCGCACTTGCCTAAGACAAACAAAACAGTCATGTCTACAAATCAAACAAGCAAGATGTACTTCAAGTCTGGGAGCAAACAAGCTCAAGGAGATCGGCATAGCAATATTGGTCGGCAGGAAAACAGCTCTGTCACAAGGTGGCCCGGTTGTGGTTGAGTTACATACAAGACATATAACTTTTGATTCTAAGTCTACTGTGCTAGCGTTCAAAGACAAAGGTTTGGACAGTACCTTGAGGCCTATTGCTTCTTCCAATATAATCATTGTCCCTTCCTAGCACTCGACCTTCAGTAAGGGCTAGGTCCTTCACTCTAATCGTTGCTGTTAGTTTTGCTGAGCTTCTTTTACATTGTTTCGAGTCTGCCCGATCAGAAGTAGGAGGCACTCCAACATTGATGATCTTCAAGATACCTCGGGATTGTATTTAGCGCTGTGACTGGAGTTCACACATATGATAACCCAATCTCAACGCTTCGATAATGTCAAACAGTAAGCTGGGCAGCACAGGCAATTTGATTAGTGGAAGCGAAGAAGTATATTCAGTACCTAGCTGGCACCTTTGGCACGGCTCATAGGACCCCAGTTTGCCCGCGGGTTGGTTTGATAACGCATGAGCTTTTTGCTGTGATAGTCCTTGCCGAGACTCTCGTCAAACTTGATCTTGAACTTGAAAATATCGGCAGGAGGTTGCGTTGCAGGCTCTTCCTCCTCATTCTCTTCGTTCTCCTTGCCGTCAGCCTTCTCCTCGGCTGGATCTACCTTTCTCATCTTCTGTAGGATCTTGTAACCAGCTTGAGTCTCACCAACCTTGCCCTCCTTCACGGGTGCTTTTTGGCGACTCCACTCTCTCATAATCTCCCAGATGGCATCATAGCTAGCGTTAGACTTGATGGTGCCAGGCTTGGTATGCGAGCGAGTGGCGATGTATCCAGCGTGACGGAGCGCACCCTTGATGGCAGCTTCTGATGGGGATTGGCAGTGCAAAACCTTACACAAATAGCTAGGAATGAAGAAGAAAGGGTGAGGATCGGTGACATGGCCAGGGATGGAGGGGATGAAAGGAGCCTCAGTCTCGCCCTTGAATGTTTGGAGGCTGTTCTCCAAGGTATCAAGCTCGTCTAGGGCGGAGGTAAGCATGCCTTCAATGCGAGTGGTGGTTCCGTAAGTAGACTTGTCCAGGGCAGGAAGCATGTCCAAAATACGACGGATGAAGTAAGGGTTATGCAGGGGACCAGCCCACATAGGACCGGCAACGTGAGTCTTGAAGCCACATTGAGGGCATCTGCTGTCGCCTGTAGACAAAGAAGCGGTGTGTTTGTAGTTGAGGAAGTTCTTCTGAGNGGTGTGTCTTGCAAGAGGCTGGATCTGGAAGCTACCACAGCCAGTATCGCATTGGTGTACAAGCATGGTCTTTCCAGCCAGGAACTTGACGTCTGCGGGAGACTTCTTGACACGCACCCAAACTCTAGCGTAAAAGTCGATGCTGAGGGACAGAAGAGGTTCAATAGCAATACCTTGCACAGCAGCGGCCTTGGCAATCGAGTTCAAAATTAGACGAAGGCCGGCTTCGTGCGAGTGAGGCCCTTTGAGAGGTGTGCCACCGTAGAGTGAGTAGGTCTTCTCTACGTAGCCACAAGAAGCAAAGACACCAGCATCGGTGCAGGTAACGCAAAGTAGACCGCCGTCGTTCAGCGCTTGAACGGCAGCATCGAGGAAGGGTGCAGCGGTGCCGTAGGGGTCCAGATCAATGACATCGTACTTGAGTTGGGTGTGTGCAGAAGGGCCGTCTTCGGNGGTTGGTGTATAGTAGGCAGCGTTGTACATGTGACCGATGGCGTTGCCAGTAGATGGAGTGATCTTGTCTGTTAGCTTATTGTGTTGGACATTGAGACGAATGGCTTCGACAGCAGCTGGTGACATGTCGTTGGCGACGACGGTTGTCGCAAAGGGTATCTCCTGAGCATAGCGCAGAGCACGCAGGCCAGAAGCCGAGAGAGCATCCAGAACGCGGAACTTGGGCTTGTACTTGTATTCCTTGGGTGCCTCGTCCGACTTGACATTGTCGGTGCCGTTCTCGACCTCTGTACCTGCTTCTTGAGCTCCTGCCGTTGTCGTGGTCTCTGCGTCGGCATCCCTCTGGACTTCAGGAGCTACCGCAGCGCCGTCATTTCNCTTCCTCCTCTTGTCTTCTCCAGCGTCGTCCTCGGCCTGTCTCTTTCGTTCTCTCTTCTTGGCGCTTTGTTCAAGCTTCTTATCGTGTGCTTGCTTCCTAATCGCGCACATGTGCTCGCCGAAGGCCTTGATTGCGAGGACAGACAGATCGCGATTGAACTGTTGGATGGGATTGTAGAAGACGCTTTGTGCTTGTTGTTCGCTGTCGTCGTCCTTGTGCTTCTTTCCTTTCGACTTTGGGTCCTGCTCGGTACGTGCGTTCGGTGGGACCAAGATATATGCCAGACCTTCCTTGATGGTGCTGTATGACTTTCCGTCGTGCTCGATCAACTGATCGACAGCTGGTTGTGAATCTATCGTCGCGCTCATCTTTGCCAGTGTGGTGCTGAAAAGGCGTCTTTGGGGAACGGCGCGTATGTTGTGGATGAACCGGGACACTCGTATGGTCATTGAGCATGCAACTGCTCGAACACTTTGTGAGTTTCGTCGTGCCTGCCCTTGTTAACTTGCTGCCACTTTTTGCGACCAACCGGAGCCAAAAGCGGCATAGATCGTCTGCCTTGGCACTCCGAATCGTTATCTCCGCTCGATCCCCGGGCTTCACCTTGAACAGTAGTAACAAACAGAAGGAACCTGTATGGCGCGCCTCGACATGCTATACCTTCCGTCAGCAACAAGTTGCGCAGATCAAGCATACAAACGTACAAAGCTTGACGTTGTATCTCCTGTGGGGTTGTTCGAAAATTAGAGGACATGGTTGAGGTAACGATTGACGGTCTTGACAAGCTGATCTTCTGTCAGCAAGTGCTCAGGCACAACACGGAATGGGCAAGCGATCGTGACAATGTACAGCAAGTAACATATGGGAAGATACGCCGTGAAAGCCTTTACGATATCGATCACCGGGAGTGGAATAAGTAGTGGCTCGGGAGAGTAGATGCCCAAGCATCGCTCTTTCCTATGAATGCTACTGACCTACAACTCCCGAGTTTAGACAATCTCGACGTTCGTTCCAAAATCCATCGCATTCTTCCATTTTCTGATCTCTATTGTCTTCAATACCTTTCCTATCGTTATGACCGCCATACACAGAGATTATAATCCTACTGTCCAAAGACTCTTGTCCTACGTGTCCGAAAGCGAGGTCATGGAATGGACTCTCAACTCACATCACCCCTTGCCATATTGGCATCAGAACAAAGTCGTCCTAGTAGGTGATGCCTGTCATCCCATACTCCCTTATCTGGCACAAGGCGCTACACAAGCAATTGAAGACGCTGGCGGTCTCCAAATCGTTCTCAACAAGTCATCTACAGATATTGGTCTGGCCATCAAGATCTAAGAACAAGTTCGCAAAGCGCGCGGTGAAGCCGTACAAGCCACAGCCTCCGAAGTACGCACAGCTTTGCATCTTCCAGATGGTCTTGAGCAGAGAGCGTGATGCTAAAATACGCTTGGCTGGTCAGCGTAAGGGTGACAATCCTGATCTGTGGGCAGACAAGAATTTGCAACAGTGGCTGTGGGGAACTTCTATCATGAAAGAGACATTGATGAAATGGCCAGAGTGGAGAGCCAGAGTCCATGGAACACATCCGTCTTCATTGAATGCAGTGGCATATTCTTGGTGAGTGTCTGGTGAGTCGTCCAGTAGGTATACCTAGATTCTCCTTGTGGGTTTGATGGACGTGCAGTTCATAGCTCAAAAGTGAAAATGCCCTCCTAAGAACCAATAAAGCTAATAAGTACTGAATTCTGACATGCGTACGTCTGAAGAACGATCAAGTATTGATGGATGTACCAGCTGGAAAGATTGTACTTTTCGAGGAAAGAAAAAAGGCACAGTAGACAATGAAGAACTCTTTTGATTGAAGTAATAAATGAAAATACTAGAGATTGTTATGTACATAGACATTAGTTGGTTGTAATAAAGATTAGTGAGCGTAAAGTAACCAGGCAGTAATAATGCGCTGGTGTTTGGTTATCTTGCTGGGTTCCTCCTTTCATCGAGCTGTTTCTTCTCCTTCTTTCGGACATTAAACAGTAACATTAATAGCAGATCGCACTTCTTTCTTTCTTCGACGAGAAAATCTAGCAGTAGCAAGACTCAGTGTTCTTGGTAGCCACATTGGCAGACATCAAGCTCTGGAAAGAGTTGTAGTCAGAGGCACAGCCCTCGCCAGAGACGGAAAGGCTGTTCGAGTTTGCCTTTGCGTGGTTGAAGCAGCCACCGGACAGGTTCTGTGCATAGGCGTACTTCTGGGTGTTGTAGATGGTCTTGCGGCCAGAGAGGGTGTTGCCTTCTTGGGCTTGGATACCGTAGCTGCCGACGAAGACGGGGAATTTGCCGGAACCCTTGAGGAGAGAGGCTTGCTTGCAGACGCTGGGGGCGATCAGGTGGGCGGAGAGCTTGGAGTCCTTGAGAGAGGCATCGGCAGAAACTCCTGCTCCAACATTTGCTCCGGCGTTGACATTTGCTCCAGCATTGACATTTGCTCCTGCATTGACATTTGCTCCTGCATTGACATTTGCTCCTGCATTGACATTTGCTCCTGCATTCAAACTCGCACCAATCCCGGCAGAGATTCCACTGCCAATGGCACCCGAGAAAGAAATGTGAGAGTCAATGACAATGTTGGCACCAGCAGAGAAGAAGGGAGCCCAGTAGTCGTGGCCAAGGAAACCGTCCTGAATCATGCAGGGAATGCGAGCATCGAGCTGACCGATCTTCTTCATGACACCCTGAACGTAGGTGTTGATGAAGTTGGTAGCGCCGAGAGANNGACCACCGGCTGCGGCAAAGTTGGCAGTAACATCGCAAGGCTCGTTGATGGGAGAGACGGTGAAGGCGTTGAGGTGGCCAGTGGCAGAGATGAAGCCGAGGATGGCATCAATGGCCTTGAAGGAGTAGGACAGGTTCTCGGCAGAGTTGAACCAACCAGTGGCACCGATACGCTCGCCAGAGGCAAGACCGTTGACACCGCCGGGAAGAGAGTCAAGACCAATGACGATGTGCATACCGTGACGCTGGATGGCGTACTGGCAGATGGTCTTGAGGTAAGCCTGCTGGTTACCGTGGTAAAGACCGGATCCAGGGACAGATACCCAGGCAGAGTAGTGGGTAGGGATTCTCAGAAGGTTGATACCAGCAGCAGCGAGCGAATCGATGTAGCCAGTAGTGATGTATGAAGCATAGCGAGCCTCGAGGACAGAACCGGCCTTAGCACCGAGCTTAGCAGTCAAAGACCACTCGTCGTCGCAGTCAGAACCGTACTTGTTCCACCAGTCGAGGTCGAGAGACTTGTCCTGGACGAGCCATCCGCTGAGCGTGACACCGTTGGCCTTGAAGTTTCTCCAGTTGATAAAAGCACCGCCGTTAACACCGGCAGAGAAGCCGATGTTGTGCGAGAGACCGCCGTGAAGACCAGCGTTCACAGAGACACCAGCTTGGCTGCCGAGAGAGAAGGNGCAGCCAACACCGCCGTAGCCAAGAGCTTGACCGTGAATGTTGGCGTTACTTTGGAAGCCGACACCGAGAGAGCCCAGAAGGAGGTTGATATCGGTGTGGACGGCAGTGGTGAGACCCTTGAGAAGACCGAAGGCCAGGCCGAAAGTGGGAGCAGCTTGCACCTGAGTCGAACCTGCGACCAGGGCAGCAGTAGCCACTGTGGAAACGCGCATGTTGATGTGTGTGTGTGTGTATAGGGATGGTACAGTAGATAGAGTAAAAGAATGTAGTTGTAGAACAAGAATGCAAGTGAAGATAGAAGCAAAAGCAGAAAAGAGAATGAAAGTGTTGATGGATTAGAACTTGGAAAGAGGCACTCACATCTTCTTATACCTTCGTTCTTGCCTCTTGTTCGTACACTACCGCACCGACAAGCGATGACGGGTCACTATTTCTGGACTTCTTCGCTCTCTCATGCCGGACTTGCTAGTCATCGAGGCTTGGAGATGGGTCATTTTCAGACTTCGAGCTGTTCTAGAGGAGATGTCGAGAGAAATGTCTAGGCATGAAACCTTGGACACATCTCTAGCCGCGCTACTATGCTCGATTTTGGCAACATGGACCCGACTGTGCCAAACTAGAAGGTGCTGTGTGGTGATGGATTTGGATTGTTGACCTATCGGAAAATGAGCTGCTTGACGGAAGGGTGAGATTGATTGTGTTTCATGTCCAGAAAGAGAAGCGGACATGCCGGATGAGAGCGTCGACCATCGTCAGGGCTTTAGGACAATTGTCTTGGCAGCCACCACCGCTCTTTGCATTCGAGCTACGAACTTGACTAGAACGACGTGTCAGTGTGAATGACAGTATGCGTCTGGTGATCGACCGACTGCGGTAAGCTAGATGCGAAACAATGCAATCCTCTCTGAACCTCGTAAATCCTGGGTCTGGATCAAGGTGATGTGCAAGAATAATTAATCGGTCGTCCGGCTAATGGCTGCTCGACCGGCTGGTCCCGACTTCCCTGATCAATCCTCCGAGTTTCATGTTTCTCCAACGACTCTAACCACTGTACACGATCGTATGCAATCGTATACCATTCTATTTTGTGCCTTTCAGGCCTTCGTGGCTGAGCTGTGGGGACATCCAGAAATGCTGTCCTTGTCTATCGAGTCAGACGTTTCATGCATGGCTGTATCAATCTTTTGTGTGCGAGCAGGGCAGGAAAGGTCACCCGAGACCTTCTAATCATTGCAGGACATGACAGCCAAGCTCTGCGAAAAACGGTCACCATCCATAGCAAGTCTTGGAGGTGCACAGGGCTACATCTGCCTCCAAGTATCCTGGCTCCGCGACTCGCGAGAATCAAAGGACCGTCAGTGTCGGGGAGGATCAATGCATTGGTTCACCGGACTTGTGGAAAGCCATCATTTGTCACCTTGCGGGAGTTAGTGGGCAAGGATGTCTTTGTCTGATGTTGCAGATTGACTGGCGGGAATAGACGGGATGATGTCCACGAGTAAGGACGCGAGACCTGAGAAGTTCAGTGTCGCATTTCTAGCGGGAGATCATGATCTTTCCGATGATGGAGACATCATTTTGCCTCTGTTCTCAACCTTACCTCCGCTGGAAGCATGTTGCCTTCCTGATCGCAGCACGTGTGAAGCAGACAGGGCAACCCTGCTCTCCACGTTAATCTATCTATCATGCAAGAGGCATACGGCTTTTCGATAGATTAACTAGTAAATACGCTTACAGAGGCACTATAAGCGCTATGCAGCATACGCATATTAGTTTGCAGGTTATGGGAGGCGATTCCATCTACAGATCAATTTCTATCTCGTTTGGTCTCACAGCGCATCAATATCCTAGTGTGAGTCCGCCAACTGTTCGCGCGTGTTGTAATAAGTCAATCGAATTGTAACGGATTATATGGAAGTGAATTTGTATACAACTAGCTACATAGAGATGCGTCTCGCCGTGGTCAGCGGCGTAGATTCGACACCAGTCTTTTTGTCAAAGAAAGACTGAGCCAGCTCGGCGAACCAACGCTTCAGCTTTGACAACTCCTGCTCCGCTGAAGCATCGAGACTCTTGCTATGCTCATCTAAACTATCCATACATTGCTGAGCCAGCTCCGAAATCTCTCTCGTGCATTCGTTGGTCACATCACGCACCTCGGTGATGCCTTCGTCGACGTGCTCACGCAGATTGACTTCATTTGTCTTGCATTCTTCGTAGAATTGGTCGCGATGGTCTGCTACTGCACCATTGAGGAACAGTTCAGCAGCGATTGGCAATTGTGACTCTACGAGAGCGTGCAGACGCCTTTGAGTATGTGATTTAAAGGCGTCCTTGGTTAGTTTGCCCAAGCGCTCTTCGATGATTTTGTCAACCCGGGCTACTATGGCAGCCTCTTTAGCGTCTGTAGAGGCCGTCGGAAGAACATCTCGATCATGGACCAATTTCGTGTCTTCAGACAACTTCTTGGGGCTTCTTCGTGTTACGGGAGCAAGCAGATGTTGATGTCCTGATCCCGCTAGAGCTTCGCGCACCAAGTCGTCAGGCAGAGCACTCAGCTGCCGTTGTAATTCCACCATGTTGACACGCTCTCTGTGGCTTTGTTTCGTATCGGTCGTAAATTTCGTGGGTGAAATATGTGCGGGTGATGGCGAGCGAGTGGTTGGGGTGTTGACCTCGGTGGGAGACCAAGGGGGCGGTGGGGGAGAGCATAAGGTGGGTGATACCCAGTGTGCTTCAGAAGGCGAGTCATCTAAGTACTGGTCAATACAAGGGGCCGAGAAGGGCGTGAAACAATCGATCCTAAGTGAGGGAAAGCGATATCCTCATGCACGCCGCGGATCGGCGAAGCCATCGAGATGCACAAATCTATCATGAACCAGAGATTGGCCCCCGAGAGTGCTCATGCCTTTCGGCACAACAATTTCTCAGTGCACATCAGGAATTGAATGCACCACGACGGCTAAACACGAACAGCGGGTGCTTCGGAGATACTTCATGTACGAGATAGATCACTTGTTTAAGACGAGCGTACCTCGAGGATGTTTTCCAAGCACACTTTGTGTTGAGGGGGGTTCGCAGTAAGGCGGAGGGTTGATCGTCTGCTCGAAAACCTGCCAATCTTTTCTATCGCGCCATGTCCTGCGTTGAGGCGTTTGTAGTCAAGAGGCTGTGCTTTGAGCATGCGAGCACGCACCGCGCCGGAGAAGGTGCGGAGTTGTTGTAGATCACCATCCTTGAACTGTTGCTTGGATAGATGCAGATGTATGGTTTTGCTCTGGCAGACCTTTGCAAAGGCTTGAAAATGGGCGTCGGTTGGGACGGCTGGACTCAGAGTCGTGCCGTCAGCTGATGGTGGTACAAGGACGACACCTGTGGTATTGAGGCATAGTATGAGCGTTGAAACAGCGGCTGGGTTGGTCACGGAAACGGGCACCATGGAAAACATGCGATCTGGTATAAGCTGATTATTGCTTTTAGCGACTACTGTACACGTGTCAACCCCCTCAGGACGGATATTCAGCATGAGAGTCTGCTTCCCAAACTCAGTGAGAGCTGCGTTGAATCGTATCGATATAGATCCTCGGTCGCCAGTTTGATCATGAGCTATACGCAGTCGAGCAACGCATGCCACATCGAATTCGGGTGTATGTGCGAGGACTGCTTTCTCAAACACCCAGAGAGGCTCTGGTGTTGCTGATCTTGCAGTCATTCTGTCAGTAGCCAGCATAGGTCGACTAGGTCAGGATAAGACGAAGGCCCTCGAATCGTAACGAGTAACCCTCCCACCCGGGCTTGATGTCGACAACGAGCAGCCCTGACTCGTACAACGAGAGGTATGAATGATGATATTAATGGGATAAAGGCGACTTTACGCTGCAGAACACGTTCTAAGCTCGGCAGCCTGGTCACAAGTGCGCACCCAATCCAGAGTCAACAAGTGATCTGGAGAGCCCTATGAATACACAGGGATGGCAAGACAAGTGACGAGGACGGCAAAACTAGAGGTGATGCGGAAGCGTAAAGCATGTATGCGAGGAAGATGATGTCGTAGGAAAGAAGACGAGAAGCGTCAGAATCGAAGCGCGCCGCGTTCGTGTTTGCCGAAATCTTGCCGGTGCTGGACCGTGCACACCTTCGAGTCCGCCATCAAGGTACGCATGACGCCGATAGTTGTTCGAGAAGCATGGTCGTAGACTCGGAATACAGATTCATAACCCGATTTGTGACTACCGATTGTTGCCGAAGAAGCCGACTTGCTTGGTGCCGAATGCTGGTCGTAGTATCCAATTCAGACATGACTTGATCCATGAGCTTGAGCCTAGCGGACCGCCCTCGGGCAAGTCGTGCTGCAGTGATGATCTTGGTGGATGCATTCTTTCTCGACAATGAAGTCAGCAAATGGAGTGATGAAGACATATTGGTAGATGCTGGAGACATATATGCCGCGTCGACAGTGACAAAGGAAGTGCAGCTCAGACGTGCCCTCGTGATGAATGTGATTCACACAAAGAAATCGTCTCCGTACCATGGCCGGATTCAGTGTTACAGCTAATAGAGACAATCCACGACAAGGCACTTTGATGGATTGATTTTAGCTGGAAACTCTTGTGATCTGGCTTCGGAACTTGGTCCAGAAAGGAAATTGTGATTCATGTCATATGTTGTCAAAACGTCTCAGCCCATCTGTAGCATGCTCGTGCCGTGCTGTATATATAGATATGGAGAGAATGCCACTGGAAAGAGGATGAACATAGCCAGCTCCGCTTGTAACGCCATCGTGTCCATGATGCAGTGTCGTTCATACCAAAGGATCATCATTGCTCTCCATTGTCTTGAAGTGGTTCCTGTTGTAATTCAGGGGACACGGCTCTAATCTCCCAGCGCCTTGGAGCATCGATCAAACCAGGCCAGATATCACGTGGCAGGAATTCGCCAGTCCCGCGGACAAAGTCTTCGCGCATAGCAACATCCTCTTTGTATAGTGCCTCAAGCTCACGGCGAGCCTTGTCGGCAATACGCTGCACTCGACTTTCGAGAGCATGCCGACGGTTGACCTCCTCAAGCAATGAGGCATAGGATGTGATGAACGACTCGTAAAAGTCAGTCAATGAAGCTAGTTCTTCCGCTTTTGCACATAAGGTTTCCTTGAGCGTATTCCAGTTGTTGCCATATAGCTTGGCGGCAGCAATGAACGTGGGGAGGTTACACCCAAGCGTACGAAGCAGCTCGAGCACACGATTGAGAAGTTTGTGGCGTAGGCGTACGGCCTGCGAATGTGACTGCAGTTGATCGAGTGTCGTTTCCATTTCCGAAAGACGTTCGCCAATCTCAAGTACAACATCTTCGACCTCTTGAGCGTCATTGTCTACGACGGCAAGCATCTCTTGACGTTCTTGTTCATTCAGAGGACCCAAAGGTAGGTTTTTGTATAGACTGTCTTCGAGAGCGTCATAGGCAGAGGACGGGTTGGCTTGTCGAGCGGCCTCACCTCCTCCTTCTGTGTGTTTGAGAGCTGATGTGCAAAGATCATAGTGTGCGACCAGAGAGCTTAGCAGTGAAGCCATCTCGGTGGCATGTGTTGTAAGAGTATGGAACAGTGGCGGTATAGNGGAGAGGTTATCCTGGTTCTCGGTAGCTTGATCAGCATCGTTCACAGCAGTGTCGAGTAAGTGGATGTGATCGTCGAATAAGTCTTGAGAGTGTTGGAAGTCGGCTTCTGCTGCCTTGTGCGAGTCGATAGTACTGCGGAGAGATTCGATGAGGTTGAGATGTGTGTCTTCGTCGATGAAATCGTGCAGTGTCTTTTGTTTATCGGNGGTGGCACCTCGAGAGTGCAGTTCCGACGTGTCTACTTGGGTGTTGGTCAGTTGTACCAAAGTGGCTTGGAGGCGGTTGTCGGCGAGATCGAGCTGGTGTATCACTGCNNCTGACACTGTGAGTAAGTGGTTCTGCGGCAAGCAAGCCCGTCATACCTTGAAGTCAACATCGGTTTCGCGGCCGATGCTGTCCAGACCATCTCTCACGGCTACCAAGACGTTCGCTTCTTCCAGCACTCCTTGCCTAACAAAGGCATTCTTGGCCGATAGCACAGCCGTCTCCTCAACGAGGCGCCTGGCCGTCGTCACGACATCATGGGCTCGCGACACCAGCGCGGTCGAGGAGAGAGAGCGCTTGGCTGCCACAAAATGCTGTACCAGGCGTTCCAGCTCATCGATGCTGCGCGAAGGCGACGCTTGCTCGGACTGTTCACTCATTCAGAGCTGCTGGCTCGAGCATCATCTGCTCGGATAGCAAGACTCTACTCTTGGCGATGCAAAAGTCACGCAAGAAATACCTGGATGGCGCGACTGATGTTTTTATGCGCGGAATTTAACTCGACATCCGATCGTTGGCGGCTTGAGACAGCAACTTGGTCGAGCTGCAAGTTGAAGCTTGTCCATGGCGCTGCGGGGAGCGGCGGGAGTTGTCCCTCCTTCCGCATTCGTCGGGTCCGGGGTACCTTAGTTTGATATCGCGATCCGTAACCCTGGTGGCCATGCTATCTATATTTCTGCCAGACGAGGCCTAGCAGTTCTCGCACGAGGTCATGAATGATCTTCCGCATTCTCCGCGAACATGGTGCAGAAGGCCATCAGTCTGCTCGTAATGTCGCAATCCTGTCTTCTGAGTCAAAGTTTGCGAAAACATCCACTTTTCTTTGTTGCATGACCAATTGGTACGTAAGGCTGACCAATGGATTCGCCCGCCGAGCGAGTTCGGGTTCTGAGTAGCGACGCCACCAGAACAGCAAGTCCCCGTAAGACAACATCATGGAGGACAAGTGTCGCATTAAGTACTAGATATCTTCTAGTATATGGAATGAGTCTTTCTGCATTGAACAACTAGGGCAGGACTTGGACGGCAGTCTTTCTAGCAAGATTGGATTCGTGATAGCGGCAGAATAACATCTTTGCGGCGTGATTGCAGCGATAGTGGTTACGGAAACGGCCTGTTTGGATTTGGGTGCCGGGTGGTGCCTTGAACCCTTCTTTGCCTGTCTCCGAAGCCTGGAATAGCACGCCATATCGCGAATCGAGCGCCCAAGACCATCAGCAGCACAAGCGCCTTCGTTCATCTCGCCCCTTGCAGCTGCTGTCGCACCATCGATACCTACATACACTCGTTCTCCGACAACCCGGGCGACGTTCAACACTCGCCACAAACTCTGTCGCACTGCCATTACCATCACGCGAACACGTCCTTCTGTTCGCACTTGGTTTTCGGGGTCTTGTTTGTTTTCAACTCTCACCGCGCAAGCCCTCCTGTATGAGATTATCTCTCCTCCAGGATGGTGTCAGATCTGGATCCAAAGTCGCAACTCAACGCCCCGTCCGAGAGCCGGTCCGGTCTTCGTCATGAAATGGAAGGCCTGTGCCATCACGATCACGAACATGAGGGCCACAAGTTCCGCCATCACGACAACCCCAATGAAGAAAACATCTCAATTCCTTCAAACTCCAAACATGCCGAGCAGGCCATCGCCCCCTTCCTGGCCAAGCACATTCCAACCCAATACAACCCTGTCGGCCATTTGATGCCACAGTCGACCTCTACCGACATCAACCGCGACCACCACCAGGACACTTCAAGCACAAAGTTCTGCTACCGCCACCGTCCCGATCTCAAGTGCAGGCGTCAAGCCAACGAGCCTTCCATGGAGCAACTCCAGAATGTATCAAGCAATACTCCATCCCAGCGATGACTCACAGTGTACTGACTTCTCAACAGNGAACTCGGCACCGTTTCCCAATCAGACCAGCAGGCCATCTCCCATGTCTGGTCCCTCTTCTCCGCCGCTCCATCCAAACACCGCAATCTCATGCTTCAGGGCATCCTCTCCCAATGCTGCTTCCCTCAGCTCTCCTACATCTCCGCCTCCGTTCGCGACCTGATCAAGATCGACTTTCTCTCTGCTCTACCGCCAGAGCTTGGCTTCAGGATCCTTTGCTTCCTCGACACCACCTCGCTGTGCAAGGCCGCTCAAGTCAGTCGACGCTGGAGAAGCCTGGCCGACGATGACGTCGTCTGGCACAGAATGTGCGAGCAACACATTGACCGAAAATGCACAAAGTGTGGCTGGGGTCTGCCTCTGCTCGAACGTAAGCGATTGAGAATAGAGAAGAGACAAATACAATTGCGCGCCATCTCAAGAGGCAACAACGAGTGGTCGCCTGCAATTACCCCGCTCGCCGAACACCCAGTATCCAATGCCAACACCGCAACTGCACCAAACAGCCAGGTCCTTGCCATCGTAGGCGAGAAGCGCAAGCTTGATGATGAGCAAGCTCCGCCGCAAAAGAAGTTGTGCACTCCAGCACCGGGTGAAGAGGAGGTCAACTCATACTTTCAACCACAGACACGAAGGCCATGGAAAGACGTGTACAAAGATCGTTTCAAGGTCGGCACGAATTGGAAGTACGGACGATGCTCGACAAAAATCTTTAGAGGTCATACCAATGGTGTTATGTGCTTACAGTTTGATGAAAACGTCCTGATCACCGGCTCCTACGACTGCACAGTGAAGGTATGGGACATCAAGACAGGAAAAGAGCTGAGAACGCTCGAGGGTCACACATCCGGCATTCGCACGCTACAATTTGACGACCAGAAGCTCATTACCGGTTCCATGGACAACACGACAAAAGTCTGGGACTGGCGTACCGGAAAATGCTTGCGGACTTTCCAAGCTCATACAGGTGGCGTGATATGCGTCAACTTTGATGCTGGCTATATTGCTTCAGGCTCAATGGACCACACTATCAGAGTTTACGAGATTCGAAACAAGGCGTCTTATCTGCTCAAGGGTCATACGGACTGGGTTAATGCGGTGAAGCTCGATGTGGTTTCTCGCACATTGATCTCTGCTTCAGATGATTGTACAGTTCGTTTGTGGGATCTGGACACGCGCAGGTGTATCAAGGTCTTTGAAGGACATGTCGGCCAAGTACAGCAGCTCGTGACTCTTCCTCCAGAGTTCGAGCTTGACGAAGCTGATTTGCTCTCTGGAGAGAACGAAGACGACACGTCGTCTACTTCTTCTGGGCCTTCGCCTGCTCATAAACACTCGCATCACCCAGCCACTACATCTGCCGAGACAATCGTGCCATTCTGGCCTGATGAGCCTGACCGTCCAGCACCTCCTCGATACATGCTTACCGGTGCTTTGGACAGCACTATCCGTCTGTGGGACGTGCACGCTCCTGCAGTGTCGCCAGCTGTAGATGCAGCAAATCCGGTACAAAAGCCACCTACTACCAACGCATGCTTACGTACCTACTTTGGACACGTCGAAGGCATCTGGGCACTTGCAGCAGACCATTTGCGCATGGTGTCTGGATCAGAAGACCGTACAGTCAAGATCTGGGATCCTCGCAGTGGCAAGTGCGAGAGAACGTGGACAGGTCATGCCGGCCCTGTGACATGCATCGGACTCAGTGATAGTCGACTTGTCTCTGGGAGTGAAGACTGTGAAGTGCGCATGCTATTATTTAACACTGGAGAAGGAAGTGAAGGCTGCGAAGACCAATGAGATGGAGCGTGTTGAGATTTTCTGTTTTGGGATACAATCACTTTTAGCGAAGGTGCCTGGCGCAATAGGGAGATATCAAACAAGGATGAATTTATCATATGAATATTGTATCGCTCTAGTATGAATACATTAATGTCATTGAAGCGGAAGCAATTGTATTATTGTCGACGTGATTGATGTAGTGAATAGTTGTTGTCGACAAGTGAGGACTCCAATTCTTGTCTCATCAAATAGAAAACAAAGGACCGAGACAATAGCAGGATGAAAGAGACAATGACTGTCAGCCGAGTCTCGGAATGAGTGAGAGACATGGATGGAGGGGTCGTGCGTGAACCCTCGAAAAAGTTGGCTTGGCATAAATGACGATCGCTGCCTTGTACTTTCCGTCAGTCACAGCAAACCTACTCACCTGCCAACACTCGACTCTGCGCCTTCCCACCATAGACGTCGAGTCTCTACGCCAGCCCCATTCTTTCTCTTCCACAGCAGCGCACGTTCTTTAGCGAATCCGGAGAGAGAAATCACCGACTTTCACTGGCATTGCGCAACTTTGCGGCGACCCACGACCGACTGAACAAAGGCCATTCACTTTTGTCCGCCGTCTTTGGCAACTTCCTCCCTCGCCTTGAACGCCAACCTTCCATACACCTATTACCCTAACGACCTCACTCTATCCAACATACCCCCTCCGACCGCCGCCATGGTGAACCAAAGAAGCCTGCGCGCAANCCCCGCGGCGGTGGCATCGCAAAGAGAAAGGGCAGAACCGATCGCGATGGTGACCTTGTCATGGATCCCACTGCACGCGCTCGTCCAGGTGGTGGTATCAACAAGGGCGGCAAGACAAGCGCACCCAAGACGCGCGGCGCAAAGCCTGGTGCTCGTGGTCCCGGATTCGAAAAGAAGCTCGCCAGCCATGTCGGAGGTGATTCAGCTGCAGTCCGCACACGACCGAGCAGAGGACTAGAAGAACTCCGAGTCACGGGCCAGAAGAACAGCAAGGCAGCCTCCAACACAGACGGCGGCCTGAGTTCGCTCATCGCCTGGATCGAGAAGAGGGCCTCGTTGAAAGCCAAGAGAGCAGTCAAAGTCAAGAAGGTACACTCATCGACATTCGCGTATCCCACCCTCTCTCAGTCGCCAGGTTCGGTCCGCTTTCGTTTGCAGCCAATTTCAGAACGACGACCAGGAACCTCGACACTGTTGCTCTATTCCCGATGCGCTTCCAGACCTTTTTATTAATGTTGTACTAACGTCATATATAGNTCCCGAACTGAAGGAGATGACTTGCTGATATCTGTTCCTGGCGAAGACGCTGCCCATGTCCTGCGGGTCGACGGCTACGTCTTTGCTGGAGCAAACATGAAGATCGAACGAGCCTCTGCCCAGGACCTCGACACTGGTGTCTCTAAGGAGACCACCATCGCTATGCTCAAGGGCGTCCTCGTCAGAAGATACAATGTCGATGCAAAACTGCTCGATCTTAGCGCCCTCGGCGCAGATCCCGATCTCAAAGCCGCTCAAATTTTTGACAGCAGCTCAACCACAGGCAAATTCTTCCCTGCCCTGATGAAGGTCCTAGACCAACAGTTCAAATCAGCTGCCGAGAAGAATGACGCTATCATCAGCGTCACTCTCGCCAACAACGAACTCTCAAGCGTCAGCCCCGTCACAACACTCGCTCAAACCCTACCACAGCTCAAGAACCTGGATCTGTCAAACAACGCCTTCAAGGATCTGACTGGTCTCGAAGCATGGAGACGCAAGTTCCCCAAGCTTGACCACCTCATCGTGTCTGGCAACCCTCTGGAACAGGCCGAGCCCGACTATGCCGCAAAGCTCATGGCCTGGTATCCTAAACTCCGTCTCCTCAACACTGTTCAAGTCCGCTCCGATCAGGATGCCGAGAGTGGTCGTCAAGTCGCCGACATCCCCTATCCCATCAAGGGTCCCAACTTCCAGGACGAAGGCCAGATTGCCGAAAATTTCTTGCGTACCTTCTTCGCAGGCTACGACACAGATCGCGCAACCCTGGCACAGCAGTACTACGACGAGCAGTCCGACTTTTCGTTCGCCGTCAACACTGCCGCTCCTCGAGACCCCACAAAATCCCACGACACCGCCCCTCAGGAATGGGACGCCTACATCAAGGGCAGTCGCAACCTTAAGAAGATCACCCACCTTCCCGCCAGACAGAGCCGCCTCTGCCGTGGCGCTCAAGCCATCCACCAGAGCTGGTCTACCCTTCCTGTCACCCGCCACCCCGATCTTGCTACCCAACCTCAGAAGTGGCTCATCGAATGTCAATCACAACCCGGCGTCCCTGATCCTACTGGCGCATCACCTGTTGGTGTCGACGGCTTCCTCATCACCGTCCACGGCGAGTTTGACGAGATCGATGCTAGCGGTCAAGTCAAGAAAGCCCGCTCCTTCGACCGCACCTTTATCCTTGGTCCCGGCGGTCCTACCGGTGTCCGCGTTGTTAACGACATGCTGACTATTCGCGCTTATGGAGGTTTCGCCGCCTTCGAGCCCGACCACAACGAACCACAAGTCCCAGCCGAGGCCGGCGTGCCCGTGCTCCCACCAGGACTCACACCCGAAATCGCCGAACAAATGGTCCTCGAGCTCCAGAAGCAGACCTCCATGACTGTTCAATATGCCAAGGACTGCCTCGAGCAGGTGCAGTGGGACTTTGACCGCGCCTTGCAGGCCTTTACTGCCGTCAGAGCCAATCTGCCTGCCGATGCATTTGTTCAGGCTGCTTAGGAAGATTCATCAATTATGGATGAGGCGGAGCATTATGGTCCGGTGTCGACCTTGGAAGTCGACAACGATTGAAGGCAAGAACACATTGCTCGTGGTCGCTACCTCATCGACCCAACACATGCATTTCACAACGGAGTTTCTCTTTTCTTTTCTTTCCCGGAATTCAAGCATTTTCAAAGGATCAAAAAACAACAACATGGGAGGCAGAGGAGGGATGGAGGATTGCAACGTTCTTTCTTTCTTTTTCCTGATTTGCGAAGGCGCTTTTGGAGTTGACGGGCTTATGGGTGTTTTATCAGCCCTTGTTTTCTTTTTTGATTCATCCTCTTCTCTATTCTGATTGAACGGCAAGATGGCTGGAAGGTGGAAGTGCAACTCAAAGCACTCCCATGGCTTGTTATTACAAAACAACAAACTTATAATGTCCATGGTGGCATTGAGTACATAGAAGCAGAGCGACTGCAGAGAATCAAAAGACTGCCGAGGCGCTCGTTGCACACAGACCAGACAACACTCCCTCATCCTTCTCTCCTCTCAACCCTTGAGCTACCTGCAAGAAATCATTTGACAAGCTCTTGCTAAATTAGTCATTGTTCTGATCACCGATCTTCGCTCTGTCTTCCTATCCTCGACTTCGTGACTACAGCTATACAGCATATGACATAGACACTCAACTGATGCGGCCATATAGAGATCCTCTTGTTCCATGCTTCGGAGATCGATCGAGGGAAGACGTTGAACGAACAAGACGATCCTGCCTAACTACTGGGAAACAACAAAAGTACTGCGTAGAACGCACAGACACTCCAAGTCGCACATAGATGTCGCGATCGGCAAACACCTTCTCAAACAGTTCACAAACTGTCCAACTCTCAAGTGTCAGTCATCCGCGACACTCTCTAGTGACTGAATCGCATCTCAACGACCCTACGAATGCCGCGAATAACTTCCGAAAGACGACTCAGCAAAGAGCAGAGTCTCTGTGGTGGGGCACCAAATCCTCATCCCCACGAGTCAGCTTGTGGACACATCCGGAAATAAGTTTCGCTCCGTATCTGGAAATAACAAGGAGGTTGGAGTCGCTGTAACTCTATCTCCACTTAGCGACTCCTCGGTCGCGGCCGACAGACACAGGCACCGAATTTAGTCAGTTCCACGAGAAACCAGGTAGGAGAAACATGGACATGTCTGGGTATACGGCATGGCCGCGCAATCGGTAGTGCCATGACCCGTATATGCCCCATTATTGCTGTTCGAATTCATAACTCAGGGCTTCTCAACGTCACGGAAGAGACTTGGACGCCCACCTGCCGACCGTTTATGGAAGGCTATTCGTTCGTCACCAAGGATTTCTCCAAGGGTCCCCGCGGTACTAGAGAAAGGAACGGTGCCACTCTTCCGAAATCTGATCATCAGCACACGACCTGCTCCTTCCTCTTCTCTCTCAATCCTTGCACCGGTATCCAACGTGACTTTGGCCTTGCACACACACCACGCTGGATTATGGATTGCGAGCGATGACGCAGCAGAGCAAGACGCCACTGCCTACCATGCATCACCAAGATGAGGACGTCGAGCGCGGTGATATCTGGTCGACTGGAAACTCGCACCTGCATATACCCTGGCAAAGACCCTATGCAACAGGTACACCATCACCTGGAAGCCCGGAGCGACACAGGAGCCTAGACGACTCTGCAAATAGCAGCGGAGATGACCACAGTGGCAACAAACTTCTCCTGACGCTGAAAGAACGTGTTCGACATTTCGTCTGGACCTGGTTCACAATGACGATGGCCACTGGACAACTAGCGAATGTCATCTTGACTGGTATGTGTGTTCACGACTTTATTTGATAGTCAAGAAATTGACTTTGCAACGTAGTACCTTACGAGTTCCATGGTCAATACGCAATTGGCAGTTGCTTTTTCATCTTCAACCTTGTCCTCTTCACCTTCAATGTTACTATGATCTCTCTTCGCTTCTACTGGTACCCGTCAACCTTCAAGGCGTCACTGACGCATCCTACTGAATCTCTNTTTGTACCCGCCTCGGTCGTCTCACTCGGCACAGTCTTAACGAATATCACTGAATATGCTGTTGGAAATGGAAAGTCTGGGTTTTGGCTGGAGCGGACCATGATCATCCTGTTCTGGGTTTACTGTGGATTGGCAATGGCCTTTACCTGTGGCATTTATCTTATCATGTGGTCGACTCAGACATATACTATTTCTAGGATGACACCAGGTACGTCGAAGTATGCTTCTTTACTATGAGAGCTTTTGCTAATTTCCAACNNAGTATGGATCTTCCCGGCATACCCGTTACTCATCATTGGACCACATGCTGGAAAGTTGTCCTCACGAGTGGCGCCAGAGTCAGCACTACCAATCATTGTTGGAGGTTTCTGTCTCCAAGGCATTGGCTTTATGATGTCTCTAATGGTCTACGCCGCTTTCTTGTATCGACTCATGACGCAAAAGCTACCGAAAGAGTCGCTTCGTCCTGGCATGTTCATCTCTGTCGGTCCCTCTGGCTTCACCATTGCAGGCGTTATTACCATGGGTCAAAATCTTCCAGGATGTATACCAGAGAACTTTATGGGCGTGGGGCAGATGGCAGGCACCATCTCACTGGTCATGGCGAACTGGATGGGTATATGGCTGTGGGGTCTCGCCATCTTCTTCTTCATCGTGTCCTGTGGTGCGCATTGGTCCTGCGTCAGACATGGACGACTCCAATTTGCTCTGACCTGGTACTCGTTCATTTTCCCGAATACAGGTCTGACTGTAAGCTTCTCCAAAACTCCTTCTGCTTGTTCCATCTGAGCTTAAAGCTGACCACTCTTCATANNGACTGCCACCTTCGCAGTAGCACGCGCTCTAGACCATTGCCGCCCCATCCGCATCCTCGGCTGCGTATTCACCTGTCTCCTTGTCGCCGGTTGGTTCTTCGTGTTCGGCATGATGATCCGCGCTGTTATCCTCAAAGATATCCTATGGCCACAAAAACAAGAAGATCGTGATGAAGGTGGTTGGAAGACTGAAGACCCAGACTTGACATTGACGAAGAGTCAAGCAACAGATCCCTATCCCGANGGGAGTTCGAAACGGCAAGCTGGATTTTGATCTTGCCAGGCTTTCTATGAAAGACTAGATGGAGTCTATGAACTTTATGAGATTATGAGATACAAAGTCATACGAATGGAGAGAGTTCGCGAGCAAGATTTCACAAGATGGATTTGAAGTATTGTAAACAACGTGATCCTCCAGTCGTCCCCTTTCTCCTTAGCTCGCTGTTCCCATCTTGCAGTCTCTTCGTCTTTTGGTGTCGGTCCATTCCGTGCGGAAAGTGCTGGTCATGTATGTTCAAGCAAGTTCCGGGTCATTCTTGCCCGGCGTTTGCACGCTGCCTTCCGTGGTCGTTTGCACCACCAACTTACTTCCACTTCTCAAATCTCTCTTATATCTCGCACTCATCCCACCAGAGTTCCCAATCTCAGCACATCTTCCACCACCCAAATCAACATGACGCTGCCTGGCATTGAAGGATTCAGAAATGTGTACGAAATTCTGGAAGCTGTTTCAGCTGGCGACAAAGTCAGACTCCGCCGCGCTGCTCGCAAGATCCGTCTGGTTTTGATGTGTGCCGACGACAGTTGTCTGGATGGCGAACACCGCGCCTCTCTGACGGCCATCCTCGGTCTTCTGGTTACAGACTGGAACGAAGCTGAAGTACGCCGTCCGCGACGATTGCAAACATTGACAGCATTAACAGCCTGAGTANNGGATCTTCGCCTTGAGGCAGCTCAGGCATACCTTAACGTACGCGCCAAGGCAGCTCTCTGCTGCAAGAACGCCATTGCCCGTGTCGACGAGGAGGTGCGCCACTTGCTGCTCGAAGAGCTCAACAGCAAACAGAAGAGATACACGCCTCATGCTTCAGTCATGAAGAGCATCAAGGTCCGCAACGAGCGCGAAGCAAAGGAGAACCTGCAGGAGCTTGGCTTGGGTTTCAAGTATCCCACCTTGAAGATGTTCCCAGAGCGTGCCTTTGATCACTCGGCGTCGATGCAAGTGCTTGAGGGAAGAGCTATGGAACAGGTAAGTCAAGAAGAGCACGCGTTTTGCTACACCGCCTGACATGATTGNCAGAAATTCAACGGCTTTGTGGAAGTCGAAAACGCTCATCTTCTAGACTTCCTCTTCGACGGCTACTTCGAATCGCTCCTGAAGCATCACAAGATGGAAGCTCTCAACGACTTCGATCCCAACATTGACGAGGCTCCNGTTGCCACTTTCTCCAGACCAGAGACTCCGATTGTCGTACCCGAGCCCAAGATCCTGTCATCAGAGGAGGTCGAGCGAAAGAGAGCCAAGAACAAAAAGCGTAACCAGCGCAAGAGAGCAGCAGAGAAGACCAAGAAGAAGGAGAACGTCGCTCCCAGCTCTGACCTTGAGCCCGAAGCCAACAACGACCCCGAGGTTAAGCTTGAGACAAGTATGGCTCTCGTCAAGATCACCTTGTCTTCCAACAGCTCCTCGACAGAAGACGATGTACTNCCCAAGGTCAAGTTCGTTCCTCGACCCATGGACAAGGGATGGATGAGTCATCCTTGCTTGAACTCGGAATCATGCAACAAGTTCTTCACCAAGCTACAGGAAGCAATGCTTCGCGTGCTCACCAGCAACCTGGAGAGACGTGTCTATGGTTCCCAGACTTGATCGTCTGGTGAAGGTGCAGAGATCTGTCGTTGAAGATCATTCGCAAACTTGCAAATCAGATAACTTCATGTTGTCCATGAGTCTTGAAGCTCCAGACGTGGCTTCGTAGCTCTACCACGTATTGAAGACTTTTTGTCCTGTCACGCATCGTGACGTATGTTCCTCTTCCATAACTATTGCACATCGACACTGCATATACGCGTGTTGCTTACAGTCTCCTATCTCAATGACAGCATATTGAACCGCTTGTACACCTCACTTGTTCGTTGGTTGGTTACCCAGGTTTGATGCAAAGAGAAAGAAAGAGGCAGGAGCGAGGTGGGACAAAGATCGCGGCCGGAGCTGCGGGCTTGGCGAATGACACGAAGACTCCCAGAACAACTCGAGCAACAAACTTCCCGTCCAATGACACGCTCATCAACTTGTCTTTCTCGTTGACTTGAAGCTTGTCCTATGGCTTTTGTTGTGGATGTCAACGAAGCCTGTGCCTCCACGACCAACACTCACATCACCAATTTTCTGCTTCACATTCGATACCTCATCGACATTGCTAATACTGATGGCACCGTATACCAAATCTGCAATCACGACCTTGCCGACGTCCTGATGTGTGCGAGTCGCAGCCGATGACTTCGCGACATACTCGCTCACGGTCGCGGATCGGCTGATNNTGTCGCGGATATCCTCTTCTACGCGTTCTATATCGTCGATATCGCCAGTGTCTTCTGATTGCGTTCTGGCAATGTGAAGTTGTTGTTCCTCTGAACGCAAGCCATCGATCACGGCTCTTTGTGCAGCAAGAAGTCTGGTAGCCTCTATTCCTTGCGTTGACAGTTCGACGACATGCTCTATGGCATGCGCATTTTGGATCTGACCATNGTCTTTTTGCTATTAGTTGGGGTCAAGTGCTGTTACCCAGACACAGATTACTTACAAAGTGCAACTACCCAGAACCATCGTTACAGTCTGCTTGCACTTGTTAAGCTGTGTCGATAGCTGCGAGATTTTGTGACTGTGCGTGGCTATAATGAAGCTGTCCCGAAGAGANNGTTTTTCGCTGGACTTCGAGTGTTTTGTCCATTTCTTCAGGGTAGCCACGAAGCCCTCGCAAACAGTTTTCAGCGTTTTCAATGCTTGAGATAGTCTGGATTCATCCAACAGCTTTGTCCAAGTTGTAGTGTTCTCACTGCTTTCCAGAGTTCTCTCTAGAGATTGCATGACAAACTGGGTGTCTTTCAGCTCGGTCCTTATCTGGCAGACTGCTGACGGTGCGTCTTCGATTCTGTCAATCAAATCGATGGCTGCGTGTATAGCATGGACAGTGGCGGCAACGACGCCGACAACACCAGCAGTAATGCTGAATGGATCGGCCATCTGAACGATGAATGCAACTTTTGTTGACGAGATGGCGCACTCGATGCTCGAACGTTTCGAAATTCTGGCTACGTGAAGCTGAGGTTGGATGGCGAGCGAGCTGAGGTATATTGTAAGCGCTTGTGGCATTTATGCAGGTTGCTGATCCGTCACGCGCTTCTAAAAGAACGTGAACTCCTCCAAGCTGTTTCCCAAGCCCCTATCATTACGACATAATCAAGTTCAATCGCGCGCGTATCTGCAGAACACCCTCTAGAGGCCGCCGCATGATCTCCGCCGGTACTGCACATAATGGACCGCCATCTTCACCCCAAAGAGCAATCGATCGGAGATGTGAATGTGGGCAATCATTCGACCGTTCGTATTGGCATCTTTAGCTCGCAGACTTTTCATGAACAACGGAGTGCACAGCAAGCCTTGTTCTTCCGAGAGATGTACAATCGACTGCACGAAGTTCCGGATGTATGCCCTGGTACATGTTCATGGATCCTCAAGAATCCCACTCTCAAGATATGGCGAAAGACCCAGCGTGAGCTACTTTGGATAAAAGGCAAGCCCGGTGCTGGAAAGTCTACGATCATGAAGTACATGTGGAATCATTTCACTCACCACGAGCTGCTGTTGGCTATAACCTCAAAGGCTGGAGATATCTTCCAATGGAGCATTTTGGTCGTCGTAGGGGTGGTCCAATCCCTCGAAAGAGAAAAGCCTGTGGAACTCATCCTAGAAGATATCAAAGCAACTCCTCCAGAGCTGTTTGAGCTGTATCATCATATTGTACGGTCACATATGGAGAACAATAACGTCCAGGCTTAGGACAAGAAACAGTTTCGTAGTCTTTTCCAATGGGTGTCTCTTGCAAAACGACCACTTTTACTGCTTGAAGTCAGATCTGCACTATTGATCGAACTTTCAAGCAACACAATCCGCCACCAAGTCTGGCCTGCGGTGGTTTTCGCGAAGATGACGAGAATCTAGACATCGAACATCTGTCTAACGGACTCATGAGCGTGGTTTACACTGAAAGGACGCAGTGGTCTAATTACTTCCGTCCTCCTGATCATATAGTTCAGTTTTGCATCATTCAGTTCAGGACTATTTTGCTAGTGGCCAAGGTATCGGACATCTCCAGGTTTCTGAAGCCGTAACAGCCATGCGTGCGGCAGAACTTGATCTGGTGAGAGCCTGCCACCGGTCTGTCATCCAAGCGCAATCATGTTCAGATGATCACCAACACCCACTGTCCGAATACGCTGTTGATCACATGTTCAAGCATGCTAGATCCGCTGAAGAAGGGCACCCCGTGCAGGATGATCTTGTTCGCATGATGAACTGGCCACAAGAGAATTTCGTAACAAGGTTGAGAGGAGCATGGCATTACGACCAAGCTTACCCATATTTGGATCCAGGAGAACATCTCGTCCACTTTGCGGCAGCTTTGACAACCCCAATCTTGTCAGCAGTATCCTTTCTCTGGCACCCGAGTTGAGCATCAACTATTGCTATTTTCCAGGCAGAATCGCGTTGTACGTCGCTGCGGAGAATGATAGTTGCAACGTCATAGACAGACTCTTGGATACCGAGCACGCCTCCTCATCAAGATCCCCACTAACCTGGTGGAAACGTGGATCGAGGACCCTGGATCTAAATGCTCGTGACAAGACTGACGGATATACACCTCTGATGCAAGCCGCGCGAAAAGGTCACAGCAGTGCTGTGAAGCGACTCGCTCAGACCGGAAAAGCAGACATAAACATAAAATCTCGAAGAGATAGGAACACACCCCTATATTTGGCGCTTTTCTGGGGGCACGTCGGTGCAGCCAAAGTCTCGATTCATTATGGAGCAAATATCCGGACCAGAACTAGCTCGCGACGCACTCCTCTGTCCATGGCGTTATTTCGTGCCATATACAATACTGATAGAATCGAGGCAGAAGAAATTTCTATTATTTACTACTCTCTATTCCCCCAGGCCAGTCAGGATATTTACTTGATAGAGAAATTACTCCAACATCAACATCCTTTGGAGATAAGATTGCAAAGTGGCAGAAGTTTTGCATTCGCGCAAGGGCTTCTTGCTAAAGGTCTCGACCCTAACGCTCCAGACCAGTATGGTTGCACTTGGTTGTCATATCTTGGAGAGCAACCAGATCCTCGGACGTTGAAAGTATTACTAGCACTGCCCGGGGCCGACCCGAATTGCAAAAAAAACAAAGGTGGGCGGACGCTTCGCGGACAATTAGCATCTTCCCCTGCCACTGATCCCTCCACGATCATGTTCCTTCTTAGTGACTCCAGAACAGACGTCTGTATGAAGGGCAAGGACGGGAAAAAGTCCCCTGCTTATCGCTGCCAAGAGAGGCTCCGTCATTGTGGTTAGAACACTGTTGCTGGATGCGAGATCGGATCCTACAGCAAGAGACAAGCGAGACTTGTGCGCGCCCGACCGCGCTAGAAGGATACGGCGTATGGCTAAGAATCACCTTGCGGATGAGCTTGCACGTTGCAGCACCCCAACTGAGGATGAGCGGGAGAAAGCTCGGATCGCTGAAGCACGCATTCGACTCGCGGAGGCAGAACAAATAATCACACTGTTGAAGCTTCACTGTTCCTAGCGAACTTATTATAGTTCTGACATCACCGTGCTTGCTATGGGCGACCATAAACATTTCAGCTATTTTCATTTCCATTCAAAACCGCCACAAGTTCGTCGTCCACCAATGATCTCAGATATCATCCTCAAAGTCAGGTATGCACTCGGAGGGGCCCGCTAATGAAAGACTCGTGGTTCGAATTGAGATATTATTGTGATGGTTACTGGTGTCAATCGATGTGCAGTTTTCAACATATACCCTGCATTTGGTTCATCCACCAGCATGTTTTGAGAGGAGCGTCAAAACGACACCAAGCATACCTCTCTTACAGTTGCACCCAGAAGACGAGATTTCGAGCCAAAGGAAAAGAGTGTCAACATATCGAACACATTATTGTGCTCACATCGGGTCGTGAGCAAGCACTATCCCGGTCGCGATTTGCCAAAGCTTCGAGATCTGGAGCGCCATCATGTCTGACATGATAGGAACCCGAGTCGATTGTGGTCTGTCCGTTATCCGAAAGCGTAGAAACCATCCTTGACTCTCAGCGGTCGACGATTGTCCATAGAGGGTATACCTTGTGTAATCTTATAGACGACGTGTTGCCCGTATGTCACTGCTGGGGCACTACATCTCCTTTTGTTGAGCCGTTAGCATGTATTCTCTCTGAAAGACTTTCCAAACCGTGTAGCTGAAAGCCCACTCCCGTGCTCAGATTACGGGTATACCCAAGGAGAAAGCGCCTCTTCCATCGCGCCCACCGTGAACGCTGACTCTTTTCTGTAGAGTACCTTGCTTTCTCGTAGATATGTTGCTGTGGCATGGGATATGGGCGGGTTATCTGTCTCTGTGGAAGGATTGCATCTCCTCTCGCTCAGTTTGGAATTCTGGGAGCAGTAAAGACGTGCAATACTGTCAAGAACGATACAACATCTGACGAGAGCTGGTTTGTACACCGACCTGGCTGTTCATGAGCATCTTGTGACGTCGATGCCATGTGCATCAGGAAAGTAACCATCTATTTGGTTTCCAAGCTCTTATTGTCACATTGTGATGAAGATGGAGGCAAAGTATGTAGTGGTAAAGAATGAATTAGATCGTAAATCCGGGTAATAGTATGCTAAGAATTTTGTTACAGGGGGCCGTGAAATGAATGATAGTCTGTTGCTCTCCCTCCTCTTTCTCTCTCTTCTCGGACACTCCATCAAGGACATGCTTTGTGAATATTAATGATAGTAAATTATCTTCTCCTCATCTTCGTCCGTGTCTTCAAGCTTCAGAAACCATTTTGTATCCATATTTCAGGATAACAGGAAGCCACTCAAGTGATTTAACACTTGGAGTAGTTGGCATCGTACTCGAACTCGAAAGTCCAAGACTGGTGGGTCTTGTAAGAACCGCTACCACCGAAAGTAGCATACTTCTTGTGGTCAAGAGCAGCACCGTAAAGCGAGCAGTAAGTACCGTAGGGCTTGTTGTCCTTGTGCAAGAAGTAAGAGTTGAACATGGCGCAAGGGGTGAAGCTGCGCTTGCCGGCCTTGACGGCGGCGTTGCGGTTAAAGTTGTTCTGCTCAATGGCGTAGTTGGCGCAGACCTGGGCGTTAAAGGGACCGGGGATGAACTTGCTGCCCATGTGGTACTTGGGGGCGGAGATAGCCTTGGGGCCGCAGTTCTGGCCGGGCTTCAAAGTGGGCTTCTTGGTGGGAGGAGCGGGAGGACCAGCGGGCTTGGTGGGCGAAACAGCGTTGGCGGTTGAGACAGCCGAAGAAGTGGTGGCAGGAACATCAGGGACAGCACATGAAGGAGTGGTGACGTTGGTCTTGTCGTATGCGTTGGAACCAGTGATGACGGTCTGGAACTGCTCACGGTAGTCGCCCTTGTTGGTAGCAACATCGGCAGAGAGNNTAGATCCCCACAGAGTGCACTTGTAGTTGGTAATGGACGAGGGGTTGGGGCAGTAAGTTTCCCAGGGAGTGTAGGTGGTGTTGTCGTTGTTGGCGGGTGCAAGGCTGGGATCACGCTCAATGTAGATGTTGAACGAAGTGCAGAGGTCGGTGTCGTCGCACTTGGCGGCGCAGTCCTGAGCGTTGTAAGAGGTCAAGGTGTAAAGGCCAATGTAAGAGTTAGCAGAGACGGCAGCGTCAAGGTCCTTGAAGACCTGAGTGTACTGAGTCTTGTCCGAGCTGGGGACAACAGTAGGGGCAGCAGATGCCATAGAGTGGAAAGCAGAGTAAGACATGAAAGCGTCAACAGTGTCGGGCTGGACCTGAGGACCGTAACCTCCNNCTGTAACATAGTTAGCATTGTTTCTAAAGAGATCAGAATGGAGAAAACCGACAGGCTGAGGGGCACATGCGTCTTCTGGGTTGATAAACCCGCAATAAGTGCCCTCCTCGGGTGTGGTGGGGCAGGGGGCGCTGGCATCGTTGGTAGTGCTGGGAACCTGAGTGGTAGTGGCAGCAACCGAGCTGGAGGTCGAAACAGCAGCAGACGAGGATCCAGTGACGGCATCAACGGTGGTGGAGCTCTGGGCAGAGGTAGTTGAGTAGCTGTATGCAGGGAGGCTGGTAGGAGGAGTCTGAGTGGTGATCAGGGACCAGGTAGCCTTGGTCTCGGTAGGCTTGCCGCAGCCCCAGCCCTGCTGAGAGCTGCCCTTCTTGGAGCTTCCCTGATTGCCGCAGTTGTGGAAGATCTCACATTCGAGGCCCTTGTAGAAGTAGAAAGGGCTGTAGGCGCCGAAGGTACGCTTCTCGAGGTCACGCTTAGCAGCGCTGGTGGCAGTAGAGCTGGCGGTAGCAACAGTGCTGACAGCGACGGTGCTGGCAATGGAGGCCTCGTCAACAACAACGACACCGGTAGGGCCAGTGGCGACCTCAGGAGCGGCGTCCAGAAGAGAGAAGTCGAGGTCCTGGGGCTTGGGAGCGGCAGCAGCCAGGCCAGCGACGGCAGCCAAAGCGAAGGCGGTAGAACGCATCTTGGAATACCTGATTGAACGAAGGAACAGGTAGATGAGAAGAAATGAAGGCCGATGAGATTGATGGAGAGGTATTCTTCGGTGGTGGGGGATGGTGGCTCTTATACCTGATCTACCTCTAGAGGCTCTACTTACAGCTCGGTGGATGTCTCTGAGTCTCGATCCGAGTGATGCAACAATATTGTGATCTGATCGAAGTCCACCTCGGGGCTGTGTACCATACTCACCACAGCGTGGGCTCATCACGGACGGACCTCATGCCACTGACAGTGTACTCACAGACTTTCTTGGCAGGTGCTTGAGATCTCAAATCGTAAGGTGAGACAATAGTCTCCAGCCTGCACCTGCCGTATGGGCCGTATGTAGACGAACTTGGCGTGGTAATGATGGATTCCGATGATGTTTCGAGCTTAGACAGTGCACGACGTGCAGATGGAGCACTATTTTGGCAAGCAAAGTCAAAGACCTGTAACCTCTACGGACGGGACCTAACCTTTCGCAGGACCTGCCCGTGCCGTCCCAGAAAGATGGCGTTCAGGTACGGCGGCAAGAAAGCCCCGAGTTATACGAATGACTCGACCGTGGCTGGAACCCGTTAGTTTTGACCGAATGAGTTCAGTCAAAGAACAAACGTTTTCCAAGCCAACTTGTGTTTCGAACTGAGACCTCTTCATAGAAGCCACGGGACTGCTAGAGGGTTGAATTGGAGTGAGACTTGAGCAACGCTTCTACGATTCAACTGCGAAGACCGTTCTACGCCCGTTGGTAGGTGAAGAAGCTCGCCTGCAAGATGATGGGTCTATGCATGGTGACCTCGTGTAAGCAGGTGCTACACAAGCATTACGGCAGGTTTTGTCGGTATTGGAGCAATAGCTTTGCATGATGCTCGCATAAGAGAAATGATCAACACCCAAACTAGAACATCGCTTGCCCTCTCGAGAAAGCACATCGGGATCGTTCTGGCAAAGCTCGCATCTACCTGTTCGTCTACGAGCCCGTCGGCTCCGAACTCTGAGCACGGCGCGAGCGGAAGAATTCGTTTTCGTCCTCTCCACAGAGGAGTTGATTTAAAGTGCGTGCGGCAAGCGCTCGGGCTGCTTGATCAATGCAGCGCCAAGCACACGGTCCTCGTTGCTAACACGTGCCATCGTTGAGCATCTGTTAGCCATGCAGGAACGTTGCAAACAACGTGGAACCTGCTCGTTGTCCATCAACTGCCGATACTCGTTGCGGAGTCCATTCGAACTCCGTATCTATTCGAGTCTTCCTCACCAACTCTGATACTCGGACTTTGCAAGTCGGTGTGTCTGAGACGACAACAATGGTATATCTGGTATGCATCTTCTCCATTTGAAGGTTACAAAGTTTAGCCGCGTAGATCCCCCTGGTAGATCATCTCGGCCTGCTCGGACTATGAATAGATTGGCGCCCGGGCTGTCGAGACAACATCACAAGGCCACCAAGCAGTGGAGATACTCTTGCATACAAGTGCCCAACAAGATGTCCATACATAGGCAACTGAACGCGAACTTGTCACGCATTCCCACAAGCGAAGCATAGAGAGCGTCTACAGAGACAGAAGCGTTTGGGTGGGCCGTGGCGTCGGTGGCTTTTGCCAAACCAAAGCTTCTCTTGCCGTACTGTCCGAGCAACCCTGTCTCACACTCTACTCTCCGTTCTTGGCCAGACATCGAGGTGGATAAATGCACAGAGTTTGCAGGATGGGGGCGTGATAAGCCCTTCTAGGTCCGAAGCACATGAGGTATGTCAAGACGGAAGAATACACAGAATCCTTCGGACTGGGGTGGAGTTGTGTCTCTTCGTGAACCACACGAGTCAAATTTGCACATGCACAACCTTGTGATGGATTCCGAAATGATCAAATCTTCTGCCAAAGTCAAATCCTGAAAACTGGCGGTGGGTATTCGCCTCGACACTACTCGAGTAGCATAAGCAAAAGCAAGTCTCGCTCATGAGCGACAGAATGAGCGATTCGTGATGACTGAACATGTCGTACTGGAATATGCTTCGTGATTGGGCAATCGGCAGTTGATAAACTATCTCGTAGCGAGAGATCCACGCAGCTATTGCGGATGAACTGGAGATAGAGTGATGATCTGCCTCCACGACCTTCGATATGGCGTGCATGGTACTCGGGCATACACGATTCATTGACACCACGCTGACAATTCTTTGACAGACTTCTAATCTGCTGAACCAAACCAAGCACCGAAGCAGCTTCACAGACTCATTTGCACATAGAGACGCAAAGACTCACACCACGTAAGCAGGTGTCATTCTGTGGACATTAATTGAAGATGAGATGAGGAGATATCATATGGTCCACGATCAGGGCTCACATCTTCGTGTCGCTATTTAACCTTCGAAATCAAAATCATGTCGGGCCGCATATTGACAAGCGTCATGGCCAATCTCGGTCTGATGGCATCTATCAAGTCCTCTTCCCACACGTGGACTTCCTTTCTGCATCCAGCTAATCCAACCTGACGGATCCCTTCGACTTCCAGAAGACCCATAAGACTGCGATTGCCACTTTGAGCGATCCGGCGAACCACAAGACTTTGGAAATGTCTTCGTCCTGGGTCAGAAAACCGCCGGCAATTGCACCTAGTACCACCATGAGCATGCCTCCCACTCGGCGGTTGCGCTTGACATTTCTGGTCGGTCCATCAAAGACTTTGTCGTCAAAAGCAAAGTCAAAGTAAGAGCTCGTCAGGACAACACTGGTTACTTCTCCGTAACCAAGGATTCTTGACATGGCCATCTGTCCGGCTGATTGGACCGACAATAGTCCTAGAGGCAGAAGAACGATGAAGCTGTCGGGCAAGACGTCGCCTGCATTGTTCGGAACCACACCAGTATCTTCAAGAGCGGCGCAAACGAATATCAACACAGCCTGGACCAACCAAGAGTATACCATAGTGCTTCGTCGCAGAGGTCCAAGGTATCTCATGAATCGGCTGAAGATGAAAGCGCCCATCACGAAGGAGATGATGGACATTCCTGACTTTGCCCAGCGCCATGGTGATGATTTGGGTTGACCAGAGACACCAAGACCGAGGTATAGCGTGTTACCTGNTCAATGTTAGTCATGAGAGTTGTTTGATGTCAATGACCATATCTCACCTGTCTGCATCGACACGAAGCAAGACCACACATTGAATACCGCCGAGTCCAAGAGACCGGTGATGAAGCTGCTGACAATAAGGACCGAGTCGGCCCATGATTCGGTAAGTTCTGCGTCAAAGTGATCCCGCAACGAGCTCATACGGCTCGTTGCTTGCTCCTGGTTATCTTCGACGTCCGGCATGGTTGCTATATTCACAGAAACTGCAAGGGACTTCTGACGCTGGTCATTGATTTTGCCAGAGACATTTTGGCGTCCGTGCGCCATCGTCATCAACGTTGCAAAAATCAAGCCTCGGGTGCCGGCTAATTGTTCCTTGGATGGAATATATGCGAACAAACACGCACCCTCTCACAGAGATACACGAATCAAAGAAGCGGCAGTAAGTATCCTTGAGACAGATTTGCACCACCAATTGATCCAACAGAGATGTTGTGCTAAAAGACGCTCGAGCTACATATCCTGTCTTCCCCAGCTTTGCCCACCTTGATGGCGTCTAGAATTGAGGAACAGCTTCGGATAGCATATGGAGCAGACTGTCGTACACAAAACGAAAAAAGCTCGGTAGGACTCAGCATAGTAAGGCTTTTGATGGGTTTGATATCTTCGAGGTTCATGTTGACACGGAGGGAAGGTGTCAAGGACCAGCACTCAACCCGACATCTCGTGTGCCAAAGTATACCACGTATACACTATAGAATTGCATAGTGCTGTCAAGAAGAAAGGCAGTATCCTCTGGGAGCCAACGTCCTAGCGGCTCTCTTTGGCTACTGATCTGCTTCGGAGTAAATTGTGCCTCTTTATAGTGTATATTTCGCTCTTAAGTAAGGAGGGAAGAGTCAAGGACCGGCACTCGACCCCGAGCATGCATTCGCGGCTTCCCCGCAGGTTTCATGACGTACCCCAAACAGACCAATAGCCGCCGGATCAACCAGAACGAGGTTGTTGACAGCATTATCAAGTCATCAGTCTGGAGATTCCATAAGAACATCGACATCGCATTGCCTGCTGAAGCCTGACACCTGGGCTTGTATCTCAACAATCGGATCACACATTGACAATGACCAAGTTCCCGAAAAGCGTCCTCGAAGAAAGGCGAGCTGCTAGCTTGAAACTGCTTGAAGCACTTGACGCCTATGAGAAGGTCGAACATGGGGAGGACTCAGTGTCAGTAGAAGTGACATGATTCGAAGTGCATCGTTAACAGGAGATAACAGTNCCTGTACCTCGACGCGGAAAGAAAGGCAATGATATCCTTGGACCTCAGAACCCAGACCGCATGCGTCAAGAGCCCGATACTGTGTGTCCTCCAGAGACCGACCATGGCAAGATGCCCAACATGAAGTGGTTCGTGACATTCTGGTACCTGGTCCGTCGTCTAGCTAACCTCGACAAGNNGTCCTTCACAGACTCACACGTACGTCTCGAAGAAGGAGGATGGGCTAGAGAAACAACCGTCCGAGAATTGCCGACCTCCAAAGAGCTAGCAGGCGTAAACATGCGCCTTGGCCCTGGCGTCTACCGCGAATTGCACTGGCACAACGAATCAGAGTGGGCATATATCATCAAGGGTCAATGCCGTATCAGCGTCCTCGATCTCGAAGGCGGCTCCTACATCGACGACTTGGAAGAAGGCGATCTCTGGTACTTCCCCACCGGCTTCCCTCACGGTATCCAAGGCACCGGCAAAGAAGGCGTAGAGTTCCTTCTCATCTTCGACGATGGCAACTTCTCCGAGGACAGCACGTTCTTGCTAACAGACTACATTGCCCGAACTCCCAAGTCGATTTTAGCTAAAAACTTCCGAGTGGACGAAGCAGTCTTCGACTCGCTGTCCGAAAAGGAGAAGTACATCTTCCAAGGCACAATCCCCGGCTCTCTAGCAGACGACCGTAANAAGGTCGGTACACCATCCAAGCACCGCTTTACCCACCGCATGCTCGCCCAAACACCCAAGAAGTTTCCAGGCGGTGAGGTACGCATAACAGACACTTCCAACTTCCCCATCTCCAAGACCACCGCCGCAGCACATGTAATCATCAACCCAGGCTGCCTACGAGAAATGCACTGGCACCCCAACGCAGACGAATGGTCTTTTTTCCTACGCGGCCACGCCCGCATAACCATCTTCGCCGCCTCAGGCAACGCACGAACATTCAACTACACAGCCGGCGACGTAGGCATAGTCCCCAAGAACAACGCCCACTATGTCGAAAACATCGGCACTGAGCCAGTAGAGATGTTGGAGATGTTTCGCGCAGACAAGTTTGAGGATTTCAGTACTGAGCAGTGGTTGGCGCAGACGCCTGCTACCACTGTAGCTGAGCATTTGAATTTGAGTGGAGGGAATAGAGAAAGGTTTCTTGAGAGCTTGAGTAGGGACAAGAGTGCTGTCAAGGCACCGGTGAGGAAGACGAGGTCGATGAGTGATATGCACAAGGCGTTGGAGGAACTGTTGTAATGGAGAGATGCCAATACGACAAGCCTACATTCTAGCCATTGCAGCAGTGCAAGCAGCTTTTGCGAGAGAGGAGGGGAGAAGGCAATGGATATTAAGCGTCGTCTAGTACCTAATCCGTTCGAAGTTCTACTGACATCGCAGCAGTGACTAGATTAAGCCTATCTTCGAACTTTGAACACTTCTTTCGGTGGCAGGCCATGAAAACTCATAGCTTAGGCCCTATCATCACTTAAGGTCGCGTCACTATTGCTAGTGCTACCGTGCCCGGCTCTTACACATTTGAAAAGGATTATATTTGTAACTGTGGTTATCTAGAAATGTATATATCTATTACCCAAAGTTAAAACTCTATAGAAATTTTTTTTTCTTCCAAATATTGCTGTTTTTACTGTAGGTAACTATGGTTTCTGAAGTCTAGTTTAACATTCTAGATGCTTTTGTAGCCTTTTCTTAGCTATACTATTTTGCTTGTTTGCGTTATATCTAGTATGTATAATCTTGCATGCTAGCTTTGTCAACTAGGTAAGCCACCGCTTTCTAATTGATTCCATCATTGCTGACAATGTTTGTATTGTAGCTGTAGAAATGCAGAATACATTTCAAACCAGAAGCATGGCCATGGAGATACCTTGGAGAGTGTTGTCTCTTTGGACATCGCCCCTTTGTAAACTGCATTCTGTATTTTTGCAGGATATAATAATGGATACACGTGTCCATGGAAGAGGGGTAGTTGTATCATGATGACTATCTTAAACACACAAGGATGCTCTCCTTGTCAACGACCTATATTACGATGGTGAAGATGTTTGAAAGTACTTATTGCTATCGACTCTGTGTATGATTCTCACTCTAGTACCTGCTGTACTTAGTGTCAGTCACATTGAATCTCCATCCATGCAGACAGAGCACATACACTTTTGCATATCAGGACTAGAGGGGAAAAAAGAGAGACAAAACTAGACATTGTTTTCAACACTCAGACTCCAATAAAAACAAGACATTACTTTCGAGTACAAAGGACCAGGTCAGCGACGGTACATGGCATGACAAACGATAAGAAGAAAGGAAACCATGAAAGATAAGAAATTTCTTGATGTAGTGATGTCTTCAAGGCGGGAAAAGAAACGACCGCTGACATGATAAACTCCCAAAATACCATGCAAAACATACGTATATCCACAATGTTGCCATGAAAGAGTGACAAGAAGAAGAAGATGATGAAGCAAAAGAAAACGAAAAGGGGGAGAACTGTGTCCAACAGGAGAAGAAACTACGCTCCAAACAAAGTAAAAGACGAGGCACAGTCCTCTACGCGCCTTTGGTCTGCCGCCTCGAGAATCGAGTCTTGCTCTTCGCCCTCATAAAGCTCCTTCGCCCGAGTGCATCCCCCTCGCCTCTACCCCGAACATCTCCAGACGAGACAGTCAACGTCCTGCCGCTCCTAGTAGCCACCCNTCCTTCCTCCCTTCTCTTTTCTACAACATCCTGACTTAAGCCTCCAAAGCCGCCTCGTTTGCGAAAACAAGTCTCCATAAGCGCATTCGCATCCAACATACCCCTAGGCAAACTCTGCACAAGTTGGAAGATTTCCATGGGGTCAGAGACGGCTTTTATGGTTTGTTCCGAAGACTTGAAGATGGCCAGGGCGACGCGAAAGAGTGTCTTGCTGCCTTCGAAGAAGAGGCAGTCCCAGACGCGGAGGACACATTCAATAGGGAGAGTGCCGACGAAGAGGGACATGAACCATGCTGTTGTTGCCAGACTGACGGTGGGTAAACGGGGCACGCCGCCTGCAGCTGGTGTAGTAGGTTTGTCGTCTAGTTTTGCCCAGATGGAAGGAAGTGATTCCTTTATCGAGGTCATGAGGACGGCAATGTCGATATTTGCGCCTTCGAGTGCTACGCCGTGGGTACCGGGCAGATGTTCGGTGGTTACGACATTCAAGAGGATGAAAGCCTTTTCTTCGTCTTCGTTGAGGAACAAGAGCAGTAGGCCGGCGATGAAATTTAGACTCTGGCAGTATCCTATATTTGGGTTGTGGACGGCAAAGGCCTGCAAGACTCGACGCAGTGCCTTGATCATTGGAGTCTCATTCTCGGTCTCGCCGATACCGCGGCTTTGTTCAGATGTTGTGGGTCGGTCGTCGGGTTTGAAGCGGTCGTTGTCGGGAAATGTGCGGTTGAGATCGCGTTCGATATGCTCGCGATCATCATCGCTCAGAGCACCTTGATTGACCTGCTTGAGCAGATTCCAGTATAGCCCAGGGTCTTCAGCCAATTTCTTGGGGCCGCCAGCATACCAGAACCAAGCAGCGCCTCGCCAATCCGGTGGGATACCCTTACGCACATATCTCTTGATCTTCTCGGATTTTGTAGGGAAGCGTGTAGGATTCTCGGTGGTGTAGCCGAATTGTTTCATCAAGATATTCCACTTGCCCCGTCTTCTATCGAGATGAAGATTATATTCTTTCTCCCAAGCGTCATAATCTTGGACCGAGATGTGTAGAGATGATTNTTTGAAGCCGTAACGATCGCGAGGTACAGGTTTCGACGGAGGTAGGGGAATGCTGTTGCTGACGGGCGAGTCGGTGATAGGAGAAAGGACAGGAGAAGGATCGACGGTAGGCGGCGGAGCAGAAAGAGGTGGGTCGGGCAAAACGCGGCCAGACAAGATTTGGGTCGAGGTTCTGTTGTGCGACAAGGATAACGTGGGCTTGTTGTTCCTGTCGAAAGGAGTGAGATTGGCATCAGCGAGGATACTCTTGCGGTCAACCATGCTGGCAGAATGACTGCGTCTGTGCGAGCCACCAGTCTCGTTGGTAGACGACGGCGATGTGCCAGGCCGCACGCCGAGCGTATCGACGGAGCTTTTGGGAGCATGCAGGAAGCTGTTTGTGCGAGAGTTGGCCATGCTCAAGCGCATCGACTTCCGCATCTGTTCGCGCAGGTCGACGCTGAGGTTGACAGGCGTGCCGAATCCAGCAATGTACATGTCCAGCAGATCATCTTCATAATCGGTCATGTTGTCTTGTGCATCCTCGTCGTCGTCGGCATAGTCGATCTTGACACAGTCTGAGACGGAGCTGTCGGCGGTTGCAACACTGCTACGTGCCGTGCCTGTCGTCGAGTCCATGTGGCTGCTAGTCGATGTCATTTGCGAGCGATAGCTGGTACGGGTTTCGTTGCGGTCCGAGTCGGGCACAGCCATGGACGTCGGGCTGTCTTCCAGAGGCCAGCTGCCCTGTCGCGAGAGAGTAGCGTCGGCCACGGACAGTTCACGAGGGCGAGAACGAGGCTCGACGGCCGAAAAGTTGCGTCGGCGGCCAGGACTCTTCTCATCGTCGGTATCCTCCCACCACTTGTTGCTCTTGACGTTGACCCGGGAGCTGTGCGGCGGAGCTATGCTGCCAGAGGTAACAGGGCCCAAGGCCTCCTGGCCAGCGTTGGTGGTGATGAACAGAGGAGCGGGCTTCTGTCTCGTCTTTATGGTAGGCAGACTGGGCATCCTCTGTCTCAGCCGCTCAGGCGAGGCCTTGCGCAGCGGGAGATGGGGTTCAGGGCTGCGGACTCTGCGTGGCCATGAAAACTGCGGCGTCGTGGGCTGTGAGGGCGAGACGGGCGAGTCGGGTCTGTCCTCTCGCTGTTGATGATAGTGCTGGTTGGCGAGGACGGCATTGATGGAAGCCGTGGGCGCCATGGTTCGGCTCATGCTTCCAAGAAGATGTCTATACGGATTTCAGGAGGGCACGTCGACTCATGGTTGTGTTTCGTATAAGCGCTGTCGACCAAAGCTCCGAGCTGGCAGCATCCAGTGTTTTTCCCGTCTTGTTTTTGGCCGTTGGCCTGTCTTGTTGTGTTTGAAAGCTGGAGAGGAAAGAAAGAAGCGTGCAAAACGTCAAAAGCTCTTGCACCCCTGCAACACAACAAGCACATCCAACACACGTTCACAGACGATCAAAACACCGGCTGCAAATGTGCCAACCTCTGCTACAACCTACCCGATCAAATCCAACTGAAACACACAGCAAACCTAAAAAGTGACGCTCCCATTGGCTTCCGTCAAGCAATTTCCACAGCCCGTCGCCAAGCCTCAATCAATACTGATTTCCCGTCCAACTTCCCAAACAACCACAGCTGAAGCACGTCGTTCCTTCCGACAAACAAGTTCCCGAGAGCGAGATTCTTCGTCTGTTGCTTCCAACAAGGCGGCTGCTCCCGCAACTCAACCAGAGGAACGCCTTTCTCTCGTAAATCGATATCTGTGATCTCTCTTCTACGATGCCGATTTAAAGACAGTCACACGCATCGTACAATCTCGCTCGTATTTCGCAGCCTCTTCATGTATATTACCTCGTCTCGCTCCAGCCGATGACATGATGAGAGACAACCATAGGGCTGCCAAGTCTACATCCGAACCCGTCTGTACACCCTCACTCTCACTCCTAAACCACAGCCGTTTTCCATCAAAAAGGGTATCGTCGTTTGTTATGTTCAACTAAAGGAAAATGAGAAAAATGACTGGGCCGTTTTTGTCCATCCCGTGTTGCATCGTAAGCCTTACCGTCCGTCATGCCACATGATCTTATTTTCGTATACAGCAGATGCCCGCTGTGAACAATCATCTCCGACCAGCCAACACCTCGCCCAGCTCTTTTAGACGGACAGGTTTCGTCATAAACTGATCAACTCCCGACGAAAATGCCTCTTGCTGTGCCTCTGCACTCGCCAATCCCGTCAAGGCGATAACCTTGCTCGCTTCTATTCCATTGCTCTGTTCGAACGAGCGTATTCTCCTCGTAGCTTCCAACCCATCCATCCTCGGCATGGAGATGTCCATGCAGACAAAATCAAACTTCGTTGCCGCATCTTGTTGATGTGAGCAAAAGGCTTCCACTGCTTCGACGCCATCTTCTGCCGTCACGTAGTCGTGCTTCTTCGACTTGCAGTAGCGAACCAGCAACTGAAGATTGATCTTGTTGTCGTCGACGAGGAGGAGGCGCAGCGCTTTAGGTCCATCTTCTTGTTTTGCCGGCCCTTGGGGTTCTTCGGCTGCTTTGCTCTGACTTCTTGTTACTCGTGATGGTGTGACTTCGCGCGAGGCTGACGACTGCTTGTGGTTTTGTTCTTGTGTGTTGGAAGCAGGCATACTCGGCAGCGTCGCAAGCTTCGTGTCTCGGTATAATATGACATCTTCCAACTGCGGCGGTCTCTGCTCTTTGCACGATACAAACGCGCGCGCCAGTTTGCGAGGTCCATAGGGTTGCGCAATAAACTCGGTCGTGACTGTTTTTCGAAGTGCTTCACTCTCGGCGTACACTTGACGCAGTCGCGTGTTGCTTTCGCAGAGTACAATGACTGGCTTGTTAAGCTTGATCAAATGTTCCTTGACGCCCGGTAGATTGTAGCACGTTATGAGCACCACCGCCGTATCCCCTAATGCGTCTATACCACTGACAGTGTTGAATTCCATCCTGAACCAACCCCAGCATTGCTTGTCAAGCGCTTTGCGAAGCGATCGTTGGGAAGAAGTTTCCCCATCACTCGAGTTCGGCGGATCGATGAATGCTGCTTTCAGGCCGTGGAGCTTTTGTGCCGCTTCAGTCATGACGAATGCTTCGTCGTTGGCTTCTGGGCTCGGAGCTGGATCCATCATAATGACTTCGACGCGGATTTCGGTGCCCTTGTTCAACTCGGACTCTACGAAAATCTCGCCACCAAGATTGCTGACGATATGTCGCACCATGGAGAGACCAAGTCCCGCTCCAGGGTTGAGTGGGTCTTCTTGCGCAAAAGGTCTAAACAAGTGGTTCTGCAGGTATTCCTTGGACATGCCTCTTCCTGTGTCTTTGATGGTTAGTGTAATACGGCTTCTCCTGGATCCTTCGCCATCTCTCGGCAACTCCTGAGAAGCGAGTTGAATGTAGATGAACCCGTCGGTCGTGTACTTCAAGCTGTTACCGGTCTGCGAACATGGTCAATATCTTTTGTTGACACACGAACATGACAGACTGCTTACCAAATTCATGACCAAGCGCTTCCATGCTCCTCCTTCGGTACATAGTAGCCAATTCTCGTGATTCTTGGCCTCGATATCAACAATGACTTTTACGTCACATTTGGGTGTCCTGTCGGTACGCTTAGATGCCTGACTGTCATTTGACTCGTCACGAGAACCTGCAGTGGAAGAGTAGCCAGCGAAGACAGTTTCCAAAGCTTCTTCGGTGATTGTAGGAAGATGTACTGTAGAATCAAGACTCAACATATCGGCCTGTCTTGTTTCCGAGTTCTTCTGACGCTTGGACTTGTTGCGGGTAAAGTTGTTGATCTTGCTGAAGTCGAGAAGGTGGTTGATGGTGTCCAGGAGTGTACGTCCACAGGTGTCAACCGTCTCGACCAGCCCATGTTGCATTGGGTCGAGGTCCGATGCCTCCAAACATTCTATACTGCCCAAAATGCCATGCAATGGACTACGCAGCTCGTGACTGATGCTGTTGAGTAGATCAGACTTGGCTTTGTCTGCCATGGCAGTGTCAAGTTTAGCAACCTCGGACATGATGGCCATGCCGAAGGCTCGTAGGAAACTCAGCTCAGAATCCTTGTGCAATAAGCGTATCGCTCTGTTAGACCAGATGATGCCACCGCAGAACCATCGCATGCGGTGGTCGTCCCACATGGGAACAAACGCTAGAGAGCGGGCATCAGGGAACAAGCGCTTCAGATCGGCAAGGTCGGTTTGTCTTTGTCGACGCACTTCCTCCCGCTTCTCATCGTCTGAGTGTTGTTCCTCCTCGGGCTCGACCTTTTGGCCGAAATCCTCGGATTCTTCGGGTGTTTTGGGATTTGTCATGTGCAGCTCGGTCTCTTTGGGGTCGATGTTGAAGATTCTCCCTTGTCCGTAGCGAGTCAAGAAGGAATGCAAGAAGCCTTCTGTGATGGAGAAGCCAGGGCTAGATTCACCTGCGCTTGCCAAGACATGACACTCCTTGTTAGAGGCAGAATTGCGAGTAAAGTAAGAAGCAGAGTCGTCGTCCGAGGCAGCAGGGACCGACTGTACTAGAGCGCCGAAACTTCCCACAGAGGCATCGAGAAATACTACTCCTTCGACGTCGATTGCGTCCTTGATGATGTGAGCAGCGCGTTGGAAAGTGGATTTGACGTCGGTCGAGAGCATTTGAGCCTGGAGATTCTCAAAATTGAGAGCATCCTCTGCGGTTTTGGTGTCGTCAGAATGTTGGGGAGGGTTCTCGTTCTGGATATGGAGCATTTCCGGCGCGCGGGAAGTAGAAGCTCCGGGGGTTCTGGGCGGGTTGCCCTGATGTTCGATCTTGTTGCTTTTAGGGACCGTCTTTGAATGCAAGTCCATGTCAACCTGGCCCTTGCCCTCTACAAAGGAGCCCAAACCGACGACCATCTGGGATGTACGACGGTGCTCTTCTTTTGATCTGACCATGTCGAGATGAGACATGATGGTGTCTGACATGTGTTGGAGGAAGACTTTGTCGGAGTCTGGGAGGTCGTGTCTGTGTTCGCAGTCTAGAACCGAGATGACACCAATGACAGGGCCATAGGGACTTCGAATGGCGGTTCCGGCGTAGAAACAGACTTTTTCGGGCACGTTTATGTGCGATTGACAGCTCTTGTACCAGTCGTCTTCTGCAATGTTGGGGACCACAACAACGGCATCGTGATCGTTGTCTACCTTCTTGTCGGCCAGTTCGAGGGTGCGCTCGCACAGGTGTGAGTGGCGGTCTTGGACTCCTGAGCCCAGCCACAAGTCGTCATTGGGGTCGTCGGCCTTGTGTGTCTTCAGGGAGAGGGTTGGGGTGGCTTCGGCCAGGATGTATTGATGGTTGCGGTCGAAACAGGAGACGAGGCAGCGGCTGACGCGCAGTCGCAGGCAGATGAACTGGGCGTAGGCAGCGAGGGCATCGTCGAACGAGGCCGAGCGGCCGTGGGAGCCAGAGTTGATCTTCTCATCGCTCGTCTTCATGAGGTTGTCAAAGGGCTCATAGTATCTGGACGTGTAGAGTTAGTAGGCGATGGCTGGGGTTACATGTGTGTCAACCTGCTTGTAGAACTCGCGCGCCCTCACGCCTTCGATTTCACCACCGTACTTGGCCGCAAAGGCCGTGGGAGGAGTTGGCGCCATGACGGCGGCGGCGGGGGGAAGGGGTGCGCCGAAGCTGAGCGAGGCGCTTGCACTTGCGCTTGCACTTGCGCTTGACGGTCGATGGCGCTCAAGACGACGTTCCAGGTGCGATTGACTGTTGCTACACGCTGTCTCCGCTGCGCATTCTTGTTAGAGATGCCAAAATCCCATGTCCAACACCACTCGTCCCATCGTGCGCCCGTCAAACACGATCGTAGAGCTCGGGCCAGTCCAGATGCCTTTGGCTTTGGTCTAGATCTCCGACACCGTCGTCATTCGTCTGCCAAAGTGGACTCGACAACGAAGCCTGCCGCGGTCGCGGGTTGCTGCCCGCTTGAGTTATGTCACCACAAAACACTAACCTTTCTGCTTGCTGCCACTCAGATATCACGTCGACTGTACGAGTAGCCAGCAACTGCCTGTGTTGGATGATTCTATCTTCTGTGCACAGCCCGAGGACGGCTTACGCGCGTAGATCCCGCTCACGATTGCTTGCAAACCCAAGCGACCAAAACGCGGGTCGAAGAAGCAAGAGCTGCATTTGGCGCTAAGCGCTTAGACGGCCATTTCCATTCGCCGACGGTGCAACCCTGCTTGAAAATAAAACAATATATTCAACCATGACTCCTCGCCCAAAACTGGCAGATAACAACTTGGGCGTGGCCAAAGGACAGAATAATGTCTAGTGTTGTTGTTAATGTGGCTGTCGGGAGCCTTGGTCGACGAATGCCCTGTTGCTAAGCTTCAGCCAAATCAGACATCAAAGCGCTATAGAATCACGCGAAGTATGCCCAGCAACAGGAATGCCTCCATGCCGTGTAATGATATTGTGTATTGACCTCATTTCCGTGCCGTAGGAATTGCAGACAGTCAGACATGTAATGCTGTTTCTTTTCTTGCCTCTACTCTTGTTTCCATACGTCTGCTGTCAGATCATCATTCGTCTCTTAATATGCCCACATGCACTTCTGGTTAAGGATTCTGGCACCGAGTCTGTCAAACTCCAACTGCCCAATCCAGCTATCATTCGTGCCTCTCATCTTGCCAAACACACTGCCACCCTTCCATACCAGAACCTGAGGATCTAGCTCTCTGGGTGGAGGTCCAACCAAGATCTNCCTCTGGAAGTTCGGCTGTAGTGCGCGAAGTCTCTGCTCGAGATAGACGTTGAAGTTGTAGGTCTTGCTGCCACCACCGATCACCATGATACCGCCGAAGAAGTCACGCGTCTTTTTCTCGTCACCCCTGGCGCCTTCGGTGATGCATGTAACGATCGCTTGATCCAGTGGCATGACAGGCAAAACTGCTTCAGTCTCTGGCTGTGTACCTTCGATTCCAGCCGCTGCCACGGCTGGCGTTGCATCTCCAGCTCCTGGTGCCGGAGTGGCCGTATCTTCAGGAGCAGGTGACCCGGCTGGAGATGAGCGAGGTGTACTTTCTGCTATATCGGCAAGATGTGTCAGGCGGTCCAGATTTAGTGGTTTGCTGGGTGTCGCGGGCACACCGCCGGGGGCTGGTGTATTCGTCGATTCTGTCACAGCTGAAGGGACGTTATCGGATGAGTGTTTGTAGACCTGTAGCTGAGCAAGCGATATGGGATCGTTGGGCTTGTCATCGTACGTGTCCGTCGATCGACCGATGAGCTTGCGTCGGCCTGCGAGCTTGTCTGCGTGGTCAAAGATTGTTGGCCTGAAGAAGCCNNCTGCAATACATGTTAGTCAGAGAACCAGGATCAAATATGCATCATGACATACCATTGGTGCCAGCATGACCTCGTCGTAAGTCTTGAACTGATATTTGCGAGTGTCTTGACCGAACGCACGCAGATGGAACTCGTAGAGCTGTACGCTGATGTGTGCATCCTCTAGCGTGCAAAACTTCTGCTTCAGCTCCTCC